>JAOYRR010000358.1:1200000-1898484 GCA_038994665.1 Podotricha telesiphe
TTTATGTTGCAGCAATATTGCTAAATTTTAAATATTTAAGTTTTCCTCCCAATTCTAATTTTCCTCTTTTTAACTCAAAAAAAAAAAGAATTAGGTCATAGTCTTATTAGTTCTTAATATTACTTCATGTAATATGGTCAATGTCACCTATAATTTAATTATAGTATTATGATTACAATAAATATAAAATTTGCTGAGCAAATAAAATGAAAATTGCATCATATAGGCAATATGAGTATGTCATTTAGCAATTTATATATTGAAGCTTAATAAGAATTGAGATGAGCATAACTGCTTAGCAAGGTTCTACAGTACAAAAATATGATATTAATAATAGCCAATGTGCTTCTATTGATGAGGCATGGTTCATTTTCTCAAATATCTTTCTGTTCCAATATTATATTAAAATATTATTATGTAGATTTACACATCCATGCTAAAATACAAATTCTATGCTATCATGCAAATGACTGCCAATTTCATGCATAGTCAACTGTCAGATATAGCAAAAATACTTAAAAAATTTACTAAAAAAATTACAGTATTTCTATTGTATATTAAATGTGTAAATCTACAGACAGATGAGTTGATTCGTCTTGGATCATTTGTTTACCTTAACAAGCTGGTATGTTGGTAGATCCTTCCACCCATCATAATATGGTACAGTAGACATTAAAACGATAAAAAAGACACGTCACACACACACAGATAGCTAGACTACTCATTCTTATTTTTGTTATTATATGTTTATATCAATTTTAATATTTATCTTATTTAATATAAAATTATTCATCAATCTGATGTTAAACTCTAATAAAAAAAAACTGTTTAATATAAATTGTACATGATAGTTATTAAAATAAAAAAAAAACTGCCGTAATAATAATAAGGCACTTAGTAATAATATAATAAATTCCTGACAAATAGCAAATATACACCTTTTGTTACTTTTTCTATTTTTGTATTTACCTTATTTGTTTTTTTAACAACAATAAAGAATATATATATACATAAGTGACTTGTAAGAAAATTCTAATTTAAACTGTCTCTATAATATTTTTTTTAGTTTTGACTGCATATTTTTATTTATCTGCATAATAAGCTTCACACTTCTTAAGGAGATTATAAAATATATTTCTTAAAATTTGTGCTACCAACTAAACCTCTTTAAAATGCTGTATTTTGTCATACTTTTAACTGTCAGCATGCACATTACTAGTAAAAAAGCAAAATTAAACCCTTTAGGACTTAGTTCTAATTAAATATATATCAAAAATATGAAGCAATACATACCTTGACAAATGTATTAACAGCCATAATGGCCATATCAGGCTGAGATTTAGCATAATTCATAAGATATAGGTAGACTAATTTCTTTAATTCTAAATTATCAGTTTGCATACAGTTGACTACATCTGGAAACAGAGCTGACACATCTTTGCCTACTGTCATAGAAGCTATCACCTGAAATCAAGTAAGATGAGTGCATATTGTTCATATAAGATCAATAACATATATTGAAAAGTGAGTTACAAAAATTTTCTATAAGGGTCCAGAATATTGCTATCTCATATGAAGTATATGTTATGAGTAATCAAGCAGTTGTAACAAGCCATCAATACCTTCTTGACTGCCTCTTTCTTTTTTTCCTTTTTTTTATCTTCATCCAAGTTCAGACTTGAGCTCAAATATTTCGCCACTTTTTTTGTAGTTGTAAAGTATTTTGAATCGGTCATTTTGCTACTTTGAGAATTCAGCAAAAAGTTCTTTCAAATTTTATTCCAAATTACCGTGACCTGAGAAAAATCAATACTGTCGGTAGAGTGATGTGAATTACATAAATATGACAAAAAAATTCTAAGCCACTAACATTTACTGTACATGTATTTTTCAGTAAAATTTTATAAGAATTGAAAAGTATGGCCAATATAATGATTGATCACAGAATTCCTCTAAACTTTTAATAATGTTTGACAGTAATAGAATTTGAAGGGGCGTATAAGTTCTTAATTATCTGTAATAGTACAGTTGGATAATACAGATGTAACAAAAATTTTATAATTTAATCATATTTCAAAAAGCCCTAAAATTATTTTAATAAAATTGCCAAATATTATATATGACCAAAAATATTTTTACACTGTATGTTTTTATGTGAGGGCCACTGCAACTTGATGTGTACATGTTTTAATACAATTCGTTCATGCTTAATACGATTCATCATCCTGTTTATTACGCTATTTATGTAACGGCAACGGCTGATGACTAGCTAACGTACAAATTCTGAGTTTATTTGCAGTCAGTTACTCCACTTCACTTTCCGCAGGAAATCGATACATTGCGTAAGTGGCAGATCTCAACGCCACACTTTGTCTTAGGCATCACAACAGAGAAATGAAAATATTTTAAATAAAATTACCTCCCCAGTGTGAATGGAACCACAACTTCATCCGCATTTTTACAATCTGACACTGTTGTACATACGATGGGCTCAAGGTTTGTAGCGCTGTTTGGTACAGGTATAATCAATATCTTAACGAAACAAACAAATATGCAAGATTTTATTTTCCAGTCCCCGTTTAATAAAGTCTCACACTTAAGACGCGTTTTTGTTGTGTCCCTGCGCGAATTAAAGGGGTTTTAATATAATAAGATAAATATATTTCTTTTAGTTTTTCATATGAAATATATTGCGAAATTCTTATTTTCATAGGGAATAAAATAATTTATTCCAAACCCACGTATGCATTATGCTTTTGAGTTAGGAAAAATATATGTAACCTTGTTTGATACTTCTCTGTTCAAAAGGAAACTGCCAACGCAGATGCTTAATGTACACACGAACTATTTCGAGCCACTTTTTTGATGCTTTCCTGTGGAAATTCAATCAACATAAAGACGAAATTTGGGGTTTAGCGCACCAAAATATCTTAGATTAACTAGAATTCCAAATTTTATAAATACAGGCTTAATATTTATTAAGATATTAACGTTCAATAGTCGTTATTTTATCCAATATCTGATTGAGTTGAGACAAATAACAGATAACCAATATCTAATATACTTCTAGGTGACCGACAGAGTGGAAATTTGGTGTATTTCTAGGTAATTAATTTTATGTACATAAAATGTTTTTTAATCAAAAAGATTTTAAACTTTTTTTGTATTTAATATTTATTGAAAAATATTTATAATTTATTGGATTCGATTTGAAAAATTCTAAATTGTGTGAATTGTTTATAATTTCAATTTAATCATTATTTCATATCAAATTAATTTTTAATAATTAAATAATTCATAGTGACGGAATGAGACAGCGTCTGGCTGCATACGCAAAAGTTGTGTTCGAGTCCCACTCTAGGAAATAATTATTTTTCATTTCTCCGCTCTGGTAACTAGACAAAGGGCGGCGTTGAATATTAGTGGTATCCAATTACAACACGCAATGTCTCGGGTTCGGGCAGTAAGTATAAAACGGAGTGTCTTGACACTAGGTTTTCTCTGCATAACAGGAAGCGTGAGGCTGATAATAAAATAATTTTAAAAATTATAGACAGAACTATTAGGTACTAGCACCCGCTCACGGCCTCGCTCACATGAACTTATACTGTTCCGTATTTTCGGCGGCCTTTTCGTAAAACAATGAAATTGCTGAATTTCTTTTAAAAATGGGAGAAACTAGTAGCGTATGTTCATCCCAATACCCTCAAGTACCTATAACATTTCATCAAAATCGGCACAGCGGTTTGACCTTAATGACGTCACAGACAGACAAAGCGAGTTGCTTTCGCATTTATAACATAAACAATAGCATGGATAATAAAAACAATAAATAAGATCGTAAGTTACTTTATTAAATATTTCATTTTACAACCAATATTGAACGCAGTAACATTTAATCACGTACATTTCATACCTTACACATATAATAGACAACTTCATACTTGCGGTTAAATACACATATCTAAACGGTATACATCATTATTTAAATTTTAGATTACACAGTGTTATAATCACAACATGTTAATAAGAGCTAAAAAATAATCTTTAATTTTACTCATAGAATAACAAACTATGAATATGATGTTAAGAATCTATATATGAGTTCGAAAATTTTCTAAGATATTAATAATTAAAAAAAAAAAAAAGAAACACCAGTCAAATGTGAACATTATGTAACGGATATGTCGATCGTCTACTATAAAGCAACAAATCATTTGTAACAGATAAACCATAGATTAACAGTCTGATCACACAATATTACAAATTACAAATTAAATAATAAAAATGTATATGCATTCTAGTTATTTACAATAGTTATATTAACTAAATAACAATCAACCTAATATTTAACACAACTGCAAGCCCTTATTTCTTTAAATACTGACTGGCTGTGGTGACAGCGCTATTATTAATATAAGTTCACATTAATTTCCTATATAAAATCTAATATAAATAAATTACGTCGCGCCATGCTGATATTGCGTCTCTTTATTTTTGTAAAAAAAGCCAAGATCAAAATGAGATATCTGGAATGCATATATTTTCACTTAAGAAATTGCTGTGACAACTTGGCGGTACATTAGTCGGGTGTTAGAAAAACATACAAAATTTACAATATTATAAGTCAGTTATTATGTAATTGTATAATAAATGTAAAATACGTTTTATAGCCTCACAAACATTTATGTATACGTATCGAAATATTGAGCGGAATAATTATTATTGCCGAAGAAATTTTTGAATACTGCTATCGTTGTAAAGTTACAAGTCCACTAATGTCGCCTAATGATTAATTAGTATTAAATTTATAAGAGTAAAATTCGATTATTTAGTAAGTATATAAAATCATTTTTGCAGTCTATCAAAGCGCTCCTACATTTGAACTTTCTACCATGCACATGTAATATATTATATTAGTGAGGCAAGTCGAATATTCGCTATATAATGTGATATATCGCCATAAATCGGTCACTAGTGGTGGACACTACAATAATCATTGATATCTCTCTTGTTCTTGTCATAAATTTGACCAATCAATTAATTTGGATACTGATAATTATATCTTATTAACAATCATTTATCAAAAATTACTGTAAACACCATATTGAACTATAAAACTCGGTGATTGGTTAAAACGCATCATCATTAGAAATCATTGTCAGTAACATTCACTGTACACGTCAGTCAAGCGGCACGTCACGGTGGGCGTGACGGCGGGTGACGTGACGTCACGCTACTCGATGACGAGGTGCGTGGAGGGCGAGCGCGCGCGCGTGCAGAGCGCGGTGCAGAGCAGGGGCAGGGCGCCGGCGAGCAGTCCGCCGGCGGAGGCCGGCTGTTATGCGTACGACTCCTTGGTGGGGCTCAGCGGCTTCGAGCCGGAGCTGATGCTCGAGCGGCTTTGGCGACCCTCCGGGCTGTGAGATCTGGGTTCGGAAAAGGTTTTGATTTAACTTTAAAGTCTTAGCTAGCTTTTTTTTATTTATATATGCCTTATTCATATGCCACTATCGAAATTTAATTAGATTTGTATTGGAATAGTGACTTTGACAGTGGTAATGACATTGTTGGTATAAAATGATGACTTACTTTTGTGAGTCCAGCTGCATGCTGTTGCGGGAGGGCGCCGAGGGGCTCAGTTTGTGATTTGCTAAGAATGTTCCGATTGACTCGTCAGAACTGTAGCTGTCGTTTTCACTGAAAATGAAGGAAATTTTAGATTTTCCGATATTTTTTGCAGCAGATGTAGCTGGTTTTTGTAATTGTTGGTATGAAAAAAAAACATTGTTATTTTTATCGTCAATAGAACGAAAAAGCGACACTAAAAAGAAACAAAGGCATACGCTTATACAGATTGCTCTGCAATAGAATGTGCTAAAATATATTTATAGGGTATTTTGTTTATAATATTATTTAATAAATAAATCCCTAATTTTTTTCAGTTGCAAGTTCGTTTGTGATTTGCACATATTTGCCTAGCCTGTTTCAGTTCACAGTAAGACTAAAAATGCGATAAGATAAAATACGGAGGGTCTGGCATAATCTTCAGCGATTAAAGACCGGTATTGTTAAATTTATTGTCGTAATAGAGTTTCTTTTCTGAAAAGATTCGCTCGACCCAATTGTAAAGTGTGTACATCTTAGAGCAGTACCTGTCAGTGTCGCGCGAGTCGCCGGGGCTGGAGAGGTCGCCGGCGATGGCCTCCTGCAGCGCCGTGGCCCGCCGCGCCGCCAGCCGCGCCTCGTCGCGCGCCGCCGCCGCCTCGGCCGCCGCCGCCGCCGCCAGCGCCTCGGCCGCCGAGCGCGCGCGCGACACCTCGCCCAGCCGGCCGTTCAGCAAAGAGTTCTCTTCTTTTAGCTCTCTGTGGATTATATGGAAACACGTCTTAAAATCTAGCCAAGTGGTTTATCATATATTTTTGTTTTTAGCAGTGCAGTGCTTTATAAAATGTTCGTTGTAGGTAGTGCGAAGATTGTGGTGTCAAATATGCGTTGAATTTTGTTTAAAATGCTATTGTGACAAAATAACCTTTAAAAAAGAAAAATCTCTATACTGAAAATTAATAAAAATCGTATATTATCGTATAATATGGACAGATGTCATTTGACAAAAAAATAGATAAAAATAACAAATGTCGTTAAAACTATTTTAAACTGGCTGAAAATATTAGTAATGTGCAAAAATAAAAAAAATAACAGCAATTTACCTCAGCTGTCTGGTCAGCTTGCGTAGCTCCTCATTGGCGTGGTGGTCCTTAGCGCGTGCTGCGGCCAGCTCGCTTGCCAGCTGCTCGTGCGAGTCGCGCAGTCGTGCCAGTTGCCCTTCAAGTCGCGCGCGCGATGTCGCCTCTAGTTCCAGACTCGATTCCAGCTCCTGGAGAACGTGAAAGAGTGGTTTAGAGTATTATTACATAATAAAATATTCTTAATACAATACATAAGAGAAAGACAAATTACAACCAGTTTTGTTACTTATAAAATTTTAACCATAAACTTAATAATCGTATAAATTTAAAACAATTTAGTGATAATTAAAAATAATTGTGACATGTGACGAAAACTGCTTCAGTAATATAAATAAAATTAATAAGTCTATAAAAATGTATAATGAAATAAATATGAATATCCGTCACATTTTCTTCGAACGTCATATATTCAGCCTTACATCTATCTCCCTACAAAGATAGAAAAGAGGTGACAAGGTACCTTGTTCCTCAGCTCGAGGCGGCGCTCGGCCTCGTGGTGCTCGTGGTCGTGCCCGGCCTCCGCGTGCGCGAGGCGCGCGCTGAGCTCGGCGAGGCGGTCGCGCGCCTGCCGGGCCTCCTCCGCCGCCGCCTCGGCGCGGCTCTCGGCCTCGCGCGTCTCCGCCTGCGCCGCGCACAGCGACGACGTGCTGGCTCGGTACTTCTTTAGCAGCTGCGTTTCATTGTAATTTTGTTAGATATGGCACATTCTTTTTTAATAGTTAAGCTTATTTATTTTTTCCGCTGCACGCTTTACAGTACAGTTTCTCGTACAGCAGGGTAGCCACTGACACAGACACTGCGTTCGTCCCTTTTCGCCTAAATTCCAGACATTGGGTGTTAAGTGGCGGAACTAAACGCCACGCTTTGTCTTACCAGCGCGGAGAAATTAAAATAAATTAAATATAATCTTCCCCAGTCCGGATCGAACCCATAACTAAACATTTTGTTACATTATTATAACGACAGAGAACAATTGCTTATGCGTTTCCAAAAACTATTTTTGTCTGTCTGTCTGTTTGTTCCGGTTAATGTTGAACGGCTGGACTGATTTTGACGGGATCTTTACTTGCAGTTAGCTGATGTAATAGGGAGTAACTTGGGCTACTTTTACTTTAGAATTCCACGCACACACCTAGTAAACAATATGTTTAGTCCTAAATACAAAAAGCAAATGTACCTCAGCAGCCTCCTCCTCCGCGTCGTCCAGCTGCGCGCGCGCGGCGGCGGCGTCGCGCGACGCGGCGAGCGCCCTCTCGGCCGCCTCGTTCTTGGCGCGGCTGCTCTCCTCCAGCGCGGCGGACGCCTCCAACGCCTCAGCCTCGGCGGTGGCTCGCGATTTGTTTGCGGCGCGCAGTGCCAGCTCTAGGTCTTCCACCTGGGTGGGAAAATATTTGTATACAGGCGAAAAGCCTTCGAGGCGCAGACGCGTAAATAGAGCCACAAACATGTCATGCTTGTGAATTCGATTCCAATTTAAATTTATATTTATTTAAAACATTTTTTCATTTATCCACACTGTCCACTTTGTCTAACAAATTGTGCCTTTTAATTCCGCTACTCATCGTGCAATGATTTGGACACTGGGTAATATGGTGATGGCGAGAATATTCTCAAAAAAAAACTGAAATTAAAATATAAAAAATATACATATGGTTTATATGGGTTATTTGGTTCGAATATATATATGTTTAATATAAATATACGTACCTTACATAACAAACGAAAAAAAAAATTATATTTAAGGTATATTTAATTACCTGGTTCTTAAGTTGTCTAATCTGAGCTTTGCCGCCTCCGTCCTTTTCTTTTTGTTCTAGCATCGTTTGTGCGTCGCGAAGCAAGGCGCGGTATCTCTTGAGATCCCTATGGAAATACAATTACTTCTTAAAAAAAGATTTTATACATTTTAAAAATTTACGTTATATAACATGTATTACAATTGAGACAAATTTATTATTTTCTGTGTTATATATAAAGTGGGGAACTCACTTTCTCACCTTTTAGTAGGTTATTTAGCTTTACGCTTTTTCCCGCATAGAAGGGTAGTCAGAGAGAACCTAGTGTCACTCCGTTCTCCGCTTTCTTCCCGAGACCGACACACTGTTTCATTGTAATTTATGTAAAGGAGTGGAGTGGCTGAACTTAAACACGCAATGTCCCCAATTCGCAACGTTTACCAGAGCGGATAAATGAAAATAATAAAATTTAGCATTCGGTATATAAAGACAAGCCACCTCTTCAGCCTCTGAACCAGCTGCACTTGCTCCTGGTTCTCGGCGCGCGCGGCCTCCTCCAGGGACGCGAGACGGCGCTCCAGCTCGTGCCTCTCGCGCAGCAGCAGACTACGCTCGGCGTGTTCACTCTCTAACTGACTTTCTAACACTGGAATTACAATCACATGTTATTTTGTTCAAACTACAATGTCACATGAATCATATGAAACTATATTAACCGCAATAATAGCGGATATTTTTGGTATTCGAAAATGAAATGTCCGTGGTCACGGTCCCGTCAATCCCTATCCCGAGATAGGAGTCTAAATGTGAATCCATGCATATGTGTACTTTTTATTAAATTATATTTGTTTATCTGTGGAAAGTTAAAGACTTGTATATAAATCTGGGCTTTAATTAAGAAATATTACAAAAATATGAAGATTTAGATTATTAAAATAATTTTCTTCTTTTAACTGCATAATAATTTATTAATTTTTTTTTCGTATTTATTAGTAAGATTACAGACAGTTTCCGTGTGATACCTGATTATTTCAGTGATTACAGTTTTCTGGATTATTTTCAGTGTCAAAACTTTGCCTATTAAATTTAAATACAAAAAAAAAGGTTAAATTATTAAAAGTTTAAATACAATATTCACAAAATCAAATTGAAATCAGCCCTCTTTAACAATCAATTGATTTATTATTAAGAATTTTGAAATAATGACGTCACTGATAATAGCGTTATCAGATGAATAGCTGGATAACAAAAATAATAATTAATAATTTATACTAAGCAATACAAGTGAACGGTAAGGTAAAGGTAAAGTATTTAATAATAAGAGTGTAATTTTACAATAAATATGTTAATACAGGTAAATTAAAACATTCAAGTTTCTCTTTAGAAGGCATGAATTAATTTCAAGGAGTAAAGTTTTTGTAGTTACATATTGCCAACGCAATATATAAAAATACATTTTATTTAAAAAAATGGTTGTTGCAAAATGATTGATTAAAAGATTTATCTATATATTTTTATTTAATATTATCTATATGACTTACTTTTCAGTTTCTTAGAGGCATTGGCTCGAGTTTCTTCCATTTCCTCATCCCGTGCGACCGCCTCCAGGCGTGCCTCCTTCCGTTGCTGTTCGAGAAGCATTTCTAGTCGAAGCTTAGAACTTTCCAGAAGCTGCAATTATATTTACCTCTATTAGTATATTTTTCTATAATATACTTTTATTAAAACTAATTTTATATTTTTATAAACTGACTTTGTGTAACCAAAATGAAGAAACACTTCAGAAGTCACTTATACACAAAAACAGAAGATTGAGAACCCACAACCACTACTAGAGTAATGTCACACACCAATGCTACTTACTATATATGTAGATGTATGTATGTACAATACTAGATGTGAAGAAAGCAATTAATCATAACATTAGGTTCAAACCCGCGTATTGCTGTAGATGCATAAATTAAAAAAATCAAATCTAAAAATATTTTGTGCGGCTTCACGCCTTTTCCCGCTAACCACGTTAGTCAAAATAAACTAAAAACTTTGAAGAAACTCTGTCCATTTGTTGAGTGGTGAGTGAACCCATACCCATCGCATTAACAGTTAGACGCTGTCCCCTGCGTCACGGTGGCCTAAAAATATTCATCATTCATAAAATCATAAAGAAGCTGTAAAGTACCTGTATCTGCCCGGCCAGCTCGTCCAGCTCCTCCTCCTGGTCGCGCACGCGGCGCTCGAGGTCAGCGCGCGCCCTCCGCAGCGCGGCCGCCTCGTCGCCGCCGCCGCCCTTCTCCTCCAGCTCGCGCGTGGCCGACGCCAGCCGCTCTTCTTTTAGCTCGAGTTCTAGCCGAGCTTCCTGTTCACGTGGAAATTATATATATGTGGTTAGGTAAACTGTAAATTTAGTGTGCGATACCCTATATATTATAATGTAATATCAAATAATTGAGGGATTTTAATATACATAATTGAACATTGGGAATAGGAATGAAGTGTAACAAATATATCGTAGTTCCAGCCATTGAAGTTATTTACTATAATATACCTACATTGCATATGGATTAGCATGTGTATTCGTAGGTACGATGCAAAGATATTATCGCAAAAAACATGGGTATTGTGAATCCAAAAGAGTTTAATATGCCAACCATTTCATATTTATTTTTGAATTACTATTTTATGAAAATATGTGCTAAAATTCATTAGTTTATTAGTTGATCCTAACATTAAGATTACAATGTATTTCTAAACCAAAAACCAATAATAAGAAGCTATTTGGCAACAACAGGATGTAGACCAACAGGATGTAGACAAACAAACACTACAGTCATCATGTGATTGTTCGAATTGAATTCCAATTACTCTTTAAATTTTTATTTCATTCACATTATTTACAGTTTCTAAAGACATACATTTATATATTGCATTTCATATTACATGTTATATATAACCTAAGGTCACAATATATTTAAAAAAATATATAGGAGGTCTTAGGTAACATTCTTTTTTCAAAAAACTAAAGCAACAAGTAAATATACAGGCGTATAAGAAATTTGATACGTCAAAGCTGTATATAAATTATGGCTTAGTGATCAGAACGCTTGGACGGTTTCTAAGAGCCGCGGGTTCGAGTCCCGTTACGTTCAAAGTTTTATACGTTTTTCTTATCTAAGTGAATGAATATTACTTTAAAACTATTAAAAACTAAAGCTTAACAAACTTACAGAGAGACTTTGCTCAAGCGCATACTTTTCCGCGTGCGCCTGGTCGCGTTCGCGGGAGAGCCGCTCCTTGGCGGTGCGCTCTCTCTTCAGCTCCTCGTGGGAGCTGTGCAGCTCCGCGTCGAACTTACGCTGACGTTTCTCAAGGAGATTGTTACGGCACGTCTATTTATATTGAATATATATTATAATATATTAAGTACTAATATATTGATTTCAATGTCATATTGGCACAGTCGACAAATGTGTCAGGGGACTGATTATATATTTAATTTATTCTCATTTTCTATGCTATGGTAGTACAAGACGCGGTGTTGTGACATGTAATGCCACGTAATGCCGCGGAAAGTGAAATACGAAGTGTTTAGACACTAGCTTCCCTGTGTCAAAATGCGAGATATATGTATATACATCTAAACATTAAAAAAACATTAATATATTTCACACGCATTTCAATCTTAACCGGATATGCTTAACTTTGTTGTACAATAGTAAATCTTATTTCTAAGCATTTATTGTCATCAACACTGCTGTTTTATATAATTATATTCGTATAATCGGGTATTAATATAAAAATTGGTTTTACACTTGAGTTAAATTAGAAAATAAACCTAAATTTAATGATATTTAAAAAAAGTTTTTTGGTCTTTACTATTTAAGTAATAATAATAGGCATATATAATAAAATAAGTACATTATTTAAAATTTCATATTTTAGAGTCTAATAACTATAATTGAACCAAATAAAGTTGAATAATATAATTTATACCTGTTCATCGAGTAGGGAGCGCAAATCAGCCATGTCGTTAGTAAGTTTTTGCAGCTTGCGTTTCCATTGCGCCGCCACTGCGCGTTGCTCTTCGACTTCTTCATAGGCATCTTGCACCTAAAATAATGCATTGTATAATTAAAAAAAATAAAACTTTAAAGTTTTTTGATAAACTATTGCTAACGATAGACTTAGATGAAGTTATAATCTAAATGGATATCGCCGTGTTGTAACTCAGGGAAGTGTTTGGCAACATTGACTTTAACTCTCATGTTTATTGATTATTTTTATTATTTCTGTGATCTCAAATGGGCAAAAAGTGTAAAACCGAGCTATGTCTCGCTGGTTTGCCGAATGTATACCTAAATATAGAGCAGATATGGGCTATTAATTTTATAAAAATATGCTAAATAAAAGGTAAACTCATTGCTTCGACTTTTATAGCAACTTTACAAAATGATAATCGAGAATGTCATCATTAGTATGATTTACAAGCACAAGCTGAACACATTCACATATTACACAATCGCAATTTAATCTATTATGAAACGTCTGAGGATTAACACTAGCAGAGTAAAAAGTAATCTCGCATCATCGGCCGCATCACTTGGACCGCCGCCAATATGTCGATTTTATTGATACATTTCACAATTTCTTTTACAAAATTTAGCAAGTGTCCCTTGGTATAAGTGCACTGACCTCTTCACTTTCGTCCACCATTACTAAAAATATACGAGACTTTTAGTATTCTTTTTTAAGATTTTTATTTTGTCTTGTAGTAGTAATCGCTGTTACAATATTCACCTACGCTATCGACTGACTTTCATGGCACTATCAGCATCAGCGCGATCGAGGATCAGAGATAACTAGGTTTTAAGATAAAAAAAATATATATACGTATCATGCCCTACTATTTACAGCTATTCGGTTTTCATTCGAATAGCATATGCTGTGTAAATATATTTTAATTACACGAAACGGATTTCGTATTTGTCTTTCTGGAAATGTGGTGTCCTTGATCCCCTTTTAATTTATTGCATTTGCAAAATAAACTAGAGTAAACTAGCACAACTAGTAACTATATTTTACTTTTTATTTTTAAATAAATATTATAATTTTTGGTACATTTATAAGGTTTTTTTAATTATAAATCAAAAAATATAATGGCCTCTACTTTCATAGATAAAAAACTCGTATCCTTTACCGTTCACCTTAAATCGTGTTACCATTTATGTTATAATAAGCAACGGTTCAAGGTTGACAGTAATAAAGTAATTAAACAAATATTTAATAGTATTTTGTCATTACCTTCTTTTCAAGTTGTTTCTTAACTGTGACGAGTTGTTCCAGATCGTCCTCATGCTGTCGACGCAACTGCGCGCGGAGCAGTTGCAACTCGCGGTGCGCGCGCTCGAAGCGCCGCTTATATTTATCGCTGTTGGCGCCCACTTCGGCTTCTGACCCCTCAGAGTCTGAGGGCTCGGCGCCTCCGTTTTCAGCAGAACGCCAGTGAAGCAGCTCTAGTTCTAAACGTTCTGACGCCTAAAATAAATTAAGAAGACACGTTCACTTCAACTGTTTTTCGTGTTTGACGTATATTAATTGACGGGCTTTTACGCATAATTAATTAAATGTCTGAACAAAGAGACGTTTCAATAACGTGGCTGCTGTTATTTATATAACAACAAAACCTGGCCACGCTGTCAAAAATACAAAAATTGACGATAGCTTTTAGTATTATGTGTGTCGGTCTAACCTGTTGCAATCTTTGATTGTTAGCAAGCAGTTCTCTGTTGTCTCTCTCCACGCGTAATCTTTCCGCAGCCTCCGCGTCCGCCCTCTCGGTAGCTAAAGCCGCTGCTGCCCGCTCTTCGGCTAATTCACCTCCGACTTCTGATAGCTATAACAAAAGCACAATAAGAAAAATAAATCAAATCCTCTTATTAAATCCATCGTAGCGCAGAATGATTTTATCTGACTGGAAATGCGATGGATATAGGTCCAAGCCCCACTTGGGGATATTTTATTATTATCATAGTATTTCAGTTTTATTTAAATTATATACATTTTCCCGCTTTGGTAAAACAAATAGGGGTAACCGCTCAACATCCAATATCATTAAAAATGAATAAATCAGTCAATCAATTGACAAGCGAGAGCATATTTATATACATATCATAAAAGTATATATACAATAATTTAAAAGAACTAATGATTGGCATTGACAATTAATCATTACAAAATATTTTGGCGCAGCGTTATCAAGAGTTCTATTTCAGAAATGTATAAAATGTCTGGCCAAAAAACTTTGTTAAGATAAAAAAATACGCATAATATAAGATACACAGATTTCCGAGCAGAGACTCGTTTGAAAAAGAATAATAACCACCATTACCATACTTTACCACTTGTTTATTCATAAATGTTACTGTAATAGTAAAAAGTGTTCATAAATGTCACTATAATAGTAAAATAATAAAAAGTGAGGCTACTTTCGATTGATTGTGAGTTCGATTCTTACTCGGGGAAATGATTATATTTAAAATATATTCATTTCGTCGTTGAGTTTTGATTTTGGACGGAAAAAGGAGGACGAAGTGTCTTGATACTAAATTCTCCTTGAATACTCTGCTAAGCGGTAACAAATAAATAAATAAAACTGAATATTGTTTAGACAATATCAAACCATAACTAAAATAAAAGTAAACTAATAAAAATATTTAATTCAATCACTTACGTTACTTAATTTACGTCGACACATTTCGTCTAAATGATACATGTGACTCTTAAATTTTAAGATGACCAATAACCATACTAATAATCGACTAAAAAAAGAATGTTCAAACTTTATTTCCACTATTGTAATTTCTTGACTAACACCTAAAAGTAAAAAATTAAAAACGTTGCAACGATACTGTACGAGTAGAAGTGTACTGTTTTAAATATTTTCTTTGTATTATATGCATAGTAATAAATATCAAAGTAGTAACATCTGAAGCGAAACGAAGACATTAAACAACATATAATATAATATGGAGCAAGGTAAGCTGTCAAAATTTTAATGCAGAGTTTGTTACGGTACGTTTATTCTTAACTCAATTGCGATTATTTGCAATAATCTTAAGCTCATTTGAATATATTCATACTTTTACAGCATTTTAATAATTTTCCGGCATAGCAGGGTAGGTCAGAAAGAACCTAGCGTCAAAACACTCCGTTCTCCACTTTTTGCCAGAATCCGAGACATTGCATGTCGAAACTCAACGAATTTTGAGTTAAGTGAGTTGAATTTTGAGTGACTTTTTTTCAATTTCATTATGTGATTAACACTTTAAAAAAAATCTTAAAAATATTTAATAGCATTCTCTCTTGGCAGACTATTGTTCGTAGAATAATGTTTGGGTAGCAGAAATTTGTAAAGATCTCTCTACAAAGATGCTAGCAAAAAAATAAGTTGTAATAAACGTATAAGAATTTCGACGGCATGGCTTAGCGCTCAGGCCGCTTGGACGGTTTCCAAGAGACGCGGGTTCGATTCCCGCTGCGTTTAAATTTTTATACGATGTTCCCGAATGGGAATCGAGCCCCATATTTGCAAAATCGATGATGTTATTTAATTTCTATTAAGTTTATTTAAAAAATACTTATAATAATAATTTTATAACATCATATTTTTCAGAATAATAAGTTCAAAAATATTGTTTAGAATGTAAATATTTTCTGTGCTTGCATCTATTATGAGTATGCTATGCATTCACATTATACCCATTATTAATGTGTATACAACAATAATTATGATTATGAATGGCCACTAAATGGTGGTGGTCATAATTCAGAGAACAAGTTAAAATTGGAACATATTCGTAGAGAGTGGGAGGTCTAACAACGATTTGATGGATCTGCATTTGCTTCAACGCATTATCGCTTGCCAAGCGCATTTGGAATTTCCTATCGGTTTAAATCTGTTCAGTCGTCAATTTGCGCTACAATTACTAAAGTCATAGCATAACAGACTTCCGGTTCATTAAAAAATGACAGGATCGCAAGACGACAGACAGCCTCTTACGCATACGACAGAAATCTTACGCATTTGTAAAGAAAACTAAAGAACGTCAACAATGAAAAAAATATAAAGGTTTTGGCAAGCGTCACGTCCCTGCGTTAATAGTGGACGCGACCGAAGCGCCGTTACTAACGCGTGTAACAGTCTTACAGCAGGCGATAATTTAGTGTCGCATATTTGTTAGTTTTTTTTATATATGCTTACATGATTACGGGTCTTAAACGAATTTATATTTCTAGAATATATGTTTAAATAGATACATGATTCACCGACCTCGTCCATTTCAGAAACCGTTGTCCTATCCTCGGATATTTCTCTCGATGAGCGACAAACACTGCTAGCTCTACTTCCGTTACGGCTGAATAGTGTAAAACCTTTAATCATTATATTTGTGGCTGATTTAGATCTTCCAATTTTCCTTCTTTTCCCATCGTAATATTTATCTAGATCACTTTCATCTTTGTGACCCAACCTTCTCCATTCATCCATGACATGATCGGTTCTTCTTAAGAAATTGTCAATTTTAGAACTCAAGTAGTTAGACGATGTTCCTTCTTCGAGGTGAGCTGCAATAGGTTTAAATTTTTGCCTCACTGGTTGTTTTTTACAACCAAGGACAAATGATAAATTTGCATCGAAAACAACTGGTGCCTGTTCTTTAGATTTTAGTTCTTGCAAATTTACTGATTCCGTGTTATCACAGCTCTGTGGATAAAGTCTTCGTGGTGTTGGGCTTCTATTGTATAGTGTAGAAGTCATGCTCGTAGATCGAGAAAGTGGAACGTATGTACCGTTACTGCTACATGTTGAATATTGGCTAGCTGAACTTCTTACGCTACTGTATGATAAAGGACTCGGTGACCGTGAAATAAGTAAGCTGCTGTTTGAACCGTGTCGCTTTGCTAGTTCTGCTATAGAACCTGTTTCCACTGAAACCGACATACTTCTCCTATATAATGGACTCGAAGAGCTAGTATTTAAATATTTCCCATTTGTTGATGAAGTATGTGTTATTGTATGAAGTTCTTTTAAAGGCTTAGTGACAAAGAGATTTTTTCCATTCATCAAATTACTACAGCTTATTGGTGGCACTTTTTCTTCAAATTCTATGGGCAGTGTTTTAGATTTCTTCATAGGTAATATAGCTCGGGCTAGTGGCGGCTTAGGTGGTTTTTTTGGGGTCGCATCCAATATTGGCGGCGAGAGAGGTCCATTGAAATTTGGCAGTACACCATTGCTTCGGGTCGATCCGTTTACTTTTGGTTTCGGTATTTGAATTTCTAATTGCCTGGTGTCTATCGCCGTGACAGTTTTAGGAGTAGCGTTAACGTGTGGCATTTTGCTTTACACCTACACGTGCTTACATTTTCCATACAAGCGAAAGTGTTTTTCGATGTGAAAGTCCAGAGTCATTTCAGCGCCTCGTGCAGTATTAGTTACGCGATGTATGTAGGAACATTGTCGGTTTGAAATAGAACCGGCGTGTGAGGGCTTCGCGAACGCACTGCGGCGGCTAACTCGGTCGCCGGGCAGTCGTAGGCGCTGGACTATTTTGGTTTACGTAGATGTCGAAGTGCAACTTCGAATGACGCCCGTTAAACCTTCAAAATTTATTAACAGTCCTTCAAGAAAATGTGTTTACCTGTTTACGAGGTCGACCCTGAACATTTTCAGTTGCGAGTTTGCGATTCAATTGCAATTGCTGTAATTGCATCTATGCTAATATCCGTTAATATTAGCGATATAAAATTTCAACAATATATATGTTATTTACTTGTTGTCTATAATCCTTTTTTTATTGGCACAGAGGATAACTATATACATACATTTACATGTTCAGAAATTTATTTATTTACAGATTTTCATACAGTTACAAGAGAATAATAAAATAACCATACACACATTATTTTCTGTTTACTATAATAACCGTAGTTTTATTTCGTAGTGTTCAAATAATATTTATTAATGTTACGAATTAAATGTTTAGTTTTAATGTAAGTATTTCCTACTGATACATCAGTTAAAGGATGTTTATATCGTACACGCGAAGAAAACAAGATTCAACATGAAAGGTACAGAAAATTTAAACGTATACTGAACACATTGAATTACATAGGGAAAACGTAAATATAGTCTTGGCAAAGAAAAAACTCGGAGTGTTTCTTTGATTTTTTTATACTTCAGAAGACTAACCAACGGAATGCTATATTTGGCAAAAACAACTTAGGTTTTGCCAAGAATAAGACATTCTTTGTAAGAATTGAAAGTTACTATAAGTTGTATTTAAAATTATAATGATTTTTAATTTAATACCTAACACATGAATCATATAACATTTGATGGGCTTTTCGTTTAATTACACATATATAATGCTAAACATCTATTTTGTCATCAACGTCATTATTTTGCAGGATTTGAATATTATTTCTCAATTTCCCATTTTACATTCTAAACTGAAAAATCTATTCTAAACTAGAAATTAAACTCTAGCTGTATTGGTGTGTCCATTAGCTTGGCATTAGAGATCGTCCAATAAGAAATAAATAGCATTGCCTGCCAATGCGCATGCACGCCAATGATCTAATATCCGTCACAGTTTCGAACATTGCGCAATACGCCCGTAACTCACTACGTGCTTCCTAACGTAATTAGCGTGAAGAAAGCTCGAAAATTGAATGTCAACAGGAACATTTTAACTATGTGTCAAAACTATGTCATTAGTTCCTTTCATCTTATCATATAAGTTTATGAATTATTTAAAAAAATATATATATATATAAATATTAACAATGAATTAATTGTAAGAAATAAAATTTTATATAGGGCCTAAAGTAAATTAAATTAAAAAGCAGCTTCACGTTTTTTCTCGCATAGCACCGTAGTCAGAGATAAACTATTGTCAAGACTCTTCATTCTCCACTTTCCGCCTAAATTCGAAATATTGCGTGTTGAGTGGCGGAACTGAACGCCGCGTTTTGTCAAATTCAAACAAGATATAGTTACATTTTGAAATATATAAATATTAGTTAGAAAAATGACATCTTATAGCATAAAGGCAAGTGCAAAATATTTATGTAGGCGATTAAAAATGACTGTACATTTTAACGCTAGCAAAAAATATATAGCGATTTAAAATAAACGTGCCACATCTAGTCACTGACAAGAAGTTCGTAATTAATATTAAAGTGATGTAACTATTTTGAGAACATGATATCCGTTTAATAAACTCGTTTTTATGTTATATAACAATTATTTTAGCTATTACACGAATTATCTATATTTTGGTAATCGGAGCTTTACTTCTAATAATGGGTAATTAATCAAGCTTTCTAAAGTAACATATTATGAAGAAAAATCAACATATATATATAAAAGTAATTCACGTGTACATTTGTAGATTTTTACGATAATAGTAATAATAGTTCAAATATTTTACTGTACTATGCAATAATTATCATTATTATTGAGGCCATCGTGGCGCAGTGGGACACGCACGCGCAGTTTGACTGTAAACGCTATGGTTGTGGGTTTTATTCTCATTTCGGGGAATAATAAAGAAAAAATATTTTTGTTTTTTTGCTGTGGAAAGATAAAGGCCGGGTTGAGTTTAGTGAGCACTCAACACGCTAAGTCTTGAATTTGAGCGGGAAACAGAAAACGGAGTGTCTTGACACTAGGTTCTCTCTGTCTACCCTACTATGTGGGATAAAGCTAAAAAAATATATAAATGAGGTAAAGAGAAGTTCAAAATACATGCAGTTTACAAAAAGACCACTCCGAAGAACAAATAGCTTCCGAAGAAAACCCAGAAGAAGCCAAGACAAGTTGCTAAAAATTTAAAATGTATAAATAAAATTGTAATTAATTAATGATATTTCGTTCGTAAAAATGTGTCGATGTGACGTTTGTTGTTACGTTATATTTGAACTCGTAAATCCTTGAGTTATTTTGACAAGTGCTACTCGCGATTATGTGAAAATTTATGAAGACTAAAACAGTTTTTATGCTTCGGTATAACTATAAAGTCATCAAATAACAACAAAATCTAAAGAAAAAAAGGAAGGAAAGCAAGGAAGTTTGCTTTTCTCCACTTCCCGCCCCAAATTGGAAATTGTTTGTTAACTGAAACTCACGGGACACAACGCCGCGCTTTGTCTTGTCATGTTACTTTTATAATACAAATAAAGTATATATTAATTATTATATAATATATTAATTACTATACATTATATTAATTATTATATAATCAATTTTTAATTAATTATTTGAATAAAGAAAGTTAACGGCAATATCAAATCACATTCCTGATCAAGGAAAATTTTCAGAGAAGTAAATCACTGGAAAATAGAACACGACGGGCTGCGCAGACGCATCTCGTTTTAATGCTGTGATCACATTTAAGTGTATTGTATATTTTACATAGGGCTGTTACATAATTTAACCATTTTTTTCTTAAAGCTAATTAATAAAATAATAAGTAAAAAAATTTAAAAAGATAATATTATAATAATTCAAATATTGTATTCAAAATTTTATTCTTACTAATATTTTGTAGTGAATGTTAAAAAATTTATCTACTAATTTAAAATTTGTTTTTTATTATTTGGTTGGACTGCATGTAGCGAAAAGATTTTAAATTTAGTGGAAAATTTGGAATAACGATGTTATTTTTTACATGACTTGGATGACCTAGATGTAATGTTATAATTAAGTCTGGAATATCGGAGAAATGGATACAACATTTAATGTGTAAAGTTCAACGACTCGAAAAGATTGTGTTCGAAATTACAGTTTATTTTAAAGGTTGCACAGCAGGCTAGTTAGAGAACACTTAGTGTCAAGACACTCTGATCTCCACTTTCTTCCCGGATTCGAGGCGAAACTCGACGCCGCAATAGCTTTACAATATAATATTTGTTTTAAATCAATCCCATAAAACCCAAAGGATGTGAACATAATGTTATACTTTACAGACTCCAGTAAATGAGCAAAAAATGTATGTTTTGTTTCGTTATTATAGACGCGTCGCAAGCGGTTCAACATTTAATAGCCACAAATAACAAGAACTTTGTAGTTGTTACACGTTTTAACTCATTCAATGATTTTAAAAGGAAAGAATAATTTACGTTTCATTTACCATTTTGTGTACCAGTTTTTTATTTATTTATATCGTCTCGGTCAAGGAAACACACGTTTTCTTTGCCATTGAGTATATTTGTATTTTTATTTTGAGAAAAATGATGGTATAGTGTGGGTGATATATGAATCATGGTGATATTTTCGCTTGAGGAATTTTCTTATTTTTAACAGATTGGAATTTTACAGTCGTCTCAAAATCTAAATCCACTCTTGCTTACAAAAAAAAAATGCTGATGTAAAAGTTATTTTTATTATTATTTATTTTTAACAACGCATTTACATTTATAGAAGTTTATATTTCTAGAAGAAAGTTTATCTTGAGAGATAATGTAAACCGTAGCTATTCGCTGAATATTATTTATCCAAAATGAAATAAATACACTTCTTAATTACGTTATTTTCATGTATTATTTTGAAATTACTTTTGTATAGATTTTATTTGTTTTAGAAGAACTTAAATTATATAAAAATCTGTTTATATAAAACTCGTACGTTGCTCAAAGACTGACTAATAGACAACACAGAGCTGTAACTACTGTGCGTAGAGAGTGGAAACTTGACATATAGGTCCAAAATTCCTAGAGGAAAAAACAGGTTTATACGTTTTACAGGCGTGTATAAATACTTTATTTAAAAGTATCCCTCCCTTGCGATGCAAATTGTATACAAATTTCGAATCAAAATCCGAATTACTGATGTTAGAGGACAAACAGATATGACATTGTAATGACTTCCTTTTAAAAGATCGTGAGACACAGTATTTATATTATTTTATATTCACAAAGACAAATCTGAAACATTGTAACGACTACTTGAATATTACTTTTTATATATTTTTTTGTCACGTGTCAGTTACTGTATCATTAACCTTGACTTTGGCCGTATTAATTCCATATAAAAACAAACTTTTTTAAAACACACAAGGCAATATAAAAACATGACTAAGAGTTCGGTCATTATCTGGGAGTTTATTAACAATTTTCTAAATAAGCGGTAAATGGAATAATAATACTTACATGCATTTATGACTCTTCCATTTAACATAAATTACTGTCTCTAAAACTGCTTTGTTTTAATTTTGTGCAAGTACTGATTAATTTAATGTTTATGTAAATGATTTGTCTAGAACAGATAGACAATTATGAAATGATATTTTTGGAATATTTTTTTTTCGACTAAAACAATAAAAATATAAAAAATTTGAGCACTAAGCAAAATTTGATATTTAATAGGAAACACTACCTATGAACTGCGGACACATCATAAAGTGCAAGTAGCCAGAATGATGTTGACAAGAGTATTAATCCTACGATCCAAGGAGAGCTAGTCGGTACAGTTACTTGCAAAACCCGTAAATGAAGATTCCTTATTGAGTCAAAATTGTGTTGAAAAAATCCGGCGAAATAAATTTTAAGGCCCTAACTAGTTTCGCTGGAGAGCAGCTGTGTTATGACTTGTTTAGACGTGGGAGCCTATTATAATAAAAATAGAGTGCATTTATTCCGCACGAAATGGTTACACGGTTATTTTTAATATATCTAAATGTAATTGAGAAATTAAGAAAACCTTGTCATTACATTTAATAGTATAACGCTGTAATATTTAAATTATATTTGAGAGATTCTAACTGACTCTATATATACTAGCTTTTTTTACAAAACCATTATGTATGTATTATGTTGATGATATTTTTATAAATACTTATACATTATATATATAAAATATTAGCTATTTCTCACTTGTACTAAGTATTAATTACAAACTACCTCCCTACCAACTTACCAATATTTGTACATGAAGCCGTTTTCGATATTTCATGAGTGACCTTTATCTTTTATAAAATAATTAAAAAACAACGAACTGTTATAAAAAAATCAAAAAATAAATAAATACTTACGTACTTAACTATACTCAGTTAAGCGTTTCGCATGATTGGATCTCATGGATGGACTCATAATCAATCCCATTGTTTTCTCTTCGATACGATAGTGGCAAACTGTTAAGTAATGCATTGAGAACGAAGCCTTGCCTAACGTAGTACTTTTATACATATTGAACATTTTCGACAATATTATTGTTAGTTTATATATTTTTTGGTATAATATATTTAAGTTTAAATTAGTTAGCAGAAAAAAAAATATTAAGTACCGGTGTATTGAGTAAAGAGCCCAAAAAAACTCAGTTTATATATTATTATTTATTATATCTTATGTTTCGTCTTCGAATTTGCATTACACATTTGGCACCTCCGTATGTATAATGCTAATTCTTAAGCTGAAACACACAGTACAGGGGTAATGATGACAGAACTTCACATATATATTCGTTTAATTACCAATTATTTGCGAGATAAATATAGATTTTATACGAGTATTCATTATAGTATTCAGTAAAAGTAAATGGTCTATAGAGTCGCCATCTATGTTCAATTTATACATTTAATAGCTTTCTACGAAAGCTATCATACCTTAGTCGAAGGTTATTTCGGTATGCAGCGCGTACGCAATACAGTTAAGTAATTCTTGCATTTGCCAATAGATGGCTGAAGTCGTTTCTATAATATCAAGATAAAAATGAAAATGTAAATATTTTAAAATTACTATGTTATCTTAATACGTTTACTTTTAAAGGAATTATAAAAATTAAAATATAAAATATGATAAATTACAAAATGTGATTTGTAGCAAATTATAAATTGCATGTCAATTTCGAATCAACTCGTATCGCAAAAAGCTCTTATCCACCTACTTGACACTTGTTCGTTATTACTATAATGATATCTTGTATCCGGACCCCAACGTAAAACATTTTTTTTTTGAATTTTGTATCATAAAAAAATGTCTTGTCTCAAAAGAACATGATTACAGAAAATTGGTCTTCAATAATAATAATGTGGAGCAAATGGGGACGTAATATACGTATATGATTGGCAAGAAAAATACTGTGACTGTATTTAAATAATTAATATACTATATTTACAATCATTACTTATCGCTTTCAAAAATTACATGTCAAGATATATGTAATTTTACGAAAGATTAAGAACATTTCTATATGCCTACTTAAGAAACTTGACGTTTACAGTAATGTTTCTAAGAAAGTTTTAGACATTTCATCGCATAAGATTTTATTCGCAATTATAACTAGTTACGATGCCTCAGCCTCAGCTGTACCTTTTAAAGATACACAACAAAATTTACGTACCCTAGTATCATAAAGCTCGGTTCTCCACTTTCTACCTGAACTCGAGATATTGCGTGTTTATTTGCGTATTAACGCCGTGCTTTGTCTAAGGTACCAGCGCGGGGAAATAAAAATATTTTAAATATAAATATTACTACGAGTGGAAATTGAACGCACAACCAATCGCGTGTACAGTCAGAGCCTTCCCTTGCGCCACTATGGCCTCTAAACTCTTTAAAAGTAATGACTTATTTAATAATTTGAAAAAGTTTCATGAACAATGTCTAAGGCAACGTGTCCTTAAAAACATGTGAAGAATAAGCTACATTTGACAGCGGATATGTATTCATTTAGTACGAAATTAGAAGACTAAATATTACATGTTCATAATTAAATTACTCTTAAAATGCTTATTTATAATGGTTTGTTTGCGAAGTCATTTATTTTTATTAATAATCGTGTGAAATTGTATACTTTAATTAATAAAGTGAATAAACACAATGGTTTCGAAGATTTTAAACGTCTGATAGAGGAATGGCAGTGTTAATTTTTATATAAATTACTTTTTTTTTAAAGCTTCACGCCATTTCCCGCACAGTAGAGATGTCAGAACACTCCGTTTTCCACTCTTCGCATGAATTCGACAAAATTTTGAGGGGCGGAACTCAACGCCGCGCTTTATCTAAGGTAATAGAGCGGATAAATGAAAATATTTGAAATGTAATCAGTCTGGGAATCCTCATTATGGCCTCATTTATTATCCCATAATATATTCAAATTTAATTTTAAAGCTAATAGATACGTATACCCATATAACGTTATGTTATTGGTTTATTTTTCTAAAGAAAAGTAGTCGTAGTTACAATTCACAATAAAATTATAATTTGATATTTTGAATAAAATAGGGTTTAAAATCCAATGATGCAAATATTTCACGGGGAGCAAATGACCCGAGTCAAGGTTTACGAATGGTCGAGATGCGGCTACATCAGTTACAATACAGGTTTCATTAAAATATATTGGTATATTTAACAAACGATTAAATACAAAATCATCATGCCAAAATAAAGTAAATTTAATTTAAAATATTATTGTAAATTTTGGGTTTTATTATTGTACATTTATTAATTTTCTAATTCGTGGAATTCTCACGTTTGTCTCATATTTTTATGTGCTTCATATCATGTCATAAAAACTTAATAAGTCTTTTTTCACCAACGTTAAATAAACTCAGTGTTAGATATGAGTTTTTAGATATGAATTCAAAACATCAAATTCAGTGCATGTAAGTTTTATATATATGAATCCTATTTTACGTTAGGAAATCATATTATCGTAAATACGAGAAATTATGATATTTTACCAGGTTTTAGAAAGTGGTATAAAACTGTCGTTATTATAACCTTTTGACGACTATTTTATGTATTCTAGTCATATTATTAAAAGGTAAGAATATAAAGTAACAACCTATTGAGAGTTTTAATAGTCATATATAAGTTTTTGCGAGAACTAAACGCTAATATTCATTAATTTCAAAATAGAGTTTGTGCTTTCTACGATAATTGGATAAAACACTATATCAGGCATGACTTATCTAGTTCTCGTTAATCACGTACATGATAAACGTTTTCTACTACGAAGATGCCAGCTAATGTTGTTAGAGATGCTTAATGGAAGATTTACAAATATCTCCCTACATTAATCAAATGACCCACGAAATGTACTGTTTTATAGCAAAGTCAATCTAAATTTAGAAATATTAAATGTATTTACTTACTTTTGTTTCAAATTTTTCCGTTTCATTTTTGTAGTACGTGCGTTCATTTTCAACTTTGTCCAATTTTGCACGAAGTGTCTCCAACTCATCCTGTAAAAAAGGAAAAATTATAAATATAATAACCATTTTTTTTTCATTTTTTTTAAATGTTATACACATACTTAGTTTTTTACGTTTTCTAAATATTTTATACGTTTTCTAAATATATTTTTTTCAATAATATCCAATATTTGTTTAATTACTGACGAGTGACACAGCGAGGCAAGTCACTCCTTTGTAATCTATATTCCATATATTACAAAACTACGTAGTAACAGTAAAATTATATTGGGTAAACAATAAATATTATATATGGTGAAAATAGAAATAGAGTATGGCAACTAGATTTCAATACACATTACAATAAAGATAACTGACACTTTATAACTTTTCCATCATTATATAATTTTATTGTGATATATTTTGTGAAATAAAAAGTTGGTTATCCATATTTATGTTTGTCAATAGTATCTATTAGGTAAAGGACTATTATAATAATGTCGTTTATTAATATGTAGACATATAGAATATTAGATATATAGAAATATTCAATATTGAGGCCATCGTGGCGCAGTGGGACAGTGTCTGACTGATATCAGTGTATCCGGATAGGTTGTGGGTTCGATTCTCACTGGGTAAAATTATCAAAATATAATTATTTTCATTTCTCCGCTCTGGTGATCAAGACAAAGGGCGGTGTTAAGGTCCACCATTTAACAGGTAATGCAGAACGGAGTGTCTTGACACCAGGTTCTCTCTGATTACCCTGCTATGCGGGAAAAAGCGTGAAGCTGATAAAAAATACAATAAAAAGTACCATATAGATATAGTAATAAACTTAAGGTCTTTGACCCTAGTTATTAGTGATTGATTTACTATGGAAATATCGAAATTCATTCGCTTTACGTGCAAAGAAATAAAAATAAATAGAAAAGTCTCGTGTTGATATCTTAGAGCAACACTCCGTGTTGGTATTTCAATGTAGTAATTATTACATCTTTGACTAGCTAAGATTTGTTTGGCCGTAATGTTACGTAAAACTTCTTATAATATTAGCAATCATTGTTAACAATTAGTAATCACTTTACAATATTTCAAAATACAACAATTTGCATTTGGATGTACAAAAACAGGTTTTAAAATTCAGAAAATGGTGTATTAAAAATGTTTTAAATATATTTAAATTCATATGGTATTATCTAACGATATGTAAAGTTTGCTATAATTTGTAAAATGAAAATAGAATTTTGTTAAAACGATAGTTTTTTGAACGAATTAATTTTAATTAATCTATCTTTTGTTTATTTTGATAGCAGCTGCATACGACAGTAGTGGATTTTTGAATTCCCCCTAAATATTTTTTGAAGATACGGAATAGTAGCCAAGGTACGCGTTATTGCATTTCACCATGCAACATAAGTCATTTAGGAGGATATTAAGGATAGCAAAAAATGTTTTCTTTTAATTGATATATATTTTAGCATTTAGATTCGCTCGGCAAGTTTCAATATCAGCAGATTGGGATAACGGAGTGACTTAGCCTTAACCTTATACGTGATTATTTATAATTATAGAAACCGTAATAAATATAATATAAGTAAGCTCCATAGTAAATAAGTATAGTAGCATAGGTCTATATAACATTCCTTTATGCAAATGAGTGAAACTGTGGTTAAATAGAGCGCGACGATGATTGAGTGCGGCGATCATGAACGTAAATTGACAATCATATACAATTATAGGCCCGTGATACACTGTGCTATAATAAACATATAGAATAAATTACGATATTTTAAACTAACTTGGGCCGCGACTTCGTCCGCGTGGAATTCTAAAAGAAGCCTAAGTTATTCCTTATTACATCAGCTATCTGCTAGTTTCGGCAAAATCGGTCCAGCCGTATCAAAGATAAGCCAGATTAAATAGACATACAGACCAACAGACACAAATTTACAAAAATGTTATTTTATTATATGCATCATACACCTACATAGTTACGAACTTAGTAAACAGCGGTTATTTTAATATAACAAACAAACACACTTTTATTTATTTGTTCACTTTTGTTTATATAAAAAAAAAGAAGAATATTTTTTTATAAAATCTTTGTGTACATACATATTTATATAAAAAATTCTATGTTATACTTAAATTATCTTTGTACATCGATGTACAGGACACGAGTACGAGTAATAAGAAACAACGCAACGTTGTATTTTGTCTAAAATGTAAATGTTACAATATATTTAATGTTTATACTGTAAGACTAATAACCACAAAAGTAATAATAAAAAAATAAACTAAATAAATAATGCTTCGATGGCTGTTAGCTATCCGTTAGCAAAAAAAATAAATATTTCGAGACGTGCATGGATGGATACATGGTGCGACGTATTGTGCGTACTTTCTTGACCGGGAAGAGAAAACCGTGTAGAGAGCGTTTTAAAATTCTATACTTAATTGTGGCCATTAAAGAGAAAACTTGAACAAGAACTATTTCCTTTTCGATTCTCACTTAGTAAGTTGACACGTATGCAATGCGGTGTTATATAAGCGATGGCACTGCGGTTACCTGCCCACAAACAGCTACGCAGTTGAGCCCTTCCTATATATATTTAATATTCACGTCAAACTAAGCATATATATAGCATATGTATAGCATTTCAATAGATATGAAAATCGAGATATTGTTAGGCGCTATTACATAGAAAACATACAATGTTCCAGTAGATGCGGCCATGTGTAAACTGTTTTATTATTCCTGTCATATATGTAAGCTTTCACGACACGGAAAATGAAATTTTATAAGAACTGTATATTGCATTTATATGCTAAAATACAGATTTTACGTTTGTTTAAGCTAATTACAACAGGTAATTAGCTTAAATAAACGCTTTGTATGTATATCTAAAAATTAGATTGTATTTTTAATACTAAATAGCAATTTCTTGTAAATAACAAAATATAGGTTCGTTATAATGCAGTAGAAATGTGCGGACATGCGGTTGCGGCTTCAGTTCCTAATTGGTTGCACAATATTGTAACACGTTACATTTGTGTTTACACCCAACACGCTATTTCTCCAAATCAACTGGAAGGGCAAAATAGATTAAGATATGCTTTTATATCTAGATCGCCGAGATGCGTTACAGCTAGAAAATACATATATAAGTGTTTCTTCGTTAATAGTAAGAAAACGACAATAAATTAAAAAGTACAGTGGAGAGCGGAGTGTCTTGACCCTAGAGTCCTAGAGGTCCTAGATAACCTAGGTTATCCCTGACTTATTTTAGAATAATAACATTCAGTTTATATCATTGACGTAAAAATTTCTTTTTTGCTAACACAATTACACCTCTAATCCGTGGCCAATAATACAAAAAAAGGCATAAAAACTCTATACAAGTCATAATTGTTGTAGCCAAGCTATGTAAAATAACGAAAAACAAAACAATTTTTTGTGCACTGCATAAACACAAAGACGATTTGTCATCATCGCATTATGTACTTATATAAAGTATAGTTATAATTTTTCAACATTTAATATATAATAATATATTAAAACATAGTTTTATCACAAGGATGGCCACGTGATATCTATATATATATATATAATACTATTGGTGTTACTGACTGATTGACTGAAGAGAGTACAACACACAGTCCTAACTAGTGGGCAGGTTCCTTGGGGATCGTAGGGGCGCACTTAGAGAGTTCTTAAAATGCCTAAGTGATTTTACGTCCACGTAAACATAGTTGTGGGCTACAACTAGTATCATACAAAAGTAATAGATACTTTAATTCTCAAATAACAAAGCAGTCGCATCAGAAATTAGGCTTTCTACTGTATAGCTAGCTATAACCATACTGGTTTATAACACCATTAACACAGATCTAAAATTATATAAAAACATAAAACCCAATGGGTATTCATTCATTGTGCATCTATCTATATTTGTCGTACAAAAGTTTTTTTTTAGCGTTCCTATTATAAGATACTCTTTAACGTGGGAATAGTACCCGTTACAAGCGCCATGTGACAGAATGCGTTAGCAATGCTGAGTTTTTACATTATATGCAGTTATTTCCAACCCCGATCTAATTAACTGATTCGATGTTACTGCTCACTATGGAAGACGGTCGAACGGTACGTTTTTTACTGTTTACACTCGACTGACTATTTATAATGTTAATTTAAGTAAAAAAATGTGATTGTTTCTTACACATCAGGCCTTAAGTATTAAAGTGTAATGGCATGGTTGATAGAATCATTGATAAATCATAGTTTGTGTATATGTGGATTTATTTCTAATGAAATAAACATATTTATAGAGTTTCCTTTTTCTGTTTTAGCATGTGTTAAAACACAGATTCTTGATTGTAAAAAATATATCTTTATACTATACTTAAGATTATAATTGATGTCTTTTTAACTATAGCATTATATTATTACTTTAGTGAAGTATAGTAATATGTCATATATCATATGTTAAACGTATACTTTCGTACAAAACGTTAACTAGTAACTGTTATAATGTGTAATAAATTATACAAATATAATTATTTGTCGAAATAATAAATATATCTAATATTAGTAAATAGTTGCTAATAGGTTATCCAGATTTGAAGTCAAGGCAGGTTAATTTAATCAGTAAGAAATTATTGTGTCACTTTCTAATTACACTCCAAGCATACTAGTTATCAGGTTAAGAGCAGATGCCATGTATGGTGTTAATATTAATTGCAATATAGTTTTGACGTCGGCTTTCCCTACCGTATTTAGTTGCTGTTGAGATTTTACAAAAGGTCATACAATTTAAGCGGGCGGTAATGTTGAATTATTTATCTATAAAGTATATTATAGAATGATACTGGGTGGATAATGACCATTTGAGGACATCTTGGCGCAATGGTATAGCGTCTGACTATAAATGCGATTAGCTGTAGGTTCGATTCTCACTCGGAGGAATGTTTATAGTTATTTTAATTTCTCTGTTCAGCCTAACAAGACAAAGCGCGGTGTGGAGACCGGAATGGAAGAACAAAAAATGTGAAATATATTGCATGCAATGCTCTGCGTTTTTAATTACACCGAGAACTTACTATATTATAACGAAAACGGGTGTCGTTGTTAATTTTGAAGTATTCAATATATGAAGATATATTTTGCAGTGTTATGAAAATCCCGCTGCGTTCATTTTTTTATACGTTTACAAAAACACTTTTGAAGGTACCTTGTAAATTTAAAGAAAATAATTAACAAAAAAGTTTCACAATATTAATTTACATTTGTATGGAACGAAATTAATTTTATTATATGTACCGTATATTTCATAAATGTTTGTAACAATTAATTTAATTCAATTCGATTGTACTTAAGTATAATAAATGTTTAGTTATCTGTGTGTTAAAACAAAGAATAACAAATACTTTAAACTGTTTTTTATTGAACATTTCTTCATATGTATGCCACCCACTAAGTTCAAATATTTTTTTGTTAAAAAGTTCTTACATATTTTGCTGTCATTATTTTTTATCGCGGGTGACTTGTGGTTATCAGTTAAAATATGCTTCGTATGGAACTTGTTTATTATTAAAAAAAACACTGTTAAATTATATTATCTTCTGCCTGCGGCTTTGTACGCAGTGTGTCGATAAAAAATTGCCCATTTCCTTCCCCAGTCTACAGACTAGCCGTGAAACATACATTTACACAATAAACAAACCGACATACAGATAGAAGTTACAATATTTTTTTAATGTCAGGTGAGAGGTAAGAGATTATTTGAATATAATAATTAAACAAAAATAAAAAACCTACGATAATTACTACAGTACTAAGTTTGAATTCTATTCGCGATCTAATTACACTGTGTTTGAACGAGTAAATAGATGAACTGGATATGCCACAAAGTTATCCCTGCTTGACGTGAGAAATACGCGAATACAATTTTATTTATTTGATTTAATTTCAAACCTTTTTCCGCATAGCAGGGTACTCAGAGTGAACCTAGTGTTACTACACTCCATTCTTCACTTTCCGCCCGAAATCGACACATTGCGTGTTGAGCGGCTAAACTCAAGTTCCTAGGTACCAGAGGGGAGAAATGAAAATAATAATAAGAAAATATTGACTGAATAAATCTTTATGGGTAAATAGTTAAATAGTTAAATTTTCTATCTCTAATATGCATCACGTGTCGGAAGGTGAGGATATCCGCGGAATTTTGTATGGCGTTGCATATAATATGCAGTTGAGGTACTTTACTGTGGGAACGAAACGTGATATAATGTTTGCCAAGTTGTTATGGGTGCCATGAGTAAGAAATTAGAGCCGTACGTAAATGTTTATAGATTTACAGCCGCACTTTGAGACGTCAATTAGCGACGAACCAATGTACAAATGTCATAAATTATGTTTCTGTATAGGTTTTCTGCCCGATAAACGCTAATCAACGTCTCTGGGTACAGCTTTTGAAACTAAATTACATCAAAAAACAAAATCGACTATATATTCACTGTGTGTAGTATAAGAAAACTGCAAACGTTTATTGTAAATTATTGGAAAATGATAAGATTTTACAAAAAAAATATATCAGGAACAGCGATATCGTTCGTAGAAGCGAAGCGTTGTGTATTCACCATTTATAATAATTAAGTGTTTTTTTTAATAAATATGGATACAAATTCGCCACTTCTTGTTCATAAATAAAAAAATATAATTTATTCTGTTATTGCAAATGAATCATATGAAACTCGTTGATAAATCAAAAAATAAAGGCCAAAGTTTTATCGTCTGATCAGATCGTGGATATATAAAATCGTCGTTGACTGTTTGACTGACATACGCGCCGCCCAACCTACTGACCGTTGACAGTCACAGTAGAAAACTAGTCTATAATATTTTCGACTCATAATTTATGGATGAATCAGACCAACGACCGGCAAGCTTAGTTTACATAAATCTCTGGCACTTTGGGTGACATAATAAACATACCACGGTCCAAGACATAACACAGTACTTATGTCATAATGAACGCTGGTCTCATAATATGATAATACAACACAACTTGTCCGATTAAGCGATATTATGTCGATACAAGTTTCTATTTGTCATTCTGACAGAGTGACTACTTTATATAAGATTATAACACAATTAATTCCTAATTTTAAAATGTCTTTCTTAATACTTTTGCTTGCTTTATTTCGACTTAAGTAAATTTATTGACCTAAAAAGCTGATGAATGTGACAACTGGTGATCACGGATGGAGGTCACAGGATTCAGGTGAGGAACACAGATAAATATTTTTATAACGACAGTGTGTTAAGAGTTTCCAATAGCGCAATACCCGGAATCCGCAGGATTTGCGGGACTAGAAATTAACATGCACTCGGCCTGTCGTGAGCGTAATTGCTCGGTGATTGGTAGCACGGCGCGCATGGAACGAGGATGGAATAATTTGATGATTTTGAGGATAAAATACATAACGACTGATCAAAAATGTGACAAAAAAGTCGGAAGTTAGTGGATTAAAAGTTGAAAAAATGTGTTCTTAGAAGAAAAGAGAAGTGATATTTAATTTTAAACAAGATTCTGATAATTGACTTACGTTTAAAAGCTGACTTACTAAAAATTATATATTTTATAGTTGATAGATTTTTTTTTATTTTGAAAAATTTGAACTTGAGTTGATTAGCTCATGGTTTTTTCGTTATATAAATAGTAATATTTTCTATATGCAGGATCCCCCGCAAACACCGTAATCCGGTATTGACAATGTCTAGTCCCAAAAATGCTGAAATTGAAAACCGACTGCGGGATTAGAAAGCAAGACAAATTTTCACATGTTACTTATAAATATTCTTTATTGCACTGCAGTTAAAAAAATTAAATACTCTAAAAGTAACGGCATAAAGGGGTTATGTAATTAGTTCATAAATTAGCATAAGAGATAAAAATATTTATTATACGTAATCTCTATGTAAAAAACTGTTTTAATCGACAACCGGTGTTGCCGTGAACGGATTTAATAAACCCCTCAAAAATATATTATAAACTGTTACGCATATCTGACAGGATTTGGGCTACGGTATACATGTACTGTTTACATAATCTTGAATACCTATTGAATTTATTTTAGAAATACATCTTTAAATTTTTTCCGCACAGTACCCTACTGTCAGTCAGTAGTACTAGGTTTTCTCTGTCAGTCAGAAAAACACCTGTCAAGACGCTATTCTGCACTTTCAGCCCGAAATAGATATAATGCATGTTGAGTGGCGGAACTCAATGTCACTAACTACTGTTTACAGTGCCATATTAATATTGTTCATACATAAGTCAACACAATTTCCAAATATAAGTTATAACGGCATTGTGTTAGAAAAGAAAATATAAATTATAACTATAAGTTTTTTATAACTATAAGGTTTTTGAACTTACAATCTATGTTAGAACAAATATTAATCGTTAAATTTAAAATACGATTCAACTAGGCGTATTTACGTCTAATGCCCATAACATTTCTAGATGTGCTGTAAAACCAGTAATATATTTAACTGTTTCTTTAACGCATGGATTACTCTTAGAGCAATTTGTTCTCAAGCCCGCTTGGCCGGAAACAGCAGCAAGATGGCAGATAAACCGCTTATGTTAATATCTAACCTGTTTATTGATTAGCTAGATGTGGGGTCTCCACTTCGTACTACGGGCTCGGAAATAAATTATTCTATACAATTCCATATATTGACTAGTACATATATATATATATATATATATATATATATATATTTTCTTGATCAACTATTTGTTTTCTATATACATAAAAAAAAAACATATATATCAAAAAGTACTTAGGTACTTTATTATTAAAATGAAATAACCATGCAATACTAAAAGAAATATTCAACAAATACATCGTGGAAGAATGATTTAAAGCGCTGTTTAACTACTGAATGTGGTGTCTTTTTGCGAATGTTGTATGCATCCGCTTAAACAATGCCTTGTTACGAAGGCTGTGATCAAATCCTCTTCCTCAATTACTACGACGTTGATTATGCACTTTGATCTCAGGTCGTTGACCTCTGCAATAAATCTTTAATTCACGTCTATAAAAGCAGGAAGTGCTCATGCAGTGAGTAAAACTCGGCCGGCTAGATAACCTCTACGATCTACGAGATATATTTCGACATTAAAATTGTGGCGTCCCGTGCAAGTATCAATATAAATTAGAAAAAAGTAATAAAAGTGTTTCCAACATCTTGATTTTTTATATGAGAACTTTGAGATAAGTTACTTTTACCTTATTTAGGTGTGGCATGAATTTGTCATTTATTAAACTAGACCAGGGAAAACGCAACAAATTGGTTTTAAATAATATTAATATTTTTCCCCAGTTGGACTCTTACAATATTCAGTACAGCACATAACAAGTGCTCCATAATGCCTTATATATTTAAACATACATACACTTATAAGAGTTAAGAAATGTTTACATATATTTGTAAAATTTAATATATTTTATGCAATGAACGTTGTTTATCTTTAGTTCGCAACTGTGACGACATTCCGTCTGCGGCCTGGTGTTTATGTCGACTGGTTTCTTTAAAGAAAAAAACGCGTAGAGAAAGTGTAAGCGTAATTATTATTGGGAACTGTACGGTGGGCTAAACAGTGCTAGCATTAAATACATACTTGACCTGACGGAACGAAGTGCGGCTGTATGCTGTACGCTTTGCGGTCTGCGATTGCGTCATTCACATGTATTCACTTTAATTACTTTTCTTTGAATGGAAATGAATGAACTTTTTATTTTCGCATTACATTCTAAAAGTAAGCGTTAAATTGCATTTTGCTATACATGATTGTAAAAATATTGGGAATTGTGTAATAGTTGATAATTTTCGGAGTCATATCAAAATGTCATTAAAAATATTTTAGAGATTCTTTTGATGGACTTGTTGTTGTGCCAATTGCAGAATTTAAATCTTAATGTTAATGTAATTTAAATTCGAATTGTTCACTATTGAAGCAAAATAATATACGAATAATGTGAATTTTTAAATATTTTTTTCCTGAAACTCTCAGGTATCTCCTGGATAAAGTTTGAACAATAAAGCCTTACCTGTGACTGCTTAAGCCTGTGCTCAGTGCGGTGTACGGCCAGGAGCGGCGTAACGCGTACAAGTAGTCGCCACCACGGCCAGTCCCGCACCGCGAGGAAAGCGCGCACGTTCCGTTGCACGCATCTGTTTTTACAAATTTCAAGTTAAAAAAAAGTATTATATGGGACAATCAACATATATAGTACTCCTTTCATTTCTCCATGAATAAAAAATTTTAAAAAAATATATATAATTTTTCTTTTTTTATTTTCCCCAATATATTATAAATGTAATAAGACTCTTAGATGTTACATTCCCATTATTATATTAAAAACTTTTTAAATACCGTATCTTTTTTTGTTGTAACGCAGAGGAGCAATTTGGATTTCAATACAAAAATACTATGTCCCCGAGGACTAACGCGTTTCCAAAATATCTCTAAAATTATAATGAAAACTCTGCAGCTTCTATTAAAAACATAAAATACAACTAATCTGCCAGGTGATAATATATAGTAGCTTTATTAAAATATCTATAAGAATTTTTAATTAATCTTCATCTTCGTTCACATTTAAAGAAGTTTACTTTTATATAATATTTTTTTTAATTACATAAACGTTAGAATTTACAAAGTAATATTGTAATATGTATTTCCAATATACTAGCTAACTAATGTTAAATAAAAAATTCGAAATAATACTGCATAGAACAAGAAAGAATAACGTTTTTTGTTGCCCACAAAGTCATCGTATTAAGCAGAATGAGAGGAATCTGCGCGTGCAGCATGCAACAATTATAGACGCAGCATCTTAAGTCTGAAAGTTTATATTATGTTGACGTAATGTGAAACAATTTCAACATGTTAAATAATTCATCTGATTTGTATTAACATATGGCGTTAAATGTAAATGTTCTTTAATCAAATATTAAGCCTTTAGCAATTATTCTATTATTAAATAAGGTTTTATATCCATATTTTTATATAGGATAGTATTATAATCGTTACATATGCATTTGTTCAATTTTAATATTCAGTATTGTTACTGTCTACATAAAAATACTAAACAGCACTTGAAGAACTAAAAATTGATTAAGTAAGTCCCAAACACTGTTATTGAACATCAGAATATTAGAAGATCTTGGACAAAAATCTTTATATTTATAATTCACAATTTTATTATTCATTATAATTTACATCGCATTTACCTTGCCGCAGTATGTTGAGTGCGGAGTCTTTGGGCGCGACGACGTGCAAGCAATCCACGAGCTCTCGCCTGCAAACGCACGAGCACACGTGCGAGGGCGGCGTCGCGTCTCGCATCCAACTCGCCCACCACGCCGCCGCGGAACATAATCTATAACAAAATAATATTTATTATAATAAATGTATGTATATGTAAAAATAAAAAAATACGCATATAATTTTGGATTCTTAACATTGATACTTCATCCTAAACAGGTTCTCGTTTTAACGTCTTTTCTGTGTGTGCCTATCTGTCTGATTTTGGTCTTGCTATACAAGTGCCTTTTGGAAATAAATTCATTTTTTAGGAGTAAAGCTTTCGTATGTATCATTATAGATTACAAAGTATTTTTCAATGGCTAATATTTACAATGACAATAAATGAAGATATTTGTTAAAAAATACCTCACAATACCTTCATACGAACCCACCCCACATTGCATAAATACGTCCTGCCTTATATTTACTTCTTAAAAAACAAATAAGGATATTAAATTCATAGTCTTGTAACCTATTTAACAGGTTAAGAAGCATCGCAAAGCAGCATTATATCTAATGTATATACACTTGTATGTATACTCGTACATGTAACAACACGTACAGGCTGTATGTACAAAATTCCTTAGGCCTATCAACATTTCTGTAATTACAGTCACGCATAATTTCAAAATAATCTCTCTTATTCAACTGACGTGTTTATTTTGTAATAAATGATTGCTATATGAATATATTAATGTTACATCTGGTCAATGACTTTGTATTCGAACAAAACACGCTTGGGTTTAAACTTATTATGACATTACTAACTTTTACGTTAATATAAACTTGTATTATTTAGATAATATTGAAATCGATAATAATTTTAAAGATATTAAAAAAATATTGTAATTTTCAATACACAAATAATTTTTTTTTTGTGCTTAACCTATTGACATTAATTAGAATGGGCAAGAGAGCCAATATATTTTTAGTAAATAATTTCCAACTTCCAACAATTTTGGTAATTAGGAAACTACATAGAAATATAATTTTAGATATGGATATCTGATTTTCATTTGTTTGTGGTAATAAATTAACACATCAACGACAAAGCTTACGTAATTATTAATGATTGGTCGTAATAAGTAATGCTACTCGTAACTAAGTTAGTTTACATTTGAACTGTAGATAGCGCGTATACAATCTTTTATTATAAATCACGTTTCGTAGTAAAATGTAGCGGTTTCAAAAGACGCTCATAATTTTAAGCTTTACCTTGTCACGCGCAATGTAAACATTAATGATACTGACCCACTCTATTTTCACAACAACTTACACCTCCATTGTTAGAGCGGAGTCCGTTTACAAATAGACTATAGGTATTTAGCATTATATTAAACAATTATTACTATAATATAGCTTATAGTATAATAAGAGTTTTTAAATAGAATTTTCTACATTTACTAGGTAAATAGACGAAAAATATAAAACTCTTGAACGAGCTTTTTGAAATAGTGAAACATATATATATATATATACTATGCTTAATTTAAATAATAAAACGCGTATGAATAGTTATTTGCGTAATAAATATTTAATTAAATAAAACTCAATGGCTAGTTCACTTTTACTCAACAAAAAGCGATATTCTAAGATCATAACAAAATGTCTTTAATATAATTTCTTTATAATGTAGCGTTTCGATTTATTGTGAACGCGGTTCTATCTACACTACTAGCCGACCCAGTTAGGTTACTTAGCGATAGGCACATAATGACACCTGACTGGCTTGCCGATGCCGAGATGATTGTTTATTATTGCTATTAGACCGTCTCTATTGACTATCTAATAAGCTCATGCGTCGCCTTTGCAATTTATATTATTATAGCCTTTTTCATTAGCAATGTCTACCGTATTGTATGTAAGGGAGTGTGATAAGATTTTTTTTATTTGTGATTCAACAAGGTGTTTGTAATTCAATTTGCAATGACAGTTTGATTCTTACTCATAAATCATGTTAAATACCTATATTTATGTCTTCAAGTAATAGTAGAGCAACCGTTAAACAAATAAGATGGGAGATAATAAGAAATTGATAAGACTACCCGGACGTAGCTTTACTAATCTTTCATACTAAATTGACTCTATCTAGTATTTATCTATGCGTTTTAAAGGTTTCTACTACACATAAAGTATGTAGCCTTAAACAGTAAATATTATAAATTAAACAATATAAACCGTGGCGCAGTGAGACGCCGTCTGACCGTAAACGCGGTTGGTTATAAGTTCGAATCCCCACTCGGGGGAATAATTATATTTTAATTACTTTCCTTTCTCCGCTATTGTAAGACAAAGCGCGGTGTAGAGGTCCGCCACTCAACACGTAATGTTTCTATTTTTGGTTGAAATTGGAGAACGGAGTGTCTTTCCACTTTCCGTCGTGCGTTCAAGGCGTGAAGTTGCAAACAATATAAACTGAATATGAAATTGCAGTATAAGCATTTAAACAAAATTAATAAATAAAAGCAAACGCAAAACCTAAGTTTTGCAGATCAATAAGTGTTTGTTTACATATTGAAATGTTATTTATTAATACGAGTATGAATCATTTTTATCAGAGTGTAATTAAATGTAGAGTATATGAAATTTATGATAATTCCGGCGCCACTTAATGCTATAGATAACATAAATATTTATATTGGCTTCAAGCGTATATCAACGCTTATGGATTGATTTAATACAAAACTGTAACTTTCCTGTATTAGGTTATAAACAATATTAATTTATTGTTTATGAATAATGTACCAAAAATTAAATTATACATATAACAATACAATAACAATATTAAGTAAGATAATTGTATTATTTTTAAACGACGGAAAAAACGGAGGATGTTCTCAATTTGCACGTGTATTTTTCTTTCATGTTAGACCACGCAAAACTTTCAACAGTGTAAGCTAATTTAGATAATTCTTATTTTAATGGATACCAACATCCAAGTAACCGCTCCCCCACTCCGGAAAAGAGCCCATAATTATTTTCCTTTATATTTCTAATTATAATTCTAACCCTAAAGATATAAAAATAGGGGATAATTGCATATTAATTTACTGATTTCCCTGAGTTACAGTCGTTGTATTTTTTTTGTTAAAGAGTTACTTTAAATATGTACCTATATGTTACATTTTGCGGAATATTCAGAGATATACACGTTACTCCGCTCTTTCTCATTCAAAAAGACCCACTACTATTTATTAAATGGATTTGAACCTAAAATATGCACTAAGTGAATATTCAGTTTTTTTTCAGCGTATTCAAAGAGAACCCAGTGTCAAAACATGCCGTTTTCTACTTTCCGCCCGAAATCGAGACAATATATGTTGAGTGGCGGAACTCAACGCCGAAAGGCTTAATCTTGTCCTTTTATTGTCCGTATCTAATATTTTACAGGAAGAAAAGATCTAAAATAATGACTGTATTTACTATATAATAGCGGGAGCATGACAAAGTTAAAATAAATAGACCGCCGGTGCATCATTATAACTGCTCCCAAGCTCAGAAGATGGTAATCAAAACAAACTCACATTGCATCGCTCCAGTTGCTGCAAATATTGCCAACCGCAGTGTAGCGGTCTAACAAGATAATATTTTTAGTTATATATTTTATAAGCCATTTTTTTATCATTATTTGCAAGAGAAAACATAAAAAGAAATCATATTACAGTATAATATTTATAGACACAAGTCCATTATTTGCTAGAGACATTATATTGTATTAGGTCCGTCAACATACATATAGTTTTCATAACAACGGCACTCAATTCATTTGATACGAACAAAAAACCAACACGATTCCAAGCAATTCTCTGATAGGTATCTCAAATACCAATGTATGCAAAGCAATATACGAATTTAATATTAAACAGGTTCTTCGCGCTAAGGTTTTTTGACTCTTGATGACTAATATTCATAATATTAATAGTCTGATATGTATTCTTTAGTACACAGTCAAACTCTTTGGGGTCCGGGAGGTAATATGTTTTAATAGTTAAAGAAATCTATTGCTGTATAAAAGTAAATAATAAAAAAAGAATCAAACTTAATTTAATTAAATTTTCTTTAAATAATTCAATTAACATATTAAAACTTAAAAACCGAGTACATATATAATTTCACGTTCATTCCACTACATAGTATATTCAAACATGAATATCTCATTATTTCTTGAAAGCAACTGTACATTTTCAAAGCCATCGCATTTAACATGAAGCTGACATAGAACGACACGCGCATTAGGTTTTAATAAGTCAAGCGGTTAAGATGTCTTATCGTATTACATTAGACCGCGACTTCATCCGCGTAATAATGGACTCTACCAAATTTCAAGTTTGTAGCAAGTAATATTATACATACTTGATAAAAGAGAGCCTTTAAACTTCCATAGTTTGACCCTGCAGCAAAATCATTAGCGAACGATTATTGCCAAAATTTTTATTCATAGTACGTCAAGTGGATTTGGCCTTTGGATTTTTTTATATATAGAAGATTCTATCTCTGGGTTTGATATGCAAGTTGGCAATTTTTCACGTCCAAAGATTACTCATGGTCATCGTCATAAAGCGGAAAGCACGCGTGTATATAAGAAAAACTTAAATATGGTAATTTTCATTGTATTTGAGAGGCTTTGTGAAAAACCATAACAGCTAAATACGAATCCCAGTTCATACCAATATGTTTATGATCTTTTATCTATTTATGATTTAAAAGTCTATCTATTTGTATATAACCATTCAATATTCAACTAATATGTTAAAAAAATACAATCTATGGGTTGTAAAAAAAATACAATAGCCAAGATCATCCCATCATTCTGAGATTACTTAAATAGGTTAAAATGTAATAAAAAAGTTGCCGAAAAACAAGATTTTAATGTGTTTGAATCACAAAAGTTGTTAACAGACGTTAATAAAGATAAACTAATACTAAGAATTCTCTGAAAATCCATGTATAAAACAGAAAGAAGCTAGTTTTAATAAATGGTGAAAGTGATAAAAAACCCGTTGTTTATTTCCAAAGATTTAGTTAGTACAAATAAGAAAAATTTAAAGTTAGAAATCTCATTACACCTGCAAATATTAATTCAAGAACATGGCCATGGCGGTATCATTGTCATAAAAAAAAACTCATTTTAAGTCAGAAGGTGAAAATACAGTAACACTATAAATAATGTATACAATAGAAGGTATTTTAATGAGAAACAATGTATTTAGATTTGACACCATCATTCGCGAAAGCGCTAAGCTATTAAAATATTTAATTATGCACCATCAAGATTGTGGGTCAGAAGTCTCTATGTACATACGTCTTGCTTCATGAATTCATGATTCGTTATTTTAAATAAAATTATAGTAGTACTAGTTTTTTTTTTATATTTTGTGATATAAAAACTATAAAAAATACATTTACAATTACGAATAACACTTTAGAAAATATATAAAACGAAGACGTTCTCTTATCGTTAGTGTGTGAATAACAGTTTAAAAAATATATTATAATAAATTATTTCATGTTTTGTAGTAAACAAATAAAAAGTAATATGAAAGTAACTGAAGCAGGAGGATCTGTACCACATGGAAGATCCGCATATATTTACACTCATTTGTTAATAGCTGTAATTGCCAACAGACGGCTAGTAGTTTTTAAAATAAACTTAAGTACTTAAACAGAATGTCTTCATTTATATCACCTAGCTTTTGGAAAAATAATGTATTGCCAAACCGTGTGAGGCCATGGGGCGCAGTGTTGTTGTGAGTCCGTGGGTTGTGAGTTCGATTTCCACGGGGAGGTTAATTATTTTCATTTCTCCGCTCTTGTGAACAAAACAAAGCGCTGCGTTGGTGTCCGCCACTCGGCGGGCGGAGTGTCACGACACTAGGTTACCTCTGACTACCACATAGCAGCGGGAAAAAGCGTGAAGCAATGTTTACATATACAAGTATTTGTAAAAATTAAAACATTTAAATTATGAAATTTTAATTACTTACAAATGAAATCACATATTATTTTTAATTGCTATGAAAAGTGAAACGTTATAATATTTCTGTGCCCGTATAAAAGCAGTCAGTATGCGTAGATAACGAGGCCGAATGCCATACAAAAAAGAAACGGGACGAAATTCATTGTGTCGAACAAGTACTGACACTATACGATTGGGAAATCATAAAAAACTAATTCAATTCTAAATGACTTATCAATTTTTTATTTGTATATAGATAATTATAAGATTATAAATCATATACGAACATATAATTTCTTCCTTGACTTTTGTTGACATTGAATTCTTTTTTTCATTTGCATATATTTTTTTAATCAAAAAATATACATTAAATGTAATTGCAACATGAAAGATTATTATAGCTTCGCCAAGTGTTACTTAATGTGAAAATTGCTTGTTTAAAAGAATTAATGAATTATTAAGCTGATTTAAGTTGTTAAATATGAAGCACCGTCTACTAAAATAAATGTTTATTCTAAGGCTGCAATTATATATACATTAATTATAAATGTTATTATATTTAGAATAAATAAAATCAAATCACTATTACAGATTTATTATAACGATTTAACTGCAAGGGTAATATCAATTACGTTAGCGAAAGAAAGAACCTGCGCGTGCGCGGGGAAAGCTGGACGTGATGAGCATGTGCCCATCGAACGGAGAACAGTGTACGATAGCAATTCCATACAAAATAGTCTACGTGACTGGACAAATTGAATATATAACAGAGAATTTCAAGTATTTAGGAAAACAACAGTAATGCACACAAACTTAGATTTACTACGAAGTATCTATAAATTATAAGTCACTACCACGAAACTGAACTACGAGTATTTACTGTTTGTTTCAGAAAATCAATTTACATTAAACCTATTTTGTTTATCGTTATCGTATAATATTAGTATTGGCGAAAATATCCAAATATATTTTATTAAATATAATTACTATTTTTTTGCATTAAATATATTTTTAATATGTAAGCAGCTAAATCCAGCAAAGCATCTTTTGTGGTATGACCATTTATTTATTTAATACAGCTAAGTGTTGGCTCCATTTTATTGTCGAAATACATATGAAAAAGATGATATATTTATTATTTGAATGGCGAGCATAATTGTTTCGAGAGTAGAAAGTCGAGTAAAAATTTAAATAAACTGATGATGATTTTACTTTCGAGCCATTTTTTGTCAGACGCAGAAGTAATATTACGTATTCACTTATAACCCGATAAAGCGTAAACGATACATAATATTGTTCAACTCGATATTAAGCAAGTTTTATATTTAATTATAAAAGTACATAAAATACGTTATAAATATAATAATAGTATAATTCGCAGCCGAGGAGTATGTAGGGAGTCCGCTAGGGATAAAGCGTGAAGATATGATAAGTTCCAAAAATTTCTGTACGCACGTTATGGATAGTTATTAAATATACAAATATGTTAATATGTAATGTGCAAAAATAATTAATTTAAAATTATAATAAAAATAAAAATAAACTATTCAAATTATGAAAATCTAAATACTATTTATAATATATTATGTACATATTAAACATCCAAGAGCCAATATAATCGGAATTTGTGCAAATTGATTTAAATTTAGAGCATGTAGAAACACAAAAGAAAGTGAAAAGAAAGCATTGCATTTTATTAGCGAAATCACTAAGGGGTTGATCTGCATTTCAAATCCGAATCCGTTTCGCAATAGAAATTTGTATGTTTGTGCAATTTCCAAATGGAGAGCTTAAGTGACGCGTCTCTCACATTACGGTGTGAGCAGTGTACGTGACAGTACACTGAAAGACGTTAAGTTTTGTTTGGTATCTCATAGAGTTTAGTGAAAGTAAGAGCGTAAATAAATCAGTTTCCAGCACTGACCCCTGTGGTGCACTTGTCGAGAATTATTGTTGTATTGAAAATCATTAAATTTCCTAGACGGATCTGACAAATTTTTACTAAATGTTATCCTATCTAATCTATAAATTTCAAACGAAATGTTCATTTATTTATAGATGGTCCAAGCAATAATATTGTGTAAGTTGACATGTTATGTGATTGGTATTCGAAAAGGAATTTAAAAGCGCGTTCTTTACGAATGTTATATAAGTAGATACCAAGAGTTTTCTATAAATCAAACAATTAAGACAAGAATGTCAAAAGGAACTTACGTAATTATAATCGTAATGGTATTGGTATTTTTATGAAGTATAACAGGAAATCGGAAGTAAAGTTATGCAAATTAAACATGTCGCTACTAATGTTTTAATGTCACGCGAATACTCGATGTAATTGACACAACATCGAATATTTTTACGTGTTTATACTAATTTGGTAACGAGCAAAACATGTTATTAAAATGTTGAATAATCGTAAAAGTTTTTGGCGAAGTAAAAAAATAATAAACTTTTGACTCTTTAACGTCGATTATGTAAGAAAGTAATTTCGTACTAACATTCGCAATCAAGAGATTAGGCTGATATCGCACGAGATCTAAATTGTTTATAGTTTGTAACTATTATATCGGTATTATAGTGAGAGTTACGATCGTCGCACCTAATAGCACCTGTAATTTGCTGTTATCAATATGTTGAGTGTCCTACCTGCTCGTCCACTTTCGGAGCCCCGGTGTCGGTGGACCTGGTACCGCTAGCGACCTCGTTGGCGCGCTCGCCGCGCCGCGCTGGGCGCACGGGACACACATTTTTTGCGCTATCGGGCAAATCCATCCTGAATTGTTTCGGTACGTCGAACATTTTACAATCAATTTCATCCACGTTGCTTTGTAATGGGCCGACGTCTACGTCGTGTATATTATCAAATACGACATCGTTATCGTTCGCAGCGTCATTCGAAACGTGACCCGAGTCATCGCTGCAATCCGAGTGCGTGTCTGATATCTTCTCCTCGGAATGTTTGAGTAAAGGCAGCTTCTCCGTTTGGGAACATGTTTTGCTATCGTCTCTTGGCTCCACGTATTTTATTTGGCGGCCCACGAGTGTGCTCAAATGATTGTGGAAGGTGGTGTTCGCAACGCACAATTCTTTATGTACGGGTGGAATTACTTTACAATTGACGTAATAGGCGGGCTCCGTCTTTGATTCCAATGCTGTTTTACACTCAAGCCTTTTTACGATATACTTGACAGGTGACAGGTCGCAATCGATTGTCACCGGCTCCGTTTCATTTTGTTTGGGTTCGGGCGTTTCGCCGCTGTAATCTTTCTTATTGTTGATTTTTTTCTGTTGTAGTTTAGCTCGAACAGCGTTTATTTCATCCGAATAGTCTCTTAACGTCGTTTTATGAGATGATATTGCTTTTTTATCGAGAGCATCTTTCTTGGTTTTGTCATATTGTCGCTTCGAATCGGACTTTAAATTGAGTTGAGATTTTTGTTTTATTTGTTTCGTTAGGTCGGGTTTCTCTGTTATCTTTCGTGATACAGTGGGCTTCTTTTTCTGAGCACACTCTCTGGCCTGGTCTATGTCATTTAGATCAACCGGAGTGGGAGAAAAAAGTGCCCGCGTACTGCTGAATTTGTTTTGTGATATTTGACTCCTGATCACCGGGATCTTACTAGGAGAGCCCGCGATAGAAGTACTCGATTTTGTTCTTTCTAGGTTTGGTGGTATCATTGTTTCGTTTCCAATTTCCCAAACACTTTTTGCTTTTTGCATTTGCGATCTTTGTATATTGACTGAAATATGTTTCGTCTCCAAATTGCCTTTACTTTTTATTTTTTTAGGATCGATAACTTTCTTTTCACATTTTTTGGTTATAGGTTTTGTTTTTGAAACAACAGGAATGGGAGTTGATGGAGGATTAGACAAAGTCTTTTTTAAAATTCTTGTTTTGACATCCATCTTTTTTAATTCTTCAGTTTTAACACAGTTGCTTCGTGTAGAATTTTTGGAGGATATTTTATATGTAGCATACTTATCGGGGCTCATCTTTTCGTTTATCATCGGAGTTAGTGGCCTTAAAGGGCTAGTCAATTCTTTTCCCTTCATGTCGTCGAGATTCCACAGGCTTGTAGTTTTGTCAATCGAATTAGTGCGTTTAACTTGATTTTGTGTTTTTCTTTCACTATTAGGATCTGAAATAGTTTTTTTCAATATGCAACGAGACTCAATAATACTACAAGTTTTTGATTTCTGCAACTTTGGTACACAAAAGTTGTTATTGTTTATGTTTAAACTAGATTTTAAAGATTCATTCGTTGAAAATTCCGACAGTATTTTATCGAAGGATTCCAATGCTTTATTTAATTTCGATTCAGAAATTGGCTTATTATCTCCTTTACTACAATTAGACGGCTTACCAACGACAGTAACGTTTTCGTATATTGATGAATATCCTTTAGTCTCGTCCAGCAAATTATTTGTCAACGGAGGTACGCTAGCAATGTTTACGTTCTCGTATGCGTGGTCACGTATTTTTAAATTGTCCGATATTTCATTCACAGGATCGTAACTATTTACTTTATTTAACAACTTTTGCACGTTATCACTACTAATTTCTATTGGATCACTGATTCTTTTTTCTAGGCAAGCTGCAATCGCGGTGACTTTGCCTACTTTATGCTCGGTCGAGTTTCCGGGAGCGACTGAAAAAGTCCTGTAGAACTTTTGCATCGCCCCTTGAGCGGGGGGTGAAGTCGGTTGCTTCTCGGCCGGCTTCTGCCCACCGAATATATTAAATACTTTCACTGCGGGCATGTCGCGGACCCGGCGCGCGGGCGGTCGCGTTCGCGGAGCGTGGATGCGCGCGCGCGTGACGGCGTGCGACGTGCATGTGCGCAGCGCTACCGAAGTACTGGCCGACCATCCGCAGCTACGATATCAGCCCCGCGACAGTAAGAAAGTCAATGTCACCTTAGCCTACAGTACGTAACTAACAATAATTGCTACAAATTCAATTGAAGAAGGTATTATATCTAAGGTACAATACATTGTTATTTGTTCAGGAAAACTAGTAAACAGTTTTATGTCTCAAGCTTAGTGTGGATAGTTAAAAAATTGAGGTTGATCGAGCTTTAATCTCGTAACCCATATGTGCCAGTTGTATCGTAAATTGGAAATAAAGTTATACAAACAATCGAAACGTTACCAAGAATCTAAATACCATTGCAAACTAATTTTGAAATTGGTTAAAAATCCCGGTTATACTGTTACTACCCAACAGGATGAATAACTACAGATCGTTCCAAGACTGTTGGCATACGATATCTGTTTTTTTTAACCGTAATTTATATTCAAAAGCGACACCAACCTACAGACACGATTTATATGAAAATTAATAAAATGATTTATTATATTGCATTTTTTCTAGACCAAATAAAAACTAGAAACATCCAATTAGACAAGCTACGTAATGAGTTTATTTCGAAAAGTAGTACATTAGATGTATTACATAATAAACGTAACATTTAAATGATTGCATAATGTAATTTTAAATATTTACTATATATTTTTTAATCTATCGAGATTAATTAGTTTCGTTTAATTACTTATATTAGTACAAGTTTTTGAATAAGATTCTTGTATGCATTCTTGTTTTTTTTATGTCACCATAAATGACGAAAACTGGTTGGTTAAAATATAACAGACACAACGGATTAGAAACTTAGTTTCGAATGTTCAAATACTAAATTAATGTTTTTAAATATTATCATATATATCTAGATTTGGTCGATAATTAGCGATGATTAAGGATAACATAGCAGTAGAATAGCTTTTAGTAGCTATTAAGTATTTTTTTCAACACTTATAAATAATAAACATATTTAGAAAACGTGTAAGGATTGAACGTTGGGAGACTCAAACCCTCGCCTCTTGCAAAGGCGCTCTAACTGCTAAGCCATGCGTTCTAAATCCGGCTACGTCGAAATTCTTATTCGCTTATTACAATTTATTTTTGTTGTAAACAGCAAAAAAAGGCGAAACATAATAAAAATAAAGGCGCGAGATCGTGTCCCGCTGCGTTAAAATTTTTAAACGTTTCCTAAAAATCTTTTTATATACAAAGAACTTAAATCAAACTTCAAAGAAATATCTAAGTCTTTCTTTACTTCATTTAAGGATTTTTTGTACAAGCAGCGTACAATATTCGGTATTACTCAAGTCAAGTCTATTTACATTATAAACAAAAGCAGGAACATAGGTTAAAAAAAAAATATGTATGTCAGTCAGATATACAAAATTTATTGTAAGACAACATAAAACTTACCAATAAGAGATCTAAAGGCGTTTTCTTTTTAAAAACCCAAATATAGTTACAATATATTTAAAACTTATTTTAAATATCGTACACACTGACTCAACGAGGGTCATTTCATGACAACTAATTTTATTAGGGCGTGTTAGAGTGGCTGTTAACTAAATTAATTGAAAAATCGAGACAATTAAGTCATTAGACATGAAGTCTTAATAATAACTTATCCTCTACACGACCTCGTTGTGTCGCATATAAGGGTTAAGACGCTCTTTAGGTGCCTTAGAAAAGGAACAAGGAAGGAATTTTCATATAAAACATTTTTAGAAAACGTATAAAAATTGAAACGAAACGGAAAGAAATTTGTAAAAATCTCTCTAGAGATCTCTTTAGGGAGATACTAACAACAAAAATAAGTAGTAATAAGCGTATAAGAATTTCAACCTAGCCAGCTTAACGGTCATAGCGCTTGGGCGGTTTCCAAGAGGCGCAGGTTCGTATCCCGCTGCTTTCAAATTTTCATACGATTATAAAAATGTTTTTCAATTTCCTAAGTGTGTGAATAACACTTAAAAAATGTAAAAAAAATATCATATACTTTTAACAGATGCATGATGTAAAGACATTTTCAGTTCAATCAGGAAATAAAATTCACCACTCTGTATACATAAAGTGTATAGTGCGTTATGTAATAAGCCTTTCATCAAATTAGCAAAATTGTAAGGCGAGATATTAAAAGCTTATATTACTTCATAATCAAGTCGTTTACAGGTAATAAAAACATATCGCATGCGTGCGACGGTGTGTGATTCTTTAATGTAATTTTACACTTTTACTTGAAACTTTAACGTTAATGTGTTTAATGACACTTTCATTGTAGAGCTGTTACTTTGACTTGTGTGTATGTGTACATACTGTTAATGCTAAGTTTGTACTTTACACATAACTATATATAAAAAATTGCTTTGTATCTTAGAATAAATAAATGAAAAATAAGTTTATTAATATCCATAATAACATAAATTCATTGTATAGTATTACAATATCATATTAGTTCAAAAAAGACCGTGTAAGTGGAATCCTAAAATTATTTTCTCGTTATGTTAGCCTCTAAAATATCACCGGTTCAACATTAAAACGTCATCGATTTCGGACACGTGTGCCAATTTTCAATCAAACTGGACGATGAAAGGAAGGATAACATAGCGTTGCATGATTTTCATACATTCAATGTTAGTTAAATAAATATATACATATGTGTGAAGCTAATAAAAGCGTGTCAAAATGTAGAGAAATTTTATATTTACATTCTCGCCTGTATTTAGTAGATCGTTTAAGATATTCATTATTGATGACGTAAATCGACCTACGCAAAGAGCTAACGACACAAATTGCCCGTCTGACGGCTTAATTGGATAAATACGAATAAGTCCAGCGCGTGGCAAATTACTTCGACAAATTGTACAACTACGTAATCAGGGTAATAGGCATATATAGAAGAGGGCAGACGAGTACATGACGATAAAGAGATAAATTTTAAAGTATATATTTTTATTTCTAAATCTAAGTCTAATAAGCTTGTAAATGTCATACCGTTCACACAAAATATTGGTTAACACCAATTATGCTGTTAGACTAACTATTACAAAAATAACGCAATATATATAATTTGTTTACAATTTCAAAATATTATAATTACTAAAAATTTACACGAATATTACCAGTTATTATGGAATTTCTTTCTGTTGTTATGATCTTACTAATAAGTTAATAATATATAGTGGCGATAATATTCAAAATATAAAGGCTTACTGAAAATTTTACTTATTTCTGATTAAAAAGCAAAGAATCCCTGAATTAAAATAATAAAATAAAAATATATTGTAAGTTACCAACCCAATGTCTTGAAAGTGTTAAGTGGATTTTTTTAAATATTTGGATATAAGAACTTATTATATAAACAACAATTGCTTTATTGATAATAAAAAAAGTTGTAGGTAAAATAAATCTATTTGAATGTTATGAATACTACCTTTCATTTTGCATCAATCAATCAATTGGTAAATATCTACGTGGCAGTAATTTGTTATAGCAATTAACTAGTAATTACTGTAAGGCTGATATAAGGTTTCATTGCGAGGCTTTTTATTACTTTAACAAAGGCTTCCCACGCATTTCTCCTAAACGAAAGTGATCACGCCTTGTCAGAAAATTTATTTAATGTCAGCTAATTCTTACAAATTTAATTTTAAAACTACTGCTAATATATATTCCATGTATACAATGGAATATTTGTGATTAGTATAAAAAAATTAAAACTTTTTGACTTTCCATGTCAAATGTAAAATATTTTATATTTACATAACGCACCGTTATTCTTTAGGCTAACGTGGCGTGGAGTGGGTCGTCTGACTGTAAACGCGATTGATCGTGGGTTCGATTCCCACTCAGGGGAATAATTATACTTAAATTATTTTCAGGTCTCTACTATGCTCTAACTCCCTGAATACCCTGATATGCGGATGTGAAGTGAAGAAAATGTGAAGCTGCAGCATTATTTATTATTTAGTGTGAACTACACAACTATAACCAACTATGTTCGTAACTTTTTTATTTATGATTCAAATGAAATAAACACTAAATATTTAGAAAATCTTTAATCGTTTAAACCGTTTTTGAGATTATCGAGCACAAATGCGCCGACAAACAGAAAAGAAAATTAAAAATGATTGTTTTGGGTTCTATTACATTGACAGATGCCCCTAATAATATTTTTCTGATATATCTTCCATGTACAGCAATCAGTTACATTTTATATGTTACATTAGTATATGTATAGATATATAGATAATACAGATAAGTCTACAAAAATCATATCATATAAAAAAAAAAGAGAAGAACATCACTATTTCGTAAGTCATCGTCAAAGTCGCAGTTAAGCATTCGACATGTAGCGGTCAATTTAGTTAAATTAATATGCAGTAATACCTTTACCAGATACAATAGTTTTACATTCAGGTCTCGTTTAAATTATAAGCGATGTCATCATTTTGAATATAAATCAACTAGACATGCCTTTTCTATTGACTTGTACAGAATAGCATGTTTTATGAAAATTATTAAGGTAAAATAAAAAAGAATATTCTATGGACATTTTTATTTAAAAATATATTTGATACTATAGTTCTATTTCTATACCAATAAACAATCTGTTGATATCCACTTCATAAAATCAAAAAAGTATCAAATAACTAGCGTTATATTAACCAGTCTCGAGAGTGTAGGCGTTTGACACTTACGTATTTCCTAATTGGGAGTGCTCTACATAGCTAGACATCCGGAAACAAATGGTTAAAGATGCACCGAGACGGCGAAAGTGATTTTTAGAACATGAGAGCCTGTTTACATGATTGCCGAAAAAAATATTATTAATTTATATAATAATATCTGAAATATTAAAAAAAGGCGGAGCAAATTCAGAGATAAAAATACTCGTTCATATTGAGATACATTCGAGAACAGAAACTTGAGTTTAGAGAGAAAACTCTGGAAATATTTTTTAATCCACAAAATAGCAGTTCTACATTAGTGGACTTGATATATTTTTTTATTTGAAAGAAAAACGTGACAATTTCGTAAGTCGTCGTTATGTTGTCCAAATATAATCCGTAATTATGTATAAATTCAAAATTGAACTTGAAATGCACATGAAATGCAAGTCAAATAGGTTAATATTTATATTTTTATATGATACAGGTGTATAAATAAATTAAATAAAATCATAACATTAGTATATATACGAGTATTTCACGAGCTATCCGACGTATTGAAATATTATATGTTTAACAAACATAAAATAGAATAGGTGTTCATTTTAAATCTAATTTTGAAGCACAGGAAGAGACGCAATGTGCAGTTGACGAAGATTTATGCGACGCACGCGTCTGACCGATGCGTTTTGTATAATATACTAACTAACGTTGTGGGCATTGAATTTCCTATGAAAGTAAATAATTACATAGAACTTGTGTCTACAACATTGTTATTAGTGAAATAATATATTAATCATACGCATTTTAAAAAATGTATCATATAATAAATATAGATGTCTTGATAGTTTTTTTTATCTCACACTCAAATTAAGTCCGTACAGACAAAAAGGAAAGTTTTTTAAATGTTCTGATTGCTAGATATATCCTCAAATACAACAAAATCCATGGTTACTTGGAATCATAACACTTAAAACTTGTAAAATTTATCTAACAATACCTACATTACGTGTCTACCGTTAGTTATTGACAATAAATTATGCATGGCTACTCAATGTATGACAGTGTCAATAATAGACTTAGTTTGTGAACAATGATAGGCATGACAAAACAGATTATATGTCAAATATGTTTTAAATAATGACGTATATTTTCGGTCAGTTACGAGAGCACTGGGATATTATGCAAGTTGTCTAATATGAGTTAGTTTCTTGTTTTTAATACGAAGAAATTTAATGAAATATGACACAAATAACTTAGTAACTTACAACTTATGTTAGACGTATAAAGCTATGTACACGAAAGCCTACTAAGTATGGGAATGTATTTTCTAGTCGATTCTTGAATAAAGGGCGTCTGCAGACAGTTCAACGATCTTCACCTCTTATTGAAATTCAAGCAGCTAGCGCCGTCAACGGTCACTAAGCTATTCCTCACTCATTGTCTTGGTGTGTTGTTTATAAACTTTGCATGTGATGTATTAGTTTTGTTTAAAACACGTCTATTCATAAGGTATTTCTAGTAGTTTTTAAATAGAAAATAATTTTAAGGCAATTTTACAGAATTGGTAAAAAAAAACCCAATCGTCTTAAGCAAATTGAAGTAGATGTGGTTAGTAGCTAATACGTTCTGAGAAAAATTGTTTAATAAAATATGCCTGTCACAAATTCCTACAAAATTTCTTAAAATTTTTATATCGTTTTGTTAAAATTTAAAAAAATATTCTTCTCTATGGTGGCTCGGTCGAGTGACTAAGTACACTAACATTGATAGTATTAAGTTCGGATTTAACCTGTGTATAAAAAAATCACAAATTAGTATCCATCATCCACCACACAATGTCTAATAATAGTCAGAAAGCAAATAATGAAAGTAAGTTAACAACAAAGTTCACTCTACTTTCCTCGTGAAATACGGGAATCGTGTGAAAATGTAAAAGGGAAGAATTTATATCTAAAATGGCAACGTCAAATAATTATTTAAATAGTATTGTAACTCATTTTTATTATGATAACAAGCAAAGTCATAACTTCTCAATAGCTTCCCAAGCCCCTGTCAATTCTCCGGAGAACGTGCCCTTTAATGGCAGAGCAGTTTTCTATTAGATACTTATAGAGAATCACACCTCGCTACATATTTCATTTTAATGCCCTGCAGGGAGTGCGAGGCCAATTTGTAAGCGAGTTCTTTGACAGGTATGATTTATGCTGGGTTTGATTCCCGGTGAGAGAAACAGTGTATCGCGTAAAAGTGCACGCTCGTTTTCACCATAACGGCTTTTCGCTTTTCCCGTGAGATTATTACGGTAATACGTGTTTTATTTTTAAAATTTCTGAATAATTCATATTAAATTAAATCAGTATCATATTAAAATACATTTTCACATCCTTATGGGTAACGTTTACGTTAATATAGCTTTCATAATGTTGCAATACTCTTCCATTTATAATTATTCACAAACAGTTATTTATTCTCAAAACTATATCTATCTTTATAGATAGATGTTTTATCAGACCGAGGAAGTAAGTAAAGAAGATTTTGGCGCAATGTGTAAATCAAAGGTAGGTAAAAATTAACTATAAATATCAACAAGGCCATTGTGGCGAAATGGATCAGCGTCTGACTGTCATCGTGATTGGTTGTGAGATCGATTCCCACTCGAAGGATAATTATATAAAATGTGCATAATTTAATTACTTTCATTAGTCTGCTCTGGTGAAAGAGACAAAGCGCAGCAGTGAGGTCCCCGCTACTCAACACGCAATGTCTCATAATTCAGACGGATAGAGAAAACCCGAGTATCAGGAAAAAAGATATATTACGACAAAATATACTATTATGGTATAAAGTTCCAAATTGAACTATATATTCATATGTCAGTGAACATTATATAAAAAACATTAATATGAAATTATAATCTACGAAAACCCGAATAAGATAAAACTGTACTCAACCTATAATTATAAATAGAAATTTCCATAAATTTGTCGAAATATTTGTATAAAGACGACTAGACTTTCTCAGAGCTTGTAAAATTTAGATGTATGAGATAAGCTGCCAAGGTAAGGAAGCCGCACCCTAAATAATCCTTCAGCTACTGGCTAACAAACAAATGTAAGCCTTATCTAATAAAAAATAAGGTGTATTTTTGATTAATTTACTTATACTAATATGTTTGCGGATAGGAAATACCTTCCCGATTATTCATGGACTTTCACACCGGCTCTGTTTGACACGCAGAAGACGGTTTGATATAAAGAGTCTTTGGTTTAGAATTTATAAATAACGGAAGACAGCGATGATTACTTTCTATGAGAATAGCGGTGCGGTACGGGTAAGTATCGTATTACGTTTATATATGGAAATAAATGTGTAAATTATGTTTTATGGTGAAAACGAATTCACCAAGGCACAATTTCAAAATTAAAATCAATTATATTCAGGATATGTCTAGGAAAGTCGGGACTTTTTAACCTACACTGTACTTTACAAGTTTTTTCAACTTTAACCTACAAGTTTTATTAAATATATTAAAATACAAACCGTCATTAAATTTTCTAGCTTTTACCGATTATTGTATTAAATACCAAAATGTTAAATATAGATTATGTTTATAAATATTTCGTAACGTATGCCATCTGTACTCACAAAGTGTAAAAATAACACAATATTATTGAACAAACTCCTAGCGCCGTCTGTTGAAAACTTGCAGAACGATATAAGTACAGTAGCTTGTAATGTACTTCATTGGCTCCAACCTAGATGGCGCTACACTTTAAAATGTGCTTTTAACACATTTGTAACAAACATGGTTTTAGACAACCAGCAACGCGTATTTTTAGCGTCACTGATCCACTAGTACAAAGAAAAATGTAAAAAGTTTGCAGTTAACCATCAATTTCTTAAGTACTTAATTATTATATATTATAAATTTAAGTAAAAAATACTATAGAGATTATGATCATTATTTACATACACGTACTGTCTACTGTTCAATTTATAATTTAAGCTTGTCGAAATATAATTATATTAGCTTACTTACTTAGAAAATAAATAAGTTTTTATGTACTCAATCCACTTTAAGCAGTAAAAAAGGATTAAAAAAATAAAAATAATCTATCCCTTAATTTATATTCTGTGGTTTTTAAAGCGCTAATTCGATATCACGATAGTGGTCTTACCTTATTCATGCATATGTTTTAACTATAAAAAAATTAACATAAAGATGATGACTAAGTAAACTAACTAGCTAACTAAGATATACGTACTGAATTTCATTAAAAAAAGAAAGAGCGTAGACCTCAAAAACTAAATTTGTCTGCAGGAAAACGGAATATTTTTATCAATTATTTTCTACACGTTAGAGGTACACAGAAAAAAAATAAAAATTCTTACGTCTTTTTGTATATGATAAAAATCCTACTTAATATTTTAATGCAAAGAAAATAGTACATGTGCTTGTGAGAACAATATTTATGTACAAGCTGCACAGTTTCAAGAGTTGTAAGAAATCCTGTCCGAAAGCAAAAGATTTTACCTCGGGAGAGACCTAGAACCATGTCGCGTATTTTAAAAGATGACTTGAAAATAGGACTTTAAGTCTATAAGAGACGCGCTGGATATTTTTTAACAGATAATTAAAAAAAAAAGTTGGCTGGTAAACTAAAAACAACTAATTAAGCGGTACGCAAAGAGAAGTCGCAAAAAAAATTGTTTACGGATGAGAACATTTTTACGATTCAGCAATATTTGAATTTCGTATTTATGCTGAAAGCTCTAAAGAAGCTTCCCAATCAGTCAACAGAGTACAACGTGGTCATTATCCGACTTCAGTGAGCTATGAAGAAGTGACTGCGCCATATTTTTGTGAAATAAGGTATCAAAATATGGTATTTTAATACACTTGTTACCATAATACCATTCTTGCGAAGGTAAGCGCCTTAACAACACCATGTTCAATAATAAAAAAAGGTTCTTTATGCAAGACTTGGCGCCGGGTCAGAAAGCGTTAGGCTTGTTCTTAATGTCTGGATGAATTCGAGTCTCTAAAACAATCCATACGATTGGCAGTGAAGAATTTTCCCATTGAAAGAGTGCATGCTGCTATTGATAACTGGCCTCAACGTTTAAAGGACTGTACTGAACAGCTAATGGAGACCACTTCGAATCAGCTTGATATATTTTTAATGGTTTTATTTTAATGTATTAAACTAACACAATGTAATAGTAATAAATGTGACGTGCAATAAAAAAATGTTTTTCTTTGTAACAATATTTATAGCAAGAAAGTTTTTTTTAATACAAAAAGTATAAAAATGCAATATTGATTATTTGTAAATTAAGAACTCCATCCGTGGCTTGATAGCGTAATAAATAAAGTGCTAATACTTTATATGTTATTTATTAATGTAATTAATTACTTATCACGCTTATTTTCATTTCTTAATATTTTATTATCTAATGGACAATACGAGACGTACCAACGATGTATGTCTTCATTTTAAATAATAGTAAATACGATTTCCACAAAAGATAAATCTGCATATTAATACGTGAAGAAAAAGGTTTTTTCCCAGTTTTCTTTTTTACGAAAATTGAGAGAAGAATTCATAAAGCCAATATTTTTTTAAATAAAAAATTGTATTACTCTAGTAATACATATAATGAAAATTGAAGTGTATGTTTGCAATGTTAAAATAAACGATATTTACTAATTACACGGTGAAAATACCAAAATAACATTTTTTACAATTTCTCTCTGTCTGTCTGTCTGTTTGTTCCGTCTAATCTTTGGAACGGCTAGTTCGAGTTCAACAGGACTATCACTGGCAGATGGCAAATGTAATAAGGAATAATTGAATCCACTTATAATTATAAAATTGTATGCGGACGAAGTCGCGATCACAGATAGTTAAAATGGTAAAAATCTACATACGTAATCATGTCGAAAGTGATGTAACGACACTGCTTCGTCTTCTTCCAAACAGGATACAGAGTAGAAATAGGCCAGCGGCAAGGTAGTGCACCCATTCCGGTACAGAGAGCTCCACTGCCGCTGTGGTGCATCTAAATAACGTTTGCGAATAATACCAGGGCCGCGAACGAGTGTGTAATCTCGCGTGTGGTAAATGATTTTTTATATATAAACAAAATAAAGTCGTCATAAACTTTTAATACATACCGAACATCGTAAAACTCTTTTACATTATTTATAATTAATAAATAGTAAAAAATATATATTAACGCAAGATAAATTGCCGTTATGTTATGTTATTATAAAATAATAGTCAATTTAGTAGCAGTTTGTGAACTAAAAAGCATAACTTTAAGAGAGAAATTTTTTCTTTTCTCTTTTAATGAAATAAACCAAAAATACAAAGACAAAACCACGTGCATCAGTGCGTCTAGAATTAAATACGATACATTCTCAGTTTACCACATAACAATTTGTGTAAAGGAAAACAGCCTGTATATAGTATTCAAGTTTCACGGTGGGAGTGAGACATTCTCCAACGCGTGGGGTAACGGTCTCGCATACTCTTGCATAACTCCTTCCGGTAAACAAGTTATAAATGACATAATGTCTAGTCTAGTGTTTAAAGTATTTTGTGCAAGCGAAACTTTAATTTGTTACAATTTGTGATATTATACAAGTTGTCTCTTGCAACGTCGTTTGCGTGAATCGTTCATTATAAAATTTTAAATCCCATTTTTTTCCTTTCCCGTAGATATTTCAGGAAATCCTCTCTTAGTGACGCGAGCCAAACACAAAATACATGATATATTTCAACTTTCAAAACCCAGCTTGAGTTTCGGCCTTGCGTTGTCTGTACATCACTCAGTAACTATTAGATAAGAAGTATCTATTCGAAATAACTGTGATTATAATTCAAAAAGTACTTATAGGAAAATATAGAACTGCAAGTTGTCATTTCACGTTCTAGTTAATTTCAAAAACGTCGCAGAAGCTAAACGTATCTTAAGATTTATTAGAGAAAAATGGATTTAATAGCAGTATTGCAATTTTTTTTATTATCCTAGTGATTTTTTTTATTATGATTTTTTTTTTTATCATTAATTTAATTCAATATACTACGAAGTCTAGAACAATTTAGATCGTTCGTCCCTTATACCGTTATTTGAGATCCTCCTCATTCGTCTTCGTCAAGACGTTTGGTCCTGGATTATCGGTTCTGGCAGCTTTATTTAGAAAACCAGGTCAAAGGCGCGTCGCCTCTGCTTCGTTTCTACTCATCTACTCATCTAAGTCGACTAAACTTAACTTCACTATATAATGTTTATCGTATCTTTTAATATGTCCTTACTATCCTTAGCGATTTTTAGTAACATTAGAAGTTGAGTAATTAAATGGGTATCTTTGTTATCTCTTTGCCACTGTGCTTGTCCTAAATCGCATTTAAATTTATTTAGGGCCTTTTTGCGTTTTCACATTCTTATTAGACAAAGATTTGATTATAGTAAAGGTTTCTTCATTGAAGTGACAACAAAAGTCGAAAGGGGCCGACGCAATATAACACGTTTCTAAATGTAGTTCTTTCTATATACTCTACAAAATGCACGTGAAGATTTGACAACTTCACGCATTTTTCCGAATAGTAGGGTAGCCATATAGTACCTAGTGTAAAAACACATTTCGTTGCCAACTTTCTGGCCGAAATCGAGACATTGCGTGTTGAGGGGCGGAACTGAATGCCTCGCTTTGTCTTAGTTACCAGAAGTGAAAATAATTACGGAGAAATGAAAATAATTAAAATATATTCATTCCTCCAAATAGGAATCGAACCCACAACCAACCGCGTTTACTGTCGCTGACGCTGTCCCACTGCGCTACGATGGCGTTAAGATAACATCAGAAAATTGTTTAAGAAAGAGGGCGACAACGGAATTCAGTAATGTGAAAATATTTTTTTTACATTTCATATGTGATACAATTTTAATTGATTTCTCTTTTTATTAATGTGAATGTAACCATTAAAAGTTAATGTAAGAATGTTGATGATATGTTCGTAACGGGTTCGATTACTAAGTGGTGTAACTTTTGCGCCAGTGCTCCTTTCACCTTCACTTACATTACCAATAAGTTGTAAAATACACTCCAACTACCAATCTTGTTTATTAGTAGTTTATTTACTGAAAGTTATATCCATAAAAGTTTATATAACAATGCGATGAGAGTTTCTAAAGATTTGTCAATAATAACATAAAAAAGACGTCAAAAAAATCGTATATTTTTACGGTCGTGGTCTTGACTTCTGTAAAGCTCAGCTGTTTAAATGTCAAGAGCTTGGCTGTTTTTGATTACTATTTCATTTGCTCATGAGAAGGTCGTATTGCTATGGACTTCACTGAACTATTTGTTTCGGCTGTAACTTCTATATTACATCAACGAATTTTCCTCTTTATAATCGAACATTCTCTCTTTTTCGAAAATCCGATGTTTACACAACTTTATAGTAGTCCGTGGTCACAGGTAGATTAATGTGGTCAAAATTGTTCAATGATATTAATTTTAGTATAATTAGTATTTTTTTAGCTTCACGCTTTTTTCCAATTATCAAAGTACCCAGCTCCCCGTGCCAGGTCTCTGCCTTGAGAGAACCTAGTGTCAAGACACACCGTTCTCCACTTTCCGCCCGAATTGTAGATTACCCGGACATGTAGTAGTTTGACGTTGGTACTTTGTTAGTTTGAATTGCAGAATACAACGCCGCGCGTAGTCTTGCCACCAGATAATAATTCTCGCGAGTGGAAGTCGAACTCCCAACCATCGCATATGTATAAAAAATTATAACCAGTTCACAGTTCACAGTTGGCCTCTAAGTAGAACATGTAATGTACTACTAATTTGTTTACAATGTGTAGGCGGTACTGCAGTACCTATTGGACTGATAACATAAACGTCCAATATTAGTTCTAATTTTCTCCACTGTCTCACTTTCTTGTGTGTTTTTGGTTTACTACATATTAAGAAATGAAGTATTTAACAGGAACTGTATAACTTGGAACAATTCTGTTTTTCGATGATACTTTCTAATTAATAAAAAAAAATTATAATGTTAAAAAATAGTAATTGATATTTTGTATTTACATACTTATTATTCATTTTAAGAAATATCTTATTATTAAAAAATGTTATTCATTTTCTAAGTGTGTAAATAACACTTTAAAAATGTTATTATGTTTGGATTTAAGTAAAAAAATGCCATACAGTGAAAAAAAGTCACGTAGTACATGATATTTTTGACTCTTTACGTTCATGTTCATTTTTAAGAAGAAATTCGTATTCAAAAGCAAAAATATTGTATACAAATACATCGCCCAGAGTTGAATTCGATCCCTATACTGACATTACAATAAAAACTTTAAATAGTAAACTACTACCTTTTTGTTAACTTTTGTAAATACCGAGATATTGTAAAAAATATATATTGCAAAAAAATTAAACAACCTAATAAAAACGTGCTTCTTGACGAAAGAACATAATTGTTATATATTTGGCAGCAATTATTTTTAAAAACGAAATTTGCTTCGGCGTTCTTTCAAGTTTTAATTCGCGTAAGGATGATATTTTTTCACTTGTAACTACTGTTATAAATAATTGAACAGACTTTAAAATGCCTTTATAAGTAACTGAACGTTAAAACAAAAATAGCATTGAAAATTAAGCATAATAAAACATATTGCCTTATTAAAAGCATTAAGAATTTTGCGTTTCTTCTAATCTTTAACAGATACAGATATTTATTATATAACTAGCGACCCGCTCGCGGCTTCGTCTGCGTAAACTAAACAATTTAGTTTTTTGCGTGGCCCGTCCGTGTTCTCACTTAAATCGCAAACATTGCTTAAATTTATAAGTTAAATGGTTGTAACTTATTTTTATGAACTGATTGAAATTAGATAAAGACTAAATGTTAAGGGAAGTTTACCACAATACAATGGTCAAAATTGCACTTAAATCGGTTAAACCGTTTCTGAGATTAGCGTGCAGAAACAAACAGACAAATTGAAAAGAAAATTAAAATCATTGTTTTGGCTGCCATTTGTGACTATTTCGTAACTTACTACAAAAAAAAAACTAAATGCACACTTTCACCGGACATCATTGTTGCGCAAACACTTTATGGCAACTATAAAGCCCTATTTTAAGCGTACAAAATTTTGAAATCAGTTCAAACACTTATTACCTAAGTTAAAGTAAAATTATCACTACAAATTATTAATTTTGCCACAATTTTAAGTTATTTTTAATTTCCATGCCCATGAACCGGTTTCATTTGCTTATTAATGATATGCCTTCAATTAAAACGAATTATGTAACTAAAGCTTTGTAACTAAAGTACTTTGGAATAATATATTACTTATATGCACTAAATATTCTTAATCCTTAATCATGGAAGCGGCTTAAATTTATAATTACGGATATTTCTTATTTAATTTATCATAATGTTAGAAAGCGCTAAGTAAGATTAATCTTAATTAAAAAGATAACATCGATTGCACTATGGGTTCACAAATGGCAGTTTAATACATCGCTATTGAAAGAATTCAATATTGGCAGGTCATGAGGTGTTAATTATAGCCAGTTTTTATTTCACTTCAGTCAATCATATTCGTATATATTCGATAACGACAATTTGAGCGCGTATTATTAAAATAAGCTAGTGTCGGTTTCAAATTCCATAGACAATAGCATCTTGTAATTACAATTTGTCAGTTTTTGGCAACATTTAATAGATAATTTAAAATTGAAATGAATAATATAAATATATATATATAGAGAGGTAGTTCAGTTCAAAGCATAAATTATATGCAGCTTCAACTTTACGTCTTTTTCTGCATATCAGGGTCGGCAGAAAGGCCTTTGGGTCAAGACACTCTGCTCTTCGCTTTCCGCCCGCATTCGAAACATTGCGTGTTGAGTGACAGAATATTGCGTGTTGAGTGACGGAATATTGCGTGTTGATAAATAAAACTCGAATATACGAGGTGTGATTAAAAAATATTTAAAGAGTACTTGTAAAATAACTTTTTACGCGTATTTAAAATATCAACATTAATAACTAACGCTAAATTATTTCGCATGTCATGGCAGATGCTAACGTGGCTACAGTACTCTATATTCCAGAATTTGTGTAGTTTTCGAAATATATTTAAATATAAAATTTTCAAGTGTAATTTCAATTCCCAATAATTATTTACCGGAAACGGTGTAATAGGAATAGGAATAATAGTGATGTAGATATGAAGGTCAACTCGTCGACTTAATATGTACTAAATAACTAGGTGTATACACAAAGCGCTCGCGCGAACAAATATTAGTTTGAGTAAATATTGGACCTGAGTGCCGAACGACGTGAAATCAAGCCAACAAAAACTGTATGCCCATCTATGATTTGCATTTTAGTAGCGTGTGCTGTTAACTAAAAAACAATTACTTTTTTTGATAAACTTTTAATTTTTGATATTGTGTCATGTATTAAAATGTGTATTTTTTTCTTAAAATACTTTGTTTACCTAAAAAGCATTTTTATTATACTTCTTAAAAAGTTTAATTATAATTCTTTTTTTGAACTAATAAATATAGTCCTATCGGACTCAGTTAATTCCTCCATGTATTATGCGTATATGTCACTCCGATATATAAAATATAGTGGTGGCATCTGTTACTTAATATGCTAATTATTTATGATTAATTAAATCGTCAGTTACGTCACGTCAGTATTAAAGAAGTTCCAAAAAAATAGTTTTTATTTCAATTTCCTAAGTGTGTGATTAACACTTCACTTCACACTTTCAAAAATGTTACAAATATTAATGAAGTTTTATGAAGGCATCAATGTAAAAAAATATTGCACAAGTAATATGCATACAAATAGTTGCATGATTTTTTTTGATGAGATTTTAATACAATATACTATATATAATGTATCATGATAAAAAATCTGTATAAATTTACGCATTTTTCAAGTAATAAAAAAACCGTTTCCTTTTTTAATATGTCATTAAAGTTCAATGATGCAAAGCAAATAAAGAAGAAAAAACTAGTTCATACCATTGAATCTCGTACGTGTAGAAAGTAAGCATTATAAAGTAAATAAAAACATAATACGGCTAATATATTCCATCTTAACCTTCGAACATTTAACGTCTCGTAAAGTCAACATGTTAAACGACAAGGTATTTAAAATTTCTAATTTCACTTTAAGACGAATCAAGCATAAAAAAATTAAAACCGTAAAATTGTAATCTATACAAATTTTACCAAAGTGTAGTTGTTAAAAATTTGCTCAAATCAGCCGATATATTATTTTTTAATTATTCGACTTCAAATTATAATTGATAAGAACGTTGATTATATCTCCTATTATTATTTGCTTACATTTTTATGATAAACTGTTTTGTCACAGCATAAATAACAACAAAAATCTAAAATAAAAGAAAATATGTTAAAAATATAAGAAAATACAACAGGTTTCAATAATACCAGAACTTGATACACACACGCACAATACCAATTACATTTTTTCTTCACGCGGGAATACGTTTAAAAGTAGCGTGTAATTGATAAACGTGACCACGAATCTATCTTTTTTAGACAAAGTATTAATGAGGCCGTCGTGGCGCAGTGGCGTCTGTGTGCAATCGCGCCGGTTTGTGGGTTCCAATTCGACCCGGGGGAATGATTATAATATATAAATTGTTTTTATTTCTCCGCTCTGGTGATGAACCGCCAATCAACACAATGTCTCGAATTGAAAACGGAGTGTCTTAACACTAGGTTCTCTTTGAATTCGTATCACACCTTTTCCCACAGAGCAGTTTGCTACCCGAGAAAATGTGTGAAGGTGAAAAAAATATGTAAATTAATATGGCTTCAACATGCAAGTTTTTCAATCTATAAATAAGCTAATCTTACTATAATGGAGTTAAAAGATACTTGTACAATAAATTTTAATGATAACACTGGTCTACAAGAAAAAGTATTCAGAATATTTTTAACTAGGTTTGTTTGTCTACTGATGCTTAATACGATTAGACAAGTAAAAGTTAATTATTGGTTTGATTTTCCACGATACTCTATGTTTTCCCGATTAAACGAGTCTACTCTCATGGAATGATATAGTGCTAATATTAACCCACGTTGGGTCGTAATAGTGCTCTATTTTAAATTTTATGGTAAAAATATGAAAATTATTATATTTTAGACTAAAATGTCTCGGATATGAATAATCCCGACAATTTTCGTTTAATTTGGATGTGATATTTAGAAAAACAAAGGTACACTTTATCATCTACAATTAAAAAACCTATTCTTACTACTCTAAATAGGTCATAAGATACCATGTAAATTTCCTCATTTTTGCATCTATGAGCAACAAGTTTGATAAATTGGCTGAATTGCAAAAAAATATCAATTTGTTTCGCAATGCCAATAAATGCACTCATATATTTCGATAAGACAAATTTATTTAGTATATTTAAATAGAATTTGTATTCACATAATTATCATCTATGCTAGGCTATGCGTCCTCTGCCACACAGAAATCTTGACCCGATTCCGTAAGAAAGCAATTGACAACAACCAAGATAAAATCGAAGTAAGTGTAAATATCACCATCTTCAATGTCAGCCTCACATCTGTACTGATGTACACTGCTGTGATGATTCACACCCTCATAGAATAGAATAATGTAAGCTGAGTAAAATGATCTCGTAAGGGACTTAGATTTGCTAAAGTATAACGCAAACGTTCATGTTTGGGACTGGAGCAATGAAACCTTTTACACCTACAACATATTCTTAATACTTCACATTTGGAATTTTTCCCGGACAATTGTGGGGCTTTTAGCGAGGAACGTGAGTAGTGATCCCATAAGGATATTGCAATATGTAAAAACTATATCAGGGCAAATAGAACGTTGCAATATTGGTCTATTATTGCGGAACTATTAGTCGAAATTATGCAGAAGCAGAATATAAGAGAACAGTGAAGAAATCAAGAAAAATTATAAAAGACCTAAACCTATACAACTCAATTTTGTAAAAAAATGGTAACTAATTTTAAGTAACCATAATATTTTTTGTAATTAGCATAAGAAGACGAATAAAGAAACTACTTGTCATAAAGAATACTTTAAAAAGTCAAAATTTGCACATAAACTAATACATCCTTTTACCTATCAAATTATAAATTACACACAAAACAAATCGTGAATGACGAATGCCTTCTTTTTGATGTCACGTGTATAGTTTCTAAGTTTTTAATTGTAATGCCTTGATTAAAAACGAGTTCTCCGTGTAAATCACAGAAAGCGAAGTTGGTGAATGTTTCTGTTATTCGAGTATAATAAATCTTGTGAAATGGAAAATGTTTACCTCGACAAGTACAATACTTTATTTTTTCTACCCGAAACATCGCAATAAAAATAGAAAGTCGAGGATGATTTGTCTGGCCGTTGTTTTATCGGGTTCTATAAAATTTTGTGCGGTTAAACGAAAGAAAGACATCAGTTTTTATGTTAATAAAAACGTTATGCATTGATTATTTTCTAAAGAATTACCCAACGTTCATTCCGTTGTAGTCTACAAGCCTCTATTCACATGGCATTTTGTTCGCATTACTAATGACGAGGCGTAAAACATTTGAAGAGGACAAGGTCTTTGTAGTACCTATAGGTAATCCATCAAGCTGATCAGTTTCTACTTTTCTTTCAATACTGTTATTTGTCCTTAATAGGTTAAGATGAAGCTTTTATCTTGGGATCTATATAGATGTACTTGTTGTAGACGTTTCCTGGCCTTTTTGTAAGAGTGAAGCGGAATGGATAGACACGGTGTCTATTGCGTAAATATAAGAAAATTCTATTATATCTTAGCTTGGTATGCGATATTTAAAATATAATTAATATTATATTTAGAATATGTATGAATAAATAATAACGACATGCATTCAAAAGCAATTATTCAATTCAACGTTATAGCATTTCAATGGCATGACTAGGGGCCACTAGCTTAATAGTTATTTAATATTGTCAATTTTTATCACGGACAGTCACTTTGATAGAAAGCTAGGTGTTGAATGATTTAAAAAAAAAAAGAGCTTTAATGACTATACTGACGAGTGATTGGAAAGGAAAAATAATAATTTAATCTTGTACAATGTGTTTAAAAATATCGGAATATCCAAAAAACGCGTTAGACATGATTAATGAATTTCAATGTCCCTGTGTTAGAAGTTAAGCAATCAATGAAATGGATTGACGATAGCGGCCGCCCATTGCTTCACGTTTGACCTTTACGTGAACCTTGATTCTCTATAGATATGTTTCTAAGCGAATTAAAGCGTAAATTTACTTGCTCACCAGCAGTTATTTTATAGGGTTTTTAAGTGTTTATTATAAAAAATCTGTGCCCTCGATATTGTCCGCGTAGAATTCTAAAACAAAAGTACCCTAAGTTATAAGCCTAGTAGCCTTGTGACATCAGCTATCAGCCATTGAAAGTCCGTTCAAAATCAGTGCAGCCGTTCCAGGGACTAACAGAACAAGCAGACAGACATACAAGAATTGAAAAACATGAGTTTTTTGGTATATGTACCGTGTAATACATACATTTAGTAAAGAGCAGTTATATTAATATTACAAACAGACACTCTAATTTTATTTATTTGTGTAGATATAGATGTTTAGATTTTATAAGAACTTTTCTATTTATCAAAATGAAAATTGTTTATATAATAATAGAAAAAGCCACAAAGTTACAATTAATGACCTCCAATCAATACGCCTCAGCATAAAAAAACAACTCACATGGACAAAAACATCGTATGTTAAGTATGAAAACCAAATACGTATTGCGTAGTAAAGTAACAACATTAATATATTTTGAAATAATTCAATTCTGTAATGCTTGCGATAGAAAGCAGCTAAAAGTTCAACTTGCTAGATGTATTCGACCGTCGAAATGAAATTAGTTACAAATTATTTTAATTTCACATAATATACCTAGTATTGTTTATATATAGTATTGTTTATATACATAACTTTATAGTGTAGAAGTGTTCACACATAGTTTATATATAATTGTAGTACTTATAGCCCTTAAAATAAAAAACAAACAAACTAAATTTGTCTTAGAAAGAGAATAGTACAAAATAGTAAAAAAACGCGGCAGCTCGACATCCTCCGCAACAGCGGCTATATTCTCAGCAGAACGGGCACTTCGGGGCCGACCACTCTTGGCAGCGTCTCGTGTGTTCCCATACTCTTCAAGGTTGGTGGCCAAAGGGCGCAGTGTTTGCGCGGCCGGTGCCGGACGATTCCACATCTGTCTAGTTCACAAATATCAAAACAGATTTGACATTGGCCGCCATTTGCAAAAATAAGAGCATCTTCCAATAGGGTGATTTCTTTTGGCCCACCTTGTATATAGCACTCTGACCACCAATATCCGACTCAAATAGACACATTACTATGTTGTGAGTTTTGTGGTTATTTTTTTTTGGGTTTAATATCTCGGCACTTCATTAATATAAGTTTGACAGCCTCAAAATTAATTGATCAATCATTATAATTATGACTGAATTTTGAGAATAAATACTATTAAGATCTTGGCCGTAATCTTTTATACAACGCTCAAAAAATTGTTTTTGCAGCTTTACACTTTTTCTCGCATAGCTGGGAATTTAGTGTTCAAGATACTCCGTTCTCCACTTTCCGTACGAAATTGAAACATTGCGTGTTGAGTGGCAGAACTCAATGTCGCTCCCTTGTCGTAGACACCAGAGAGGGGAAATAAAAATATTTTAAATACTTTCATTTCCCCGAATTATTCCCCTGAGTGAGAATCGAACCCACAACCAATCACGTTTACAGTCAGACGCTGTCCTACTGCAGCATGATGACCTCAATTATAATTATAACGCAATTAATAATTATACTTGTAAATAATTACTTGCTAATAAAGATACAAAATATCTTTAAACAAATCACAAAGGCCATAGACTTGACTAACATTAATGTTAGTGAATGGATTCAGCAAAATAATATATTTAACATTGTCTAATTTTATTAATGAATCACGTACTGTGCAAATATATGGACATGGTATAAATTCAATTTGGCATGAGGCACGAGTCTGCTGTTCCGATTTGTAAGAGAAAAAATACTTTTGTATTATATGATATAATATATAAAAAATATATTTTTATAATATGTTATTCTATATACAAATTATAAAGTTCATTATAATTGAAATGATTTCACAATATTTCAGTAATTATAAATTATGTTTGATTTATATTCAAATTTACGTAAAAATAAAATATTTGGGACACGGTTAAATGATAGATAAGGTTTTCGTCACTTTAATAAAAATTTCAACTAGTATGAGTTTATTGATTAAATATGACTAGATAGTGGAAAAATCAGTGACTTAAATATATATAAAACAAGTACTCAATTTTAACCTTTCACATAGCGGAGTTACGACACCCCGTACGCTATTTTCCGCCGAAATAAACACATTGAGTGTTAAGTGGTGGAACACAATGCCGCGTTTTGTCTTAGAAAGCAGAGCGGAGAAATGAAAATATTTTAAATATAATCAGTCTCCCATTCATCGTTATTCATCATGGGTGGTTTCGATGGCCTCTCAATTTTAAATGTCTTTTATATATACAAACATCACATAAAATGATTATTTTTGTTTATTAAGAAAAAAATCGTTTGTGTAAAATAAGGCATATAACTTACCTATGTACATAGCAAAAATATGACAGTTGCATCGTTGATAATAGTCCAAAGTAAAAACGTAGATTACCATTAAATTTGAAGAGCAATTTATAGATTAATATGAAATTTGTAAAATTTTTACTGTATTAAAATACAGTGTAAAATTTTAAAAATTCTTAAAATTTTAAACATTTACGTTAAGTCCTTCCAATTTTACAACTTAGGAAATTGCCATGCGTTCTACAACGTAGAGCGGTCAGAGCGTTTGAACGGCTTTCAAGAGGCGCGGGTTCAAATCCCGCTGCCTTCAAATTTTTATACGTTTTCTAAATATGTCTTTTTTCAATTTCCTAAGTGTACGAATAACACTTTAAAAAATGTTAAAAAATTTACAACTACCGACTACCTACTAATTGACACTAGTCCGTGGTCACAAGTAGTATACCTGTGACCACGGACTGCTATAGTATTCAAAACGTCGGGTTTTCTAAATGTATTTCCGCGTACCCAAATATATTCGCAATTGATCCGGTTCAAATAGTTTCATTTAAAAAGAATTTAAGATACAACTATATAAAAAGCATATTAAATTGAAGATTTGAATATACAAAAAGCTTTCCATAACTTTTTTGCTTGTAATTAGTTATGTTAAAGTATAATATGTAACTATTAAAAAACAACAAACAATTACAAAAAAAAAAATTCGTGTCTTAGATAAGTAAAATAAGACATTATGCAAATTAGTTGGAATAGAAGACGGAACATTTAATTTTTTTTTTAAAGCTACATTAGTATTCTATTACTCATTTTCTCCAGAGCATGACTTGGCATATCATGGATGGCAAAAAACTGTGATGTAGTTTTTTGCCTTTTTTTTTAGCAAAACGTAAATGGTTCCTAAATTTAAGTTACATGACCTTATCTACTTAGCAATACAATATAGAATATTAATATGTTTTCTTTTATATTTATTGAATATTGTTGTATTTCTAATAAAAACATATATTTAATTGATATATTTTAATAGACACAAGATTAGCAAATAACTAATTTATTCTATTGTTGCTAATTTATCCGAATATGAAAAGTACTTGTCCAACTCCAAGTAAATAATTTTATTATTAAGATATATAAATATATATAAATAAACAAACCTTACAAACGTCACAAAGAAACTTTTCATTATAAAGCTAAGCGGAATGTCTTGACAGTAGATTCTCTCTGACAACTCTGCTATACAGAAAAAAGCCTAATGCTGTTTTTTTTGTTAAGTACTTGGAATTTCAAGTTTCCACCACCTATATATACCATTAGAGTACATATATAAGTTGTAAAGGCAAAATTAGCTTTATTTAAATGTTTTACGCTTAGAAGCTAAATGTGATAGATTGTAGATACACGATAGAAACATTTTTGCACTTTTTCTGTAAAAAAATCGACTACATTATGTGGTATTCAGTAGCTCTTCTATCAAACTCCATTACCAACTTTCTAATGTAATTTTAAAAACGAATTATGTTTATTAATGATTAATGAAATAACCATCCATTGTTATAAACTTTCGAAAAATAAAAATTTACAGATTTGGATGTTAGCAATTTTGAATGAGCTAATGAAATGATATTTATAAGTTATTTACTTGAAATATTATGTAATATACACTTAAGGAAATGAAAATTAAAACCAAGCTTTTAATATTTATAACCAAATCATTACATATTTTTTAGAAAACGTACATAAATGTGAACATAGCGGGACTCAAACCTGCGGCGCTAGGTAATCGTTCAAAACGCTCTGACCGCTAAGCCATGCGTTCTACATCCTAAAATATTTGGTGTGTGAATAATATGTATAATAAGTATTAGTACAAATTTGTGAAAATCTCTCTACAGACATGCTAACAACAAAAATAAGTTATAACAAGCGTATAAGAATTTCAACGTAGCCGGCTTAGCGGTCTGAGTCTCTGAGCTCGGACGGTTTCCAGGAGGAATGGATTTTTTAAACGTTTCCAGAAGTGTTTTTTATTCTCCTAAGTGTGTGAATAACACTTCATTAAGTGGGATTGCGGCATTCGTATTCGGCATACGCATTCACGTAAATCGCCCAGCTTGTAATGTGCATGTTTTTGCAAACAGTAATAGACGAAAACGATTTGAAAAACATACAAAAATTGATAATGTTAGAAAAATTAGTATTAATGAAATTTTACATTACAATTTTACAATAATTATGTATAAATTATTAAAAATGAAAACACTATTTTAAATTACAAATTATACTAGTTTGCAATTAATGGGAGCGTTTGTTTATTGTACAGGTTTTAAATTACCAAGTGTAAAAATTGAATTCTGTCTTATTTTTCTTATTTACATGCATAACAACAAGTCTGAGTTCCTTCACAATAAAACGGTCCCCAAAAAAGGTTCATAATCATTTTGGAGACTTTTGTAGGCATTTTAGTAGTTTCTCTTCAATGATAAAGATCGCTGTAGAACGTGATAAACGTCACCAACTGTCTCAGTGGAAACAGTTTGAAACGAGTTCATACGCCAGGATGTCAAACGTTGTCCCGTTTACTTTATTTATAGAAGCAGTTAAAATATATAATATATAAGTATATTTTCCAGCTTAAGTATCAGTTAGTAATATATCGACTCTGTTGCAGTATCGTAAACATGTCGTGTTGTAAATTAACTGAAATGCAAACGCAATATTGTCGAATACTGTGTACCTTAACCTCGGCAAGACAAGTCATAAATCGTTGATTTCTCAGAAATTGTATTTTCTTTACGTAGTATATAACTAAGTACTTGTATTTAGGAATATTGGAAATGCAATATTGTTGCCTTTTTATTGTATATTTATTAAGGTATATACATATATTTACCTATTCTAATATATACTTTAATGAAGGAATATAAAATGAGAATCCTTATATATCTTGTTATTATGAAATATATTATGATTGTTTTATATTGGTAAGATTACTAGAAAGGTATGGTCAGACTTGTGGATACGTCAAATATGTTATCTGAATTTTGTTTTGACTTCACCACCAAATTAACTGAAAAATCCACCCGCCCGCGTTCTTACTTTAATCATAAACTTTGCTTAAATTTATATTTATAATGGTTGTAACTTTTTTATTTATGGACCGATTGAATTAAAATAAACACTGAATGTAAGACAAGTTTACCAAAATACAATGGTCAAACAGTACTTTATATATGTTAAGCCGTTTCTGAGATTAGCGTTCACAAGCGCACAAACAAACAGACAAACAGAAAAGAAAATTAAAAATTATTGTTTTGGGTTTTATTATATGCATAAATGCCATCAACAATATATTTTTTTTTTCATGTACAGATAGCGATCAGTTACATTTTTATTATATGTATAGATGTTTAAAAAAATGTGCGAAATATAATTAATTTAATGCAAAACAAATTAACGTATCTACTATTAAATTAATTTAGAAAAAAATCAAATAAAAAAAAAATTACGCTACCGACAAAATACTTAAATTAGCTGCGTGATCAGCGTTTTACGGCATAAGTTTCTCAAGCCATTAAAGTACGGTCCTAGAAAAAGTTCGCCACTTTTTACTTCCTGTCATGCAAGTATCACATTTTACCTACAAGTATGTGCGTTTATAGAAAATGGAGGTCTTTATAATGTTTAAGCAGCACTTATAAAAAATTAATATAATTTTCTAGGCGAGTCTTCAACGAGCGAGGAATAATGTAAGTGAATTCAGAGTTGATACTGTTAAGCACCGCTCTACAAAATTAATTATTTTATAATAAAGTAAATATCTTCCATACATTAATATTATTAATCATATAATGTAATGCATATAAAATTAAATAAAATATCATATTTTCAATGAAGAAAAAAAATTGTACTAAGAGTTCCACGTTTGATTTGCCTTGAAAGTCAATAACGCTCAGTACAAAAACATTTCTAAATTACATTTACGTAATGTGTATCGGAACAAGAATTTTTATCTAAAAACAAATGAGTCTTAAGTGTGAAACATTTATAAATAAACCTTGTCCTAATTGTTTTAAGTTGCATGTCATCCTTCGACATTCACTTAATGTTTTTGGCGATTTGGCAGAACTAGAAAAACTAGTTACGATTTGCACCTATCAATTATGCACCTATATCTCAATACGTAACTCCTGCTGTTTTATATAAAGTGTAACAAGTTGCATACAAAGTAAAATTGAGATTACTTATGATTTCCAATATTTTAGCAGCATTTTTCAGTACAGTTTTTTTTTCTTATGGCGCTTCGAACGTACCAACAGAGCACAAATCACTTCGCCCATGTCACGTTATATGGAAATTACACGAAGGAGATTGATCAGAAAAAGAGATTCAGCAGCATTTTTCAAAGTTCACTTATTGAACTTCATAGAAAACAGATTAACATAAGTATTTAATACTAAATATGAAATATAATCCTTGCATATTATCTTTATTTAATATAAGCAATATATTATTTTTAAAATAAGAAATATGTTAAAAATATAGGTACCCAAATACTGATCATTTTCATTCAACTAAGATTATTTCACTTTGAGTACAGTCTACTACTATATATGGTTAAATATCGTGGTGTTGAAATCAGAACGCGTCTGACACTCTACACTACACTCCACGCGATAGTTATGGATTCTATTCAAGGCAATATTAAAATTTACACGATTCTTTGGTATTGTAAGAAAAAGTGCGTAATTCGTTCACGCTGGTCAACACGCAATCCACGCGTTGCCTGTAGCAAAGTAGAACAAATGATGTGTCCTTAATTTTTTTATATCAATCTCGCTACGAGCGGAAGGTATGTGGAAATGATGAGAATTAATGGCGATAAGGTGGCAGCTATCAATGAAAGCCCGCGTTTTGTGGATATTGTTTGTAAAACTCTTATTTTACTAAGGAAAAAGGGTTTCAAGTTCCTGTTCAAATTTGAATTTCGAAGGACCTATATATTTATACATATTAAAAAGTATTTCAGAAAGTGCTGATTCTATTTTAAAGATTAAAAAATTTGTGCAATTTAGCAAAATAAAAGTTGTGAAAGTGAATATCTGTGAATAATGAACAGCGTTCAACTAAGGTCCAATATAGCAATTCTTATAAGAGTCGACTCCTTTCAATATTTCGATTATACTGTCACGGAGTTGGTATTAATTCGCGTAGGGTGAAGGTCTGAGACGCACGCGAGGGACTTACGATATGCAATTTAACTCTATAAATATATTAATTAAGCAATGTATATTTTTTCTAAATATATTATACCAACGGAGTAGTAATAGTAATTAAATCTATTTGGCAATTGTTTTAAAAATAAATAAACACCAAATGAGGTTTAATGAGGTAAAATCTTTTTTTATTTTTTTTTCTGACTTATTAACTAATGCATATATACCTTAAATTTTAACTTTGTTAAAACTGACGAAAGCATTTATAGATTATGTTAAGGTGGCGTCCGACTGTACCTTTAAATACAATACTTTCACAATGTACTGTAAAGTAGCTTCACTTAGAGATAATGTGCCTTTTATATGCGATGATTACAAATAAAATAAATACTTTTGCGTTTTTATGTAACCAGTGTACGTTAACTAAGTTAACTGAGAAGTAAAAGATATATTTTTAGTTTTATTTTTGTAATATGAAAGAGTTATTGAAATGAAAGAGTTTTACGATATTTATCCACATCTATACTAAAATGAAGATTTATAACAATCATCTACCACAAAAAGAAAAAGACATACTTCCTAGTGTAGCACTCGTCGGCGAGCGCACGGCCGCTCTGCCGGGACACATGGAGCGCAAATCGAACCCCGATGAACGCTAAGATTACAAACATAGTCTTGCGCAACAATCCTTAGCACTGAACTAGTCACTGTCACAGAATGTGTACACACTTTTTATGGAGAGTTTGATCAAAACTTTAATGTTTACGAACTCTAGACTGGTCTAATTTAATGATTTCGTCAAATGATTTCTATTTATGTTATAATAACACTGAGATATTTACAACAGCTGTACAGTCTATTAAGAAATTGTTATTGGCACATTGGCCTCCAAAGAAATAATTGTATGTCACTTTGTATTGAAGGAAAAAGGATAAATTAAAAAAAAAAATTTGTATATATATCAAAAGGACTTTTTTATAAAACCAATTTAATAAAATAATATATATTTTTCTTTATTTAGAAATGACAGTAAATAACCATAAAGGTGTATCTTTGTTAAAAAAAATAATGGTATTCGCGAAAAGTTGCCGCTAAGGGTGTGCGGAAGTGCCGCGGTGTTTGATAGCGAAAGTGCGCGCGAGTCGCGTTACGGTTGAAGACTGGCGTCGTCGGCGAGCGCCCGCCAGGCTCACGCAACTAGCTTATTCAATTTACATACGAATTAACACTGACCTCTAAAATTTAAATTAAATGTGTCACAAATCCTATAAGTAGCACTGGATATGATGTGTAATGAACAAGTTCAACATACCCTGAAGCAAGCTCGCAGCGTCGACTCTTGTCATCATAAATAGTAATGAAAGGAAACTCAATGTAAGAACTGAGTAAGTCGGGAGGGAGAGTATATAAGAGACAGGGATAGACCTCGCTTGACCTTCGAGAACACAGTATCGATGATACTAGAGAGATGACGTAAAACGCATGAAGACTCCCCAGAGGGCAGGTTTGAAGAGGTTGACAGCGGACGATAGTGGAAGAGTGACTGCTACTCCGATAGGAATAATACGTGAAAAATATTCACAAAAAAATTGGTGAAATATCTAAAAAACAAAGTTACATGCATGTATCGCGAAGACTTTAAAACATAGATTACGCAGACGATCAACTTACGTATAAGTATTATAAATTAAACAAATAACCACAATTTTATTGTCAATTACAAAGAATTAATAATATTACGAAGAACAAGTTCATAGTTTTTTGTTACCGACATCTTTTTGCTGTCATTTGGCAACTTAAAATTCTATCAAGGCTATATTTATTAAAAATAAAATAAGATTTTAGTAAAAAGTTATATATATATATATATATATATATAAATCGTAATAAAAATCAATTATAATATTAGAAATATAAACAGATGTATAGGCCTTGGATTTATGTCGCACGCTCATTTTATAGCTTTCAATAGAATTTAAATGACTTTTTAATGTCACGTCATGTTGCGTCACACTGCATAATTAAGGTATATAAAGTAAACTGCAAGATTGACTGTTTTTGCTATTAAAGAAAGCTGTTATGAAGAAAAACTTTTAAAAGTACGTAATGCTAATGTTACAACAAACAAAACTAAGCTAACAACAAAAAAAAGTTGTAACAATCGTATAAGAATTTAGACGCAGCTGGATGAAGAAAGCATGGCTTAGCGTTCAGAGCGCTTGGACGGTTTCCAAGAGGCACGAATTCGAATCCTGCTGCGTTCAAATTTTTTTTATAAATATGTGTGTTTTCAATTTCCTAAGATACTAATAACAATCGTAGGCTTAAATAATTTACATTAAGTAAATTTCAAAATTTGTACGTAGGATACGTACGTACGATCCTTACTTAAATTTTAAAACCGTAAATACTTCATCATAAATAAAATATTGTAAATATCGTAATTGCAATAATTATTTATTGCATTGTAAGTCATTAAAAATATTGAGTGTATAAAACATACTAGACTATGTCACAAAATAGCTAATCCAGTGTTCTTTGGTTAGTTTTTAGATGAAATTACAAGATTTAACAAAAATAATTTATATGATACCGGTAAGATGATAATATTTACATACATAAAAATATTTACAAAAGTTATCTTTGAATTTTAATACGAATGCTATTTAATAGTTTTAATGTAATTAATCTTGCTTTTTAATTTCTGCGAATATAATAATTTGCATACATGGCACAATGGTCATTGTTTTTGTTGAAGAATGCAAGATGAGAGCGTTGTTAAGGATGAACAAAAGGTCTCTCTTGATAATATATTTAAACGCCTTCCGAGAAAATAAGTGCACTTCAACCTTTAGGGACCATCACTTACATTTTTCAAGTATTTAATTGAAATTTATGACTGAATTTCAACATTATAGTCATTATTAACATAACCATTAATATAATAATGACTATTTGACATTTTTTTATGTTTATTTATGTAAATGGAAGTAATTTATTTTATACAAATAAAAAAAACAATATAAGATATAAATAAAATATTAACATACGATCGATATGTTCTATAATATTTATACTACACTAATATAAAATCTGATTTGATATGTATTGAAAAAATAATAATAAGATATAAAAGGAGCTAAGTGGTCCTTACAACAAAATTGAACCTTTCGTGCGTCATTGTGAGACATTTCATTTGAATAAACTACTTATATTATGTAATAGCCATATTACTAAGCCTTATAGTTTAGTAGGTAAATTCGCAATTCTTCATATGCAAATATTTAAGAAAAACGATTTATTACCTAATTAAGATTAGCTATAGCACACGGCATTACACGCATATATTTAGCGGATGTCCTTTTTAAAGCATGTTATAAATAAAGCGTGAGAATATTGTTTTCACATAAGTTACTTAATGGCTTGAGTGAGAGTTGATTATTTTTGCAAATATTATATATTAGAAGTGGTACATTAATTCTTTACCTGCTACTGATTGTTTGTTTTTTTAAACACTATTTAATTTAGGGTCCTATTGACAATTCAATGACAGCGGACTAGTGTAGAATTAAATATAAAACAATAAACAAATCATTTTAAATGTTCTACAATTCATTTAACTCGTCCTCTCAAAGTTTAATTTCTATCATGTGTGTACTTCAGACTGTATAGTTTTTTGTAATTTAATGTTTCTATAAGGATACTTGCGGAAATAATTCGAGAGACTGCGATACGTATGTATGTTAACATGCAATGTACTTATGTAGGTTTGTTTGAGTGGAAATAGAGGTGTCCTTACAACTCAATTTTGAAGCATATATACTTAACTGATTGAGGTGAAATTTTGCATACACGTTTAGTTTAGATGACAATGCATGGTTACTAGCTGTGTGACGTGATTCAAAACCCAACATGGCGGATCACCCAAGATAGCGGACTAGTTATTTTTCATTCACTCCTACAATATGGTTGACATTTGATTAAATGAATGAGATGAAAATAATTCTAAAAAAGCTTAATATTTTGGTATTTGTCTTTTAATATTTTTTTTCAGTAAAACAAAAGCTATAAGCACTTCTGTCACAGTCTGATAATAAGTTTATTATAATCAAATGCTGCACTTAGATGGAAATCACTCGAAATGAAAGCAATTTTTGTGATAAAATCAACATGAAAATTAACAAAAATTGTACCTAACGGGTATGAAAGGACGTGCATAATGAAGATAGTTTTAAAACAATCACCGGTCCGTTTAGGATTTTTCTTTCACTTTCAAAAGTTTAATGATAAATATTTTACATGTTTTAAGAGAATATTTAAAAATAGCGTTACGCTTGCCATCTATTAATTAAAGTATAATTGGATTATTTAGGTCCATGAAATAATTGGAGTGTTTCAAAACACCATCGTACAGGACGGTATCTGACTGTAAATGCGGTTGGTTGTGGGTTTTCGATTCCCACTCGGAGGAATAATCATAATTGAATTATTTACATATTTCTCTGATCTGATAAACGAAAGTGGAGAACGGAATGTCTTGACACTAGGGCATTCTCTGACGATATGAGGGAAAAATGTGAAGTGGTATTTTAAATTTTTTGATATATATATATATATATATATATAAAGATTCAAGGGTGTGAAAACGTTTTAATGATGTATCATCGATTTTATGAATATACTAGCTGTGCCCGCTGGTCTGCTTATAATTCAAAAATAAAAGTAGCATAAGTTACTTTAATATTCACACGCCACATTTATTAATTTGTTATGATAAAATAAATACTTTATAGCAAAGGTACGAAATACCTCAACCAAACCTCTTACACACCTATTCAGCTGTCGCTGTGAAAGTTTATTTATTGCCTAAACACAAGATGGTTAGGGATATTCATACAAAAAAGTGATAATTAAATAGCTGTATAAATATTTATAATGGTACTGAATGTACAAAATAGGTGTGACGAAAATGATTTACAATATTTTTGAGCGCACAACCACCATGGTGCCGCAGTTATAACGAATCATAATATAATTAATTCGTTGCAAGTTCAAAACCTACTAAAATATGTAAATGGGTAAATGATAAAAGATTTTGTATTTTAATATTTTTCCTATCTTTTATCTTAATATTTTTTAACTAATAACCGTGATGACAGAAATCGAATGTCTAGACTTACGTATGTAGACTTAGAAAGCTTCTTAAATTATTTTATGAAGCTTATTATTGCCGAATCTTACAAAGAACTCGTTTTAAAAGTTACTTAACGACAGAAATATTATTTCAAATATACATTCGTATCAATTATGTGATGTCAATAATTATGCTAATCTTGTCGCCCTGTGCTTCTGCGACTTTTTTAAACTAAATTTAAACTGAACATGTATAGTAAATATGTTTCTGCAAAAAAAAATACTCTTTAACCATGAAAAAAATTTAAAAGATAAAATATAGTACAATATAGTTATATATATTTTTTTCAATTTGCTGCTAATATGTAATATTTTCTACTACTATAGATATCTGAATATTTAATTGTTTTGACTTTAGAACATGCGTCTAAAATCTTAAAGAAAGTCTGCACGTGAATTTACCTAGTGAACTATATGAACAAGTAATTCTCAGATAATAACATTAAGATAATGAAAAAGCTTGAGCACTCGCTTATTTTAGACAAGGATTGAAAGCCGCAAAAGATTTAGGCTTCGATAGCGCAATTCAGTGTTGACCTCTCTAGGAAAGCGAAAAAGCGTTATAATGTCACTGTTAAAATAGACACGAGTATATAGCTAGGTACTTATTGAAAGCGAATACGAGCTTCAGTTATGTACAATAAATATCATAGATATATATGAAATACAGAAATGTAATAGGAAATCAATTGTATAAGTTTATGACAGTAATCAATTTAATTAAAATTTAAAGTGTCACTCGCAAGTTATACTGGAAAATATGTGGTTAATTTAAAAAAAATCCTATGTTTAGTTGATCGTTATGTCGGTGTAAGTTCATAGAGAATAAAGAAAGTCATGTGTAATTATAAAGAAATAAAAGATTTAAAAAAAAAAAATGAACGTAATGCTAATTAGCTATAGCAACCTACAAGACTGTTAATTAAGCAGTATCTCGAGCAAAAACAAACTGCAAATTAAAACTGCAGGAATTCTGCATTCGAAATACACTATAGCTTTCACTGTAGGCATTTATTTGTATTCGAATGTGATATGATTACAATCAACTCCACAATAAGTTCACTGACAAGATAAACGCGATTACATCGATAAGGGTATATACAAAACAATAATTAAAAAGTAATCGAAACGTATACGTAATGAGTTTTCGAATTATTATTTCGATTAAGACAGTCACGCTTCAAAAGAAATGGAGAAAGCAGCTATTAACCCTTTTGTGACAGTTAGTTATATTTAGTTAGTAACATGCGATTAAATATCCTGGTTCCTTAAACAGCGTAATGTAATATTAGAGGAACAACACTATTTTATGATATTAAATTAATTTAATGAAGTGAACGGAAATGAATAAATTAAGTTACGTCAAGATTAGCGACAAGCGATAATAAAAGGTAAGCATCAACAAAACTATAAAATATACTCGTAAGCAACTAGCTGTCGTAATGGAGTAATGGAGATTTCTCTGCCAGGTTTGTAATAAAAAAAAAATAGTTTTAAATAAACTTGCGAGAACCCTTAGTCCTCCTTCTTGTGGCCTTGTCGCAAAATCCGTTCTTATATATATATATGTATATATAGATTAAGTTAGATAAGCTTTATTAAGCAGCTTCAGCTAATTTTCCCTAGCGCAAAAGCATCAGCAATACTATTAATAGTAAGCTATAATTAACTATTGTCATAAAATGTATTTAGTTATTGATTTGATGTTACCTAATTAAGAATCTAGGAGGATGGCAAATATGAAAATAATTACATATATTAGTTTTATGCGTTTGAAAGTTTCAGCTAACGTGGCATATGTATTCTATGCTTAAGGGCCGAGAGGCCATGGTGGCGTAGTGGTAGAAGACAGTGTTTGACTACGAACTACTGAAACTTATTATATTTAAATTATTTCATCTTCCTTTAGATAACTATTTAAAACGCAATGTCTCAAAATCTTTTACCTGTTACTGTAAAGTGTTCGAAACGTCGGTTTTCTAACATTTTTTTTTATGAATACCAATAATATACGCGATTAATCTAAAGCTTAAGAAGTTAAAAATAGTTTCATTTCAATATGCTACTTTATATTTACATTTGCAAAGTAAATACTACCTTTATCGGGATGCCTTTAATAATGTAGCCTATTTAAATCTAGTTACATTCAATATCATAAATTAAAGAATATGTAAAAATAAACTAATTGCTAACAAAAACTTATAATAATTTTCTACATAACTAAAGTAAACACGTTTAAAGTACGATCTTTATAGGAACTTGTATCAAGATAAGACTCAGGTTTGCGACCATAAGTGTACTTTACAATATATTTCATAATTTAATATCAAGTTTTCACGGTTCTCATTAAGTTTCTAATCTCTACCAGTTAATCTGGTCCTTGCGTGTTGTGCCTGATTTATTTATTTCTTCACACTTTCTAGCCCTTGACACTTTTAGTAGTTTACTTATATTTTCTCACATTACATATCAAATAATTTACAAGTGTCACATTCTTTTGTAACTTTCTTATTATAGTGTTAAAAATAATGTCACTAAATATTGACGCTTAGACGGACGCGTAAAATACGCGTTGCCTTAGTAACGTTTATCTCAGTTTATAAAAAACTGTACTACTAACGCATTGTAGTATGTGTAAATATTGGCTTGTCTATATACCGGCTTTAATTTTGCGAAATTTGATACTCCACCGCCTAATTTGGTTTTAATTTTCTCAACGCTTTTTCTTCACATGCCAATATAATAATGACCATGGTTACTTAAACGGCGCAGTGGTTAAAATGTTTGTGTAAGAAAAAAATAATTATTAAATTTAGGTTAGGCCTACTGGAAAAGAAATATGTATTAAAGGTACCTAGGCTAAGACTTAGTAATTAAACATAACGTACGTAGATTTACATCACACCATCTATGTAATGAGGGGAATGTCTAGATTAACTATATTTTCTGTTCATACCGTATAATTTACTACTTAGGATGTTAATAGTTTTTCCTTGCAAATTTTATTAGACAGACAATTATCCGTTCATAGTGTATAATATACAACTCATTAGGGTTGATGTAAATACCTAATGGAAACTGTCACGCTTAATAATGTTTAGCTTTAGGACGTCTTAGTTGAGCAATTGAGATGTGTTGGGTGCATGCAATTGTTGTAAGTTAAAGCGTATATGTAAATATTTCTCTAGAAAGTGTTCTATTTAAATATACTGAATTTATTCACTAGTGTATATAGAAAATTATTAAATTTTCAATAAACAATCGGGTTTATTTTTATTTCTTATTTCACCACTCACTATTACACACACATGAACAGACGGTCAGTATTTTTTGTTAGTGTTCACTGCATTATGATTACATAATACATACCTAATTTATTTATTTCCATATTTTAAAAATAGGCTCATGAAAACTAAGAAAGTATACAAATATATCTATAATCTCGTAAGAATTTGAAACTATATGCAGAATTGACACGCTATGTAATTTGACTCTATATCATTCTGGATAAAACCACCAAATACAAAAAAATGTAAAGAAAATTGCTATTAAAGTGCTAATAGCATAGTTGAAGCAATTATTACTAACTTATATAAGCACTGGGTTTAATAAATTTATGCGAGACTAAAAATAAAAACGTATATATCTCATATAAATTATCAAGTTGAACAAATACATATATAACACATTTTTTTTGAAAACGTATAAAATAATTATCGCGGCGGGATTCGAACCCGCGACTTTTGAAAACCATCCGAACGCTCTGACCGCTAAACCATGCTGTTCAATAAAAAATACATATCTATATAATATGTATATATGACATGTGTTCAAAAATACATAAATAAATAATGTTGAAAATTTTATTTCATAAATTTTATATATGTGAAAGTTTTATATATATTTTTCTACTATTTAATATTTTGACAGAATTTAATAACCTAAATTAATAACTGTCAACACAACATGGTTCAAGCATAACGTAGTTGGGTAAATAAAAGTTATAACAAATTTAAAGAATAAATCATTTTAATTTGTAACCGTGACGTAATAAAGATGTATTCAAAATACAGTTTAAGAATACTATGATTATCCCTAGGACTTGCCTGATTTATAAAAAGGACTTCTATGAGTAAGAATTTAAAAATGAAGAGATGTTAATCAATACAACGAGAAAAAAGATTTTATTTCTTGACTTTAAGTCTTGATTGAGAAACTTTATTTAAGATGTATCTTAAACAAAATTTCTCAAGTTTCTCAAATGTGTACATTTTTTTAGTAAACCAGGTGACGAGTTTAGCATGTTCCTTGAGAGTGACTATTTTCGAACGTAACTTTGCGATCGTGTAGTGTGTGTGCAGCGAGACAGGGTCTGACTGTAATCGCGATTGGCTGTGGGTTCAATTCCCAACCGGTGGAATGATAATGATTTCATTATTTTCATTTCTCCGCTCTGGTGAGTAAGACAAAATGCGGCGTTGAGGTCCGCCATTCAACACGCAATGTCTCGAATTCGGGAAGTAGAGAACGGTCAAGACACTCCGTTCTCCACTCCCTCCCTCTGACTACCCTGCTATGCGGAAAAATTACGCCCACAGTATTAATTTGCGTGAAATTTGATTCTTCTTAAAGATTTTCAATTTTCATCTCTCGTAGATTCGACTTGATCCTCTTCTCTTAGTGATCTCTTACACTCGTAAAGGAAACTCTATGCCAAATTCTTAGTTTTCTACATCCAGAAGTTTCAGCTGTGCGTTTTTCAGTCACTCAGTAAGTAACGAAAGAATTGTATATTTATTATTTAATAATTATACAGTTCTTGAAGTTGAAAATATAGTATCTTTTTTAGGTTATCTCAACACAAAACAACTTCCATTCAACATTATCGCACTTTATCTTTACGTAAGCGACTCACATAGTAAATTGTCCCCATTGAGTCATGTAACCTTTTCGATATTTAGGCCATATATCGATAAGAATATAGCCAGAAAAGAAGGTCGTGAAAGCCAGTTTGGAAACAGTGACATAATACACCTATTACATCAACGCAGATGAGTGTTATTGACAACAAAGCTAACCTACATACGTGGATACGGACGGACAGTAACGTTCCGATAATTTATGTTAAAATATTATGCATCTCAATACTATGGTAATGATAATATATTTATAAGTTACTAAAAAAATTATTTATATTCTATTAAAATATATATTTGGCAATATAGTTACTATATTAGCACTTGATTATTTTTTTTATTTAGTGCTTTGATAAAAATAAAAAAGTAAAAGTTTATTTTACCGACTAACGTCTGTAACCGAATGGGCCAAGCTTACACGATTTGAACTAGTTAATCGTATCCTTTTATATAAAGTGTGAAATGGGAGTTTGAATTTTTTTTATCCTTATGATTTTTCCGTATTTAAAAAGAAATCGATCCTATCCTATTTATCCGATTTAAAAAGTATAAAAATCACCGACACAATTAAATGGTTGCGAGTTATGTTCCGAATCATTTCCTTTTCACAAACGTTCACAAATTCACAATTCCGTTTCACAAATGCGTTTCCACAAACGCATCTTTTCCTTTTATAATATGAATCAAATTCAATTTTTAAACTCTAAACTCTAAAAAAAAAGTATAGAATTTTCTACATTTTATGAAATTGAATTGTCGAAAGTGCTTGTATAGCCTATTTGAATAAATAATATTTTCATTTTTGATTACACCACACTCCGTTCTTCACAAGTACTAGAACGGATAATTGTAAATGTTTTATAAATATAATCATACCCCTGAGCGGGCATCGAACCCGCAACGAAACGCGTTTTTAGTCATGTAACGTGCCATGATGGCCTTTTTACGTAGCATCTCTTAAAAAACAAAACCATTTTTAAAAAAGCAGGTCAATCAGTTAGAAAACGTTACGTAAAAACTCACTACAGTTACGACACAATTATATAAGTCGACTTTAGAGAATCTTTATGCACTCAAAATTTTATTCTACGACATGGTCATATATTTTGATTAATACTTTTATAAGAATAACAGTGAAATGTTATCTTAAATATACATTTTATTTTCAGCTTCACGCGTTTTTCTACCATACCAGAGTAGTCAGAGAGAATCGAATTCGAGACATTCGTGTTGAATAGCGGAGTTACCAGCCGCACTTTTTCTTGTATCCAGAGCGAAGTAATGATAATAATTTACTTATAATTATAACTCCGAGTGGGGATCGAATCCACAATTAATCGTGGCACTGCGACACGATGGATCTATATACATCTATATACAATTTTAGTTTAAATAAAAATATGTAAAGTACAAATATTCTTTTATTTATTTAGCCATAGTTTTGCCGTAAATTCTGGTTTTAAATGTACTCGAGTTGAACGTAAATCCATAATTTGAAATAAATACAATTTACATATAGTTTTTTTTTACTAGCAAATGCTATTTATTATATTATTTTATTTATTTACAACGTCTATTTAAGAATGTTTATTTTATCGTTTTATTTTAAAATATTATTTATACGTAAAATGATTTTTTATGACTATGTGATATAGAACCTAAGCACTAACATGTGCATACAAAATAACTACATAGTTACAAAACATCCATAAACACAGTGGAAACATTTTAGTATAAACGCTAGTTAGAAGGCATAAAATATTGCATAAATACCAACAAGAGTTAGGAAGATACCTTATAATTTACTTCCTCTAGTGCAAAGTTGGCAATGCCCGTCATGTTTATAGATGAGTTACGTAAAAACTTTCACCGAGCGTTGATAATAAAACTCATAGCTTATACAGATATCAGATAACAGCACTATCTACAAAGTTGCATTTGTATATAAATGCGCTGGACCGTCAATTTACTTTAGGAATAAAGATTTCCCACGACAACTACTTGTCGTTCAGGATGGAAAGTGTGTCCGTTTTCACGCCTACTATAGGTATGTCTCGCGACAGACGGAAAGCGATAGTGTTACAAAGGGAAACAATCAATTTAATGTATATAATTTTACTAAAGATTATATAAATCTGTACAAATAAAAAATAATGCTTAGCCGTACAGTATGTGATAATAAAACTTAAATTAGGTACGTAAGGTAATTTGAATTTATGTGTAAATTTCTATAGTTTATTAAAGAAAATAATAGGATCGCTTTAATACACAACTCATAATCAAGTATAGACTTACAAATAATACTTTTACCTCAAACTATTGTAAAATATATAGGCAAAAACACGAAAACCAAGCAAGAAAGCCTATGAAAGTATCAAAACAACGTTATTACACGACAATAGCACACAAATAGTGAAAGGTATCTAAAATTAAAGTACAATTCACTATACCCAACAACTATAACGATGTAATGACGATAATTTATCACAATAATTCCTACCAGTTATGTGATGTTTTTTTGTTTTATCCATATTTATTTTTTAATTCATAGTATCAATTTCGTGGTCTCTCTTGTGGGATAAAGGCTGTTAATATATAAATAATGACTTGACCTTTGGTTCAAATATAATACAATATTTTTATTAACTTAAAAAATACATTTAAGTTAAATGTTAGTGGTTGACAACGTAAATAAAAAAATGTTGATATTTCTATAAAGTTTTTTCAGCTTTACGCCTTTTCTTGCATAACAGGAAAGCACGGAGAACCTAGTGTCAAGACATTCCGTTCCCCACTTTCCGCCCGAATCCGGAACATTGCGTGTCAGTGGTGAAGTGTGAAATTTTTATAGAGGAAAGCCGACGTTACAAATAAATAATAAAAGCATACTGATTATGAATAAAGAAATGCATTTTACGTGTAAAAAACGTATAATGTTTTTAACCCAGCGGGATTCGAACCCGCGCCGCTTGGAAACCGTCCAATATCCTAAAATATTCTCTTTTTGTATATTATAAAGACATAACAGATAAATGTCATATCTCGCACTTTCGGATGTTTGCATTTCTATGCATTTATGCCGGTTTAATATGAATAGAAATTATTGTGACTATTAAAATGTTTCTTGTCCGCTTAACATTATGTACGACATTAAAAGTAGCTGACTGAAACACCTATTAGACAAATGCAAAAATTGACAAATTTTCATTTATTGAGGTAATATTTATATACAATTATTTTACGCGTCCTCGGTTGGTTGCCAATCAAACTGTTTGTGATAGAAAATCCTAACATTGAGAATTATGAAAAAAAACCTGGGTGCATATTATATGCACCTAGAATTTTGTTTCACACGACTGTATATAAATTCAGAATAAGCTTATCGTTCTTTAAATACAGGTAATTATTTTGTTACACGCTATTAATTTATGTAGTTTATGATACTTTAATATATCATGTTTATTACATAGTAACAAAATAAGGATGACTCCGATTTAAATGTTTATAGGTCATATATTTTGCCAGCAGAAATATTTTCTTTTTTATATCACCGGCCATTGGCCACTCATCAAGTTAGTGGCTGCTACTTAATTTGTTTGACTTTATTACACTATTACATTTATTTCAGCTACCGTTGTTTTACTAATACAATTAAGTGTCAAGTGTCACACAAATAACGTAAATAGTAGCTGCCAACCACAATATCTTTTGAAAGTGAGCCTAAAACTTATATGTCAGTGGATGTCAGTTACGTAAAAATGTCATCCATTTACAGGATGTCAGGATGTCAGTTACGTACAAATATCATACATTTACAGCGTAAATCGTGTTATATGGACATTCGCTTAAATTTCGATTTTATGTTTATTTACGAAACGTCAAATTACAACTGAAGTGCTATCTTTCTATTCGATAAGTAATTTCTAACGAGACTTTCTCATTTTTCAACACTAATAAGATAATTTAGTCTAGAGCCTAGACTGTAGAAGATGATTCATTCAGAAGAAAAAGATTGGTGTAGTACTTAGCTCGTTAAGTCTTAATAGAAGACTAGCCAAATTGTTGACGTTCAAGTTGAATATTAAATTGTATGATATAGCGCCTACATACGACAATAAGTGAATTGAAATGTTATTTATTTATTTCATACGTTTGCAGAAATTATTGTAATATAAAATAATTTCAGATGCGAAAACTGTCCGTTGAGTTTATAAGATCCATTGATAAATTTCATGATGTTGAATAGTTAAAAAATAAATAAAACTTATTTTGTTACTACAAAATAAAATTTATGTGGAACGTACACTTTTGAGAACATTAGTTTTCAAACTGCAAAAATATTTTCATATAATATAGAATAAAGCCGGGCTACACTACAAAATGAGTTATTACAGTCTATTGCTTACCTGGGTCATACCAAGTCTATAGCTCGTAACGTCTAGATCTAGAGCTAAGAGCATGTCATCCACAATTTGTCTGTCTGACATAGACGTTTGTTGCGATGGGTCTTCATTTTCATTCTCAGATGTTGCTAACAGGCGATATCTGGAGGAACACATTTGTGTTAGACTTTAGTGTCCAAATGAACAAGTGCTAGTTAATTAATTCATGTAATTTAATTTAATTGTGAGGCCACCGTGATCATCCGGCAATGGGACAGCGTCACATGCGATTGGCTGTGGGTTCGATTCTCTCTCACAAAAAGAATGATTATATTTAAATTATTTACATTTCTTTACTCTTGTACCTAAGACAAAGAGCGGCGTTGAGTTCTTTACGCAATGTATCGATTTCGAGCAGAAAGAGAAGAACGGAGTGTCATGACACTAGGTTTTATCTGACTACCCTGTTAAAACGTGAAAACGTAAAGTTTACTCGACTTTGAGATAAAATTTTAAATTTCTCTTTTTTTCGATACAAACATAGCCATTTTGAATTAATAATTTTAAATATCAAAAGAGAATTTATTATACAAATATATAACTTACCTTCTTGCAAATTCAGAAAGCGGCATGTGTTCAGGGAATCCTTGTTTATACAACCTCGCAGCATCAAGTAATTGGAAGCCGCGGAACTAAAGAAATATGTAAATTAATAGCTTGTGTTGGAAGAATAAATAAGTATAATCGACGAGTCCTATGTATAAAGGTACAAGTGAAAATTCTACTTTACACAAGGTGCCTACAGTGATCATTTTGTCATTTTCCAAAGTTTAATCATTTCGATAAAAAAAAATTAAATAATGAATATTGCTGTACAATTTTTTTTTAATTTTCTTTGTATAATAACAAAATTACAATCTTAAAAGAACGATTTAATCGGTCTCCTAAGGTTGTAATTTGTCATTATTAGAAAAGCGATTTAATAAAGCTCGCTCTCCTATAAAGTTGTTTTCGCACACCGTTGTAATAGTCTATCGAATGAAGAAGATATTGACATCTTACTAACAATTAGTGGCATGTTACCTTGATACTTTGGTACATACAAAGTTATATGATATATTGAAATATATATTTATATGTATAAACGATTATATGATTTATATGTATATATGAGCCGTATAACTTTGTCAGCGAAGGTCGCGCACCATTAAACCGTTTATTTTAAATGCAAAACAAATGCATTTTGTTCTTAAATATATTATTAACACGTAGAAAACAACGTGGCGTGATCCAGCCCTTAAAAAAAGAATGCGGTGACAGCCATTTTGAAATTGGTCAATTGCGAGACACCACTTAATTTTTTATTAAGGTGATACAGTGATAATGAAATGCCGCGTTTAGTTACGCGGAAGTGAACATGTGGGACGGTGTCAAAGTGTGTGACGTCACAGGTCAGTTTCTGTTGTGGTCATGCCCATCGTGCCCACAAGGGTGGATCCGCCCTTGAACATATCCGGCATCATTCATATTTTATAGTATTTTAATTTCATCCAAATGATGAGCTTTGGCAAGACGTCAAGCTCCGCTACTCAACACACAATTAATCTAGATAATCGAAAAAAGTGTAAATTTTGCCAAAATCTCTGAACAACCAATATTATTGTATGGCTAATCCATATAATAAATGTTTAATAAAGTACCTGCGATCTCAACAAGGGTATGTTAACATCATCAAACGTTTCGTTCGTTTGATTCGTTACCAGGCAGCACACAAAGTGCACTCCCCCTGCGCCGCAACGCCGCAGCGAGTCGACTATGCCGTCGGCTACGAACTTCGCTTGCAACGCTGTTGAACGCCGCTTCATGCCTGCTGTGCCTTTAAGGACGACAATATATTCGTTTAGTGTGTTCTTACAACGAATATAATTAAATTGAGCAGAAATGGTTACAAGAGTTTTTTTTTTACTAATCATTTCGAAACCAACAATACAATATTAAAAGAAAGTTTATTTATAAAATTTTTATATATAGTTAGCCATTAAATTTAATATATATTTTTAAAGTAACAATAATATTTATTAAATTACAATCAAAGATACTGGCAAATAATTATTATTTATAATGTAAAAACCAAACCAGTAAACTTATATACAATGAAACAAACATTCCGAAACACCTACGATGTAATGAGAATGATTTACAAAATATATTTATCGTATAAAAATTTAGCAAATCCATAACACTTCTAATGTGATAATGAAAATTAAAGTAACGTTTTACAATCAGTATTATACATCCATGACAGAATTAAAGAGACTAATATAAAACTAATGCATAAACCACTGCGATTATTTTTCTACAGTAACCAATATAATAATTATTATAAACAAACGTAAATACGAATCTAAAACTTTGATATTTCTCAAAACAGTCACTTAAATTATTATATAAATAAAAAAATATATTTAAAGATTTTTGACAGTAGGTGCAGTAAAAGAAAAATACTGTCAAGAATTCGATATAAAAATAACAGTTTATTTATTATACATGTTGTGCAAATGTTAATATATTACACTATTCGAGCTAATTTACGATTAGTAAACAATACGTAGCTATATGAGAAAGGGCAACGAAATATGTTTATATTTGTTCCCTTACCAATATTAAGAGAGCGTCGTATAATTGATGCTCGGCAGGTAGGCAGGGTTACCTGAAGTGAGGGTCCTGCGGATGGAGGAGGCGCGCCGCAGCGTGGAGGCGTCGCCCACGGCCGCCGACCACGCGCCCGCGCAGCACGCGCCGCGCGCCCACGCCGCCAGCCGCCCGACGTCTTCGCTGCACGACACACCCGCGATATAACTAGCCGCCTTAGGATACATTCTTTATACGTTCTTTTCCCCTTTTTGGGAGTTTTCAAAACGGATATAATACGACTTAAAATAAGGCGCGGTGTTTAATGCCGCCGCTCAACACTCAATGTCTTGAATTCGGGCGAAAAGTGGACAACGGCTTTTTTCTTATATAATACTTAACATAAGACTGTTAATTACGTAATTATAATAATGTCTAAATCTCAAATCACACTAATTTAGGTTGATATTGGTCAGTATACATTACGATCGCTTCAAATTCATACATACTTTTGACTTTCTTGTAGCAATGTGTGTGTTTTCTTTAATATGGGATTTTCACGGCTGGCTTTCACCCACCCGGTGACGTCATATAACACAGGATTAGTACCCTGCGAACGAATAATACAAAATTTATTCACTATAATATTATTTAACACTTAATTAAGACTATATAACTAATTAACTCCAATTTTAACGCTAAGCCTTACATTGATTGATAATACCTATATGTTTGATTAAATAAAAAACGGAGATAAGTATCACCACACAGAGCATAACCAAAATGAATCTAAACAAAAACACCTTTCTTACATTAGCTTAAAAATATTTTGCATAAATTTACAGCTTACCTGTAAATGCTGTAATATGAACTGTCTGTTATGCGGTGCCTTCTTTATAAGGTAGTGTGTTTGGTGAGGCGCGCCGTAGTGCGACATCACGCGCTCCAGGAAAGTGTCGTCCGACGAGCCTGGATACATCGACTCTTCATCTAAAAGCCTGTGAAAATTCTACGGATTATTATCTATATTATAACACTGTACATACTACAAACATATTAAAAGCCAGGCGTTCTTTTTTAATTACATTAAAAAGAGTAAAGTAAGTAAATGTTTGTACGCGCATCTCTACGGAACTATTTCACGGATTTGAAGAGTTTTATTGTTGTATAGCTTTTAAGCTTAAACTTTTTAAGACTGCTTGATTTTTAAGTCCCCTGATGTACACCTAAAAATAGACCAGTCTTACTATAAGATGTAAGGTAATTGCGGATTAACAAAACAGCGTGAAGGATATTATGGTGGAAGTTGCAAACAGCCACTAGTTTATGTAATAAGGTCATAATTAAGATGTTATCGTCTGACGTTTTTATGTAATATAATTACAAGTGTCAAAAAAATTGTCAAACACTGAGATAAATTTCGTATACATTTTGCCATCAATTTGGACGTCAAATGTTTAAATTTATCAAAGTTCAATTAATATAGTTATTAATTATATACACACAATAATGTTCGCAACTTGATATTTTTATCTTTACTAAATTCACATTTTGATTTTTACATTTTTTATTAAATATGTATAAGAATAATATTTTCAGTACACGTTTTAAAATATCACTTCTATTTTATATAAACTAATATATAAACACTTTTTTTACTCCTCTAACTTCACGACATGTAAAAAGTGGACATAAAAAATAAAATATAAATAAAATTAATATAAGCAAAAATTATTTTTCCCACCATAACAACCCCCGTCGGTCACAATCACGTAGATCCGCTTGGGAACTTCGCACTATAGTGTTCTGTGGCGCTTTGTCCAACAAGTCGACCATAGGACCGGGGTTCACAGTTTCTGACAGCCAATCTGTAATTAAACAATATATGTAATAAAATACACATTTTTCATAGTAATATTTTCACTATGGAACACATTTTGAATCAAACTACTGTAGATTTAACTAGTTAAAATAGTTTAATTGAAAATTTGAGTACGAATAGATTTGATTGCTTTATTTAAAGTATATTACTATTAATAAGTAAACAATATATATATAAACTCAATTGTTTAATATAATTAACTAAATATTTTAATTCTTTTTCCAGCTACCCTTTTTCCCGCACAGCACGGAAGTATGGGAGAACCTAGTGTCAAGACACCCCACCCGTTCTCCATTTTCACCCCGAAATCGAGTCTTTGGTACAAGGGCGGAAAAATAAAAATACTTTGAATATAATTCCTACCCCGAGATAGAATCTAACCCACAACCAATCGCATTTACAGGCAGGCGATGTCCCACTGCGCCGCAATGATTCTGGTCTCAATGAAAATATAAAATTATTATTAATTTAATTTAAAAAAATCTCCATTTTATATCACCTTCTTCAGATCCATCATCTAAGGTGATGCCCTCTTGTGCATAACGCTCTCTCGGCGCCACTAGAAGAGCCTCATGGAAGACAGTTTGGAGACGTTCCTTTATAATTATAACATAGCCGATAAAAATAAGAAATATATGTTACACAAGCTGTCCCCGCGACTTCGTCGTCGGGTACATTCTAAAAAAAAAGTTACTCCTTATTTCATTAGCTATCTGCTAGTGTAAGTCTCGTCAAAACCAGTCCAGCCGTTCAAGAAAATTGTAAAACATGTTATTTTAGTATATGTACCGTGTATAAATACATATGTATTTAGTAGAAGGCTGTTATTTTAATATTGCAAACAGACACTCCAATTTTATTTATTTATATAGATAGATTATTTGTTATAAACTGCTATTTGAGGTTACTTTTTAGAACAAAATATCGGGCAATATAGCATAAATATAACATATATTTTAAGGATATTTTCGCTTGAATCGAGGAGCTTGTATAAGTGACGTCGAAACACTTTTTGGTGTAAACAATTAAATACGTTGCGAGTAAACCGCCTTATTATTTTATTCAAGAAATATTATGTTACTTATTCTTACACTTGTAGTGATATCGTAGCATACGATTACCTGTAAATAGTTCGATAGTAATTTCGAGAGCGTAGCGCCGCTCTGCTGTCCCGCGCACATGGGGTTGTCGGCACCGGGCGTGTCCAACAGCAGGATGGAAGCTGACGTCCTCGCTGATGTCGATAGGCTCCTGTTCAAAATATGAGTATTATTACTTTATTAAAAAATATAACAATATTTTCCTAATTGAGAATTGCGCGGTTTGAAATCATTACGTCTAACGCCACGACGACATTAACTTATGCAACTTTACCAGAAATAACGTTTCACACATTACAATGTAAGATTTCATATAGTAATAAATATTATCAGTTTCACAAATCAGCAAATCGCTTTTTCCCGCATGAGCAGCAAGGACTTAATGTACAGACTCTCAGTTCTCTACTTTCCGCCAGAATTCAAGACATTGCGCGTTGAATGGCGGAACGAGTAGAAATCGAACCCACAACCAATCGCGTTTCAGTCAGAAGTCAGACGCTGTCCCACTCTGCCACTGTGATACAGTATAGTAGTAGTCTATAAAATTTGTAAATATTTTCTTTTCATTGAACATTTTTTTTTTTCATTTTGAAGATATCAAAAAAGAAACATTGAGGTGTAAAAGATATATTTATGAAAAACCAACGGTTTAAACGTGCTTTATACCTGTTAACTAAAGCAGCAACGATGTTGAACGTTTCACTGTAAAGTCCAGTCACGAACGCGTCGAGAGCGTCCGAGCCGGGCGCTTCTTTTTCATTTGATGGCGATGGAGTTCTGCAATTGTTTTTACATAAAAATACCGTTGAATATTATAACATATAATTTTTATTTTTAAATAATTTTCTTTCTTTATTCTTAAAAAGAATATATTTTCTTAATATGCCTATAACAGCATATTAAAAAAATATATTCGATTTTACATTACTTTTTCTAAATATTACAGCTATTTATTTATTCTAAAACATTATGTTCATTCGTACTATGTATTAAAAGTTTCACTATAAGTTATCAAAAAAACATTTGTTTTTACCAGCTTCACGCCTTTTCCCTCATAGAAGGTAGTCAGAGAGAACATAGTGTCAAACACTCTATTCTCCACTTTTCACACTTTTTAGGAATATTTTAAATATAACCATTTCACCTTCACACACTGTCTTCAAAACATACTCGTATTTTTATGAGAATTATTATAATGACATATTTAACATAAGTACCTAACAAATCAGCATGTCACTTACGAAAATATTAAAATACAAAAATCACATTTAATTACGCGCTCCTCTCGCTTTCTTTATACGACTTCGTATAAAAAAAGGAATTATCTTAAAGTATAAAAAACAATATTTTAATTTTATGCAATTAAGATTGTATTCTACCTTAAAGCGGACGGTTGTGGGGAAGGCGGTGTTGGGGGAGCAAATATAGCACGCGCCAGTTCATCTGCTCCTACTCCTAGCAAGCGTCCGGCGCGAGTAGCGCACCCTGTACTCGCGAACTGGTACTTCAGACCGGATGCTGTGTTTGCTGTGAAATCAATAAAATTACTTAATGACTATTTATATAGATAATAATTGATTAATTACAAGCTGTGACCGCAACTTCGTCCGCGTAGAATTCTAAAATATAAGTAGCCTACGTTACTCCTTATTACATCAGCTATTTACCATTGAAAGTCTCGTCAAAATCGGTCCGGTAGTAACAAAGAGGCAGACAAAAATTGTTATTGAGGTATATGTACAATGTTTATATATGCATTTAGTATAAAGCGGTTATTTTAATATTACAAACATACACTACAATTTTATTTATTTATTTGTATAGATTTGCTTATAATATCTTTATATAAAATATAACTTTTTAATTTATATATTTTGTATAAAACGTTGCATTATTACTATGCAAAAATCTTATTTACTTATAAGATACAATAGAATTGTAATATCCTATATATGTATGTCTTTGTTTTTTTTGTGAATGAATATCAATGGCTTCTAATTCTTACATTATATCGACACTACTCAAACGTAGACCTAATAAATGATTAACATTATAGAAAACGTATAAAAATTTGAACGCAGCGGGATTCAAACCCGCGCCTCTTGGAAATCGGAAATCGGATTGGAAATTTCTGCTACCCAAAGATTACTCTACGGTCAATCGTTTGGTAATAGAGAATGTTAATTATCAAATATTCTTGATACAATAAAACAATCCAAGAAGCGCGGGTTCGAATCCAGCTGCGTTCAAATTTTTATACGTTTTCCAAAAATGTTTATCAATTTCCTAAGCGTGTGAATAACACTTTAAAATATTAAAAATATCTAATAAATGATCTCCACATATTATTGTTATATTGTTAAATTTTTTAATTAAATACCTAAATGTAAATTACAATTAGTACATGGTATTTCATTGTGATATAGCATTAATCATTCTAAGCATATGTAATATGTAAAAGCTATGACCAACCTCTAACAACACCAGCCCATCCCAAATGGCATACAGCTGCCAAAATCTTCCAAATCGCCATTTGTTCCTGTTCAGTTACCGACAGTAGTTTTAAAGCCTCCTTCAGAGCTGAAAACTCTGATGGTGCTTCAGCTTTCTCAGACGAACTGATGTACGGATTTGGTGCACTGACAGGAGCCTGATCTAGGAGCAACTCCCGACGAAGGCGACCGTCACAGCCGTGGAATAATCTAGAATGTTCTTTGATTTAGGCATTTAAACAGAAAAAAAAGTTTTTGTGTTGACTATAATTAATATTTCTTTAAGAAATGCTGAAATCGTTATGTATTGGGGCGTATTGTTATACTATTATAAAGATGTTATTATAAAAATTATCAATTTATTAAACATATAGTGTCTTATACTGTACTTCAAATATATAAAAAAAAAATATTTTCCGTAGTAATTTTATGCGAGTGTTGTATGTATAAAAGAAAGTGTTTTGATTTTGAACAATGCCATATGTTTTAAAAATTTTGAATTAGGAAGAAGAAACTACAAAGATTTGTTACTCACGCATGTAAAGCTCGGAGACCAGTTTGTTCCGGCTTCAAATCCGGTAACAGTATTTGTACGGAAGCCGACACTAAAGCACCACCTCCGTCAAAATCTAGAGACGTCAGTGAAACAAAACGCGATGCGTAAGAATTTGAACCCGTCCTGAAAAGAATATTATTTTTTATTTAACATATAATATAAGCCATTACGTAAGTATATAAGCTTAAAATTATTTAAAGTTGTAAATTATTTTCATTACTCCGCTCTGGCATAGGTTCAAGATAAAGTTCGGCGTTAAGTTCCGACACTCAGCACGCAATGTCTCGATTTCGGGCGGAAAGTAGAGAACGGAATGCTTTGACTTTGAGCAGGGTACTGCTATGCCAAAAAAAATGTGAAGCTGAAGTAATAAGTAGGTATATACTTAAAATCATTTATATATTATATAATCTTAACCCGTTATCCGGATGATTCTGGAAGGAACAACTGGTTTATATCATAAAAATATTGTATTGTCATCGGATCCAGATAAGAGCGTAAATTTTAAAGTAAATCAAACGGCTTGTTTGATTTGAGTGTCACATTTCAATATAAAAATGTCACTATCACACAGGCTACTTTTTGTCATCAAAATCTCTCATAAAATTGTTAAACTAAATAAATATGTATTTCGTTCAGTATATGGGAAATAAAGTAAATTTTAAATGAATGAATATTATTCATATACATAAATAAAGATATATCTTCAGAACAATTTTACGAGTATGAGAACTATTTATTGTAAATATATTTTTTTATTTAATAATTTAAATACAAAGAAAGACCCACCGCCTGCCTGTTTTCATTAACATGTCAATAAGCATAAGCTGTTAAATTAAATATAAATATTTAAAATCTTAAATATCTATCGCTTAATTTAAAATTCTAATATATTTAAATTTCCATTATTTATCTCTATATAAAGTAGACACAAATTCTAAACATATTCGTTTTGGCTTTTACTTGCTCTTCGCTTTTAGTTAAATATAAAAGGTCTAATACTTTGTTCAAAATATTGTAAACGAAATTAAAAAATATACGAATGTGGATGGATATAGCGTACTAGCGATAAGCTCGCCGCTTCGCTTACGTAAACTATGGCCTTTTCGTATTATCAGCGGCCTTTACGTAAAACAATGAAACTCCTGGAAAAACTAAAAAAAAAAATGGAAGAAACAAGTAGCCTATGTTCATCCGAAGACCCTCAAGAATCTCTATGGCAAATTCCCATTCACGATGAGATAAGACAGACAGGGTTACTTTCGCATTTGTAATATATAGTATGGATAATTTAACTTACCGACTTGAACCAAAAGCATGTAAAACGTCCAAAGCAGCGTCCAGCCTTTCTGGTGTAAGCTTGGACCCTTGCGCGGGGTAGGCACTCGCCAGATACCACACACAATGACGCATAGCTGATGTTTTGCCCGAACCCGATCTGAAGAAGAAAATAAATAGATACATAATGAATTCTATCAACATAAAATTGTGCTTCTTTGATTTTCCCATCAAATGAGTCTTAAAGGTCCAATGTCAGAAAATTCTTATATTTATAACTATAAAGAATCTAATAAAAAGAATTGCTTTATATCTATCACGTTAAATAAATTCCTATATAACTGTAACTAATTTTAGATAAACCTAATTTCTACAATTAATGTCTCAATATTTTAATAAATTACGACATATAACAAGAATATTTAAGTTAATATTTGAATTTATAAACATTTAAGTAGCTGTCCATAAAATAACAATGAGATTCTGGGATTACCAATCGGCAACCTTGAACTTTATAGGCGTTTTAGAGACGATTCGCCCACAATTATGTTTGGATTAAAAAAATATATATGAAATTTATATAATAACTAACGAGCCGCTCGCGGCTTCGCCCGCGTGAATACAGCATTTTCTAATGAAATCTAACAATGAAATTCTCGGAAAAGCTAAAAAAAGTGAAAAAAGTTGCCTATGTTCATCCCTCACGAGATACGTGTAATTTCCTCACAATCGATTCAGCGGTTCGGCCGTGATGACGTCACAGACAGGCCGAGATAGTTTCGCATTTGTAATATTATAATATATAGTATTGTTTACTTCCATTTACTAATATTAGCATTAAAACTGAACCAAAATAATAATGAATTTCCTTATAGTGGTAATATTTATGGCACTAAGTCTTCCACGTCAGACAATTGTGATTTTTTTCAGCTTCACGCTTTTCTTTGGCGACAAAAAGTGAAACTCCGTTCTCAGCATTTCACCCTAATTCCAGACGTTTAATATGCATGCCGAAACTTCTCTTCTTTGGGCTCAACTCCCATCTTTGTCATACCGGAGAAACAGATAAAAAGAATACAAATAACCAGTCTCTGAAGTGAGAACTGCATCTACAACCATCGTGTTGACTGTCAGAAGTATCCCACTGTGCCTCGATGGACGCAATGTTTAATAACTTTCATTTCTTAACGAAAACTGCCCACCATACTGTTCAACTTTTACTAATGAAGCATTATTTATTTCTTATAGTTTAGCAGGTCTATTATAGTTCTACATCAGGTGTTCCACTCTTCGACATCAATTATACCCTAAAGCCTGACCAGCTTTAAAAGGTATACAAATAAAACATTAAGTTTTATTCAAATCGGCCCAGTTACTACAAAGATGTGCGCGTACAGACAGGATATTTATTTTAAAATTATAGATTCATGTTCTCTTACTGTGTTAACATCCCCCTATCTGCTTTTTTTTTAATATATTCAGTGTATAGACACAACTTTTTACTGTTTTATTATAGTATAGATAGATATTTTTTAACCGGTGAAAAAAGGGCGGTTCTCAATTCGACACGTCTACATATATTATTTTATGTAACACCACGCATTACTTGTTACAGAGTATACTAAATTTGATAAAACTCTTTTAATGGATAGGACTAATTATTATATTAAACTACCGCCAACGATTTCGTAGTTGCTGTGCTGGTCAAAAAAGAGGAGCTTCGGTGAAGGGTGAAGGAACACACATCTCCGATGTCAAGAATGGGCGTGTATCGAAGTCAGCTGTGTGTGAGAATACAACGTATAAACCCAACCATTGCCTCAGGTTTGAAAAACCTCATATTCTCGCTAGGGAAAACAGATATATCCCAAAGATGACCCGCGTGGCTATTGAAATACAAAAACACCCTAATTTCAAATAGGTTGGAAACTTTCTACCACACAATACCGAAAACTTTGAAGTCTCAATCCGATCACACCAGAGAGAAAGATACAGCCAGCTCATTCTTCAAGAATCCAGACCAGTACGCAAGGCAACTAATTATATCAAATGACAGACAAATGTCACCTCAGTCTACCTGTAACCACGGACTACTGTAAAGTGTTCGAAACGTCGGGTTCCGGTTAAAAATAGTTTCATTTCAAAATGTGTAATAATCGTGAAAATCAAAGTACTTATTAATTTAAAAAGACTTATTCTAGTAGACGAACAAATGTTTAACTATATGGATTTCAATTGACTGCCCATATAAAACTTCTTTATGAAATATTAAATCAAGTCCATAATGATAACAAGAATTAATCGAGCGCTCTATAAGGAAATAATAAAGTAAAGTGTGTAGAAAGACTTATATGCTTGATGTCAATTCCTTACGTTTCTATAATTGATAGGACTACTAAACGATATAACGATATGCCTTGTAAGGTAAAAAGGCCTATGTTTGTTTTGTATACAATGTAAATTAAACTGATTAATTTCCCTTATACTGTAATACAAATTGTTACATTACAATATGCAGAAATCTAGTTTTGAAATGCGGTTCATATTTGTATATTTGTTATTTAGATATATATTTGTTTCTTTCTCAGATTCTCCTTTCCGCATAGCAGGAGAGTTAGAGAACCCAGTGTAAAGACACTCAGTTCTTCACTTTCCGCCCGAAGTCGAGATATTGCGTGTTGAGAGGTGAAACTCAACGCCGCGCTTTTTCTGGTGCCTAGCCGAAGCGGAGAAATGAAAATAATTTATTCACCGAGTGAGAAGCGAACCACCGCGCCACGATGTTCTCTATTTAAAGAGGCTTAGTAATTATTTTTGATTTTAATTAAATATACAAAAGCGCAATGATTTATTTTTATTACTGGGAAATACAAAATATTGGAAGAAAATAAAAAAAAGATTTCAAAGATATAAAATGTTTAGAGGAACCTTAAAAACTTACGCTATTCATGATAGAATGTTTGCAGCATGTTATGTAAACTAAGCTGTTAAGTGATTTCAATAATCACAATTCATTGATAATATATTTATAGCCATATTTAAATTGCGTATTGTAAATGATTTTATAGAAATCAAGTTACATTTAATAGAAATTACACATGACTAGATTTTTTAAGCAGGTAAGTATATACGCTATATTTTTTAATATGTTCTCACTTTTTCACGCATAGCAGGGTAGTTAGAGAGAAAAACATATGTTTAGAAAACGTATAAAAATTTGAACGCGGCGGGATTCGAACACGCGCCTCTAGAAAACCGTTCAAATTCAACCGTTGAAAAAAAATTATACGTTTTCTAAATGTATGTTCTTCAATTTCCTAAATGTGTAAATAACACTTTATAAAAATGTTTAAAAATAGTTAGAAAGAACCTAATGTCACACACAATTTCACAAGAAAATAATATGTCAGGAACCAAAGACTGATGATTCGTGTCATATATACGACTAAATTATTCAATAACTGAACTAGTAGCATATGCTAATAAGGTAATATAATTTAATAGATAAGAACAACAACACAAGTATTAGAACGTGTATATAGTTGTGGGTCCATATCCTTATTAATGAAACGTTTTAAATTTTTTAGTTATATATCATCAGATCCTACGAACATTCAATGCGTACCCACCCATTTATTTTATTTGTAAACTCATTACAAACTAAGTCTACATATGTAATAATACAGATGTTTTCTCGGTATGATTTGATAAAATGCGTCAAACAAGTGTCTTCTCTGTAATTTTATGTTTTATGATACTAATAATAATAACTATATATAAAAGAATTAAACCTTCCGAGGAATACGATAGCACGATCCCGCCTGGAAGCAAGCATACACCGATGAGCCGATTGTGCCGCTGCGAACACGTGTGGAGGCATATCGTCCACGCGGCATCCTCGGAACATAGCCGCCACCTGAAAATATTTTGATAGATAATGCTATTTCTATAAAATACAACAAAAGTGTTGAACGTGGTTTGTACAGATTTTTGTCCACAATGATGTGTCGAGAAGACATTAATCAATACAAATTCATATCTAGATATTCTATTCAGTTTCAGGCTTTTGCCCCTAGCAGTGTAGGCAGAGACCCTAGTATCCAGACACGTTGTCCACTTTCCGCCAGAATCGGAAAGCGTGTTAAGACGTTAAATTCAACGCCGCGCCTTGTCTTTTCACAATAGCAGAGAAATGTGAGAAAAAATAATTTAAATGTCTGTGTGGAAATCGAACCCAAATCCATAGTGCTTACAGATGACGAATGTTAATGCATTCCTTAAATATAAAAAAAGTAACAAGAAATTTGTGATAAATTCAGTTTTACATTCGTAACTTGAAAACAATTTCTTATTTTATTGAAACGTTAATATAATAAATATACATACCTTTTCAGTATACACAGGGGTGGTTCGCCTAGGAGGGCCCAGCACCAACAGCGCATGCCCAGCGCGAGCGTGCGGCAGAGCGGCCGTGTAACGGGATCGAAGCACGTGCAACGCACCGCACTCGTTCAGGCAACGTAGGGATGCTATATCTTCACACAGTTCCAGTTGTGGTGGATTTGCCTAAATTAACAATATTCCAAATAATTACTGTTTACAATGGACCTTTTCAGATTTAGATTTATTTTTGTCAATCACAATAAATAGTAAATATGTGATGGTAACATGAAAATAAAAGATTTACAATATACTTTTTATTTATACTATATACATGAAATTATTAATATTGCACTAACAATACTCTTTGGAGCAATGTGAACTCTATGCATCCCAAATTAAGTGCGACAGATGCATGAAGAAAAAACAAATGTAATAGAAAATATTTTTTCCATTTCATTTTTATGCAAAACTTAAAGACTATATTAAACTATATAAAAGCTTTGGCATGGCTTTCTTTACGATGTTTTATAAGCAAAAAAATACTAAAAATCACATACTACATATAATATTAGTGTAGATAAAACAATGCCCAGTGTCTCGATAAAAACGTAAAATTATCATAATAAATTAATAGCAATCAGACTACAAAATGAGAACGTGATCAACAGAATAATAATTTTCTAATTTGCAACAAACTAACGTATAAACGTCTAAATGGCCTGTATATTTTGTTATATTACATAATAAACATTCATACAATGATCTAAAACAATTTATATATCAAATGTAAAAAAATTCTAGATAGGTATGATTTTCTTTTTATACGTAATTTTTAGTTTCTAAAATTTATCAATATCAATGCATCAATCAACTTATTAATAGTTTAAAAATATATATAAATAAATATATATACGTAACAGCTCAAAATTAGGTCTAAAAATGAGTTTTTTCTCACACTATACCCATACGGGAAGGGCATCAAATAAAAATTCAATAAATCAATAAATTCTTCTGTCTTTACACTTATCTTATATGTCATTAACTTTACCTTTTCCAAGTCATCTTCATCCACAGTGATGACTTCGCCAGTTTGCAGCACACGAACTTTAGCCCGCCCAGCATCAGCGTCCCCTTCTCTTACTACGGCTGTAAAACCACCACGGTGTGCCAACCACATATGACCTGCTTGTAGCCATTCTTTCTCGCATGCCAATTGTTCTTCCGACTTTGCCTGTAAGAAAAAAAATGTTATGATACAGATATATTATTTATGGCATACAAGATGGATATTAAATTCATATTAAACATTAATGAGAATATCTACTTAATAACAAATATATTTGAAAAAAAGATAATTAAAAAAAATGTAGTTAATCAATCACGGAACTACAGATATCGTTATGTTAAAACTCATAAGCATTTCTTTATTAGACGAGGTCGATTTAGAATTATGCGTCTGCGCAGGACGTACAGGTTTTAACGACCTTCATCACTATGGGCGAAACTACGTAAATTTTGTTGAGACGCTTTAAAATATTTATGTCGATTACAATATAACAATGTATGCAGATTATTTACAACTTTAGTAACATAATTTAAGTATATTTAACATGCATGTATTGAAAGAAAGAACCTATACATTCAGAACTAAGATATGCATGTGATTTGTACCATCAAACCTTACTTGAGTCATGCACAAATAAGGTAACCAATGAATTTATTAATACATGTGGACTACGTATCGAAAGGCCAAGAAATATATTGCATATAATGTATTTATGGTATGAATACTATTTTTAACCTGCTTTTGTGAAAAGGTTAAGCTTTAATTTTCTTATAAGAAATACTTGTAATATTTATAAATAATTATATAAATTATTAGGATAAAAAAAAATCCTCACTTCCATATAACTGTTAAATATTTATATTTATAATTCATTTCGATATATAATTCATTGTAGACACATTGAATCATATATTACTGAATACAAACACGTTTTTAGTAACATTCGTAACGTGCAAAAGCGTACCTGCCTTCTTCGCGAGCCACCACGTCTCAAATTGTACTTGTTATTCCGCGCGTGTATATCAGTTTGGCGCGAACCATTATCACCGCGAAAATGATTTTGATAAGACACAGGCAACTCTAACACTGTTTTAGTAGGTTCATTACCGAACGCGGTTTGGGTTACCTTGAATTTAGATATAATAAGAAAGAATATAAATCTTAGCCAATTACAAAGTTCATATAACTTCTGAACGATAGACATAATTAGTCCGAACAATATGTATATAATTGTTACGCAGTATTTGTGCTTGTAATTGAGTATCACCCACACATTCCGCGCATGCGCACCAGGAAGGGTTATTAACATATAGCCTATTGAAAACCTACGCAACATACATGGCGCAAATCTCATTAAAAACAATTATCCGTATATAAAACGTTTCAATACACTAGTATCAGACGGATGAAAACGCATAATAAAATACTCTATAAATTTATTTATAAAGTATGCAGTTATTTACTTGAATATAATATTTTAAAAAGCCTCACGCAAGCCTTTTCAAGTCTTGTCCCGCATAGCAGGGTAGTCTGAGAGAACCTAGTGTCATGACACTACGCTCTCCACTTTCCGCCCGAAATTAAGACATTGCAAGAAGCCGCGCTGTCTTCAATCAATAAAAATATTTTAAATATAATAATTCCTCCGAGTGGAAATCGAACTCACAACCAATTATGTTTACAGTCAGTAATTAAATAACTATTTTATTTTATTTTTGTCAATCATACATCAAATTTAACTACTAGAAACATTCCTTAAAATGAGAAACTCAAGTTTTATTTCTATGCACTCTTTAAATTAAACCTCAATGTCATATCATTTTTTATAAATTTTTGCGTGTGATAAACCGTTTCCTAATAATCAATTCTACAAATTGTACAAATTGCCAAACGATTGTTGTAACTTTACTACTATACTACACTCATTTATATACAATAGTTTATCTTACTAGACCGAATGGAATCTATAAATATTGAAATAAATTAAATGTCATATATAATCCATTTTTTTTTTGGGAACGTTGTGCAAAAAATAATGCTATACTTTTAAACGAATGCTATTCTTTCAAATAAAAGAGGATGTCTTAGCAGGAATCAGAAGTGCAAACAAACTCAGTGAAATTCGTGTTATTAACACATACATATGTAAATCACACATTTATTAGTTACATAAATACTTATATGTAATATCAATCAATTTGAGTTGAATAACGCACCTCAACGTAAGGCTTCTTATATATAGCTACTAATCATAGTTACTTGTCAAGTTTTTATAGTGGAATATAAAATGTTAATTGAAATTTATTATCTATAATCAGTTATCATTTAATATTAGTTTCACGTTTTTATCCCAGGGCAAACAGAGGGCGATTATCCTCCGTGGAGAACCCACTTTCCGCCCGAATTCGGGGCATTGAGTGTTATGTGGGTGAATTCAACGCTCCCCTTTCTCTTACCAGAATGAATATATAATTTAAATTCCCCTGAGTATGCATCAAACCCACAACCAACCACGTTCACAGACAGACGCTGTCACGATGCGACTTAATATCATTATTTTTAAATTGAAAAAGTATTAATAAAGTGTCAAAAGAGTTTTCTCATTAAATATATGAATACAAAGTAAAAAGCTATTCGAACATGCATAATAAATTAGGGCAAAATGATTTACAACTTCGTTTAACTACACTTAACAGGTGCCTGAGACCAACGGTCATTAGTAAACTACTTTAAGCATTAACTTCATGTTCCTTATATCTACGTGTCTGAAACGTTATAATGAGTAGTTTCTAAGGCACTAACAGTAACAAGCAAATCGTTTACTTTTAACATAATACGTGATATAGTCAAAATCCAGTCATGTTTATAAAATGGGCCAGGTAATCCAGATAGGTTATAAAGTGCCTACTTTGATTTCAAAGTTTTAAAAAGTAGCACAAATAATTAAAATGTTCCATTAATATGACGTAGTCTAAGACACAAGAAGAAACTTAGATTTTATTTAAATAACCAGACCAATACAAATGTAAATAATCTCGACTGTAAATCAAGCTGAAGTAGTATTAAATCACCATAATGTAGAAAAATAACAAATATCAGGAACTACTCGAAAAATAATGGGTACTAGTTTCATACTTATGAAAGTTTAAAATAACTGTGCTGAATACAACGGTTTTTATAACCTCGACATTCATAATGATCGCGATGTCATCTTCAATAAAAATTTACATAATAAACTCATAAGGCTTACTAGAAATATAGAAGTCGTAGTAAAAATAAGAGCTTCTTATATGGTATAAAGAGGTAAAAATTAATTAGATTACGTATGTAAAAAGATATTTAAAATTATATATTTTTGCATATGGTTTTAAATCATACTAAATGTGTAAAAAAGATAAAGAGAAAGCTATGAAATAGTTAGCAAACGATATAGTTTTATTAAAAGCAGTAGAATTTATGATAGTAAATAAGATATCGCCAAGGCAAGACCGAATAAATCTTTGTTATTTCAGCTTTTATTGCAAGGCACATTTATTCCAACATTGTCAAGTTGTGGCCCAATTTAACATTTCTACAATAGATACAAAACGCTAAAGTCAACGTGTTGACATGAATAGTAAATTACAAATGAATTGCTGTTCTTGCGCATATCAGAAATCTGGACACAGAAACAAAATGTAGATAATTTAGGTTAAGGGAATTTAACGCAATAGTGACAACAAAATTGATTGTTAGATAATTGTATTGGTATGGCTTTGGTATTTTTATTAGTGTTTTTTAGAGTTGCGAATACTGTAGAGTTCATCTGTATTCGCAACATGAAACCTTTTTAAATATAGACCAGAAACAATAACTTAACGAACAATTAACACATCAAACCAATGCGGCTCCAAGGAAAATACAATTTAGAACTCAGCACGAGTGACCTTTGACAGGCAACTGTCAGATATGTCGAGAAGAAATGATACTATCAAATATTTAATATCAGTATGTTAATTACATCAGCGGCTCCCGCGCCGGCATTAGAATATGATTATTGCTCAAGCGTGTACTCAATAATGTTTCAAAAGTGTTACAATGCTGTCTGTATATATGGACAAAGGTGAAAAGTGAATATATGTGTATTAGCACTAAAATGTGAAAATATTAAGCTTGTTTTCAATTCATTTTACTATAACAACGAAAATATGCTTTCGAAAATCTATTGTTATCCCTTTTCAAGCTTGGGCGACAAAATTCCATTGAAAACTTGTTGTTTAAGACAACAATTTTTCTCTCGTTTTTAAAATGAAAATTAAATTCTATTATATTCTATAGATTTTTCTAATAGGAGGTTAATTCTAATTTCTAGTACTTAAATATTCATGTAAGACTAGCGCTATGGCAAGTGTTCAGTGAGTACACTGATTAGAGAAGTAAAACGTCAAGAGATTTTTTACTAAATTATTTTGACAAGTTCTAGTAACTGTACGTGGAGTTTGATATAGGTAATTGATAATTAGAAATCCGTGGACATGACATTAGCAGACCCAGATAAAACAGTATAATGAAGGCATGAAATTTCACTATACAGTCACCGTGTAAAAATGGAAACTTGCTCACTTGTCATGGCACTCATTACGTCAAGGAAAATTCAATAGCAGCAATTGTAATAGATTAAAGATGTGGTAAATGGTATTTTATTTTCTTTTAAAAACTCAATCCGCTTTCAACAATGAAGTAGTATTGACATAAAGGGGACGAAGTATATCGAGTTTTCTTGATTATTGAAAATATTTTTACAACAATTAACACAATAGACGTTCTTATTTATTTAGACGTTCCGAAATAATGTACGTAAATAAGTACAGAAAAAATCTAAACAGCAAGGAGGTAAAAGGCAATTGAAAACCATTCAAGCGCATCGCTGTAACGGTGATAATATTTAATAAAAGAGAAGTTAGGTGATGATGAATGGATCAGCTTAATTGAATTGTGTACTTAACTATACGCTAATTGTACTACTTGCAACTTAAATAAAAGTTAATTTGCCATAGAATGTCGCTAATTTTTCATAGTTAAAGATAAACTTTGATTTTGTTCACATTTAGTACAATCACACAGTAAAATCAAATTGTCCGAATACAAGTGCTTCCTTAAGAGAGTTAGGCGAAAGTTTTTAAGCAAAATTGTGCAATTTATTATTTTTTAAGAAATTAGTTAGAAGATTTGTTTAAAAAAAAAAGATTTCTATAGTATAACTATTTAGAAGAATTTAGAGAATGTTAAATATTTCGTTAGCATAATTAGAAACTAATAACACAAATTACAAATTAATGTAATAAAATAATAGTACCTATATCAAAAAACGCTGCTACGCTAACTTATTAACAATTTCAAGATAATCCCAGCAGAGGCGCATGCGCCTACAGAATACTTATTAGAAATACAGGAAGCGGAGACATGTTGGCATTCCAACTCCATAAACCATAGCATAGCCATTTTTAGATTCAAATATATTTAAATAGATCGCCCAGCGACTAATCTTTTGGAATTACTAGAAATACAGAAAAGGAAATTAGGTAATATTGTACTGTTTCCGAGACATTCGTAATTATATTAACACATAATAAAAAAACAATTGTCGCGTTGTATGTATGACTGTAAACTAGATCTTTGTATGTATGTCTGTATGTATGTATGATTCTATGTAAGTATATATGTCTGCTAATTTAAATATTATTATATTTAAGTAAGTATAATTCTTAGTGCACCTCTCTGCATTCTCTTGTGGTTAATCCTTTAGTTATTGGTTGCCTGGAAGAGATTGCTTCTAGCAATAAGGCCGCCATTGTGCATATAATTTAAATTTTAACGATGTTTAAGTGATTTAAGTTTAAGTTTAAATTGTAATTTGTTTGATCGCAATCGGGGGAATGATTATATTTGAGTTGTGTTCATTTCTCACGCATGAGGACCCCCCGGAGGGCGTGTATGAAGGTTGATGATAGTGGACGGGGTGAAGGAGGTATACAAGGAGTTTATCAGGCTACTCCACTAGGGATAAAGTGGGAAGTTAAAAAAAATTAAAACAAAACAACAAAAAAAAAATTCCTCTTCTCGCCACTCAATACGCAATATGTCAGAAATCTATATTCTCTCTTTCGATGTTGATATACGGTAAAACGCATGGAGCTGGGTATTTTTTATATACTTTGTGTTATTGTTAAAATGGTGCAGATATATTTTATGCCTAGGAATATTTATAACTATAAAATGTTTTATTATCATAATATACGATGCATTCTCGAGGAACGCATCCGTTAGACTTAAAATAAGGAAAGCAGGAAATGCACCTCGTGAAACGACTTCATAATAAAGATACATTTTTGTTTATTAGGAAATTCTATAATCCACTTAAATACATCCGTCACGTATACACATCCTTAGATAGTTACGAATAATTATTCAATATAAATTAATTTATTTTAATACCAATATATAAGTAAACGTACAACAAATACGGTTTATGAATTTATATTATATATTGTACCTAAGTGTAAGGAAGGAGTTTGCCCTATTTTAGTCATTCGAATTTCGGTGCTGCTGGCCTATTCTCTTGGTGTATAAGATTAGATAAAAATTATATTTTATTAAAATCAAGCAAGCATTAAAAGGATTTTACGATATACAGTATAAAAAATATAGATAAAACGTTTATGATACGTAAGAAATGTAAGTACACATACTTTTCTATCATTTTGTAATATACTATATTGCTATATTTAAAGTAAATTATTAGATAATATTATAACAACTTTTGGTTTGTCTTTTGGTATAGTCTGCGAGATCGCAAAAGCCACTCGAGATCAAAATAAACAGAATATCTGTAACAATATTAAATTCGTAAGGAGAGCGCAATAATGCAACCTCTTGAACTACTCCGAAATATAATGACTCAGAGAGTTCAAGAGTCTCATATCACAAACATTCATATTTCATACTAATTGATCTTATTATTTAAAAAGGGAAAGTAACCAATATTTTTTTTCGAGAGAAGAATATGTATTTAAATTCACGCTTTTCTCCACATAGCAAGGTAGTCAGAGAGAACCTTGAGTTAAAACACTCCGTTCTCCACTTTCCCGAATCCGAGGCATGCGTGTTGAGTGGCGGAACTCAACGCCGCGATTTTTCGTATCAAAATTATTCCCCTGTGTGGGAATCGAACCCACAACCATCGCGTATACAGTCACACGTTGTCACGTTGTGCCATGATGGCATATATATTATGTATTACTTACCATATTAAAAGCTTGTTGTTAAAGTCGGCTATATTTTGAATTTTTGTGTTATACATATTTCAACAAACGATCGTTCTTTAATTTTTTTATGTATCTCAAGCATTGCTACTTCAAACCAGAGAATATTACTAAGCCAGAAGCTATACCATAAAAGCCATTTTCATGAAAAGCCTAAGGCGACGCTAGGTTAAGTAAGTAATAAATCGTTCTAAGAAACATTAAAACAGACGAGTCATTATTATGGACGTTATATATGAATTTTTACAAATGAACCAAAGTAATACGTCATATATTAGTTATAGTCAAGTATTAAGTATAGAATCTTATCCAAGGCTTTTAAGTCAAGCGTGATATTTAAAACAAAACCCGCCAACAATAGTTGGCAGTTCTGTGAAGTAAGGCGGATTGAATTCTAATAGCAAATGGGCATTGTAGGTGGATTAGTGACACATATCCAGGCCATTTAAAAAATACTTTACTCGACGGATATATATGTGAGACATGAATTTAGATTTAAATTTGAAAAGTAATATTTACAAATTTCTATACACAACTTCTAAAAAGTCGTATTTAAGATTTATTATTTTTATATCATCTACATTTAATTCTATATGTACTTTATTTCCTAAAAGGAAAACAAAGACTACTCCTTTTTATGTCAAACACGAAAGAGGGCAGTGGAGTTGCGGAACATAATAAGCATAGGATGCAAACTGCACTTTCAATAGTCATTGTATGGGCGTATCTTTAGATTACTAATAGCTTTTACGCTACTGTTAAACCTTCAACCTTATCACGTATGTAGGTTAAGGAATAATTTCATTGTTTATAAACTTGCTTCAAAATTTAATGTTTAACTTGTCTTAGATGTATAGTATTGAAATTAATAATATATCAAACATTGAGCCTTTACTACAGGCTCGGTTTATAAGCTATTCGAACTCAGGTCAAGGTATTTTGTAATTATATTTGAATATAATGTACATTTGTACGTGTAGCACACAAATGTGTGGACTACATAAAACAGTGACAAATGACATAGCGGGCATACTCGGATAATAAATAAATATATTCTGATATATCGTAGCCAAAATTAAAATTGGAATCTACCAAAATGATAATGAGAGAGAACCGTAGACTCCTTGGTCATAATTTATAAATAAATAAAACGTGTAATGTAAATATACCTTGATCTTTTGCAACAACTATTTAGGTAGTGTAGGAGACGAATTATATGCGATTAACATAGCAAATACGTTACGACATCGAATTGTTTACTGATGCCGCTAAGCAATTCAATTACAAGTCACTTCGCACGCCCCTAGGAGAGATTTGGACGTGATTGATTCATTATAATACAGGTTGATGTATCACAGAACAGATTATTTAGCCAACCATAGTAATCATATTTGAAGACTATGGTTTTCTTGTAAAGTATAACATGTTAAAGGATTCATTTTTAATTACTAGTCATATCAATGTATTCACAAATAAATATACCTTTAATTTCACCCTACACAGGATATATCATAAAAAGTAGTTAGCTAAATAATCTATGTAGGAACTAACTCTTTGCATGTGTCAAGCTGACAAGCAAGTTACAGGCCCACGCATAGTTTTCTCATCGGCAGCGTGTTTCATCTGCAATTCATTTGTATTCGTGTCTCCAACACCGGTTATGTAAGAACGCCTTGTAACAAAGCTACGACATTGGCGATTTAGTAATGCACGCAATGTCAGTTACATTTAAATAAATACATTTACTCTAAACAAGACTTATATCTAAATTGTCATTGTAATTTTATGTCATTTATATATAAATGAACGTGTTTTTAATAATAATTTAATTTCAATTTTTTATTTACTTTAGTCAAGTATGGTATTTGCTGTTAGACTAAATGTTTCTTTACTGCTTGGTTAATTCCTTGGTTAATTATTATTATACATCAGACAAGTACATAAGATCGACTAATATAGATTTATTAATCAAAGTTTTTATATGATATCTTTGATATGCTATGCGAAATATTGATATAATAAAATATTTTTTATAGTAGTTTGTTTAATATGTTTATTAAACTGATTCACACCATTTGTTCCTTGATCAAAAACTAATGTAATTTTAATAAAATAAATGAACACTTGAAGTCTATATTAACCTATAATTAGTTTAATTGTGACTTCAAGTTGTAAGGTCATAGTGAATAATAATCTACACTAAAAGTAAATCATACAAAAGGTTTCTGCCGATTATCAACAGATAGTAGAAGTAAATAAAGGCACCTTATCTCAGTGGGTGGTAAGATAAGATTACAAGGACTATTTCAAAACAGCCTCTTTGAGTGTAATCAAAAGCTTATATCTCCTTCGTCTCGGCACAATACCAATAAAATACAATTAACTTTACGAGGTTTGTATCGACAGCGTGACTGCCTCTCCCCGTTTAATGATATTCAAGATCGTGCGATCTAAGACAGCAAATCAAATGTTACCAAATGTGTAGAATATAAAATGAAAACATAATAGCTGCCCGGAAAATAAGCAATTTACCTCGAACGGTGGCTGTGATTGAGACGATAACTCGCTCCAGGGTCTGAGAAGGGCACGCTCGCTATCCGCACCATTTGAAGCAAAGTTTACACCACACTTTCGCCACAATGAAAGTTCATACAACCTCCGCCAAGGTACACCGTCATTTTTCTTTTTCCTAATACTTCCCCGAAGCGAAGGCGAGCGAAGGAATGCCTCGTTGGGTACGCTTGTTTTGCTTGCACCTCTCCACGGAGGCTTCGATCCAACAGTGAAATTTTTCCCGTTCACATTACCAGGAGAACTTTTACGTAAAGTCATACTTTTATTTGGAGTTTGCAGTGTTTTCTTTTCATCTGCCTCATATTCTTCGGAATTTTTAACACCGTCTAATTTTACTTCTTCTATTGTAACAACGCCCGTTTTCTTTTCTCTAAAGCTACCTTTTGATGAAGTCCTTACAAATGTATTTTTCCATCTTTCACCGTCTATTTCATCTTGAAGTGTAGACATCGTGTTGTCATCAGCGTATCGCATGCGCGCTGTTTTCATCAAAGAAGCTTTCGTGTTTTGAGAAAAGAGTCTCTCGCATGGGTCAGCTAGTTTATTTTCCATTCGAGATTTAAACATATTTTCGGAATCAGTATCACTGTGACCTTCATATGAGCTGGTACTGTTGCTGAAGCTTTTAACTATATTTCCATTATTTTTAGAAAACGGGCTATCAGTACTGACTGCTTCTTTGATTTCAATAAAACAATCATTACGAAATGATTTTTTAGATTGTACACTGCTGTTAGAGTCGGACTTTACAAGAGGATTTGGCTTCGAGTCGACACAACCGTGAGCGTGGGCCTTGCCAGTGCAATGTTTGTGAATCTTCGCCAGAGCTGCCAGGCTCTTCGTGCCACTGGGGGACAAATCGTCGCCACATCTCAACGACTGTTCGAATGGCCCTTGGAGGTGAAACATTTCTTTTCGACAATTTAAGACACACTTTTATTTAACGATGACGCAAACATAATATTACCTTCACATCACTATATATATCACAATAGTATATGTATTTAAATATTGTTTTGAAACCTGGTGCAATTAAATACGCATTGTTTAACATCGATAAAAATACTAATAATTTTTACATAAATCATTTACAAAGAGTACCATATGTAATACTATAGCTAATGCCGTTCTATAGGCAATCACATCGCACTAGCATCGGTTTTAACTGTTATTTTATATAAAATATTCATAGAACAATTAGTGTTGACGTCGGTTTACAGTAACTAAACGTCTACTTTGAAATCGCACTCTCTTTGTAATCAGGTTTAAATTGTTACGACCCCTGATATATTGTATAAGCAATTAATATTCAATAAAACTATGTATGGTACAATTCATTTATTTCAATGATATTTTATAACAACTCAAATATCAATAATAAAATTTTGATTGTGATATTATATCACGTTTCGAAATTAAAATATTTGTATGTACATATATTCACAAAAAACTTGAGGTAGATGCCTACGTGGGTGAGTCTGTTAATTCAGTTATCACTGTGTCAATATTTGGACTAACGTTATCAGCACTTACACGCACCTGATCGTGGGAATGAGGCTCCACTTTCTTTTAAGTAATGTATTAACATCAAAATAAAAATGACAATAGGTCTGATATTATAACTTCAAGTATTGATGACTTTTATAAATGAAAGAGAACCGAAAACGTATTCATATATTTGACAAGTATAAATATTTAGTTAGATCACATTATTTCTACCAATAACAAACATTTACTTAGCCGACAAATGACCAACTAAACACACTTAACTGATGAAAAGCAAAACAAAACCTACTTATTAATCGGCCTGAGTGTTTATCAATGAAAATTGTGCCTTTGTTGATTCTCATAGAATCCAAGTCCTGTTTGCGTGTACCGTGGGGTTTGTTGATTTAAAGACGTGTGTGTAAATATAGCCTAAATACACGAACGTTGGTCAACTGTGCATGCAAATTGGTCTAGCGACACAGATCCCACCTATTCGATAATATTGAAATTGTCGTTGCGCAATCAGTCCTCCACTGTACATGCGAAAGACCTTTCGTTTTCATACATATTTGTAATTCAATTCATAATTCACTGACAATGTGGGAAGGTGATTTGGACCACTGCTAATAAACTTGTTTAAATGAAACAATAACTTTAAACAGTCCATTAAATTATAATTAAAATATAAGTAAATTTAATACTTAACGTTGTAAAAAGACATGCAACTTCAGAAATTTGTGGAAAAGGTAGAATTAATACGTTATTTGTTTCTCTAGCTTCTTTGATTGCCAAAAAATCATGAAACGACGACAGTTCCTTCATAATAATTTATAAGTCTTTTGTTCTAAACCATTCAAATTAAACATGGTATTAGATGTTTTGCAATAAACTATACCAAACTCCGTCAGTCAACTGCTAGTCTTAATCGTTCGTGACTTGCGTTCTACTTATCGTTATATATCTTCGGATATTATCCTGTCAGCCATTTCAAAATAATAAGTATCTCTTCGTCATAGGGTAAGTAACAGTTAAAATAATTAAATGCTTTCCGTTAGAATTTTGCCGACTAATTCTCATTAGAAATTGTACCATGTTACTAGTATATATGTTAAGGAAAAGAAATGTGCGAAAATATTATACTTATAATAATTATATTAAATTATAAAACGTGCTTATTCGATTTAATTTTTATTTAGACTTATTTTGCACACAATATTTGTGAATTCCAATTTACAAGAATTAATATATAATTTGTGAGCGTTTTAGAAATTATGTCACTGGGTCACCTAACTGGGGGAAGCTGGTATACTCGTAAGTGAAAGGTCCTCCTTTGACTTATACCAGTTAACCTAGTGACAAGACACTGATCTAGTGATTCATTGATTTATATATCGCCCAAAATTAACATAGTGACATGTAATTACATGTCACTATGTTAATTTTGGGCGATATATAAACATCAAACCTATATAAGACCCATTAGCGATAAATATTACTTAGAACATTATATGTTATATGAATCATAAAATCTATTACTTCTTGTATGCCAATGAATTATAATTAAATAACCAAAACTTACGTAAATACACATAAAAAATTTACATAAATAAAATAGTGATATTTAGAAAACTTAGGGCTGAAGGTCTACGTTTGTTTTGAAATTTTCTTAATTATTTCCATTAAAATACAAACTTGTAACAATTTTTTAACCTGTTTACATAGTTTGATTGAAACTGGTTTAAAACTTTTCGTAAACGCTTCATTACTTATGATTTCTAAATTAAAAGGATGAAGAAATCACACAAAAAAAGGTAATTTACTACGCAAAATGAATACTATAAATTGAATTTATATAACTTATTATTTTTATTACATTAATAACATTATTAAACTGGCTTCTCTTAGCCCATAAGTGCAAATGAGTTTTATGGAATTCACTAAGCGAAAAAAATATATATAGTTCGCATATAAAAGCTTTTATATAAAAAAGCAACAAAAAATAATAAAATAGAACTCAGAAATTTAAGATCATCTTTTAAAAAGCCTGGATAAGATATTAAATTTAAATTAATACCGAATAAAAGTTTCAAATGTGGAGGTGCAAGTACATTTGTGCAAGCTTTGCTCTTAAAGGATACGGTGAATGTATAATATGTATTCAAGGTCGATGTTATAAACGCCAGAAAACTAAAATAAATTCTAAAAAAATAAAGTATTAGTAGTAAGTTTTCATTACATTCAAAAATATCAATAGTAAAACCAAATAAATTAACGCTTCAACTGAGAAAGATATAACCAATTCATATCTGTCAAAGCATTTTTTTACTTAACTGTTATTATAAGTACCACTTCAGCTATTACGGCCGATTATATCTTAATATCTGTTAATCAACTGTCCGTATACGAAAGTCTCAAAAATAGTTTCCTCTTTCAATTGAAATAAAACCAACTATAGCCATACATTAAGTGTACAGTTATTTTACGAATATAATTATATTGAGACAATTTGAATAGATTTAAAGTAAACGATTGTTTTAATAAACGACTATTCGTTTCCAAATCGTTAAACGTTTTCGTTCTGATAGCTATAGTTAGATATAATCTCATCATGTATTTTTAGCTTAGGTCAATAATAAAAAAAAAAGTTTTTGTCATGTCAGCTGTCCAAACGTTTATTTTTACTTAGCCACGCCAATAATCTATAAAACTTTAATATTACAGTTGCTTTGCAATAGTACTCATTATAATTATCGATAATAATTAGCGAACTGTAGCTTTAAGAAACATGTCAACATATAAAGTTAAATACGTTTTTATCAGTTTCACGCTTATTCAATGCATAGCAACAGTCAGAGAGAGGCTAGTGCCAAGATACTCCGTTCTCCACTTTCCGCCCGGAATCGCGACATCGCGTGTTGTTTGTTTGTCTTAAGTAGGTACCAGAGCGGAAAAATGAAAATAAATTAAATATAATTCCCCCTAGTGGAAATCGAACCCACATCCATTGGCGTTTAAAGTTAGACGCGGTCTCACTGCGCCATGATGGCCTTTTAAATAAGTTAATGTGTGAATATCTACTTTATATATATATGTAAAGTAAAGCGCAATCTCAATATATCGAAGCCGTCTCGTAATTTATAAATAGATTGAAAATAAGCAAGCCCAACTAAATGAACGAGTCAAGCAGGGAGTCTAAATAAATTATGTGTTGACTCAATTTATACATTACATTATGTCTATAGATACTGAGAATCAGACGATACGCACACTTGTTTTATTGTAATTCATATTTATTGCCGCATCTTCCTTTTCGGTGCATGTTTTAAATTGCTACAAGATGCTATCATGATGTATTAAGCTTTTTGTTTTTGTTTAAACATTACACAAAACCCTACGGCTTAAAACTATTAGATAAACATATAAAAAATATATAAAACAAAGGGCGCAGTTGATTTAATATGAGATATTGCTCATATTTATATCTAAAATTTACGATCACAGTGTTCTTGCTCATTATTAATTCTATATGCACTTATTTTGAAAGCTTTTACTTGTGCACTTAGTTTTATTACGAGTAACGAATATGACTACCATTCACACATTGAAGCTTTTAAGTTTCCACTTTAGAAGTAACATAGAGCTTCGTACTTGCAATACCCTGGGGTATGCCTTACATATATGTGTATAGGCAGTATAAGGTTTTTATGCTTCATATATCAAAATATTGCAACAAATTGCACTAAACGAGGTATTCTGAGTGACATTTGATTACCTACTCCAGATTTCGCTTGCTAAACAAAAATTTTGAGTATCCGCCTCCAAAAGATATAAAGATAGGAACTAAGCTGATACATTATATGAAAAATATATTTCGCATCTAAATATGCAGATAATAATTTAAATATAATTCCCGAGTGGAAGTCGAACCCACATGCAATCGTCTTTATGTTCAGACGGTATCCCACTCCACCACGATGGTGTCTTATGAATGGCGATATATTAATGATGATAGTAAAAGAATTACAGATTCTAGTCAACGTTTTTTAAAAATGCCATGCTTGTCTTATTTCAAATTAAACAAAACTTCGAATTAATGCTTTCGAACTAATCATTATAACAAGTTACTCACTTATTTAATAGTAAATAATATTTTGTTTACAATTTTTGTGCGTCATACTGTGATGATTATTGTTTCTGTCAAGATTGCAATTAGATACAGCATAACCCACCGTCAATAGGAAGGTTAATTTTAGCGCTTTGTATTCAAAACATGCAAATTGTATAAGAAACACCTGTTCGAATTTGCATATGATTTAACATCATCAACCAGCCAACATGAACAATGTTCTATTCAAAAATAAAAATAAAAGTCTTATAAGGATAAATCAGATTCTTGATCGTTTAATACAACATTTATAATCAATATAAAGAAATATATATATTTTCTGTTTTTGTAGGGATTAAATTCTAAGAGAGGATATACACAGTTTTAATATAAAAATCAGCACGTAAATTGTATATAGTCAATAAATTGTCATCTGCAACAAAAAGTTTTCTTTTTTGTATATTGAAAATAACAATATGCCTATACGTTTATGTTTGATTAAACGCATAAGTCGGGGAGCACAAAATGTCTTTTTGGCCAACTTCAAACAAATAAAGTGCTACATGGAAAATGCGAGATGGATATCAGTGGATAAGAAAATCCTATATTCATTAAATTTTAAGAAAAACAAGTTCTTTAAGGATATATTGTAAAGTGTTTCATAGAAACAATCATTGTCTAAGAATATACGTATTAGAGCCAATTGTAATTCTAAAGGGGCGCGGGATCGTGATGTTAGCAACAATATGGCACTTCTGTATACGTTATATATAATAGTTTCATGTTAAGGATATTACCATTTAAACGGTTTGTTTTAACATATATAGGTAATTCTAGAAAGTAAGAAAATAAATTAATTAAATACAATGTTACCTTTTCTATCGTATTTAAATCTATTTGGACAAGTTACAATTGAAATATGCATTAATCACTGAAGTCATTAAAGTGAAGAAAAAATAAATGTTAAAAAAACCACAGAAACCATTTGTAACTGTTGACAGTTAAACGCTGTTCAGCTCTAAGCATTATTGACATATAAAAATTACTTGAATCAACTAGCTATAAATATGTATGATAATTAATTCTGATTTAATATATACTATTTCTCAAAAATCTAAAATGTTCCACATATATCTTATAAGTAAGTTTTCTTGATCAAGTTATGTTAACTAAGGAACGGATATATGCATTTTTTCTATCAATAAAATTAACACGAAATATTAAGGAAAGTGAAAACAAAGCCGCCCGCGCATCACCCACACTGACACTTTGAGTACCTACGAATACTACCTATATAATAATGTACATAATTTGTACAGTTCATGGTTATTTCGCTAATACGACTGTTACTCATCACTGTCTTTTGGACACGATTTCACTCGAATATTTCGGAATTAGTCAAGCTGTTTGCAATCTGTTGAAAATGTATAAACAAAGTCTCACGTTAATTACGGAGGGCGTACCTCCTTATATTGACAATTATAATACAAGTATCAAATATAACGTTGTAAATATTGATTGTTGTCTGGTATACTGGCGTATGGGTGATAGAGGGTTCATTTCTGTAAAAAAATATTTCATATAACTCCATCGAATTGATCATAGGGGCATCATATGGGCTGATCGTATCGAGACAAACTCTAACATGAGTTTTGCCATTCAAAAGTTGTTCGTAGAAATTCTTTAATTAATATTATTAACAGTATTTTATAATGGTCTACAAATCAATAGTATAGACAGTGGTTTAAATAAGTTACGCACGCTGTACCAGTTCAAAGTCGCGTGGGAGGTGGTTATGTGTAGTGAAATTTTAAGCAAGCAAACTATTATTGACACTGCATTTCTAATAATAAAACTTTAACTGCATTTAAAATCTTATTTGTAAGTGATTACTTCTTAACAAGCTTAGATAATTTACATAGAAGTAATAATAGAAAACTTTTCGACCAATTTCTAAGATAAATTATGAATTGCCCTAGGCATAGTTAAAGTTAAAGACAAAAATTTTCATAATAATACATTAGAAAAAATTTAAATTAATTATAAAAATTGTTGTGTGTGTATTTGACATATTGTATAAACTTTTGTGAACGATATGCATATAGTAAGGTATGGTGTATTTTACTCATCAACGGGCCACTAGTAAAACTTTATTTCGAGACAAAGTACCTATATATTTTTTTTTACTGTCTTTAATAATATTTTTTTCCTTTTAAATAGCATGAACTGTTTATTGAAACTCGACACAGAACCTTAACTTATATAGATTTTCTTATCTGACATTGAATCTACAGCTTCGCTTGCAATAAACAGAGAGTCGACAACAATAAACACACACTTATAAAACTTATACATCGAATAAAGCCTCTTAGCATTTGTAAGGCATCCAAATTAGATCAGAATCATCGATAGCAGCTACCCTAACCATTAATACGTAACACGTACTCACAGACACGTTCTAAACGTCTACAATGCCAACCAGGTAGTCGCTTTTATGTGGTGGTAGTCAGAAGACTATAATTTGTACGGTGCTCCCGTATTTTTCCAGATGAGCACAAAAAAACCTACAAATATATGACTTAATCTAATACTTTTTAGTCGCTCAGAGTTATTTAGTCATTGAGCTTTTGGAAAGCTAAATAAAGCTGCAAATGTGTATAATTTGATTAATGTGTCTATCAATGATACGCAATGAAGTATTTACTAATAACAGTAATATTCTACTTCTAACGTTTTTCGCATATTTCAGCTTTTAATATTTTAATTTCACTATTAGAAAAATGTAATTCGAGTTTGAAAAATTATAAGCTATATACTTTAAAACTAATAGTCTTCTAAATTTTTTAAACTGATTACGTCGATATTTTTACATATTATTAAAAACGCAATTCAAAATATTTTCTAAACTTAACTCCTCTGTCCATCCCACATTGATACGAAAATAGTCAGCAGTGGCATGGTGATTCCACCGCCTTTCATAGAAACTTTACGTCTCGGACGTACGTTCTAACGTCGGAGATGCTTTAATGGATTAATTGGATTTTGCTGATTGCTTGTTGATGATAAAAATAGTGCGCCAAAATGATCTTGACATTTACACAGGCTGATAGGTTATCTTAGAGGTGCGTGATTTTTCCGTTACAAGATCAAAATATATAAATTGCATAATTTAATATACAAAATATTATAATATTATATACAGAAAATATTTAAGCAACACACACACACAACATTAAAAATACTACTTAATTCTCCTATTAGAAGATAATTGTTTGCAAAATATAAATTAATATATATTTTTTAAATACTAAAATCTAATAAATTACGTCAATTTGCACCAAATTTCAAACCCACTGATTAATTTTAATACACACCACTGGCACTTCGTATTCGAATATTCGAATCGTTATATGGTCAATTTCGTAAAATGCCGCTGGAACGCGACGTGCGCGTGCGCAGAGATCGCAGTACGGTTTTAAACTGCTTAGATTTGTGTTTACTACGTCTAAGTTTATTGTCTATTTTGAATTAACGATCAAATGAGGATAAAGTAATATATCTGAAGCTTAGTTATTTTTACACTGTGTAGGTAAGCAAATATTATAATAACATGTAACGTAAGTGATTTATGCACAGTTAATGATTATTTAAATTTGACATTCAAACTACAATTTTGAATTAATTACAAACTAACCACAATTATTTACTTTAACTAAGATCTAATCTTTAATAAGTTCTTTTTTTTTCCAGCTTCGCGCTTTTTCCCGCATTGCAGGGTAGTTAGAGAGAACCTGTGAAGACAGTCCTTTCGCCACATTCCGCCCGAATTCAAGTGTCAAGTGTGTTTGTCTCGTCACCAGAGCGGAGAATGAAAAATAATTATAATTAAATATAATAACATTGGTATAAGAAGGGCTTGTGTCTCCCTCAATTAATAAAAGAAAAACAAAACAATTCAAATATCGTATACATATAACATTGTTTCTAGAAATTTAATTATTTCAAAGACAATAAGCATTAAATCAACGTCACCTAACAAATCGTTTGTCGTTTGCGAATACATAAATACTTCAAGCGACTTGTTAATACAATAATGGTGGTCAATTTTGAACAATTTTGTAGTAGCGACGGCAACAACGATTTATCTGTCAGCTGCGAAGTCGGACGCAAATCGGAAACTTTGGCTTGTATTAACTGTTATTTCTACAAATATATTATACTTAAACCGTATATATCTATTATATCAACTATGTAACGTAATAATAACTATACAAGAAATGTATGTGAAGTACAAAAGTACAACAACTACGTCCCACTATGGTACTAAAGTATTTTTTTTAAATGGTATTTTTTGATTTGCTAACTGTATTAATAGATATACGTATTCGACGACGCTTGGCGGAGGGCTCAGCCTGGCAAATCACACTTTGATTGTGAGTTCGATTGTGAATTCCATGGAAATTTGAATGTTTATATTTAACTAGCGGCCCGCTAGCGGCTTCGCCTGCGTAAACTTTTACTATATAGTTTTTTGCCCACCTCGTTTATATTGATAAATGCCCCGAAAAAGGAAGAAAAAATAATTGACAATACCATTGTTAATATTATTCTAATAGTAATTATAATATTTATTGTAACTTGTTAATATGCAGCCACCGCAGGCCGTGTAGCAATGAGACAGCGTCTGAATGTAAACACGATTGGTTGTGAGTTCGACTCTGTCAAATTATTATATTTAAAATATTTTCATTTCTTCGCTCTGTTGCGAGTTGAGTTCCGCCACTCAACAAGCAATGTCTCAATTTCGGCCGAAAAGTGGAGAACAGAGCGTCTTTACGCTAGGTTCTGTCGGACTACAAAAAAAAAAGCGCGTAGTTAAAAAAAATATTATTATGTATTTAAATAATAGTGCAGTACACCTTGCAAAACAAATACTACGACAGGAAATAAAGAAGACTGGTGTTGCAAAGTTTTCAAATGTGATATGTAAGAATATGAGAATGTATAACAGAAACAGGTAAATCAACGTCGTAAATTAAATTATTATAATCAAGTTTTCTCTTTAAAAGATAGATTATGATAAGTTCATAAAACTATGTAGGTATAATTATTATAGACCGTAGAAAGCCAGACTAGGCGTTATTTATTTACAAACTCATAATTTTACGCCAGTGACAGTAGAGGAAGGTTTATTCAACAATATTTGAAAATTATAAATTTCCTATACCCTCGCTGCAAGTAGTTCAGGCACTGCCGTTACATGATATTTCGGACAAGAAATTGCCAGTATTGCTACTTAAGTTTAAAATATTAATTCTCCGGTTGGATGATAAACTTTTATATCGACATACATATTTAGAAAAGTAAAATAGTGAACGTAGCGGAAATAAAGTTCGTTTTTCGTACTTGAAGGTATGGCTTACGAGTGGTCAGTGCGCTTGGACGGTTTCAAGGAGATATGAGTTCGATTCCCGCTATGTTTAAATTTTTATAAGTTTTCTAAAAATGTTTCTCATAAGCCCAAGTCTGTAAATAACACTTAAAAATGTTAAAATATTAAATTTAACATATCTATAATGACAATGGAGACCATCGTAGCAGCTCCGACTAAACGCGATAGTTGTGGCCGCCTACACGAGAAAATGATTTAATTTTAATTGCTTGTTTTTTGACTTAACGTGGCGTTGAATTTCCCCACTTAACATGCAGTGTCTCGACCTCTTTGACTACCCTGCTATTTAAGAAAAAAGCGTAAAGCAGCTTTACGCTTTTTCATGACAACTATCGCAATTTTTCTTAAATATACAATTTAATTGAATATGTGTTTCTTAAACATTTTTAATATTGTATGATATTTACGAGTTGTAATAACTAATATATATATTTTTTTAAATACGTAAATTTTTTATATAACAATAATAATACAAAATTGTAATATGTAATTTGATTTAATTCGTTCCTTCTATTGCTTGTTTCAAAACACTAGATAAGTTACATAGTTGTGACTAATACAAAAAAAATACGCGCTGATACAATTGTATCTGATAGGCTATCTAGCCTACCTAGTTGGAAAGCTTCAGGGACCGTCCTATAATCTAAATTATAATCTGTCTTATCAAAAAATACAAGATCGCTGTCTGTACATGGAAAATATATGAAAAAAAAAAATATTGGGGGTATTTATCAATGTTATAGAACCCAAAGCAATGATTTTTAATTATCTTTTTTGTTGGTCTGTTTATCCGTTTGGTTGTTTGTCTGCGCGTTTTGGCACGCTAATTTCAAAAATTACTTAACCTATTTAAATGCACTTTTTACTATTGTATCTTGGTAAACTTCCACCGTTTTACAAATAAAAAAGTTACAATCATTTAAATTATAAATTTAAGCCACTTGAGTTGTGTCACTCAACACTCCATGAAACTAGGTTCTGTCTGACTACGCTACTACTGAATAAATACAATACGTATCACACTATATACTTATAAATTATAGCGAACATTTTAAGATTAACAAGTAAGCAATTCACATTTCATAAATTTAAACTCGCCACTTACTTAACTAAATGTATACACACACTATTAAAATTAATTTTCTCTATAGAAATGCCGATAAAACATACAGCTTTCGTAAAGCTTTATATTTTACGTCTGGCGCCTGCCATATTTATTTCTGTGGTTTCAAAAAGATGAACATAGCATTGACTGATTTACTATCATTACTTTTTACTTACGACGATAAAAAGATTTCAGAAGTCTTTAAACTTCAAAAGAAACCAGACACGACGTCTTTTATTAGTAGAACAAGGAGTCCTAATTAGATGAAAATAAATTACAGTTTCACAGGCCTATGTAATACTAAGTAGGTAATGTTGTACAATTTATAGCCATTATTCGGCTTTTGGCCTTAATTAAACATCTACATACTTTAGATACATTCTTTCGTTACCTTATAGTTTGAAAATAATGATTTTTTCTTTCATGTATAATGAAAATAAAGGAAGTAGCTGCCATCGTGGGGCAGTGGGACTGCTTCTAATTATAAACGCGATTGGTTGTGGCTTCGATTCCCATTTGGGGCAATGATTATATTTTAAATATTATATCATTTCTCCGCTCTGGTACCTAATACTCTCGAGAAGTCTCGAAATTGGGCAGTAAGTGGAGAAACGGAGTGCCTTGACACTATATTTCTCTGACTACCCTGCAATGTGGGAAAAAGTGTGTAGCTGCAAGAAAAAGTAGTTATATTTCATTTCTCCCGAATTTGTAATTCGTGTAATGATAAACATTGTTAAATTATTAACTTTCAAATTCTAAATTGATGATGATAGATAAGAAGAAAAAGAGTGTTTTTGAAATGTTATTGATTATTTTATTTCAGCAAAGGCGATTCATACAAACTTCAGCATCCGCTTTTGCATTGTTCCCTGCGAATTTGATTTTTATATATGTATTTCAATAGCTGGGATCCACTGCTAAATCCTTCACAGTTAATCGCAGGTAGTAAAATAAAATTTTGTTTAAGAACATTATTAAGCATTACTGAAATATTTATAAACAAATATTTAATTCAATAGGTCTTAATAATACTTCGTAATACGTAATAAATTGTTTAAATTTTGATTGATACATATAATTAATTTAAATTATGATATATTGAATAATTTAAATCTTTAAATTTACTATCCCACGGTTATTGCATCTAATTTATTTATTTTAAAACATTAGTCCTATATTTGTTTTCAGTTATTGATTGTACCACCTAGCAGAAAAGATATCAACTAAAATAAACTTTACATAAGTACTACTATTCACCACTAGATGGCAGTATATCCCATAGTTCTCAAATACTATTCTAGATGGCTCTCAACTTGTATAAAATCAGGCTGTCTACGTCAAAATATCTATATAGACCAATCCGAAGCGAGCAATGACGACGGAACGAGAACATAGCAATAAGCACCCGTAGTTTATGACGTCGTGCTGCGCAGCGCGGCTATATTCGTTCGTGATAGGCAGTCGACATTTTGTTTGTATTTTGTGACGCAGGCCCACAAGAAAATGCCATTGAATGCTGCGGGTTGGCGGACTGAAGAAGAGGAAAAACTAATCGAGTTAGTGCGACCCCAAGGACATTTGTATAATTGGCTCGACCCCTCGAGGAAAAATATTTTAACCCGTGAAAAGACGTGGCAAGAAATAGCTAACGAATTAGTAAAGCCTGGTAAGTCGTATTGGTTAGTTTTCTGCTGCACAACGCTACGGCAGAGAACAAAGATTGGTCGTCTGAAACAATGTTTTGTTTAGTTTTGCACGTTTAAATTAAATAATATCATATTTATAATACAAATTACATACAAATACAAAAAAATTGGTATATTTATTATTTTTGTGGCGAAATATTCCTTTTGTAAGATATGTTAATGTATAAATAAATCAGATTAGCATTCGTAAACAGCTGTTATGTTGTGTTCAAGATGAAAATTTGTTTGCATAACATTATTATAATACGTTCATTTAGCTTTATGATTAAATATTTTTCCAAGTGAACTTTAAACAGGTTAACAATTTTATTTTTGTCAATTTAAGTGGAAGAATGCAAGAAACGCTGGCGAGGTCTTCGCGATGGCTATATGAGGAAGAAAAGGGTGGGTGCTGTACACAAATCGAAACTACCTACATTTGAAAAGTTACAGTTTTTGGACTGTATGCCTCTAGATATGTCATTAGAAGTAGGATATGATAAGATGGATTGTGTTGAAGAAGTACTGGAAGCTGACGGCCAGATACATGAAGAACACTTTACAACTGACCAAAATAATGTGATAACAGACAACCAAGAGTATTATGAGGTGAATTATTTTAATACATTTTTTTTAACCTCCATCCAGCTTTATCCTTAGCAAGGTAGTCAGAGAGAAAAAAAAGTACCAAACACGTCACTGCATATATAAATGTTACATGCAACAATAATTTTAATAGATAATAACATTACTAATATTTGTAAAGTAATAATAATATTGATAATTTTTGTATTTATTTTACAGATCACACTGGACGATAGTCCACACCAGGATTCTGACGTTAAACCTAAAATAATAAAAATTGAATCAATGAAAATCAAATTAGAACCAGCCAAAGGTACACCGGAGGCACCACCTAAAAAAGTTGGCAGAAAGAATGCTGGAAGAAAAAAATCAGTTCCTCTACCAAGAAATATGGCACCCATTAAAATATTACCAAAACCTATAGTAATGAGTGAACCTAGAATAATCAAATGTGTTGACGAAACAAAATCACCAGAACAAAGATCACAAGCTATCGACAAACTAATAGAAAAAGTATTAAAAGAAAATACAAATGAGATTGATGTGTTCTTTAGAAGTATGGCAGCCAGTGTGAAAAAATTACAACCAAATTTAATTCCCAAAGTCAAAATGGAGGTTTGCAATGTGATTGCTAAATATGAAATGCAAAGTTTCGATAAAAACCTTCAAAACATTTGAGTTATAAAATTGAGTGAGTGATATATAGTAAAGATTTATATTTATGCGAAAATAAATCTGTTATGATTATTATCATATATATTGTATTAAAGAAAAAACAATTTCTAGTGAAATGGCAATCTAGACATAAAAAATTTACAAGAACTTATATTGTTGATGTAATTAGTATTAACAAAATCATTTATAAAGTGCTGTATACTTTAATACTATAAAATTATCAGGTATCTGCAAAATGTGTATAACAGACAATAACATTTAAGTGTTTTGTACTATTAATGAAATAGTATAGTAAAAATCTTATTTTATATATACTTGTATAACAGTAAAATCAGCCAAAGATGCATAAATTCACTGCCATCTTATGTAAGATTGGTAATTTAAATTAAACTATTGAAGCATTTAAAAATTTATGGTGGTTATAAACTGTTACAAGCAAAGTGAACTTTAAGGCCTAAGTTTATGTTAATCTTAGAGTTCATTGTTTATAATTATTAATAAATAAAAATCTAAAAGTTACATTGTTCATATGTAAAATGGAGATGTATGTTTTCTTTGCCTACCCAGCCAACTGATGACAGTTCCGTTCTTTAATGAAGGCACTTCCAGTGCAAGTCTTCACCAATATTACATTGTACGGAAAATACACCAAGGAAATTGATTGATAATAAAATTATGTCAATGACAATTGATTCTATCCTTAACAGGAGTGAATAGGTTGATATCGACTTCCATATATATATATATAAACATGCAAGTTAAAATATTATTAATAAGTATTAGAATTGGTGTTATTTAGAGGCTGAATAAATAACTAAATGCACAAAATTCAAGCAAATCACTTTGCTTTGCTTAAATTTAGCCGACCCTGGAAAGCATACGTACATTAAATTCCGCGGATTCAAATCCCGGTTCGTTCAAATAGAATAATGTTTTTCAATTTCCTAAGTGTGTGAATACACTTTAAAAAATGTAAAAACTCTTGAAAGATTGTTCGTAGAATAATCTTTGTATAACAAATATAAGTTGTAGTAAGCGTATTAAAAATTTCAACATATGTATAACATGGCTTAGCGGTCAGAGCGCATGGACGGTTTCCAAGAGACGCTGGTTCAATTCCCGCTGCGTACAAATTTTTATGTTTTCTAAAAATATGTTTTCAATTTTCCTAAGTGTATGAATAACACTAAAAAATGTAAAAAATATTATGTTCACATTTTTAAGAAAATTCTTATATTATAATTATGTTTACAATACTTGTATTTTTTGTCGAATTCATAATGTTCTATATATTAAACATATGGAACATAACTTTGATATTGTAAATAAAGTTTTAAAATTAATTAATGAAAGTAATTCCTAAAGTATTTTTTTTAATTTCTATATGAAATACACATGTAAAAAATATAAATGAAAAAGTAACATATACTTTATTTTTTCCCACAAATAAATATTGAGATCATTTTTTATAACACCTGACAAGGAGAAACCAAAACACTAGTAAATTATCTAGTTTCTTTTTTCATTTAAACCGAGTCATGTTTGTTTATATTATATGTACAAAAACCGGCTACGCAAATATTAATTTGCTTACCCGTTAACTGTCATATTAGCATTTTTTTATTGCATTATTAACATCTAAAAAATTATATTGTGTACAAAAATATATTTTACTTGTAGAATAATATCGGCCATCGTCGCGCAGTGCAACAGCGTCTGACTGTCGACGCATTGTGGGTTCGATTTCCACCCGGGGGAATGATTGTATTTTAATTTCTCCGGTGTAGTACAAAGTGCAGCGTTCATGTCTATATCGAGGGGAAAGTGGAGAACGAAGTGTCTTGGCACTAAGTTCTCTCTGACTTACGTGCTATGGGGGAAAAAGAGCGAAGCAAAAAAAAATCGATAAATATGTTAATGTATGTAAAATGTAGATCTGAAAGCTACCGCTATCTATATAAACAAACTACGCACAGCCTAAAGTACTGTTCGTAGAAAAATGAAAATTTTTGTTTCCTCTGGGAATGTAGAGGCACTAAGAGGATTTCTTGAAATTCCTACTTGAAAGAGAAATAATTAGTATCAATAACAACTCAATACTTCAGTTCTTTTCCACGTGTTTAGACGAGATCGTCTCGCACAATAAGGAAGGAAGGACGGAAGTTTGTTTACGGTCTTGTTTTACATCAAAAAAGTCCAGTAATGTTAAATATAATTATTTATACGTACAGGATAAACTAATAGATCAACTATTCATTAAATATACCATATAATATATTAAAGTCACATGGCTGTTTTAGAAAATAATAACTACGACTTTAAATTTATTTAATATTATTTGTTTTTTTATTAGTTCCGTTTAACACTAGTGAAGATAGGGCCTTGCCTTTAATGTTCTATATTAAAAACTGTAATATCTATATTATTAAAAAAAAGAAATCTATACATACAAGAAAACATATTATTGGGGGCATTTATCAATGTAATATAGAATCCAAAATAAGTTCTTTTAATATTTTCTTGCACGTGCACGCTATTAAGTTTTGATTATTGTATTTTGGTAAACTTCCGTTAACATTTAGTGTTTTATTGTATTTCAATCGGTCCATAAATAAAAAAGTAAGAACAATTTAAATTATAAATTTATGTAAAGTGATTTAAGTGGAACCGCGGGTCGCTAGCATAGCATATAATAAGTTATTTAAACATTCCCTTCATTCTATTTTCATTTGCGCACCCTTCGATTTTTGTTTCCATTTCCTATTATTGACCACCACCAATTTTGTTTAGATGAATTCTAGCATAGGGGAGTAAGCATCAATAATAATTAGAGCTCATTGGTCACCCCATATTAAGCTATACATATATTGTGAGCAAGTTTGAAAAGAGATATCGACTTTTTGTTGGAAAAAATAACAACTCAAAATATTATTCATAAGTTTGTTCAAGCGTAAAATTATTTTAGTAGCCATAAAATAAGTTCTTTTTTTATTTCTATCAGAATTTTTTTTTTGTATTCGCTAATTGTAGGCGAATAATGTGTTTTCTGTACAAATTGAGATGAATGATGGTGTATAAATGAAAGGTATGATATTTGACTATTTGAAAATGAAAGGAAGCCAATAAAGACTATTTGTTTAACGTATAAATAAATATTATTATTACATTGTGGCCATCCTGGAGCATTAGCACACTGCATTCCCACTCGGAAAAAATATTTTAAATTTAAGTAGATGACCGAACTACGAACCGCCTTAAAATTAAGTAATGTTTCAAAATTGACCCCAGTGGGACTCGAACCCCCGCTTCTTGGAAATTTGTCGAAATTCTTATACGCTTATTACAACTTATTTTACCGATACTAACAACAAAAAACAATGATCAGAGCGCTTGGACGGTTTCCAAGAGACGCGGGTTCGAATCCTGCTGCGTTCAAATTGTTATACGTTTTCTAAAAATAAGTTTTTCAATATTAAATATTGTTCTAAAGATATTGTACGCACAGCTTGTATGGGAAGATAAAATTGATTTATTACTATTTCCTGTGCAACTTTCTTATGTTTTAAACCTGGCTTCGACTTCTACAAATATTTTGAAATCAAAATGAACTAAATCGGCCCAGCCGTTCTGGAGTTTTGATCAGACTAACAAACGTCACATCATTTATATATAGATTATTTTCATTTTTTCGCTCTGGTACAAAACCAAGCGCGACATTGGGTTTCGCCACTCTAAACACGGAATGTCTCGGATTTGAGGTGGAAAGTCTGATCCTGCTATGAGGGAAAAAGCATAATCCAGAAAAAAACTTAGAAGCGTGAAAAAAACTTGCTACTATTTTTAAATATTGTTGGCACGTTGCAACAATGCGACTAGCGTAGGTCAATAGGGATGTTATTTAGGAGGCGGGGCGTCTAGACAGCCTATCCGCTAAACGGTTCGCTGGCCGATCGTTTAGCTGCAAATTATCTTGAGAGGGCGTTAGACGACCGTCTAATGCTTAAGTTGATACACATCGAATTTAGTCTTGCGTTCTAAAATTTTTTTTTTTTTTCAATCAACGTCTAACGCCCTTATATCATTTGGCGAGGGGCATTCCAGTGTCTAGATACTCCATTCTCCACTATCCGCTGAAATTCGAAACTTTGCTTTAAGTGGCGGAATTCGACCCAGCTCTTTGTCTTGTTTACCATAGCAGAGAATTGAAAATAATTAAAATATAATCATTACACCGATTGGGAATCGGACCCTGACGAGCACGAGACAAGCTGACTGATGTCCCACCCGATTGTCTCTCAAGTCAAGATTAACAACATGTTATAAAGAAAATTATGAGAGATAAATATAAAAGATGTTAATGTGTGGAAATTAATACTGTTGATGCTCCTTCGGAAAGCTAATCATAATATTAAACTTATTGAAAAATATTTTTCAATTGAGCAACTATTGAGTTTCTTACTAGCTTATTAGCAGTGCCTTCCGAACCTTTATTCTGGTAGGACTGGCAATACTGATATTTTTATGTCGATTGAATCGTAAATACGAATACGAAGGTATTTGAATAAAGATTGTAAAGCGTTTTGTAATTTTTGCCTCTACCAAACATATTGCAAATAGACCAGAACAATTTATCACCTTGTACACTTTCTCTGAAGGGTCAAATCCGAAGAAGAACCATTAGACATTTATTTCCTAAATAGATTAATATAATTTTAATAATAGTTTAAGTAATTATTAAACAATTATTTTAATATTCCCAAACACCTATTTAAAATGCTTGCTGTAAAAACTCCTAATATTTTTATTGTGTGAATTATATTCGCTAAAACTAGAATGTAACGGCGGTTTGTCCGCATTGCTTTAAAATTCTAACCGGTTTAAGTGAAATAAAGACAAAAACTACGTAGATTTTTTTTTTACGAGATGTTTTAGATTTTAGTTTATACAGGATTTATAGTTTAAATGCGAGACATAAATACCGCTTGGCGTTCTTTATTTGTTTGCAATTATGACACAGGAATAAGGCCTATTTTCCACACGCATGTCTCATTAAATATAATATTTTTGTAAAAGACACATTTAGAAAAAATACATATTTAGAAAACGTATAAAAATTTTAACGCAGCTGGATTTGAACCCGCGCCTCTTCAAAACGGCGCAAGAGGCGCGGTTTCAAATCCCGCTGCGTTCAAATATTTATACGTTTTCTTAATATGTCTTTTTCAATTTCCTTAGTGTGGGAATAACCCTTTAAAAAATGTTAAAAAAAATATATATTTTTGTATTATACATTAATAACTTTTACTATATTTATTAGTGCAACGCAGATAACGTTTTGTCATATGAATGAAATGAATTGCAATTATAATACGTGTACTATATTGACTTTTGACTTCAGTAGCCTAAGGTATAGAAAAATCGGGAACTACAAAATAGTTTTTGAAATTTAATTTACTTTTTATTTATAATTTTTACATAACAATAGATACATAGATGATAAAAAAAAAATAAAGGCAACATCGAAATAATAACTGCTACATTCCATCAATTGCTGCAAAAGAGATTCTGAAGACTCCCTTGAATCCAACTTTCCATTAGCGCTGACGCGACGTGTAACCGACTAGAGGCTTTTCTGAATAGATGCATCGGTCTAAAATGCCTTGCATTCTAGTCAGCTTAGAAGATTGTATGTACGGCTTAAGGCACACAATAATGCGAGAGGGTATTAAGTGTTCCAACCCTAGCGGAGTGGCTAGATTGAATGGAACCTTACGCACGCAGCATTTCTAGTGTCGTCGCTAACAAGACCCTCGTAGGTAAAATAGAGAATTGTGTCGGCTTGTGTAGAATTAAAACATACATATATATTGTATACAAATATTATAACAATAATATCCGACGTTTTATAATATTGAACAATTTGAATCATCAATTCATCATCTCGAATTAGGTCAGAAAGTGGAGAACCGAGTGTATTGACACTAGGTTCTCTCTGAGTACCCTGGCATGCCGGAAAAAGCGAGAAGCTGCTTTTCTGAATCATCAAGCTAAATGCCACTGTCGCACCCGAATAAAATATCTCAGTAGTACTTTTAATCATTATACGACCAGTCGATTGATCGCTAAAAAACTCAAAAGACTAGATGGAGTTAATTCACATTTGTAACATAAATATGGGTTATATTACACAAAAACATGTATTAAGTATTGGGTATAATTACATTGAGAGATCAAATAAGCAATTAAGATAATATAGAGTTCACTAAATGTGTTAAGGTGTATTTAATTAACAACTGGTTAAGTATCTACTCACATACTGGGTGATTATAATATATAATTGTAAAAGAAATAAAATTGTATAAATGGATAAGTTGTGATTAATCTCAATTTTACTGTACATAATACTTTACTTAGGAGGTCGGCCCCACGCAAACTTCTATGTTATTGACGGATGATGGCATTACCGCAATATGAACCGTAATTATTGCCTAAGGGGCAACATACCTTATTCGATCTCCAACCAATGATGTATGAAATTTTGCTTATAACACAGATTTAACCTTATTCACTGCAAATATTTTAAATTTTCATGCAGTAATATTTCTCTAACAAGATTTATAATAGCAATCACATTTTTTAAAATCTGCTATTAAGTGACGATTTCAGTAAAAACTTGTTCGCCAATTTAAAAAAGGCACTTGTGGACAAAAACGTTACAAAGTTTTATGTTTATATCTATCTGTACCTAATATTTCTTTCTCGTCTCTTTATCAATAATCACAAGAAACTGTGGCTCATTTTAAGTTGGTGTGCATTTTGTGAATAAAGAACTGTAGTTATTATTTTAATATATATTTATTATTACTTATTATTATTATGACTTATGTTTAATATATACTCTTCACTTCTTATACAAAGACTTAACACAGAGAAAGGAACACTTTCCCTGAGATATCTAATACAATGGAATATGTATTATGATGAATTTGTGCTCGTCTAAGCGTAGTTGTGAGCGATCACACGCTAATTTTTGCCACTTTTTTTATTATTCATCACTTTTTGTGTTTAGTTTTATCTAGTGCATGAAGTATTGCTAGCACAGATAAGTATAGATAATAATTAGACGGGGCAGAACTGGACGTTATTATTTGAAACTTTGCGTGATATATAAAATATTGATTGATTGCGTTTACAAATGAATATTTTTGAGTCGAAATGAATTGACCTTTAAAAAAGTAATATCCTCGTAATTTATATGACAATTCATACGCACTATCAATAATCTGATATCCATTCATACCGTCACACATCACGGCATGAGAATATATTGGCTTACAGGCCGTGTGGTTACATTTCTAGTTATATGGGACAAATAGTAACTGATACGTTCTTGTTTGAAGCGTTCCGATATTATAATAATTTGTTATTGGCACAAATGGCTGAAAGCAATTAGTAAATTGCAATAATAATTTATTTGGTAATTATTATAATTTTATAAATTACATTTCTTCGTATTTACATGCATTTACGTTAAAACTTCTACATATCATTTTTAATTACTTTAAATGTATTTTCTGTTATAATAAAATTAAATAAACTAAATCATCGTGGCTCAATGAGACATGGTCTGGGTCTAAGCTCGATTGGTTGTGTGTGGGTTAGATTATTACTCGGAGGAATGATTATATTTCAATTATTTTAATATGTTCACTCTTGTTACCTAAACCTACCACTTAACATCAATATATCGATTTCGGGCTGAGAACTGAGTGTCTTGACTAGGTAGTACCTACCCAGTTATACCGGAAAAAACGTAAAGCTGAAATTTTTTTTCATCAATTGTATTTTAAAATTGTAGTGTATTTTAATATTCGTGTTGTATTAGACGAGACAATTTCTATAACACAAAAATACGCGTTAAACATTCTTATTTTTCTTTTTTTATTAATGAAGTCATAAGTTGTAAACAGTACCATCCTAATATTGTGTTCAAACATTACGTAGTGCATACTACGAATGTCTGAAACGTTTATTGATTTTTCTTTATTACCTTTTTACCCCTAACATAATTGACGTATATACAATTCATTTAAAGAAACAACAATGGAGCTTTAATGACCGAACCGTCAAGTTTTTCCAGTACATTTTTACGCATGATAAGATGCAGTTAGGCCTCTTACTTGACCCAAAAAAAATGTATTACTTGTAATGCAACGGTATACGGTGCACCGCTGTTACGAGCATTATCTACTCGACATATTACCGCCAATCACGTAATGTTGGTCAGTCAGTTGCGGTTTACACAGATACATTGTTCGCAATCGTTTTGACATAATAAATATCCTACTAATATTATAAACGCGAAAGTTTGTAAGGATGTTTGTTACTATTTCACGTAAAAACTACCGTATGGATTTTAATGAAACTTTACAATAATAAAGAATTGACCAAAATATCAAGTAAGTATCTTATGTTCAAGCCATTAAAGCCAAAATAGTGAACCATTGTAGTCAATAAATTAATATTATGGTATATAAATGCTAAATGCATATGTATACACGCTGCATATACCAGAATATTATTTTTTGCTATTTTTATGTCTGTCAGTCTGTTTGTTCCGGCTAATCTCTAGAACGGCTACACCGATTTTGACGGGGCTTTCACTGGCAAATGTAAGAGATGTAAGCTGATGTAAGATCTCCACGCGGACAAAGTCGCGGGCACAGCTAGTCGTATATAATACAATGCTTATGAAATATGGATAATTTATTTATTAAATATTATTATAGTATGCATAAACTTTTTATCTGTTTTTCGCGCTTTTTCGCGCTTTTTCCCGCATAGCTGGAGAAGTGAGAGAGAACCAAGTATCAAGACACTTCGTTCTCCACTTTCCGCCCAAATTAGTGACATTGCATGTTCAGTGGCGGAGGTCAATGTGTCTTATGCATTAGAGCGGAGGAATAAAAACACTCAAATTATGATCAACCACCGAGTGGGAATCGGACCCATAACCGATCCTGTTTGCAATTGAAAATTAAATAAATGGATGTAAATTCGCAGAATGTAATTATTTAAAAGTGACTTAGTTTTAAAGTAGTTTGTTTTGGTTTTTATATAACTATATATTTTTATATAACAGTTGTATCTATTTTTTTCAGAGTAACTATCAACTTTTTATTTTCACGTATCTCCTTCGTCTTGCACGTTAGACAAAAAAAAAATGATACGTCAATACGTTCTCCACTTGTCGCACATTTTAGAACTGAATCTAGCACCACATTTAGCTTATCTAGATAGACAAAATAAATATATTTTAAATATGGTAATTCTCCGAGTGGGAAGCGAATCCATCGCCAGTGAAGCACTTTTAACTTCTATACGGCGTCTATAAAACAAACATTGTGTTACATATTATATAGGATGAATGAGCAAAACGTTTAGGAACATAGCTTAGTATCAAATAAAAGTCATCAAAGTGTACAGTGACACTATATACTCGATGTAAGCGCAACACAGCTCGATAGGTGGGGGCGTATTCCGCAATCATATTTCTGTAAAGCTCTTACGTGATTAATGTTTGCGGAAAACAGCGAAATTAGGCTTTAGAATGTGTGTCTTTTGTTCCACGACATATATACATATTCCGTCGCATTTACGACTGGTTCTTCCTCAGAAATGTAGGCAGAATAATTTCTCATTCAGCATATACATACTTTTGAAAAAACGGTGTACGGTGTGATAAAAAACATTGGTTTGTTTTTTAAAGTAATGAGCTAAGTTTAAGAGATATATTCAAGATAATTAAAAACTCAATATGATTGCATTAATCTATACATATGATTAAAAAATAAGTAATTGTTGTCTGTACGTGGTAGATATATGAAAGAAATTTATTATAGCATTAGTTTTGGCATTTAATAAATTGATAAATGCCTATCAATTTAATAAATGCAAAAACATAGATTTTCTGTCTGTGAAGCCGCGGGCTGGTGGATAGTTGTTAATATATATTTATATAAGTGTTATATTAAATATAAACAATAGTGTTAATTAGTTCACAAGCTGCAAAGTACTAAGTGTTTTAATATTACTAATTATACAGAAAGAGTGCTAATGTGTAGTGACGTGGTATATTATTCCTGCTGTACTTTTTTTGTTAGAATATGAAATCTATATACGATATTTAGTCAATTTGTCAATTTTATCTTCCAAAATATGTATAACTACACGATGTTTATATTAAATTTATCTTATTAGCAGTTGTTTCTACTACAAAAGGGCTAAATTTAAACATATTATATATAAAAAAATATGAATTATTTAAATAATTAAGGAACCCACGATGTATTTATAAATTTCGTGATAGACAAGCCAAATTGGACTTAATCACAGGAAAAAGAAACGGTTTATTTGTTTTGTAAAGAGTAAATAAATAAACAAATAATAATTATGTGAAGAGAACGATAATTCAGTCACTCACCTGAGTACTTGTAAATCGTCTGCTTCCAGAGCGACTCAAGGTTCCTCCTCTCACGTTGCTATCGGACAGCTCAACTTCAACTCCTCCGTCGGCGGCGCGGCGGCGCGAGAGTTCACACAGTTCGGCTATTGGTTGCACCTAAGATTTTTTACAACATTACATCAAACTTCACTTCACATTCAGTACATATTTTGCTTCTGGAGTGTTATATTCATATATCTCCAATTTTACACTTAGATTTTTACGCAATACTATTTTATTTAAATTGCAATAATTGTTATGTTAACTCACTAACCTTAATAGTAACAGAATCTTGACTACTCTTAATCAGGTCTATCACTTCTTCCCTGCTCTTTCCTTCAACATTGACTCCGTTAACTTCGATAAGCCTGTCTCCAGGTAGCAATCCTGTTTCACTTGCTCCAGGATACGAGCCAGGCTCGGCTAATATTACGGCCTTGTGGGTTAATTTACTTAAAACAACATTAGTACCACTGTATTTATTATCACCATTTAATAAACCATTTTCCTCATATCCAGTCAAATCTTTCATATCGCCGATGAACACTCTCTCTTGTATCATTGCTCTGCGGAGACTAAAACCAAAATCATTTCTGGGTGCCTTTTGACGCTGAATAGTCAGCACCCTCGGTTTTGGTAGATGGAGAGGACTTAAGGAGGGTAAAGGTAAATAAACATCGTCAAACATGCTCGTCCTAGACCATCTATGGAAGCCTTGAGATTCACCAACTGGGGATGTGGAGAACGGTGGTGTAGCGAAAGACGAATTAGTAGTCGTGTCGGTAAGAGAATCAGCACTAGGCGATGTAGAAGTAACACCAACGTAGCTATTTCCATTAGTTTTGGGAGTATCTTCATTATCCTGAGTTTTAATCGTTGAATTCGTGTTATTTTTATAGTTTTTGTATTGATTTTCAACGGGACTATGAATTACTTTTTTGGTAAAATTTTGTACTTGATGCATATCATCACTTGACGAAGTACTTTTTGAAGGCGGGACGCCGTAAGAAATAACTTCATTTTGTTGGGTATTACGGGCGAGCACATTTGGATCTTGGCCGTTTATGTAATCTACGGTATCAGAACTTTGTACTTTGTTGCTTTCTTGGGAGTTAGAGCTAGTATTACTTAAACGAGTGCCCTTTAAAATTCCTCGTTTAGGAGGTCGCGGTGGTATCGGAGGTAGATTTGGTGCTTGCCGTGGGCTACTATTTATATTATTTGGATTATTCAACGAGTTGAGAGATGTTTCCGAACTATCAGATTGTAAAACTCCTTCTTTTTTATTCCAGCTATGAGTCGGGTAGACAGGAGATAAATGATTATTTTCGTCACTAAGATTGGAGTTTGATCCTGAGGTAGAAATATGTGGATAATTAGAGTAATTGGAATCTTGTTCCAAGTGAGCGAAAAGTGATGCTGTATAATCTGCGGTGATACCAGACGGCAACTTTTCTTTTTCTTTGCGCCTTCCTCTTAGTTTTAACGATCTTCGAACCTGCAAAAAAAAATTGTATGCTTAAATAAAATTTACTTACTTCTTCGATCACGAATTCAAGTCTATCACTTTCTTTTATATCAAGTTTTTGATATTTTATTTGAATGGTTTTTTTTTTAATATTCTCTTATTTTAACTAACATCATGTTTGTATGTCCTGAAGGTAAATAGTATTATTAATATAACGAAACGCAGATAACATTGGATTCATAAAAAGAGTTATACTAGATGCCCTGACAATGCCTAGACTGGCAGGGTATCTGTCGCTAATGAAAGTGTAGCCGTAAAATTATTTCGAACCGGTTTACATTTTTATGGGTACACCGGAATTAATATATTTGGCCTACATGAACTTAAATGTAAATATAAAATATATTATAAACAAGGGTAAAATGATAAAATGGATTGAGAATTTATATTTAGAACTTTACGATAAACGTTGATGTATTAGCATCCTTTACCAAGGCACTTAAAGCACGACCGATCACTTTGAAACCTTTGGTCTCCACTTTCGATACTGGTTCCATCACTTTCCACCACAATGTAGCAATAAAGCCACGTACAAACTTATAGCAACTAGTATTTGTCACTAACTTCCATTGAATACTGTATATAATCAACAATCCGATTTAATCACGTCCTTAATTTGTGTACACAACAACAAACAATATTATAAGTAAATAGCAGTTTTGACGACTATTTGAACTATTATTTATGACATAAAAATAAATGACCCATAAGTAATTATTAAAATAACCAAGATCCGTGCATGTTATGGGTCTTAGGCAACTCAGGGACCGCGTCCTTCGTATCTTTTCACCCAGCCGTCCCAAATGTCGAAGTCCTCGCGTCATATCCGGTGAAACCATACAGTTTCAATGAGTTACAATAATTAAAAGACCGGAAGTGACGATCCTACATCAAAAATAAACACGCTTTTGCATGATACGGCGCATGTTGAAGCATAAAAATGCTTTATTATGAAATAGGTTAAAGACCTCTTCGTAGCATAGTAGACAGTGTGGAAATATATTATTTAGCTACTCTGCTACTTATGTACAATACGTAAAGGTTGCAAGTTTAAATGAAAAAAGGGTTATTCTAATGTCTCACCATAAACAAAGATATTAACGTTAAAAAAAAAACAATTATAATTTTTCCAAAGTGCCTACTAGTTAAGCAAATCTAATACAATATTTATTGTGAAATAGATTAAATCTTTAAAGTGTTTAAGTTTCTTATCGATCACCAATACACATTATAAGTCAAGTGGACATTAAATGATAGCGGTTACTCATATCTTTTTAAATACCAATCTACCTATATACATTTTCTGTAGCAAATATTTTTTACAGCTTTACGCTTTCACCCACATAAAGCGTAGTCAGAGAGAACCTAGTGTCAAGAAAATTTCTCCATTTTCCACCAGAAAATCGAGACATTGTGTGTTGAGTGACAGAACTCAACGCCGCGCTTTGTCTTAGGTACAAGAGCGGAGAAATTAAAATATTTTTAAATATAACAAACACTTGCGGCACTTGCGACGTTTTAGCTACAAGTAATTTCTTAAGATTATTGTATTTGTAGAGCCAACATTTTCGTCACTTTTAAATCGTCGAACGAATATGAAGCTACCACTTAAGAAGTCAGTTTAACTCAGAAGAGAAGATTTAGTTAGATATGTTAAATATAAAATTTCATTTTGTTTCCTAATTCTTAATAGTTATTAGAAAAATCCTAAATTGTAATATATAAATAGTTAAATAGTACTTCAGATCATTACTGATAAAAATATAATAAATCCAGATTCTATGCTACGTGCATCACTCACCCTTGCCCTTTAAATTTATGTTATTAGCATAATAAAGCTGATTTATAGCTTAAATGTCTATTTAAAAAAATAAAATAGCCCTACTATTTTTTTAAAATAGCCCCACTAATTTTACAACGGGCAAGAAATAAAGATTTTAACTAGCTATTTTACTTTTTTTTACTTTTTGTGCAAAACAGAAAAAACACATTCTTAATAAATTTTAAGCTAGCTAAACTTTCAACTTCGGTTGACCCTACAGATTTTAAGTTTAATACGCCTTAATGAAAAGCTATTTGTTTTATCTATAAAATATACAACATCTGAATGTCAGATGTTGATATTTGCTGCAGAAGCTGGCATTGCAACAACTTACGACTCAATACGAAAATATTATCTATATGAATATATAGAATTTAGATATAAGTATTTATACCAAATGACAAAGTGGAAATAATAAATATAGCTCAACAATAACGCTCAAAAGATAGCTACTGAAGAAAAGAATAATACATTTCTAGTCCACCTCGAGTTGGTATGCACAATCTCTTGCAACTTTCCGTGTTCTTAATCTTTTGTATAAGTTACTACGGGCACATTTTAAATTGTGATATTGTTGTACGTTGCTTACAACGCAGTATTGCAGGAAAATCGGACTATTAACAAAGAATTTTCAAATTCTCTTATGTAAACAATCAACTTTATACAGTATTATTAGTGTTTTTGAACTATCTAATTTTAACGATTGTAAAAGAGTTTAAAACAAACATTTCATAACAAACTTTACTAATATTTATCAACTTAGAAACGAGGATAAAAGAACGGTGCAATTTGTGTACTCAGGAAGGGGGACAAGTTTTATATATAGTTGGAAATATTGAATATGGTGGCAAGGTAAAACAATGCATAAGCACAACGATAGCTCAGCTGCAGTGACACAGACTTATGTAGATAAGGAGAGTGATTATGCGACGCTTACAGCATGTTTGACGAGTAAAGATAAAAGCCTGTATTATAGTATTCTTGTATCTACGAGATTATTATTATTATTATATTATTACTTATTTCGATTGAACCATGGCTGTACGACATGCACAGTTTGCAGCTAACAAACTAAAATGGCATTATAATAATATAATTCAGATTTATGTTCTTTGAAACATCGTTTCTATCCAATATACTTACTATATTACATTACCTTGAACTGCTAAAATAATATAAATATCCAGTTATAATTTCAGCGTAAAAAATCGTGGAACACCTTGAAAAACAATTAGAAAACTAGTTTGTCCATAATCGCTGTTATTTCTTAGATAACTGTAAAGTTGGAAAAATATAGTCGACACCTGTTTACTTTGCGAATATTTATTTTGTTCGTTATAAGGCGATATTTTAAAGTTTAGTAGAGTTTTATTAATATTGTAGTATTATTTATTACCGAGAGCTTTTGCATTATAAATAAATTGGTAGGCATAGTTATAATATATGAGATGTTCAATAGATTTGTGAATTCTTTCGAACGATCAAAGTATTTTGTAAGGTTTCCGCATTGTTAATCCCTAAGCAATATACCGCGTAGTAAGAAAAGGGCTTCATTCGACAAAGTCAATGGCGCATTAGACATAATGATTAGAAACAAAAAAATCTATGGTATCCTTTGCGTACCTCTTCCAGCCTTAATGGTTCCTCAAGTCCAGTTAAGCGTTCGCGTTTCTCTCGTTCTTTTCTCTCTTTCTTCTCTTTTTTCCGCCGTTCTTTATCTGCATCTCTCTCCTCATAGCCTCCGGAATCGCCCGTGAGGACAGTCGATTTTTTCATAAAATTGAACATTATGTTGGAACTGTAACAAGAATTTGTGTATTTAATAACGTGGATCAGATGTACACGTATATTAGTGGCATTTAGAAATATTTAAGGAGAGACCATATTTGAGTAGAGTAAATAGTAACCTACTCTACAAATTGAGTCACGTCAAATTTTAGATGTGCAATAAAACGGGACAAGCATGACGAAGGCCAAATAGCAATAGCTTTAAACCTGTCTCAAAAAGTTCAAGGTGATCGTCTATTTAGAACATGATATATAATTTTGTTTGCATAGTGTGCTGCAGATACAATAAATACACCGTATGTAAAAAAATTAACAACATACTTATACTTATATAGAAAATTATTATAACAGAATAATAGTCGTATGTACGTATAATAAAATATTTTTTAATTATGATTACTTTTTGATTAATCATTTAAATCGGTTAAAACAGACAGACAGACAGTATTATATTGATAAGTGCCACTAATAATATACATTTTTAAATATCTTCCATGTACATCCCCTAAAGTCCATCCGCACGTCCGTATCGACCACATGATTTAAGTGGGGGGGGGGGGGGTCACTTGCACGCGCTGCTGCGCGGGGTCACCGGTGCACATCTGGAGCTGACGATGCATGCCACAGCATGCGAACCGTTGGTGATGGGGGACTGAACAGGCGGGTGGGTCCACTCGAAAAAAATTCTACAGCCGGTCAATCACACTCACTATCCACTTCTTCTTTCACTAATTCGCCTATTTCGCCTATTCCATCAACGTCATCATCATATTCATGACAAACGACGAGGTCACCAGATGTTGTACAGGAGGCGGCTGCCGTGCTCAGTGTACCCACTGGAAGGCCTACACGTGCGGGAAAAATATGATCTGAACTAATGAACCGTTATATATCTTGTCATAACAAAAAGTAAAACTACGTTAATGAGTAATTACTTAAAACCCCTACACCAAGAATTTTTTTTGTACATAATGCAGGTTGGAGATCCGCGTAGAGCATTTATTAAGGTGAAAACAATTATCACAAAATACCCACCCCAAATTTTTACCGAAGTACAAAAAGTATTACAATCCAAAAATCCGCCACTTGCAAAATCTGCCAAACAGCCAACTCATATCCTTTCACAAGCAAACGTTAGGATGAAATGATCGAACGAACTTAATGAAAATTGTCAGATGCTAGTGAAGTGACCCAATTAGAAAATAATACGACTTGTTAATGTAAAAATACTTATTTATATGTAGAAACCCGCACCTATCACACCATACAGAACAAAGAATAGCTGACCAAAGGCGATTATTATTTTTAAACAAAAGTATAAAAAAATATTGAAATCAAATAGGGAAGTGGAAATAAAATTACCTAATAATAACAATCATTTAAGAAAAAGTATTGTGGTGCCGGATTCCTAAAGCAATCAGACAGACGAACAACTCATACGACATACATACAACAAAATTTTTAAACTATTCAAACATTTGCACAAAGTACACAGATTTATCAGAAAAAAAGCAAAATTATATTGAAATAGTATTTAATAGGTGTTAATCAAATTTAAGAACATAAATCCTAAAACCAGACCTTATATTCCAAAACAAAAATCATCTCGTAAATTTCCTCATATAGTCAGTTAAATAACAACGTATTACTTCAAAGACATTTGAGTAGCGAATTCGATTTTAATACTCTTCATTAAATTATATATACAACTGCTTACACTGCAGCTATTTGTAATGGAACTAAATTCGTTTTAAGTGAAAATTATCGTACTCGTAACAGCTAACCATTGTGGCAAAGAAGAATTAAAAGTAGAATAGATTATACGATATACATTACAAATTGGCAGACTTACGCAGTATATTGCCGGAATCTTAAAATAGTTAAAACTGTCGAAGAAATAAAAATACAATATAAAACACATTCACAACACGAACAAGCGAATACAGAAGCATCTCACTATAGACGCTACGATGTTATGAAACAAGCACTTAATAAAAATATTCATATAATGTATATCGATCACAAAAGCATTTGATTAAGTGCCCCATAGTTGGTAACTATATATTTTAAAAATGTATAGGATTCACTCCATTGTTATAACATTTTTAAGCACTGAGCTTAATGACGCTCCAATGGAGCACCGGATAGAAATTAAGTAAAAAAAATACAACATTAACTACTGATCCGATTCCAATTAAAATACAAAGAGGCATCTTCCAAGGAGATGCGCTAAGTCCATTATGGTTTTGTTTGGCATTAATCCCTCTATATGAATTACTTAATGGCACTAACATAGGATTTCAACTTGAAGACAATGACACACATCACGTACATTAATACATTTATTGTACATGGATGACATAAAACTATACGCCTTTAACAATCATGAACTCACAATATTAGCTGACATCACACTCTCTTCTTCTACAGATATACGAATAGAATAAAGCGTTGAATAATGCAAAATACATTTAATTGTTGGTGGTAGAACACAACAAAATACATACACACTTTAAAATGGCGAATCAATAGATGAAGATAGCACGTAACCTATCTTCTATTAATACCTAGAATTTAATCAGGCTAAGCAAATAAAACAGAAACAAACCAATGTAGAACTAACAAATAAATGAAATTTTCGACTTTATCAAATTCTGAAATCACAATTCAATTCTTATAATATTATTAAAGTCGCCAACGCCTATGAAAAACCAGTGCTTACTTATTACGCAAACAGATTTAATAAAACTGCAACGCATCATAAACACTTATATGACTACTCATAGGAAACATCACCCTAAATCATGCACCCAACGCCTATTTCTCGTCAAGATGGAGGAAGAGGTCTTATTGACATTCGTAATCTACACGATAACTAAATTTCGAAACTATTTTTACACCAAAGCTGAAATTAGTGAACTACACAAATTTATAGTTAAAATAGACCAGAAATATTCACCACCTAATTCAAAAGATAGTAATACACAAATAAATCAGACCTTGACTAGTAAGCAGCTGAAAATAGAAGCATGGTCTTTAAAGTCACTCCAAGGAATACATTTTGCCGATCTTAGTCAAACTCACGTCGACAAAGTTGCGTCGAAAGAATGGCTACGGCGGGGAGATCTCCCAGAGACGGAGCTCCCAGTCTTCATGATGCCCATTCAGGATCAAGTAATAGACACTCGAAACTACCAAAAGCACATAAATAAAAGATCCAACATGGTAAACGATTTATGTAGAAAATGCAAATGTAGTTCTGAAACAATCCAACACATTACCGGAGCCTGAAAATCTATAATCCAATAAATTTGCTCATCACACTAACAACAGGCACAAAAAATTCCTTATTATAAGTACGGTGTGTTAAACTGTTTTAGAATGTACTAATTAGAAACTTCACAGGGATCGTACAATTATCCCCGATAAAACCATACACTATAATAGACCGGATATATTACTTTTCGACAAAGTTATGAACACCGTATATCTGATAGATATAGCTATACCTAATACATACTATACTATTACTTATTCAAGTAAAATAGATAAATATACAGATTTGTCAATAGAGCTTAAAACTCAATGGAAAGTTGAATCGGTCGCCATAGTACCGATAGTTCTTTTAAATACAGGTGTCATACCACAACGTTACACACAAGCAGCTATAAGAATTCACCGTTTAACGTATATTTTTTTACAAAAAGCGTCAATTTTAAATACTTGCCGTATTGTAAGAACATTTTTATCATGATAAAATAGTTAGATAGCTGTAAGATCGTCTGTTTGTTACTGCATTTCGCTAACACTAAAGTTGTTCCATCCAAATATTGCCCGGCATCGTGCTCGCGCTAATTGGTACATACCCCAATTATTTGGCAGAACAAAAATGTAAAAAGAATCATAATAATAATAACACAATTATTGCACAAGAACTTACAATTTATCATTATATCAATTTATTACACTTAAATTATATGTGCAATGGCAGCCATATTACTAGAAGTAATCTTTTCCAGCAACAAATGACTAAAGGGTTTATACCACAAGAGAACTCAGAGAGGTGCACAAAGTATTATACTTACTTAAATATACTAAATTCACATTAGCAAAAAAATGGACATACGTAGTATCATAAATACATAGATCATTGGAATTTTAACCCGCAACCATTGCATACTATCAGCGTGAATGACATCGTAAATGCGCCACTACGGCGTCACCGTCACCATTTTTCTTTGTCTATTTGCATATTAAATAAGTTAGGGTAAGGTATTTAAAATTAGTTTCACTATTTTTGCACGTTGCTTGAGTCTTCATACAATATTTTGCAGCTCTCTCCAAACATGATATAAGTCAATAAATTCTTAATATAATAATAATCAATCTTCTTGCAGTAAATAAATGCCTTTGTGAGTTATACCCAAATATACTGTATTCTTTAATTACAAACCTTGCATTTTCACTGACCTTGGCAACATAATAGCATATTTTAGTTCATTCATTATTCATTATATTTTATTTTAGTTCACATAAATGTCCCAGAGAACCGACGGTAAAATTGATTGAGTGCTCTTTGTATGCTCCTGAAATATAATTTTCTTTCACCGCTTAATAGCTAGACTGCTCATTGCCTTCAGTAGATATTACATACTTTATATTCAATCTGTGTTCTTTATTGTAAATGTTTTTCGTACGTTCAGAACTCATGTTTATCAATAAAAGGAGAATCATAATAAGCCGCCTTAACAAAATGTGTTCGCGTGATGCGCATTTTAATATAAATATTAAAGATGTGCAGCAACTGATGAAGAACTATAATAGCTAGCTAAACTATAAGGAAGAGGAGGAAGAGGCGCGGATTCGAATCCCGCTGCGTTCAAATTTATATAAGTGTTCTAAATATGTCTTTTTCAATTTCCTAAGTGTGCGAATAACAGTTGTAAAATAAAATGTACAAAACATGATAGACATGCTTGTTCTTCTACCTAGCATTAATCCAATATATACCAGTGAAACTATGACAATTAATTGAATAATCCAGTTGTAAAAAAAAAATATTAATAAAATATTCCTTCTGGTGGACAGTTTTCTTTAACAAATGAAAATCATTGATTATTGCAGCTATCGTGGCTTATTAATGTACGTCTGATTGTAAACGCGATGGTTGTGGGTTCTACTTCCACTTAAGAAAATGATTATATATATAAATATGTTTTAAATTCTCTCCGGTAACACAAATATTCAATACGCAACGTGTCGAATTTGGATAGAAGGCATTAAATAAAGTATCACTATGTCCTCTTTGTCTGCCGATAGAGAAAAGTCTGAAGATGTAAAAAAAATTAAATCGGCTGGAATATCTCATGTGGAAGTCTTAGGATCAAAAAAATCATTACCTTAAAGGAAATTATTATAATTTTCGGTATAAATTTAAATGGCCCTAACATTAAGGCTATATGGTTTTAATGTCGAAAAGTGGTATAAGTAAGTAGAATGTCATAAATTCTACGCAAATCAATTGCGGGCATCAACTAGCAACAATTTTATTTTTAATAAAAGTTATAATAATCTTATAACTAAGCTTTTAGTGTATAATGTCATTCGTGGCGACATCAACGTGTGGTCTAGGAAAATATTTAGGTCGTCTGATTGAACGTAATTTAGCCGTTTTAGTCCATACATGAACATAAGGTACAATAGTACAGTACTCTTATACTAAAGTTTACAACCATTTTGAACATTCAAATTTAGTTGACACAACGCAATACAACACAAAGGAAATCACAATAGATAAACCGTTATTACTTGGAACCGATACTAAGTTCAATCCAAAATAACTGTCTTCACATTCTATAGTACAGTGTGCTTTGAATTAAGTGAATACAAACCGAATGTAAATGTAGAACACAATTGTATTACAATAATCATACGTCACTACTTGTGCTTCAATAGCATCTACAAAGAGTTTGCTACGAGTAACGAGCCTACAATATAAGTATGCACATGATAAGCAATAAAGTATTTTTACTGAGTCTCAAAATGTCGTAGCTACAGATGATAGAAGTAGAACGAAGTAGCGGACAACAACTAGTTTATCCAATTTTTTTGTCACAATCATTATAACGATTATTATAAGAATCATTATAACGGAAATTACTCCTTGGAGCAACAAATTCGTTGCGTCATTTCTTTAGTTTGTTTTTATCAAAATGTCATCAAAATGTCGTTCTGGTTTTGCAAAACTACAATATGCTTTTCTATCACCTACTCTGTATAATAAAATAAATCAACTCCATCAGATATATCCTATACAAAAGTACTCATGCAATAAAGCTGTGACCAATTGGCTACTTAAACTATCCTATGCAGAAATTAAAAAATTACTATCACTTTAGATAAAACTAAATCATTAATGTAGTATGTATATGTTATTATATTATATGCAATAATATATAAATATACTTTACTTATATTTTATTAATAATGCACAGTAAAAGACAAATTATAAATGTTACAAAATATAGCTTGCACACACATTAATCTTGCAAACTCACACACTCACACACACACACACACGCACGCATGCACGCACGCACACGTACACGCACGCATGCACGCACGAATGCACGCACGCATGCACGCACGCACATACACACAAAACACTATATTCACTGTTATAAATAATAACACATTGTTTCCATCGCCTGGTTGTGTAACGCAAGACGCAAGATTGTGTTAAAATAAATCTTCTTCTTCTTGGCATTAATCCTGGCCTGCCTCCTACTCAAACCCCTCCACTTTGCGCGATATTTGACATCCTCGGTGGTAAGTCCATTGGCTTTCATGTCCTTGTGTTACAATAAATATCCATATACACTCTTAAAATTGTTTTGTTGCGTTCATTCTGATAAATTTATTGTTCTCACCAGTTTCTACATAATATTGTTTTGAATTTACATAACACACGCCAGATGTTTACACGTAAATAAATCGTGAATGATGATGTGTTTCAGATATATTTCAGTTATTTTCATCACCGATTTCATAACTCTTCATGCGGTTCGTGTCGTATTGTTATAACTGTCCTTTTTTTTAACAATTTTTAAAGTGTTATTCGCACACTTAGGAAATGGAAAAAGACATATTTAGCATTGCATACATAGCATTTTAACAAAGCGGGATTTGAACCCGCGTCTCTTGAAAACCGTTCAAATCCCGCTGCGTTCAAATTTTTATACGTTTTCTAAATATGTCTATAACTGTCCTTATTACTTGTATGGAAGTATTCGCTAGATACAAATATTTTTCTTCAACAAAGTTTCAATACATCGGTCACATACCGGCATATGTCGTGTATTGGTTAGATTCATACGTATTGATTTTACGTGACAAATCTTTCATTCGGGAGTTTTTCTTCTAGGTTTTGACGTATAAGTGCACACTTTTTGTACATGAATAGCTTGACGAGCTATGGACTCCTGTTGCTGGCAAGTATTCAAGATTGTATGCATTGTTATTTATTGCAACTAAGTATTACGTGTAAAATATGAATTTTAAAAGACATTCAAGTATGGTAGTGCAAATTTACTGAGGTAAGTTTTATACAATGAATGAATTCTTGGAGTAGTAGAAATATTAATTTATATTTTAGTATTTTCTTTTCTAGTCTTAACTGTCCGTCCGGTTGGACCGGAACAAATATTTGCCACGCAATCCATCACATTGACAGGATTCATTTCTGCAATGAAATAACGCATTAACCATGCCGAGCCGGTTTTAGTGCCATTTGTTTATATATGAGCTATACTTGTGGACTATACATTAGCTGTGGACACTGGTTTCTGGCCCATTTTAACTTTAAACATTTCTCTAACAAAATGTTTTTTTAAGAAATAGAATAAACATTCTAAGACGTACGTGCTATGCATGATAATCAGGAGGAATATTACGGTCAGTGGGCATCGACCTGGATAATGCGCGTTCCAGACACAACGACGCCGCACGCATTTGACGAAGCGATACAGGACCTTGCATCTAATGACTCTAACATACATTACAAACAATATGTAATGTAAGCCGTGTATCATACTAAAATAATTTCCCTTGTAAATGATTTATTCAAAGTACAATTTTAATCGCTCGTATAATTGATTTATACACTTTAAATGCGTTTATAAACTAATATAAGCATACCAAATATATGTATGGTAATATTTTATTGACGCCATCATGGCGATGTGTGGATGGATGGCGAAACAAAACGTTACGCTTTAGCTGACCAATCCGACATAAAAAAAATATAATTTTTTAAAATCATATACTATTATATATGTTATTATTACGAATGGGATTTTAAAACATTATCATTGTGATAAGTCAGTCACGCCCTAAGTGCACAACGACAGCTTCATATGGCGTAAATCAATTGAAATAAGGCTTCCAGAATAAACAGGTAAAATATATAAGAGAAAGATTATTGAATCTATCTTAAAGCAAAATTATCATTATTTTTATATAGTTATCGATAGAAATCTCTATATAATATATAAGTATATTAGTAAATCATATATAAGTATATCATTTCAATAGTTCGAGGTTGTTTTTAAAGTCGACAAAATATCAAATTCTCTCTATTATAAATCAATATGCAGTAACCTTAAAACCTACATGAGAAATTTGTGATTCATTCATTGGGTATCGTATAAAATACAGGTAAAAATACAGGTTTGGCAGACCGGGAGTGCATGCTAAATATTTTAGTATTGGGGTTGGATGATGTGTCTTAGATATTTAAGAGATTTGGTCTTTATAAGAAAACTGCATTGATAATATGACTATCAAGTCATCAAAACATATTTGAGTTATATTTATTTTAATAAAATATAGAAATAATCAAATATAAGTAGGTACATACTTACATGTAAAATAATTCAGAATGGCACAACTGAGTAAATTACTGAAAGCGTGGCCTTGATTAATAATTATAAAATTTTATATATTTTTATGTTCACCATGGTTTAATGGCTGGCATGGTTTGAATGTTAGAAATTTAAAATTGTAGACATTATATAGCAATTTATAGAGCATAGTAACTAAGTAGTAAGTACCAACAATGAAAATTTAAACCCAATCGATCACTTTATAGATAAAAAGATCACGAGCTGTGTTAGACTGTAGTAAAGTATACTTTATTTATTCATACACTTTAATAGGTTAACTTTTAACGAGTTTTAAAACCTATTTTAAGCATTGGGCGACGGCGAAAAGTATGGAATAATATAATAATAAATAATTTAAAGGGAAACAAACTTTTTAATTTTATTTTCACTTATTTTACTAATTATTGGATGGTATAACCAGTCTGCAATCCTTCATTGATATAATTTATACAAGTAAATGATAAGTACACATCTATTGTATTGTATTGCATAACTTTGTACTAATAATACAGTTAGTACCTATTTATTAACTTAATAAATAATCAATTAATGATATACGAGTATGAGCTAATATTAAACTGTGGGTAAAAAACTATTTTAAGTTAATTCAAATAAATATAGTCATAAAAGCCAAAAATATGCAAATATCAAGCGCAGGTTAAGAGATTAACAGTTATGTAGGATATTGAGAATGTTAAAACGGCTGCAAGGTACGGTCGATGTACTTTAAATAATACCGTTCAACCTTGTGGAACCCGCAATAAATGAAAACGTCATCAACGTGACCCTCAAATGAAATGGAAATTTTTTTATCCCAAGAGGGCCTCCGCCAAAATGTACAAGTCGCTATTCAACGATAATTATCAACTACTTTGAAAACAACGGAAAATACAAACAGCATTTACCTTTTAGTGTAAAGTCCGCATTATACTATCAATTTGGAAAATATTTTAGATAAGTATATAATGTCTATTGAAATTTTAAGTTTCACGCCGTACCGTTTTCTTCCAGTTGCCTGCTCCTTTTTTAATTTTAATTTAATTTATAAACTCTTAATAAACTACAAAGCGTGAGCAGATTAAATTAATTATAAAAATATTTTAACTCGAAATAATAAAAAAACAATAATACAATTGCGATATTTCAAACCTATTTATTACTTTTGATATTCTACATGACCCGCATTCATTATACTACGCGCGTATATTGACCGTTAAAACATGTATCCAAGTACAGTAAACCCCCTTTAATACGATTGCGTAGACTGAACGAGACCGCGCCTTAAGTGGGAAACGTATTAAGTGGGAAATGAAAATTAAAATGTTTATATTTATTTCGTGAAGATATTTTATTATAATGATACTGAATTATACACGTATACAATTGTTACAGAACTATTCAGCTACTTCTTTTATTTGTACAGCAGACTAGGCAGAGGGAACTTGGTGTCAAGGCACTCCATTCTTTACTTTCCGCCCGAATGTGACACTTGGCGTGTTGAAAAACGCAACGCTTCGTTTTATCTTGCCGCCAGACCGAAGAAATTAAAATAACTTAAATATTATCATTTCCCCCAAGTGCGAATCGAACCCACAATCATCGTGTATACAGACTCTGTCTACACTGTGTTGCCACAACGGCACAATTACAATAAATATATAAAATCGGTAAAAGTAAAAATATTATAAATTTTATTATAGTACTACGGTTCATCAAATTTATTTGTTGAATATATAAATTTAAATTATACTTTAATTATTCTTTATTTGGGTTTAACAAAAATAACCTTCCTATCGCGAAGAGATGACTTGATGGCGGATTCCGAACGTGCCAGAATTTTGACCTAATCTTGTTCATCGGTCGGATCGGAAAACTCTACTATTAACTCTAGTAAAATTTGAATTCATAAAATATTTGAAACATTATATTTCTCATTTCATAGACCACATTTGGCTTTATATGCGCTCTCTACCAAACACTTAAATAATATCTTTATTACAAACCGTGATATCAATGACCGTCAGTCAATGTTTATGAAGTGAGCTTACATGTTATTGGTAATATAAAGGCTGTTATCATTAGTATAGTACCCCCAGCACGCATCGAGCGTGGTAATTAAGACAGCTCATGTCGTCGCACCGCATTCCTCGCTATTGTTGCATATGACGCGTGCTCGTCTTTCAGATCTTTAGTTCACGTATTTTTTACGTAAAATAAATTTACTGTTTCCTTTATTGAAAGGTGACTTAATAGTATCCGTTGACAATTATGTTATTTAACTAAAATTACGTATGAAAATGCCTATATTGGTAAATATTTAGTTAAAACGATGCACTTTGTCATTCACAAAATTAATCAATCTCAGCTATTATTGTTATTATATATGAAAGTTTTTAATAGACCCACATTAATTATTATATTTCAGTCACCTTTTAAGGTAAGTTCAGCAGATTTCAGCTCCATTCGCAAAATACGATACTCAGGCATCCCAATTTTAGAGGTAACTATGAAACACAAAGGAATATTCGCACAGTGTGTACTATGGAACACGCAACCAGAGTTCAATCACCTGGTTACGCAATAACCGAGAGCCGAGCTTTCATCCACTATTGGCCTATAGAATAACGAGAGCACCTCAATTGCTTGTTAACACACGCAAATAGCTTCATGTAAATAATGAAAGTATCATGTCGAAACAATAAAACTTTTGTTGCAGTTCTCGTTGTCTGCAACTGATATTTCGTCAAGCCCATTAATCTCGCTTTAGTGCCGACTTTCTGGGTACCTATTATTATTTTATATTCAATTGTCATGTCAATTTTATAGTGATAACAAATATTTCTGATTGGTCTTTCATCCTTGACTATTTAGTAAGCAATAAGAAATATAACTGATAATCTATAAAAGATTTTTAAACTAATATACCCATTGTAATATAATAAATAAAATTTTATAACCTACATAACATAGAATAGCTGATTTGTAATATGCCTAAGTGCATACCATCGATATAATATTTTCTAGCTCTGTATGCCGTCGCAATAATGTGGAAGATAAACGATACATATTTAAAAAAAAATGAGTCCCGCTGAGTCTTAGGCCAGTTTTTCTCGACTGTAAGGAATTAACCCTAGTCAACGGTGGTTAATTATATGAGGTACAAAAGATTTATCATATGACTTCTTATTATGAATAAAATGACTAAGCTTCTTTGTGTATGCCATTTCATTTAATTTCAAACATACACGAACATAGATAAAAACCAACTTCACACGTTTCCCCGCATAGCAGGGTGCCATCCCCCCCCCCCCCCATAGCCCCGAATAGCCCTGAAAGAACCTAACGTTATGACACTCCGTTCGCCACTTTCCACCCGAAATCGAGGTAATACTTTGAGTGGTGGAACTCATCGCTGCGCTTTGATGGAAAGGAAAAATGAGATGGAAAAATGTTGGAAAGGAATAGTTTAAATAAATTCCTCCGAGTATGAATCGAAACCACAATCAATCACATTTGCAGTCAGACGCTGTCCCACCTTGCCACAATGGCCTCAAGGGAAAAACATAGAATATAAAAAAAATTACGAAGATGACATATAATATTTGAACAAACGGTTTGAATTGTACTATATTTGTCTAATTTTAGATTTTATTAAGTGTACACGAGAGGCACCGAAAATTACTTTGTAGGTTATAATTTGAAAAGCAAATTGCTGTACTCCGTTATTGAAAGGCCAATTTAAATCAAGTGCCTCTCTTCTCGAGTAGCGCTTTCAAGTCATCAAATTGACTTTTTTTAGTACTTACACAAAATATTTCAATTAAGAATCAATTAATTATTATATTTGTTTATTTACATAAGACGCACTTGAAGCGTCTACTAATATGAGATACAACAATAAGTAGGTATATTATTGGTTTTACTAAATATAATTTGATTTATCTCCATTTATATTCTATATTCTTCATTATGTAAGAAAATATTTATCTTTGGCCTATTTAAAGTGTGATAAGGTGTGACTGTAATACTCGCGGTAGTTCTACAATCGAAATACATATCACACGTATATAAAAAATAGCTGTTCTATGTGGTTCAAAGACAGAAGTACTTTTACTTCGATCGAATCTTTGTATAACTAGAAAAATGTAGAGCGGTGTGAACCGTAAATTGAGGTCTATTCAGTGAAATATTAAAGATTATTTTTTTTTAAATACAGAAATAATTAAAACTTTATCACACAATACGACGTCATCACATCACTATTTTGAATAGGTACGTGACCTATACATACAACTGTCACGCTAAATACGCTAAATATATTAAGCACTAGCTGTGCCTGCCTGCGAATTCATCCGCGCGGAATTCTAAAATAAAGAGTGGCCTAAGCATCGGACCTAATTCTTTATTAAATCAGCTATCTGTCAGTGAAAGTATCATTAAAATCGGTACAGCCGTTCCAGAGATTAGTCGGAACAAACAGACAGACAGACAAAATTTGTAAAAAGAAATATTTATTTGGCATATGTGCCGTGCTCGTACAGATGACAAAAGCTTAACTTATTTATGTGATATTTATATTCTATGTTTAAAGTGTGAATTTGTTGAGGATGCCCCGTGCCGGCCGACCAGCCCCGTTAGATATCTGCGCATCCGGACAGGTCAACGCACTACGCGTTGCGGAAGAAAGGAAATTAGTGTGTTAGTGCGTTTCTATTAATTTTTATTTTGTTTGCATCAAATATTCAACCAATAATAAATAGGCGCAGACTACAAATTTTTATTCGAAGAAACTTAGATTTGAACTTCCACTTTATTAGTTTTGAGTACGTACTCAGGGCAAATTAACGTTAAAGAGTTTGAAATATATTTTTTTTAAATAATTCCCTGCTCTACTAAGACGCCACTCAACACACAATGTTCTGAAATTCGGCGGAAATTGGAGAACGGAATGTTAGGAATTTAACACTAGGATCCCGTTGCCTACTTTACTAAATACAGCATATACGTGCCTTAAACAAAAAAAGACCTTAAATATTTACATCACTAGCGTCATTAAAAAATAAAGCGTCTTCCGGTAAACACGTAATTTTAAAAGTTGCTCATCGCCAAAGTTGCCGATACTATTTTAAGTGTAGAAGGTCAATGTCTGCAGTTGACGGCCACACACATGCTAGATTTAATTATTGTAATCGTAAAACATGACGCCCCCGTTAACGAATTAGCTATTGCGAATCATATGTAAAAAAATATAGTAATGTACTATACGTAAATATGAAAGAGACCGTTAATCGTCGTATTTTTTTTTATTTTAGAAACCAACGCGGCGCTGTGTGTCTGTAAACACGATTGGTTGTAGGTTCGATTCGCATTTGGGGAAATGATTATATTTTAATTATTTTCATTCCTTCGCTCTGGTACCAAAGAGAAAGCGCGGCGTTTAGTTAATAAGCAATTTAATAAGCAATGTCTCGAATTCGGGCGGAAAGCGGGAAACGGAGTGTCATGAGACTAGGTTATCTCTGACTACGTTGCTATGCGGGATATAGCGTGAAGCTGAAATACTTGTTTTAATGATATCAACCGACATCTGCGATCTTAATATTATGGCCGGTGTCCTTTTTTTAGTAAAATTGTTTACAGAATGTGTAAATATCTAATGTTGGGTCGTAATACGTATTACAGTCAACTTCTCAAAAATTTAGTTCTAGTAATTCTCAAAAAAAAATACGTAAGATTTAGATGACAATTAACGAGTTAGGCGGGCTAGGGCACTTTCTTTAAGAAAACAACGTACAAGGAGCCTAACGCCGCTCTTCGTTTAAATAACAACCATAAACAGGCTCACGTGTTTTCTAGCATACATAGCATAGCATTATACAGCAGGGTAGTCAGAGAGAACCTAGTGTTAAGACACTCCGTTCTAAATTTTCCGTCCGGATTCGAGACAGTGCGTGTTGAGTGGCGGAACTCAACGCTGCGGTTTATGATGCACCAGACAGAGCAAAGAAATAAAAACAATTTAAATATAATCATTCCTTTGAGTGGGGACGTACATCGTGTTACTGCGTCACGGTGATGATTAACGTACTGGTATAATTTATATATTATGCAAAAGGATTAATAGCGAAAGCAGCAAGTTACAAAATCTTAGTATATAAAGATAATATTTAATTCGTGGAAAGGTATTTTTAATAAGAAATGTTTCTCTATGACATATCAATGTGTAACAAAACTCTTTCCCATACATTTATATTTTCTAATAACCTCTCATTTTAAGCTACAAACATTACCACGATGTTTATCAGAAAGAAAGCTATTTTGTTATGATTATATATAATAATTAATTGGCACTTTTCTACGTATTTCTACGTAAGACACAAATAATGTTCTACGTCGGCTTTAACATTAAAAAGCATTTTACTGCACTCCATTCCAGCCTTCTTCCGCTACTCGTGGTTCGCATGAACGCTTTGTGCCTCTCTCTGATTGGATTAAACAAGATAAATAAAATTTTCCAAGTATTTTTAAGAACATATTAGATTCAAAAGTGAAAAAGGTGTGCAGTTTATTTATATTCATTTGAAGAATATTAGAAAAATCAGTCTACACGTTAGTCCTAGGTTTCATGTTATGCAATATACAGTAGATATACTTCTATTATTTTTAACGCAACCAAAATTTTGTCCCAAAAAAGCTGAAATCATAATCATATAAACATAACAAATCTGTATAAATTGACTCCCTTTTCCCAGAAATTATAAGTTATTACAATTAACAACGATATTGTACTAAATATATTTTGAAAGAAATGAAAGCGACTTCGTAGATATTAATAGAAGCTTCGACGTCAAAGGCAACGGAGGAAAAAGGGTAGGCGGAACAAAAAAATCAATCAATCAACGTGGTGAATTACAAATGAATGTCTTATTAGCGTTAAATAGCATTATTTTATTTCTATACAATTCTAATAGTTTATCACTGGAATAAAGCCATGTGTACGTTTTTAAACTCAGTTTACTAACATGTAAAAAATATGATAAAAACATCGCTTTTATTTTTATTATTTCTGTGTGCATTGGAAAATAATGTTATACAATAACAAAAAGAAAGTAGCTATAAAAATCAATTTTATAATATTATCTATATATATGTATAATAACAATGTGACTAACTGATCGCTGTCTCTACATGGAAGAATATGAAAAAATATATTATTGGTGGCATTTATTAATGTAATAGAACCCAAAACAACGATTTTTAATTATCTTATCTGTTTGTCTGTTTGTTTGTGCACGCTAATCTTAGAAAAGGCTGAGCCGATTTAAATACAATTTAAATAATGTATTGTGGTAAAGTTTCCTTAAAATTTAGTGTTTATTTCATTTTAATCGATTCATAAATAAAAAAGTTACAATTGTTTAAATTAAAAACTTAAGCAAAGCTTGTGATTTAAGTGAGAACGCGGGCGGGCGACAACACTAAATAGTTTAGTCATGTAGTAAAAGCAGGCGAAGCTGCGAGCGGGTCGCTAGTACAATATTAAAATCGATTCAAATAAAACACGTCGATTTAAACCAAACTAATTTAACTTAGTTAAGATCAAAGCTTCGGCTGTAGGTTATGTGTCAGTCAGTCATTAAATATAAATATAAATAATACTAAACTAAGTATTTAAATTAATTAGTTATAAATGATAATTGGACATATATGTAAAAATATTTGTGGCTTCCCAATAGCCTAATATGTTTTTTTAAATGTAGGTATTTAGTATTACAAGGTAATTTGACATTGATTCATAAACTCTGAAAGCAAACATGTGAACCTGACTCATTAATTACATTTTCCGCTTCGACAAGAAATCTATCAATAGACTGTGCGGATTTCCTCGTATACATTTTAACCAGTTTGTTTTCATCCAACTTGCGTAAAGTCAACCGACGTTGGGAATACTAATCAATACTTTTTAGTTTTAATTAACAAGGTAATAAAAAGTTACATTTGACATTCATGATACAATACACGATATCACAATGCGGTAGGACTAGGCGCGAAATGCATAAAAGTGAAATCTTTCTATAATCTACAAACAAAAATGAGCCCGTCTAGAATTATCATTAGCTTATTTCTAACAGGTTTTTCGAAAGTGGCATTAGTAGGATCTTTTCAAATTTGTTTTTATAGAAAGAGGAGTTTGCATAGTTGATTCGATCGTTAATGCATTTTCCCCTAAAGCCTACAATTGGGGTGTGAGGCACTGCTTCGAGAAAATCTTTCTACGACGCGATGAGGCCGGCACCCGCACGGTGAATTCTTAAATTACTAAGAAGTTTCTTCTCTTTATTCGTTATCCGCACGGTACAGGACTTTTTGTATATATTAGTAATATAGTATAAACAAATGCATCTTCTTTTAGAGTTTCAGTGTTTGGGGTGTAAATATAAACTTTTAGGAATTGCTTATTACCCTCGTGTCATATGCGAGACATAGCGCAAAAAAAATTGTACAGAAAATAAACAATTTTTATTTGGATTGCCTTTCATCATCGTCGATTCTATTCTCTTGAAATGATGAAAAGTATTAAGTTGAATGAATTGAAATTTAAAAGAATAAAATTTCATCGAAAACCTATAAGTATATTGTTCAAGTTTCAAAAGTATTATAGTAAAATGATTAAACGAGTAGTTAATATGAATTATAAGTAAGTACACTCAAATGTTTCCGGTTACATTCCTACATAATAAATAATTTTATTTTTAATTGTTTGTTATATATGTAACGACATTGTTTATAAATGTTGTAAAGAATAATTAATAATTGTTATATTTACGCATCCACCGCATTCTAAAGAATAGGCTACACATGCCACTGATTTACATCCACTGAGCGTTAAGGGCCAACCCAAAGCCCGAGTTTATTTATCTCGATCGAAAAAACCTTGCTGATTTTATACTTTATTGCCTTTATTTTCTGTTTTTACTCTATATATCAATAATCCAAATTTACAGTACATTGTTCCGTCAATAGATAAGTTTGGATCTATCTTCATTTTTACTTATACCCAATATATTATTCTTTTGAGGATCTAAAGTATATAAGCGTGTGCATTGGACGAAATGGTGCATTGCGCACGTATGACGTCAGCTTGTGTGCAACTGCATGGCACATGTTTCGGATTTTGTATTCATTAATTAATCATATAACTACAATTATCTTTATATTTTACTATAAACAACAGTAACGGAATATATTCAAAATATTTGAACGAAAAGAAATAAAAAACACAAAACCCAACCTTACTAACATACGAACATGAAAATATATCGGATAATTATATTATAAAAATAAGATATATAATATCGCTTACATTACTTCATTTAATTTTAGCTTTACGCATCTCTCGTATACGTAACGAGCAGTGTAGGCAGTGAGAACTATAAGACAATCTATTCCTCACTTTCCGCCTAATAAATTGTGTTAAGTGGCGAAACTCAACGCCACACTTTATCTTACCACAGCAGAGAAAAGATTCCCTGAGTCAAAATCGAACCTACAAACATCGCTATTATAGTCACACTGTGTCCCGCCGCGCCACTATCACTTCATAAAAATGTATTTATAAAAAGAATTAACCAAAATGTAAACTAAGATCCTAGTGAATCCCTTGGGTATATATTTTACTTTTAACCCTAAATTAGTCACGTAATGTGAGTCACAAGCACTAATAAAGCGAATACAGAAATGTATTGTCGTTATATAATTAATTAAATGTATGGTAGGGTACACTATAGCTGCTGTAGCTTTATAATTTAAATCCTAATTGTTTCAATTAACGGTTCAATGTCGTATAGCCGAGCCTTTCTTAATAAATATTAACTTTCTTTAAAAATTATGTTATATTTGTATGTTTAAAAAACGAAAGAAAATACTATCCTATAGGTAAGTACTTAAATAGCGATCGGAGAAGCTTTTAATTGAAATAGTTTTTTAGCGTCCCGCATTTTTACCGCGTAGCAGGGTAGTGAGAGGGAACCTAGTGTCTGTACACTCCGTTCTCCACTTTTTGCCCGAAATCGAGACATTGCGTGTTGAGTGGCGGTGCTCAACGCCGCGCTTTGTCTTCGGTACCAGAGAGGAGAAATAAAGACATACAGATAGATTAAATATAATCAATCCTCTGAGTGGGAATCGAACCCACGGCCAATCTAGTTTTCAACCAGACGGCTTAAAATTTTGAAATAATAAAATTATATATAGAAAAAATAAATACATCAACTAAATATTAAACAATACTATAATGTTTAAGTCTTCCTAGCAATTCAACCAAGTTGCCATTTATTTACAATTTACGACCCGTTTTCGTGACTAATTGTAAGCATCATACAAATGGACTTTCATAATTTGTGCTGTGTAAAATTATAATTGCTAGTACAATATTAAACATTTAATCTCGCAGCCTTACAATTTATATTTCCATAGAGCTACTATCCTTTCTTCCGTGAATGAGAATCGTAAAAGACGTTTACATAGCGACAGCGGTGCAGGAACTGAGTACAATGAACACTAACAGTAAAATATTTCAGTTAATTCAACAAACTTTGTTGAAGGATATATAAAATGTATAATTGCTTTATTTATAATTTGAAAGAACTTATTTCATAATATTTTAACGTTTATTAAAAGAGGGGTGGGGTTTATTAAGAATAGGCTAGAGGGAAACATTTTTTTAGAAAACGTATAAAAATTTACTCAGCGGGATTTGAAACCGCCCCTTTTGCGAACCGTCCTAGATTCAAGATTTTTTTAAGATCTTTTATACGTTGCTTAAAAATGTTTTTCCATATTCTAAGTGTGTGAAAAACCCTTCAAAAAAGGCTAGAAGGATACCAAAGTAGGTATTGAAGCTTCGCATATAAATTAAGACGAAGGTAATAACTAATATGAGTAACTAAAATTAACGCAAATACAGTATCTTTTAAACGATCTATTCAAAATTGTGAAATATTCCTATAGAGGTTATAGTCAAAAATTGTAACAGCTTGAAAATAAACGTATAATTTCGATAGATAGTGCTAGGAGTTATTCAAAAGAACGTAAAGTTGATTCCTTTGTATTTTTATAATAATTATGGCAATTTCATATAAAGGAATTTAATGATTTCATTTATAGAAATACTTTAAAGTAATAAATATCACATGCACGAAAAATGTCCACTTAATTAGATTAAAGGATATTATAAAACTTGTGTAAAACTTGTGTAAAGAATTAAAAGATAAATTATAATTTATTGGTTACTTTTATACAATTTTATTATACCACTTCCCAGTTACGTATCAGAAATACCCAAATAGTTAACTAAAATCGATATTGTATGTACTTAGGAGTCTTAACGCAAACCTTATTATAATAATTAACCCATATAGTACTTCATGTACTATTTAATTCTATTCAGTCAAATACAGGAAACCAATGTAATATGTGAATGATGTCTTAATACCTATTTATTTTAAAACGCTTTTAGTAGTCACGTTTCTATCTATCAATACACTAACACTAATTTCACCAACTTTGTCGGTCGATTTGCTTAAAAAATGGCACACATTATGTGTTCGCATAAGATGCCAATACGATATTTTAAAGGCATGAACCTCATGGCCTCACCAGGACAACGAGCATGACGAGTAAATGATTTAAAATGTGTTTCTTTTATTTTCTTTTTAACAGTTCACACTTAGTTCTTATACATACACTAAAATCTTGTAGATTATTAAAAGTTGATTAAAAATGATGAATTATGAAGAAGAAATCTAAATGTTTACATGTGAAGTGGGCCATGGTTGATGTGGTAGTACCACTTCCACATCAACCATGTGAAATGCACTAAAATGTGAAATGCATATATAATTTTATTATGCAATCCACATGAATCCTCGTGTACACACCAATAATGCGGTGTATGACCAAACCCGAAGTGGGTCAGTTTCCTAGAACTTAGTAGTACTGCGCACGCAATCGTTTTTAAATCGAATACAAATTATATCACTTTATCCTTAAATCATATTTTAACACAGTTGTTACGAGATATTTTGAGATATAGAAATATTTTTTTTACACTAATAAAGTCTCGTTTCTGTAGAATTTACCTTAATCTTTCAAAGTCCCTTTAATGGGAGTTTAATATATTTGGTCACTTACAAAGTAAAATCGAAAAAATGTCTTTTGCAGTTTTCTGTTAAAAAAACACACTGTTTTACGAGTAGGTTTAGTATGTTACACTAAGCAATAGCTGTTTTTAATTAATTAATTTTGTAGTAGAATACCGAAAATCTCAAAGTTCCCATAATTGTTAAACTTGTAACATTTTGAATAGACTGTTCAATTTTTTTATTAATTTCCGTTCAATTGATTCAAGTTTTAATTGTTTTTCGTTTAACTACAAAATCCCATTATGTCTCTTGTTTTTTCGTTTCGATATAAATCGTAACTATATAAAATTTAATGCACAAACTAAACAAATCATATAGACATATAATTATATGTTGCTATTCTTAGTTTATTTGGAATAATTTTGAATGATAGATTTTGAATTACATTGTACAAATGTAATTCAAAAATTCGAATAACCCATGTAATTTGCTTATTGTAAGTTTCCAGCAAGGGGATCACAGCTGACGGGCCCGGAGCCGCGAGCGTTATCGATTGCGTCGCCCTCGCCTCAGACGTAACTCGGAAGGAATGACGAAGCGCGACAGACACTAAATTAAATATTAAAATCGCAAATTCAGCCATCATAAAATTAATGAATTAATATAAATATGTTATCACACAGCAATATAACGAGAATTAATTGATTTGATTTAATTTCATTCTCAGTATGATAACTTGTAAGGAATAATCAAAATCAGGTTTTATTAATGTAAAAAAACTGTACACTTTTCAATTTGGCAATATGAAGTTAACTTAAAAGCATGTTAATAAAATTCTGAGTGCATTGAGATGCTTTCTTTTTTTTATCTCCAAATTATGTTTTATTTTTACAAGTTAAATTCAAACACAAGAAGACACATTAATTTGACAATTAGTGCATTTAAGAAATAGGTATATTTGAAAAGATTTCATGGGCTCTACATTACAGCACCTGAAATCTTTATATTTTAATTTATTATAATAAAGTCTGCAAAATATGAAAAAAACACATAACCAGTAACATAGTACATAGTTTTTTTAATTATTAAACATTATTATTTACTAATAATTATTTGTTAAATTATATTATCACATTGTATAATTGGGCATTAAAACTATTATATATACATACTATATTTTTGTAACTGTTTATCTATATAATCAGCAAAATTATTTCTGAGCTTCAGTAAGTAAAAAATTACGGTAAGCTTAAGTCTATTTCTTTCCCCAGAAATTTTATTGGTTGAGTTCATTTAAATTCTTACAATTGCCCAAAACAATTCCTTGACATATATTTTACTTTTTTATGTTTCTATACTAAAATTATACCTTTCAATTAATAGATGAGTTTATTAATATTCTTACTATAAGTCTATTAATAATAATATAAAACTTAAGATGAGCAACATTAAAGCTTACTTAAGAAGTGAAGAAGGTATGTGTTTAACATAATATATTGCTTGAATAATATGTAATGAAATGTACACTCAGTTATGAAAATTCAAATACATTTATTTCTTCTTATTTTCTATACATATTAGTAAAATAATATGTTATTTTACGGTTAAAAAGAACACTGCGTCAATAATTACGGAATGGAAAAATCAAAACCTTTCAAATATCATTTATACAGGAACAATAAAATGCTTGCTGTAATATATTATTTTAATAATGACTTGAATGATTTTTTGGCGAGCTAACAAATAGTATTTAAACAGTTATTATATAAATTTATTGCAAATATAATTTCATTTAAAATAGAAAATAAGCAGCTAGCCAATGATTAGAACTTTTGAGTAATAGTAAATCGATATACATATGTGGATACGTATGTTGTGGGTACAACACAAATTGATACGCATTCTTTACTCGACACAGAGCTCAGCTAGTATAAATATTTACTTACTTGTGCTTATTTTAATCCACACAGGCAAGTACCTTCCGAAGCAGGCACTAGAGCCAGCTAGACACAAAACACAACACTACAATTTCTTGTCATTATATACAATCGTTTTTTAAATACCACTCAAAATATAAACCAAGCCACTGCCATATTAAATAATCTTTTTCGACACACAAATCACTACATCAATAAAAGTACACTACAATCTGAATTCAAGAATCAAGACTACTAGACTAGACTAGCGCCTATTTGACAGATGTCGTAAAACGCGTTCCGAAGGCGTAGCCAAAACGTACTCAGTATTGACACGCATCGAATAAACTAACTTCAACAACGCGAGAAACCGCCGCAGTTAAAAAACATCGCTATAATGCTCCTTATTTAAAAATCCACACCTTAACTGATAACTTACTGCATTTTGTATAATCTGTAAATTTGTAGTATAGCTATACATTTGTGACGATGCGTTCAAATTAGGCTAGGTTAAATTATTTCTATTCTGTGCAAGTGATTTTTTTTATATTAAGTAATGTATTTTTGAAATGTAATTATTTTACTATTTATTATAATAATTAATAACGAGAAGTTAGACTTAAATATATTTTACTAGTTAATATAACGCCATCTATCGCTATATAGTTCAATATATTATAGCATATTTGAAACATGTCAAATAATTATTTAAGTTAGAATGATGGGACCTACAACCATAATTTGAAACAAAAGCAATATAACATTATTTTCTTATATTTAAATAATAATTATTTATTTTTTTGATCACGTGGGTCATCTAGCGGTAAATGGCTAGAGTTACATGTTAATACTGTGATAGCTGGTAGTACTCATTAACTTTCAAAGATGTCGTTAGCGAGCGAATGTTATAGTGATATAGCTTAAATAGTAAATAATAAATCATATTAATTCTTATCTTATTACTTTATTTATGCATTTAATGTAGATATTAATGTAATTATAGTTAAGTAGGAAGAAAAAAAAATTATAATAGCACTTGTTGTATATTACTCTAAATATACTTATTTAATTATTCTACTTACAACTTTCTTGAGCGCTTTTTCCTTTTTTATTCGTACATGATTATACTTAAATGTTTCATACACATTCTACTGTCATAACTAAAACAAATAAATTATTTGTGATTTTTTTTTGTTTTTGTAAACGCGGTATTTCGAAAATGTGCTAATATACAAAGTACATTTTAAACCATAGCGATATATATTATTATTAATAGACTTATAGTAAGAATATTAATGAGCTCATCTATTTATTGAAAGGTATAATTTTAGTATAGAAACATAAAAAAGTAAAATATATGTCAAGGAATTGTTTTGGGCAATTGTAAGAATTTAATGGACACAACCAATAAAATTTCTGGGGAAAGAAATAGACTTAAGCTTACCGTAATTTTTTACTTACTGAAGCTCAGAAATAATTATTTTTAAGGTATATTCTCGTCGATAGTCCTCTTAATTAAAAAATAAATAAATTATAAAATATTTTAAAAATACAAAGCTGAAAAACTCATATCTTATATAGAAGTCACAAGCGCCCTTTTCCTGTACAAAGATCTTAAAACGATAGTCCGATAGTCGATCCGTCATGGTGCAGTGAAATCATGCCTGATTGTTGTTAACGCGAAGGTTATGGGTTCAAATCTAACTAGGGGGAATTATTACATACATATTATTTTCATTTCTCAGCTCGGTAAGATAAAGCGTAAATCAATGTCTCGAATTCGGGTGAGATGGGATTGTGTGTTTTTTTTAAGTATCATTAATATGTGTTATCATTTATATTATTCGCTAGTTATATATTCGATAATTATCTCGATCGGCAAATCTTCAATATCGAGGAATATGATTAATTAAAAATTACGACCACTAATTGTATTCTATGGAAATAAATTAGAAATTCACTATATATTATTTTTTATTTATATGCCTCTTTTGCGCTAAGTATTCCATAAGCAATACCGTGAGTTAAAATAAATTTACCAGATTTAATCAAAAGAGCTTGGTTTTGCTTGGTTTATTTATTAAGTTACAAAACTCTAAAAACTATTTATTATTACATTTGTGAATATAACGTCGCTGACGACGCCAGCACATTATTTTTTATGCATATTTAATTCCAGTCGATTCGTCTCTTCTTGGACCTCACACAATTACTCAATTAATTGTAGACTCACTGCCCCCACACCTTTGCTTAATTTATTGAGACTTGTCACACTGATTTAACGCCTAGTACAAAACAATATATTGTTTTGTGTAAAATTTATTTCTTATTTAATAGTAATTAGTATACTACTACAATTTTTTCCTTTGCGTCCGTATTGCTAGCTTTTTACAAAATAACTGCGACTGGCAATTTTGTTTTTGTATAATTTATGTTAAGTAACTGGTGCGGTGTTCATACTACGGTTTGCATTTGGCCGATTATAATGTAGCTATGACCACAAAAGTTTTTTTAGGACTCGATCGGCGCCTGAGTATTACCTATTGTATAAAGTTATGTACCATTAAGTATACCTATTATACCTAAGATATATAATATTTCAATATATTGGTTTCACAATATAACTAAGCCTAAGAATGGTCTGACTAAAAAACAACTGTACATATAACAAAAATAAAATCAATTGTTTCCCAAGACATTCTTTTTCAAGAAATTTATATGACTTATATTTTAATTCAAGTGCTCTTACTCTGTCTGTCATTGGCATGATAGAAGGTATCAAGAAGGTAGAAATCATATTAAAAAAGTAATAGGGAAATATTGTCAGCGGTTTAACAAATAGCGGCAATAGTCTTAGCCGGCAATGAAAAACAGAATAAATAATAAATATCTTGCACCTTTAATAATATAATTATTAATAACGGATACATGGTAGCTTTTAAGTTTTAATAACAGGGATTTTAAATGATTTAAATATGAGAAGAAACTCCTTAGTATTCTATGGATGCCGTGCGAGTGCCCCAGCGAAGTCGAAGCGGTAACTAATACTTGCGACAGAAATGTAAGCTAAATATAGATGGCGAAAATACTTTTTTGTAGTAACAAAAATAATATTCCGTGATAATAATTATATCTACTATTAAGTATCTATTGTATATTTTTCGCCGCAGCGCAGAGCAGCGTGTCGCCGTTGCGGTCGGCTATTAAAAGTTATCGGTGGAAAACGACGTCGATGAGGTCTGAATATATTTTGTATGCGTTATTTTTATTGTGTGTGGAGTGGAGTTAGTGGATTTATAAAATGTATACTTTCTATATAAAATAATGGAGAGTATATTAAATATTATTATGTTTTTGATATGCATTTTAATTACAATTTTAATACCGTATATAATTTATATAGAACACTCGAGGCTGTTACCTTTCTTATTGTTTTTATATATTTTCACTTACGAATAAAATTGTTGTCAATGCAAGGTAAAAAAATAACAAAAAACATTTTATATAGTTTAAAAAAACTTTATTTAAATATGCACTGAAAAACTTATACAGCGTACGTTTTAGGTTCATATGAACTCCATACAAAGGCAGTACGAACAATTCGTTTGCAATCTCATCTTATGTTCTTACAATTCACAATCAACCTAAACAAAATGTAAATATATAGTTGTGCTAAAGGATATATAAAATAATAATAGGAAACAATGTAGGGCGCCGCCCTGCAGTCTTAAGAGGGCAGTGCAGTTTACTGTACTTTGTACACTCGGGTGCAGGTCACGTCCTTTGCTGTCATTACCTGCAAAAGAGATTAGAAAATATTAATAATAATAATACTTCGGACAATCAACACTCAATGTCTTAATTTCGAGCGGAAAGTGGAGAATGGAATGACTCTTAAAGCTCAAAAAAATATAAGCAATGTTAGACAGTAAACAGATCGGTGTAAATTCGGATTACTGGAAGTGATCTCTTACAGGCCTCTCGTTGATAGTAAACTTATAAACTTTATGTCCTTACTTTAATATTATCATTGAAATGAATATCTATATTAAATTTATATTAAAGTATTGTATTACTATTTTAAACATTGTAAGTGTTAAAATTAATTGTGACGGAATTTTGGTTCACATGTCGATGTTAGGTAAATTTGCAACTTTTCTCAATAATAAAAAGATGAGACTTAAATGAATATTTTCAGTTGAAAATATTGAATACTAAATTTATATTTAATTTTTTCGGAACCTACTTGTTACGCAAATGCGGCTGGCTGTAATTAACTTACTCAGTTGTCGTTAACATCAGACGTAAACATAACCTTATTAACCTTTCTTTATTGTTGATTGTGTTTTATTATTAGAATTTAATTCCTCGTAAGATTGTTTGGTGAGAACTAAACAAGACACTAGAAGCATTAGATTAACAGTAAAAATTTAAATGAAATAATTATTTTCTGACTTTTTACCTACCGAGTACGTTGGTAATTAATAATTTATTTGTGTAATTGCAGTATATTCTTTAAAAGCGACTTTTACAAAACATTTGTGCATTTTATTTAACCTTTTCCAATCCTAGCATTGGATCCATGCTATACTTGGAAACAGGTGAAAACGGTACAAAGATTTTTTTTATTACATTTATATTGTTACATGATTAATCTAAGACTAGGCTATCCTGCGTTTGGATGGTCTGCGTAAATTGCATTTCGAAGCGAAAAAAAGCAAACCCTGCCTAATATACACAAACATATAATTAAATAAATATATACAAGTAACCATAGTTGTGGTTCATAGTATTCGAGGTCATTGACGCTAAATTATAGATTGGTCAAATCATGATGCGAGTTGCCGAGATCAACGAAACCCAATCGTTTCACGTTATGACGAGCGGCTGCTTCGTGAAATAGTCCATCTTAGTCGACCAAATCGTAAAATTATTATTTAGATTACCGATAAAGGTACTAAAAGAGCGTTTTTGCATATCAACATGGCAGCTGTTAGTGATAAAGTCGAAATATGAGTTATAATATAAAGTTTATTTTTAAAAAAGGAACAAATAATTCGTTTATTTTACCTTAAAATTGTGTTCTTACTGAACTCATGTTCTTTTTTTATTTAAAATTCTACAATATGACCACTTTATATTTATATGAGTAAAATTGCACCAAAACCTTATCTGAAAAGTCTTACGAGGCAAACCCTAAATTAGTTATTAGCCAGAGTGAGTAAATTACTAATTATATAATGGTATACAGGTCGTTGTTATATTTTTGTTAACTTACAGCTTTCATCTCCTCAGGGCTGAATTCCCTCGCATAGGTGACCTCGAGACCATCTGCCGCCTTCTGCACCTGCTTCAGGGTGTTGCCGTCAAACGTGCACACTGATTTTACCTGTAATTGTGCGTAAAAATATATAGCATTATTTTATTTTAGTTTTGACTGTCGTGTATAAATAATCTTAAAAAGTTTTTTACTGTTCTATATTTTTATGTGGACAATAAATATAGAAAAAATTAACTATAATATCTTTAAATTGCTTATTTTTACACTAATTGATGCTCGCGACTTCGTTTGTATGGTAAAGTTATACCTATAGTCCTTTAGACAGAAGTTAGTATTTTTATAATATAGAAATACAAATATTTATCCCGAATAATTTAATTTTCAACCATTGTGTTCAGTCTAGAATAACGTGACCGTAGGCAGAGAGTACCTAATGCCAAGACACTGTTTAAACGTGTTGAGTAGCGGAACTCAACGCAGCGCTTTATAACGCAAAGCGCACGTAAGCGCTGCGTTGAAATATAAATTCTTCCGAGTCGGACCAAACCCATAACCATAGTCTTTCCGGTCAGACGCTACCTTATTGCGGTACGATGCACAACGGCTCTAATAGAATAAAAATTGATTTTAAATTTCTGCATTATAAGAATTATATACAATAAATTTTTAAATAAATCCAAGTCAAGCCCCTAGCCGTACCATTTCATAACAAAAATATAAAACAAATTCATTCGGAACAACACTAGCGTTTAATATTTCACGTTTTATCATTCTACGAAGTTGTAAAGTTGATTCCTTTTGAATTCCTTTTTCAAAGGAAACCTTCACAAAGCCTGTCTAACTTTAGGTTAACTTTTTATTTTAACTTGTATGGTAAAAACGTCACAAGCCCGCTTTGCCAGTTATTTTAAAACTTGGCTCGTCTCGATAAGTAAATTCCGCTGATTATAATGAAAATAATAAAAGTTTTATTATATAAAGCATCGTTTAGTATATCGTATATTGCCTTATCTAAGAGATGATCATATACTCAAGACGTAAGAGTATTTTTTATAGATCAATTCATATTTAAAAAATGCTTCATGTTAATTCCCGCATATCAACGTAGGCAGAGAGATCTTAGTGTCATGACACTCATTCTCCACTTTCCGCCTGTAATTGAGTGTTGATGTTGTGTTGAGTGGCGGAACTCAAATCGCGCTGTCTGAGGTACCAAAGCGGAGAAATTAAAGTATTTTAAATATAATATTTCCTCCGAGCGGGAATCGAACCCACAACCAATTGCATTTACAGTTAGATGCTGTGCCACTGTCCAAAAATATTGTAATTTTAATAAACATTATATTATTTATCTTAAAAGTATTTTTGTTATTTTTTTTAAAAAAATGCCTAATCATACTATATATCAAATGTGTAATTCCTATAAACCAAAGGAAGCAAATTCGTTTTAATTTTTGAACTTAAAAATCGGTTCACACACAACACTATTCAGATAAACTAGGTTATTCAATAAAAAAAAACTAGATAACAAATTCTATTGATATCATGCCGTCGCCATAGAAATGTTGAGATCTGTGATATTTCAAAATTTGGAGCAAAACTTAGAAAACAGTTTCTAACTTTTGTTTTTTTTATTAGTATTTTGTTTTACACATGTCCATAAAACTTGTGTGTCATTTAACAAAATTTTATTACATACAACGTAGACATCATTGTAAAAAATATATAAACATTTTTAGAAAACGTATAAAAAAATTGAACGCAGCAGGGTTCGAACCTGCGCCTCTTGGAAACCGTAAAAGCGCACTGACCACTAAGCTATGCTTCTACATCCGGCTACGTCGAAATTCTTATACGTTTATTTCAACTTATTTTTCTTGTTTCCAATAGGGGGTTCGAATCCCGCTGCGTTCTCTTATACTCTTTTTTTTCTCAATATGTTTTCAATTCCCTAAGTGTGTAAATAACACTTTAAAATGTTAGAAAGTTATTTAATATCAAAATTCATTCAAACAAAAAACACACCTTAGCACCATCAGCGCGTTCTTCTTCGAACTCTTCACCAGGCTTGAATTTCATCTCCGTGGTCTTGAAGGTGGACGATGTAACCAGGATGTAGTTGTCGCCATCCTGGCGCAACTCTACCGTTGGTGTCACTGCGTTGGCGGCTTTACGTGTGATGAGACCAACACCTGTAGACATACAAATAGTTACTATAAAATTGTTTTTTCTGTATTATTTGGCATTTTATAGCGGTTTATTTATTTTACAAGTTAATTCAGATCTAATACCGTATGTTTAAAAGTGACGAAAACGTTCAAGAATAATTTGAAAATATATAGTACAATATACAAAACGCAGTACAATGTCGAAAAGTAACAAAACCTAAGCCTGTAATAAAATATAATAAAAATTGTTAATTACGTAGTGATCATTAAAAAATATATACAAGTTCCGTTTACGCATTAACATACTAATAATTTCTAAATATTAGCTATTTTTTATGCAATAGTTATTTGTTTCAAATATTACTCGGGGAAAGTGACGTATCTGTGTACTAGTTCTTCTTTGCCTATACCGCATATGTAAAGATTACTGTTTATCAGACACAATAAGGTCAGGCAGTATTTTATGCATTATTATGACATTACACACTATGATAATAAATAAAGATAATTTCAATTTCAGGTGCTATAAACTTGTTTATTGTTACAATTTATAATTAACTTTATAAGGGTTCATATATTTATATAACCTTTTATTGCAAGCTTATCATTATTACAATAAGGCATTTGTTATTTTTTTCGGTTTTCTTTGGTATCTTCTTTTTACAATATAATTTTTTTTAATAAATATTAGTAATTTGCCTTTTATATTTTATATCTATCTATACAAGTGTATAGATATAACCAAAGCCTTTTTTATTTTACTATATATAGCTTTATTTATGCATAGTCTGGCCCTAAATATTTTTATAATTAAAAATAAACAAAATATTATATATGATTGTTCATTGTGTTTTCTTATTTCCGCGCTATATCTATAGCGTATTTTATAAAATATTTTGAGATATTAAAATGAAGTGTAATAGGAGTGTAATAGGGTAATAAAGAGAACCGAATCGCTGTGAATGCAGTACATTAAGTAGATATGCTGCCAAATACAATTTTTAAAATACTCTATACATTTGTTTTCGTCAAATTCTTGTGTACCGGGCAATTGATTGATAGTTACATTGACACCTCTGTGACAGGAACAGTGAGAAATTGTGACTGAAACATATTTTTGTGAAAAAGGTAGTTAGTTAGTAGCCCATTAATAAAACTATGTTCAAAAAGCAAGAATGGTCCTTTTAGCAAGATTCGGAGCCGGGTTATAAAACTCGATACACACAAAAAAGTCCTGGTTACCCTAAAACAATCCATACGATGGGCAGTGAAGAATTTTCCCATAGAAAGAGTGCGTGCTGCCATTGATAACTGGCCTTAACGGTTAAAGGACTGTATTAGTACCTACACTTACAGTAATAAATTATATTGTAACGAGTTAAATGTGTAAGTAAAATATTTTTAGAGACGACCACTAAATTAACTAGTGTTATCAACATGAGTTCGTACAACAGCAGCACTTTCTATAAAATATGTCTTTTCTTTAAGCGTAGTGTTAATATGGCCGAATGTATAAAGTGTTTGTATGGGCGAATTCAGGGCACGGTCCCGATTAATATAATATTATTTAATCATATAAGAAAAAAAAAGACCGATTTGATTGATTGATTGATAAAAGGTATTCTTCCTGGCAATAATTCAAGCGTTTAGTCATGGTCTGTTAGGATGATTGATATTAGACATATCCTAATAATTTAATAATTAACTTGCAACAATGACAGCCTATATTAAAAACTTTATTTCTTTATCCATATTACATATCGTTATAATTTCATCATTATCATCTATCAAAATTCTAGTTATTAATGTATAGTTTATGCGATAGAGATACGTTAAGGAAAGAGACGCGTGTTTTTCCCTAGATAGTTGCCTCGCCCTGTGTGCTAATATTATACCGTGTATGTGATATAAATTCTTGAATGGTCTAAGTATATGGTCCCTAGAGTTCTGAGCGCAGGCGCATCTCAATGAAATAATACCGGCTTCATTGATATTTCTTAGAAGTAAACCACTAACGAGTCCAAGTGGCTTAGCCGCACTACCGCATTCCTTTGTTGGTAGCAATAGGCTTAAACAGAGTGTAAAGTAAGAACGTTTAAGTTTGTAAGTTAAGACAAATTTCGTATAGGCTACTGTAAAGGCCGAATTACGGTAAAATAAGTACGGTTTTCGAAGTAAGATTTAAGATTTAACAACTTTAATGGTACAAGTCCTGCTACTATCCAACTTAATTAAAATTTCCCGTGTTATATATTAAGATTTTTAATTTCGAAAATCAAATACATTTTAGAGAACTGACGTTTCCAACACTTTACAATAGTCTGTGGCCATAGGTACAGTGAGGTGGCATTCGTCTGTCAATTGATTATTGTATCAAACTAACTACAATATACGCGATTCGTGTCTCTTAGAAGTAAAACCTATTTTCTAAATGAAGAATATTCAATGAACAGTTATCACTTTTCCAATTAAATAGTTTTGGAATTCTTAAGATTTACTGGAATATCTTAGGATGAAGCATAGCTCCAGCATCAACAGTAATATATATATATATATATTGCGAATATAAGACATTTTATTCAACTAACCACCTCGTTACATTCGCTATAAAATGCGTGAAGTGGATGGAGCGACAGGAGCATCATTCAGGCCTCTTGTTGTAGCCTCGTTAGTCGTGAGCGTGACTCGTGAGGAATTCATTAGAAATAATATGGTTATTATAACGATATTGAAGCACTAGTTATATTATCCTAGGGAGATATAAAGATAGAATATAAAGTACATTGTATAGTATAATTTAATATAATTACTAAAGACTAACAATCTCTATTTTCATTATTATTTGTGATTTGGTTATGCGTTTGTTTAATACCTTCAATTAATGAGCATTTTCATTAGAATAACGAGGAAAATGAATATTAATTACACGAAATGCTGTAACTTTTATAGTTATACTCAATTAACTTTTGAAACATTTGCATAACATATTAAACCTCCTGTTTACTTAAGAAATGCTCATTACATTGTACATCAAAAATATATGAGCAAATACGTAAAAACCTTACGTGATTACGAATGTCAATGCTGTAAATTATATACTACAAATAATTAACTATTTACTTATTTGTATTAAGTCTCAAGTTATTTTTGTATTTACCTTAGTTTCTAATAGAAACTATATTTTATGAACGCCGCAATTTTCACTCAATTCATCCTAAAATTCTTTACGTTACATAAAAAAACAAAAGAAACTAAGAACATATAACTTATCTGAAAGTCATGAATCTCGACGCCTCGATTTCAATGTATCATAAAATCGATACGCTACAGTATACTCTGATAGGTCCGTTAGTGGGCGCGGTTGTTTCTCATTGGTCGAACGACATGGTCTCATGCGTCAAGGACAATAACCTTTGAATTGACGTAATTTTTCAATTGAAAATACATTTGTATTGGAAGTTTTTGTCTCGTAATAAATATTAAATGTATCAAGTGACTGAAATTGTTGTCTGGTTGTCTGTCATATCAAATGTCAAAAGGGGGAAATGGCCGTTAAGTTCCAGTCAATTTAAAACTTTGATTGTCAATCTAATACGAGTGATGTGTAATAGTATATTACAGTTTCAAATTAAAATCAAAACCTTTTTAATTGGTCGTAATGTTAACAGTTTATAATATATTCAACATTAATTTACCAAAAAAAAAGTAATAAGGTATCATTTCCATCAAGAAAAGAACAACTTTACATAATTTTTGAATTATTATAAGATGTTTTTCAATGATCAAGAAGGCTTACAAGAATCGTTATAAATATTATTTTATGTTCATATAAGAAATTATGTTGCAGATTTATTGATTTAATATTATTATTATTATATAGTTTTATAATTAAAAATAATTGAATATATTTACAATAATACGAAACAAAAATAAACTCGGCTACGTTTATAAATAGGCGATGGTGCGACCGGTGACACAGTTGACAAAGTCCAGTGGACATTGATCTTACATCAGTATTTAGAATCATTCATTATCTAACGTCATAAACATCGTTGTTGCGTTCAAAACAAAATTATCGCTATAGTAGAGTAGGTTGCTAATAGATTAGTCATAATATACCGTTTCCAGAAGTTTTTTTCTTAATTTTTGAGTAATAATTTTATCTACCAAAAAGCAACTAAGCCAATCTTATCATTTTACACCTACGATTGTCTTATATACTTCACATAATTGACCAACTCGGCCCCGTAATAATCTGGATTTATAGTATGGATTAATCATAATATCGTGTGTAGTGTTTTCAACATGACTAAAACTGTTAAATGTGAATAAATTTTCGTCATACCAGTATGGCATTAGCATCTGCTAATTAAAAAGAGTGAAAAGTAGTCCTTTTATAATATTATTAGAGTACTCTTTAGTAAACTTGCGTATTAACTCCTCAATACCGTTCAAAGCCAGCCTCGATTTACCTTCTATTAAAAACTTCGTACTTCTTACTTTGATAACGTGTAAAGGTATACGATATACTGTTATTTGTCAATATGTCAAACCATATCCTATAATAACCACAAGAGAAACCACTGACGCCTTCTTGAATTTCATACAATATGTGATATATTGGCTTTCCTATAAACTGTTAACATATTATTAAAAAATAAGGCATATCTATTAAAACTTGGGGAGGCTAGTGACCGTTCGAAATGGCGTTCGATGCAGGATGGGGAAGCCGAGCAGTCTTCCGTCAGATGTTGATTAAAACTTCGGTCTTTCGTTCAATATATTAAAAATGAACGTGACGTTACCAGCTAACTTTGTATAAAAGTGTAATATTTGTTTGGGATAAACAAGGTCTGAACGAGTACTAGTAACTAAAACGCATTTAAATGCATGTGAGTCAAGCACCGGACACGGGGTCATCTCTCAACCGTCTCGGATCTTATTGACTGAATTGAACTTGATTGCTGTCCATTTGCCGGCAATTGTAGCTCACCAATAGGAGGAAATCACACAACTATGCTAGGGACATTCTCATGCGATCCTTATTACTTGAAAGGATCGTACGATGCGATATTAGTTTTGTTATCTACTTAACGCTTCCGATAAACCCCTTCCGTCTCCTCCGCCTTTATATGCAGTTCATTGTGACACTCAATTTTATTGTTGGCTAATGGCTCGCCCATTATAAGATTGAGGTACATAGATGGTTTAATATTTAGCCTAGGAGAACGTGACCTCGTGTTGTGAGAATATAATGTTAGTACACAAGAAATTTCAATTCAGACTAATTTACGAATATTTGTCGAATTAATCTATTATACGATTCTTAGACTAGGCACACACGTGGCTTTAAGATGGGCGCAATATTATTTATATTAAATAGAAAAGGTTTTTGTTACTTGATTATCTCAAGCTTGCCAAAAAGTCACTTAACATGGATGAAACAATAAATATTGTCATTGCATATTATTGTTACTAATCGGCAAATACTGCCTAAATACGTACTTAGTCCTATCTGGAATATGACAATAATCTCATCGTAAAAGCTTTTAACGTATTAGATAACGTCAATTTTTTAATATATGAAAATATAAATTATCATTATCACAGGCTTTCGCCAGATACCAATTTATAACTTTTTTCACGATAATACTTATATATACTCTTGGAAAGGTGACTGTGACATTGTAAGGTGAAACTTATCTACAATATAATCAGCCAATATATTTATTTGTATGATTATTACAATACATAACTAACAAAAAAATTAACGTAAAAAATTATTATTATTCATACATATATTGATGAAAGGCGTCATAATGAAGATTTTATGCAGTATGAAATGTAGTAATTTCTGTGTTTTATATCTGTTTAGATTTGAAATAGAAGTATCAAATTCACGGTTGAGTTTCACAATCTTTAATTTAAACTTCAAGTTCATTCTTATTTTATAATATAGACATGTAAATCATACAATCGTATGCTTGTCGTTTCACTATGAAGTATTTATAAATAGCAAGTCAAAGTCTACAATTCGATGTGTAAATCCAGTATAAATCGCACGTTAACATATTGATATATCGTATTTAATATAGCTACACTCATTATATTAGAGCTCGACTCTTTTTTATTACAACAATTTACGTAATTTTAATATTGATGATATCTATTGGGACTACAATTTTCATTTACTTGTGACTAGGTTTTTTGTTTGAAATATGAATATTATGACGTTTTGCACCCACTTAGCAGGTTTTTTACTTAACAGACCGTATATTATATAGTTAACAGTTAACTTTTAATGAAAACTTTACTGACATAGCAATACTTAACTGTTAATTGGTTTAATATGTCAGTAAAGTTAGCACTATACAGCGTTTATAAATATATTTTATATCTCTGAATGAGTCATTACAAATGTGATAGTAAGAAGATTCAGCTTCGTATTTGCCTATAGGGCATGTTAGGTGTACATTTTTATTACAGAAGTTTCATAATTTCAAAATAAGCTATGCACTTATATGACTAAGATGTTAGGAATTAAATATTTAGTCTTCAGCGAATTTTAGATCAGGTACACAGATCAAATTAAGATGTTTGAATTATGATATCAAATTGCATGCATATTATCTGTATAACAACGGCTAAATTTATATTCTATAAGAATCACCTTTGAAAGTTAATTAATCCATACTAACATTATAAGTGCGAAAGTAACTCTTCTGTCTGTGACATCATCATGGCCAAACCGCTGAACCGATTGTGATGTAATTTTATATACAGATATACAGGTATTGGGATGAACATAGGCTAGTTTTTTCTTAAGTTTTTTAGTTTTTCTATGAATTTCATTGTTTTATCGGGAGAAGCCGCGATCGGTACGCTACGATATATTTGTGACTGCTGGTTTCTTGCGTTATAGGCATCTTAACTGAAATTAATACTTATGTTTTACGAGAAAGCCACAGCCAATTTGGTATTTATGATATTGGTTTCCAATATTAGCTTGGTTATTATGCATTCTAACTTTGACAAAATGTAACCTTCTTGAAACTTCTTAAAACTTCACGCTCGTGTTCACGTTCATACCTATTAAGACCACAGCACACGATACGTTAATTATCGTAAAATAACCTCGGCTCATTTTAAATACGAGTTCATTGATTTTTCAATTTATATTTAAACCAAACTTTGATAAAAGCTCCTTTAAAGTAGAAATTACATCATGATATCGACGTTGTAATACATATACTATTATTAATTATTATTATATGTTACAATCTGGTTAAAATAAAAACGATTGGTTATGGGTTCGATTCCTATTTAGGAGAATTATTATATTTAAATTATTTTCATTGCTCTGCTCTGATAAAACTGCCATGTGAAGTGTATTTACACTAACTAGGTCACCTCTACTACCCGGGGATACGCGCTATGCGGGAAAAAGCGTGAAGCTGTTATATATATATATTAGATCACTTTTTAGATATCTACATGGAAACCAATAAAATGTTATATAAATTTATCAATAAAATTATATTATAAACATATAAAATATTAAATTTAGCCTAATAGAAGACGATTAATTTAGTTTGCTTATTTATGAGTAAGTTTTTCACATAACCATACTTTGTATCTTAATTAAAATTATCTGTGACGTTCCAAAGAGTTTTAACTTAATAAAACATCAGTTTACATTACCGCTTATCTGTATGCTATGTAGGTATTTCACGAGTTTGAGAAAGCCAGTCTTTCTGTTAACATTAAGTGCATTGAGTCTTGATAGATAGATGCGCGAATGGTAAAGTTATAAAAGATTAAGTCAATGTGAGTCACCCCATTCGCATTCCGAGCAAATAGTCGCATTATTCATTTAATCAGGCACAGTGCAGAGCCATAGTCAACAAAATATTAATCTTATTTTTACATTCTACCATTGATTGCTTCCATTTAGAACCATTCGTTTATAATTTCTAAGCTATGACAGTTAAAGACCTAATATATAGTATTTTTTAAACTGATTATTCTTTATTAACCATATTATATATTTCACTAAGTTGTGCTCATAGTTATTCTTCATGGTTAGCTAGCTACCTTTAAGTAACTAATAAAATACGAAAAACCGCACAAAAGTACGATAAGGCTTCATTTGATACGAAAACATAGTATATAGTCATAATAAACGTTGTTCCTAATTTATTTACACATATATATTATTATGCCAAATATTAGAAATTATTAGAAGAAATTACACATTATAAATTCAAATTTATCTAATTTCAGGCGGATTTCGAGGTAGCAAGGATTGAGAGTTTCGGGTATAGGGCATTACATTCATAAATTAAAAAGTTAGTGCTTAATGTGATTTCAAGCAGTCAGTTTTACGTTTTTCCTGCATAGCAGGGTAGTCAGATAGACCCTAGTATCATGTCCTAACTACATTCTCATTTTCCCGCCGAACATCGAGACATTGTGCGTTGTTATTGCGGACCTTGTCTTAGGTACCAGAGCGAAGGAATGAAAATAGTTTAAATATGGCATATATTTAAAATATTTCTCCGAGTCGGGATCGAACCCAGAACCAATCGCATTAAGTCAGACGATGTCTAACCGCGCCAATATAGCCTCTATTTATTTCTTCTATTCGAATTATTATCTTATTGTGTCTTCTATATTTTTAATTTAGTTTGTAACAAATATATTTTTATATAAATATGTTCCAAATATTAAAAAAAATTAAAACACTTATTAAGACACGGTTTCCCAATTTAACTGTTTTGAACACAACTCTTAACTAGCTAATATATGTACTTATCCTGGCCATAAATACTGTTATAATTAAAAATAATCAAAATATTACTTTTTTTAATTTGGAATCTGTCGTTTTTATATCATTGTTCTTTGTGTTTTATTCTTACTGCGCCAATATAAAATATTATAAAATGTAAAATATTTTGTGATATTAAAATGGAGTGGGGTGCTATAAGGAAACCCAATCGCTGTGATTGCATTACATAAAGTAGGTATAGTAAAATTGCTTGGTATTAGTCAAATGTTTATATACCGGGCTATTGATAGATACAATGAAACCTCTTCTAGTTTGTGATAGAAAAAGGTCTGGCCGTCCACGTAGTGTTCGTACGAAAAAGGCGATCTAAGCAGTAAGGGAAAGAACCTGTCCGAAAGCAAAAGATTTTATCTTGGGAGATGAAGATAGCACCTAGAACAATGTCGCATATTTTGAAAGACAAGGGCTTGCAGCCTGTAACAGACGCCTGGTCAATTTCTGGATGAGATTTTTTTTTACAATTGAGTAATATTTTAACAAACAAGTATTTATACTTAAAGCTCTAAAGAAGCTTTCAAATTAGTCAACAGAGTACAACGTTGGCATTGGTGGGGTGTAAGCTATGAACGTTCCAGATTTCATCTAAGCTGAAGACTGACAGTCATCTAGTCCTTATCTTAAAATCCACTGTATTATGATTTATGGTCAGTTTTCGAGAAAAAGGCTTGATTTAATTGCCATGATAATTTGGAGTCCATAAAACAATGCATACGATTGTCAGTGAAGAATTTTCCCATAGAAAGAGTGCGTGCTGCTATTGTTAATGTCTCAATCGGGATTGACCCTGCAACCATCATACGCACTCAATTTAAAAAAAAAGAACATTGGCAATATAATGTAGTACCTACTTTGTTTTTTGGCAGAATTAAATTGCTCTGATGTCATACTGTAGAATTATTTACTACTTATGACTTAAAAAATATTTGTGACTGTTGTAAAACAATCATAAATATTTTTTACCGACATTCAGTTAGAAAATATTATTTAGTTTTGGACTTAAATCTTAGGTATTTTATGGTAAAATGTAAAATAAATTCTCCATAATATAAAATTGTGTAGAAACAAGAGAATTCATCTTCTCTTGTCCTAACATATATGTAAATAAAAATGTACTATATGTATAACAAAAATGTAACTGATCGCTGACTGTACGTGGAAGATATATAAAAAAAAACTATTAGGCGCATTCATCAATATAATAGAACTCAAAACAATTACTTTTAATTTTCCTTTCTGTTTGTCTCTATGTTTGTGCACCCTAATCTCAGAAACGGCCTAACCGATGTAACATTTAGTGTTTAATACATTTCAATCGGTTTAAAAACAATATAAATACAACCATTTAAATTATAGATATAGGAATTATACAGCCACAAATATTTATTTCCGTCAATGTGTTCCCAAATAATAATAAATGCGATATATTAAGGTTATAAATAACTCCGCCTAATCCAACGCTGCGTTTCACCTTAATCTGATCAAATTATCTGCCGAGCAAAAACCGATTTAAAAACCTTCGCATTTCATTAAGCCGGCGGCTACCCACAGAACCAAAAGTTCTCTTTTTTTATATACATAATGTATGAAATACATCGATATAACACACTAGGTGTTGTAGATGTTAAGTGTACGTACATACACGCGATAAAATAATAACGTAGCCATAATAAATAAATAAATAATTGAAAATTGTTCGTCATAGTTTATTTTAATTTTTTATAATTAATAAAACTTATCTAATTACAACTTTCAAATAACGTAATAAAGTTAATAATTACATGTCAATAAATTTGTTGTCTTTTATTTTATTAAGTATATATTACAAAATAATCCTTACGGGAACGCAAATAAAATAATAATTTAAGAAATAGCCGCAATCCGAACCAGTTTCAATAAGAAAAAAAGTTGCGGGTATACTTCAAATAAATTTGTCTGTACATATACCTAAATGAAAAATGCAGAAATTAATATTAACGACAAATAGTTTTTATTTAGTGACCTATTCGTTTTGATTATTGAATATTTAATAAGAAATGTTAATGTAATGCGGGCTTAGACGGAGTAAATATCATTACAAAAATGGCGTGGTCAATGAACGAAAGCCGGCCGGCATCGATTTTTTTTAGAAAATACATTGAAATTCACGTAAAGATACAAATAACAACTTACCAATAGTCTTCATGAACTCATCGAAGTTCTCGGAGGAGACCATTTTGTATTTCTTGCCAACGAATTCCATTTTTGAAATGAATTAAATTGTTCTTTTTGTTTGAATGAATGAGGCGTGCTCTCGCGCTACTAGCTATAACTAGAATGATTTGAGACGGCGGTTACTCGCCGGGTGGGAATCGCATTCGAGCGCTTGCGTAGTGACTGAACGAACGATACGCCGAACTATAGAACGATTGAATGAACAAAATGAGAAAACGTCCTAATTCTGAACTCTAAAGTCCGATTCATGATGTAATGGAAAGGTAATAACGTATTATGTTATTTTGATAGACTTATTGTTATCCATAGATATAACTGTTGTACGTAACATGTAAACAAATATATAGGAAAATACTTTTTCTTATTTAAATATATTGAAAAGATACAGTTTTATTTAGATTTTGATAAATTAATCACTTTTAACAGTTAATTAGGTATTTACATTACTTTATTTATACATGACAATTGTAAATGACAATAATATAGTTGTAAGCTGCTAATAGAAGTAGACATATTTGGAAAACGTATAAAAATTTGAACGGAGCGGGATTTGAACCCGCGCCTCTTGAAAACAGTTCAACGGTTCAACCTTGAACGGTTTTCATGAGGCGCGGATTCCAATCCCGCTGCGTTCAATATTTTATGCGTTTTCTAAATATGTCTCTTTCAATTTCCTAAGTGTGCGAATAACACTTTTAAAAAAATGTCAAAAACGAATAGAAGTTTTTATTTAGAAAAGGCTATATAATGTAATATATAATGTTTATTAAACAAAAATAAATAAACTGAAGTCATCATCTTGCAATAGGACAGCGTGTGATAGTTGACAACTTGAGAGGTGACAGACAGCGTGAGATGGCGAACCCTTGGGAAACGATTATATAATTCTTTTCTATTTCCTCGCTCTGGTAATACAAATTTTGACTGACACTGCTGTAGTGTTCAGTTCCGTCACTCAACTCGCAATATCTCGCAATTAGGCAGAAAGTGCAGAAAGTGCAGTGAAATGGAGTGTCTTTACACTAATTTATCTCTGTCTACCTTACTATGCGGCGAAAAGCGGAGACTTGTTTTTTTCTATATAAAAAGATGATATATAAATAAGTATTTAACTGTCACATTTCACAAAGGTTTCATACATGCTTATCAGCGCATAACGTGGAGTATCCGCACAGTTTTGAGAATTCGAGATAAGCGAGGGTTTAGCAATGATGAAATGTCTGCTCCAAACAAAATATCTCTTTTTGTGTTTTAGAATAACATTTTTATAATGGTACTTTGTTATTTATATACTAAATATTTTATATATTTTTTATACTGATGCATTTTAGGTCAGTTGTCGCCATCATGGCGCAATTGGAGAATCTCAGTGAAGTTGCAAAAGTTTGTTTGAATTAAGTATATTTTTATTTTGAATTTATTCTCTCTTGTCAGACAAAGCCAGTCGTTTGATTTGTCCTTCCACGCAACACGTAAATAATGTCTAATAAGATCATACCGATAGTATGGTTAGAAAGTGGAGAACTTAATATCTAGCACTAGGTTTTTCTTGTCTACCCCGCAAATGTGAAATGGATGAGGGTAAAAAGAAATAGAAAAACTATTGCATCATGCTAAAAAATGTTTATACGGCATTTTGGATGTTTTGGACTTTTTATGTAATTGAAAATAAAAAGTTTTTCATTCTGTTCTTATGAAATTTCAATAATGTAAATAACCGGCTAATCTAACAAAAAGGTAATACATATTATAAAATATTCATGTAGGAGTCTTATTGAACTTTGACAAAGCGACAAAATAATTATACTATGCATAGATGTCACGACCGTACCGGCGCCGACTCTGATCGACTGAAGCGAATATATCGATTTTATTGACATGTAACTTGCAACGTATATGTGTTTTGAGTAACTTAGTGATGTACGAAACATGCATTTTAAAATATTAAATTTTTGGAAGTCAAATTCCTTTATGGGTTCTATTCTTTTCGAGTTTCCTCTAGACTAATAGATAATATATTTACTAAGACTTGCGCTTTTAATTATTGCAGGCTGCAAGTACAACTTGCATTTCTTTATGTAAGTAGAAGTTCAATTCTTTACAATTCTAAATCAAGGGTCGACGTATGTATTAGATACACTAAATTAATGACCTTCTTATCTTCGGTGTCATGTAGATTGTTCTTTTTAAGGCAGAAATGACCTTATTACGACATTATTAACTAACGTTTATGATGTCTCAAAAGAGAAAAAATGAAAGTATTTGAATGTTTACGTAAGAAGGTACCTACCTATTTTAAAATGAAATGCAGTTATAAAATCGAACTATAAAGTCTGACTGACGATGAGCAACCCTTTTGCAGGCTATACTACATATGTATATATTATATATTATACTCGACAATGTATTAAAGCTCAGTTAAGGGTAGGTTTAGTTACAGCTTCAACATTTCCTCTGTCTAAATAAATTAGTATTACATTTTATTTGGCCTGTGTTGAAATCTCAATATCGCTGTTTGTCAGTACGCTTTAAAGTAAATGTACGAATTAAAAAAAAATGCCACAATCAAATTATTTTATTAAAAAGAAGAAGTTACATGCTTCATTTCATAACGCCAAATAATTTACCACGGGTTCACTAAAATTAGTGTTTCAAACCTAAGAAGAACCGGCGCAAGAAACCCAGCAGGACTTATTACTTATTCCAAATCAATAATTTACAGATTTATTAGTGATAGTGACAATAATACCTTTGAAATAGACTGGAGCGAGCATTTCATTCCCAAGGCGTGTTATCATTTATAAAATCATTAATTAGGCAATAACCCTTAACACACAAACGACCTTTCACAACTTTTTAGAATGGTGATATAGAATATTCTTTGACGTTTTCTGGGATCCTGTTGTAAAAGCGTACACATTGTCCCATGAAAGACCTACGGACGCGATGCAATCGTGCTACAGGCGCGGTAAGTTTATGCCTATTTCTAGTATTAATATTATGTACATCACCTATTTTGGTAACATTAATAATATTTTACTTAACAAACATTACAAATATTTATTGAGAAGCAAGTGAATATATTGATTTCTTAAAACTTTTGCCTTAAGGATTATTTCGGGCTTAAGTTATAGATTGCACGAAAAGCTCGTGCCTGCATGACAAAAATTGAATTAATCGCGGCTGCATTACCAAAAAGTGAAATGCCATAATACTATGAAAGTAGCCAAAGTAAATAAGGCGAGCTATTTTCATATCAGTTAATAATCAATTTTTTTAACCGCGATAGTTGCTGAACTTAGTCTATTCGCCAATCCCACAAAATTTGGTCCCGACCGTAATTTGGAGTCAATGGTGATTCACGTTTGCAAACACTGTCTTACTACGCCACGATGGCGTTGTATTATAGGTAAGTATTATAATTTAAAATATAATATTAGATTCTAATATTTCAATTTTAATGCTCATAGAGTTTAATATTAATTAATTAAAAGTGAGAAATTAAAAAAGAAATAACTAAAACAACTTAAATAAAAATTAAAAAAATACTCAATAGATTTTAATTAAGAGTGATATTGAGGCCATCGTAGAGGAATGGGACAGGTGCTGACTGTAAAGGCGATTGGTTGTAGATTTGATTCCCATACAGACATTTTTCCGCTCTGGTGGCTAAAGTAAAGCGCAGCATCGAGCTCCACCACTCAACACGCAATATCTCAATTTGAGGCTGAAACTGGGGAACAAACAATGTATACTAGGTTTGATACTAGGTTCTGTCTGACTTCCTTGCTATGCGGAAATAGCGTGATGTGATATTAAATCATCTAAGGAACGAAGAAGTACTTATTGGTTTAAGTGGTAATTATAAAATGAAAAGTTTCCATTACACATGAATCATATTTATCAAGTTAATTTTCATTTATATATATTGTACTTGTAGATAATGTTTAACATATAAGAAATTTCAAATTAATTATTCTAGTTTTTTTTACACAAATTATTTTATTATTATTGGATGTTTATCTGTATCCAACATCAGGTGGCCGTAGTCTATATGCGACATGGACTTTGTAATTTACGTAATTTTTTTTTGCAAATTATTGTTTTTTGTTGCTTTCATTTGTTTTTATTGATTTTACACATTCCGCTTTTACACGTTCATTTCAGTTTAGAAACAAATAAAATTAAGAAATTACAAATGTAGGTTCTTTATATTATAAGAAAAACACATAAAATAAGTGATCATATGAAAGGTATTATAATAAGGTATTATAATATATTAGCTGTGCCCATGACTTCTACGTCGTCGTCGACGTCTATATGGAGTTCTAAAATATAAGTAGCCTTAGGTACTCCTTATTACATCAGGTAAGCCAATGATAGTCTTGTCCAAAACGGTCCAGCCATTCCATAGAATAAACAGAGATTTTTTATTTGTTTAGATCATAAACATAATAATAAATAATAATCTATTGTTATATATGTAATAAAACATAACCTTTCGATCGTAATCTAAAAATTCCCCCTTAAACCTGTGATTCTAATTCGCATGCGCGAATATTTTAACACCGTGTTCTGGACCCAGCCTCGTTCAGTCCCTCTTCATCCTTCCAATCAGATCCGTGTACTTGCACGTCCCGTGCAAAGTGCAACACAGCCTCATCGACAAAATCATCTAGAAAGGTACGAAAAAGGTACTTACCTTAATTTTATATTTGGTTTTTGTTTTATTCATATTTTGTTATTATTAAATGCCGATTTTTTTTAATTATATGGCTCTCTTATAGTGATTTTGGTCAAAGTAAGCTTAATTAGTTGTTAATAAGCACCTCACTAAGTTTACACAACATATTATTCAAAAGTACTATACAAATATTTATTATTATTTGATTTTGCAAAACTTAACAAAGAATGTATGTAGATAGGTAGACTCCAGAATATTAAAAAGTGCCCCTATACGTTTTCATAATTATCCTGAATAACTTTATTTTGTGTGGCAAAATCTCAGTTATTTAATTGATGAATATGCCCCTATAATGTCAATTATGATGCTATGTATCGTTTATTCCATTGTAGCGAGTGTATTGTTAAGAATATCTATGTAATGGGCGTGGGAAAGAAAAAAGTATTTTCAATCTTCGAATCTAATTCTAGGCTTCTAAGAGCGTTCTCTTCATAATATAATAGAGGGATAAATGAAAATTACCATTATGGTAAATTACATTCTTATTTGATTTAACATTTAATATAAATATTTAATCCACAAATTTTTGCTTAATGTAAAACTTAATGTTAAACACAAGAACATTCTTTAAATAGAAAAAAATATATTACTTCAGAGAGTATGGAAGGATGCTTTCAGTTTTTCTGTGTCCCAAACATATTTTTCCGTCTCAAAGGCATCCCATCCCCCATCTCATCCTTAACGAAAACGGAAAAAAATTATTACATCAAACCGATCAACGTTTCTTTAATTCAGAGAATTCAACAGATATATTTATAATAGAATTAAGTTGAAAGAGCTATTTCATTGAATAATGAAACAGTTTTCATATTTTTTATATCAAAATTGTAGACGCCATCTTGTCGTAACTGGCAAATGTCTGAGTGTAGAAGCTATAGTTTTGAATAATGGACATTTTGAATTTAAATTCGAATTTGAATTTGATTATTCTATTTAAGTCAATGTAGGCTTTCTGACTTTTCAAGTTTTAACTTTATATGCAACAAGCAGTTTTTTTTGTTTATTCGAAAACTCTGCAAAAAATGTTCTTTCAGAGTTTTTATCAAAAAATATTATATATTAATAAAAATATCTTTACTTTTAACTCGGATCGGATATTTTCTGAAGCTCCAAAAATGTGTTATTGTTTTTTTAACCGACTGTCACTTAACAACATAGTTTCTTTTTGTATTAAAAATCATCATCAAATTATAGTTCATTTATTTATTTAAAATAAGTCCAATATCTCAAGGAACTGGCATATGAGTTGTAACGTATTTTCATGGAAGTGTAAGCAATCCTGGCATAATATAACACTGACCTTCATCACACTAAGATTATTATAAAATTTGATAGTATTAGATATTTTTGCAAAATATTTTGTTATAAATAGGACACAATGTCTGATAATAGTTTATGCGATTTTTTTAACATAACACTTATTATCATAACACAAATTAGAATTACTTGTTTGACATTCTGAATTCGGTTAAGAAAATGTATGAAAGGAAAGGTAATTGATTTCCTCTCCGTATTATATGTTCTTTTTAATTTTCAATCTGGATTGGCTGACTTTCTTAGGTAAATATTATATTGAGGTAAAATTTGCCTAATATTAATGATGGTTTTAAAATAAAGCCTTAAAATATTATTTATTAACCTATTTAATTCCTATATATGTCAAAAAAATTTAAAACTTAAGTTTAGCTTATTATATCTGTTTTTTTTCTTTCATTTATAAGGGCAGCAGACACGCGGGCGTTGGTACGCCTGCTGTTACGAGACAAGCAAACATACAAACATATTCTCCGCGGTGAATAATTTCTTCGCTGATTCACCGTTGGTGAATCAGCTAAAAGTCATTATGGTAAGTTTTATTTGTTTACGTTCAATGTGTATTTTATATTCAACAAATTAATTTGATATACATAATCACAAAATATAAATAGAATGGAAAAAATATTATAAAATTGCATATCTTTTATTAAAATCGTTATAATATAATATTATTGATTAGACTCGTCAAACAAGCAACATTGAGCCGGGTCCCCCGGATGAGAGTCGGCCAGACAGTAGGGGACCACCGACTGTGAGTTTTGCTCTCAGTCCTTCTCAAAGGTAAGTTAATTATATTTTTTTTGTATCTGCCTCTACATAAATAAAAGTCAATATATAGTTTATCATACTGTGTAGACTGTGTTAACAAATATTTTAATATAATCGAAACTCAAACAACTCGCGTAATTCGGTGTTATTTAAATTAATATTTATTCATTTTTATAGTTAATATAAGAAATAAAAATAATACTACAATTATTTTTTATCTCCACATTCATCGCGCATCCGACTTAGGTATAAATAACCTAGTGCTCTCGTCCACTAAAATCTTTTCAGAGATGTATCCATCTTTTCAACCTTTTATATTCACCTTTTCAACTCACAACCTTTGTGTCTACAGTGATGCACTGCTATAGTGCCAATTATAGCATATTGTAATGGTGCACGATTTGCCAATTAGATCACGAGGACATAAAATATATTTAAATATATTTACAGTGGAAATTATTATTAAAGTCTTAAACGAATGTAAAGGAAAAAAGTCAAGGCAATATTTATGTAAACAATGCTTTTTGTGAACCGGTTTTATAAAATACAGCATATTTTACATAAGCAATATTATTTGTTGAAATAAAAAATATAAAAAAAAAATACTTATATTTCGTATTAAATTTCAAAGTTTTTATTGAGCTAAGTACATTTTCACCATTTTTGTAAATTTACTAGTTACATATATATATATTTTTTACCTTTATCTTTAAAGTAATAAAGAAACGTTATATTATTTATTATTGTACCTATTCATCATTAAAGTTTCAAGGAGAGATTTTTTATAATAAAGAATTTAAAATAATAAAAAGATAAAAGTAAAATAAAATAACTTATAAATGTACAAATAAATTGTAAAAAAAAAATGAAAAGAGATAATAATAAATTAATAATTTTGGAAAACTTTTTAAAAACAAAGGAAAACATTCTGCGGATATTGTTTTAATTATAATAACGTAGTATTTAAATACTTGCTTAATTGTTTCTTGTGTCTTAATTTTTTATACAATAAAACTTATTTGTTAACATTTTAGATATTTTACGTAAATTTCATTATATAAACTAGGCTGCCAAAAAGCTTTAATATTAAACATATCTCGTGAACTAGTAAATAAATAGATCTAAAAAGGTCTAAAAATTCTTTGTAAATGGGCTCTGTTTTCGACTTTTGATGGTAAACTAATTGATAGTTGCCATATATTGTTATTTTTATGATTTATGTTCGTTTTCTATTAAGTACATTATTGTCATTGGCGTTTTATATGTGCAGCTTCTTCCGCATAGTAATCTTGTTCCCAATGTAGGTACATATGTATAAGTGCAATCTGACACGGACACGCAAAAGAACACGGCGGCTACGGTCTTCTATAGAATGTTGCTTTCGCTTTGGCGATTCCCGAAATGATGGTTATATATATCGTTTCGGGAATTGCCAAAGCGAGAGAATCATTCATATATCTTCAGTGCATCTCAAAATCACCTAAGAAGATGGAGTTTGAAATGACCTAGGAAGATATCGTTCTTTGATTTGAATAAATCATTATGTAATATATAAATAGAAAATTTGCGTAGCAGTTTTTAATTATTTACATTATATTCATCACTCGACTAAATTAAATTCAGAATTGCCTTAATTTTTTGTCTGTCACATCCTATACTCCACGATTGTGTATAATAATGTAATTTCTGTACTTACTTTACTTGGATTTTTTTTTTGGCTTCATGCTTATAATTTATGGCAAAGTAAGCTAAGAGTACTTGTGTCATATCACAAGTACATGTGTATTTCTGTAATCTGACATGGACACGCAAAAGGACACGGCTGCTCATCGGACTTCTATGGAATGTTGCTTTCGCTTTGGCGATTCCCGAAAAGATGGTTATATATATCGTTTCGGGAATTGCCAAAGCAAGAGAATCATTCATATATCTTCAGTGCATCTCAAAATTACCTAAGAAGATGGAGTTTGAATGACCTAGGAGGATATTGTGCTTTGATTTACAGTAAACAGCGTTTGAAAATTTACTACCTACTGAGTATTGAAAATTTACTACTGAGTAACTGAGAGTAACTTGCTTTTTTATATCCTTATACCTGCAGTGTTAGTTCATTAACAAGCAACTTCAAAAAAGAAGGAGGTTCTCAGTTCGGCAGTATTTTTATTATGTGCATAAGTTTTTACTGGGGGAACCAATTGTGAATAATGTTTTTTTTATATGAGAGCTAGTGCTTTTCAGGTCTGCCTAATAGTTTTTGAGTTATTTGTATCTACTCGGTTGCGTGGTAAACGCATATGTATTTTATTTAATTAAAAATAAGTTACTTGAAAGTCGTAGAGACGTTAATATCCAACATACGTTGAAATCGGTTTTCGTTTTTATTACCATTTTATATACTTGTTAAATTTAATGTACCTGCCTTCACTAGGTTCTCTTTTCTTCCACTCAAAATGTGGAAATGTATGAATGCAAATTGTGTTAAATAGCTCAATTATAAAAATTGTATGTTTATAATTTTTGGTATTATTTTAAAATATAACTGGCTTAAATAGTACATAAAAATATCCTTTGTAATAAAAATGTCAATAGAACCAAAAAAATAGTTTATGTAAATTATATAAAACTTTGATTAGCAAATTTGTGTAGCCGTTTTTAATTATTTGCATTATATTTGTAGGGGTAACCTAAGCGTTGTAGTGTGTAAGTGTGTAAGGCAATTCCGAATTTAATTTAGTCGATTGGAAATAATAATGCCCAGGGTCTGAATGTTGAATGTGGGTACAATTCCCATTCTAGGGAAATATTGTATTTAAATAACTTCTAATTCCCCGCTATGGTCAAACAAAGCAGTGTTTTATTCAGCCACTTAACAATATTTCGAATTCGGACGACAACAGATAACGGATTATCTTGACGCTAGGCTCCCCTCTGCCTCTCATACAGCTCCCTCGCTACATCCCAGGAATATGTGAAAAAACGTGACTATTAAATATATCAAATTTTTGATTAGATAAATGAACTCACAATCGCCCTTAGCGAAAGCAAATGAATCCTTTAACTGCAAATGCGAACAAAGTAACCGACGCCCTCAACACAACACCCACCGGAACAAATAAGCGATTCTAGCATACAAATGTTCCCAAGCGGGTATTACTCTCTCCATTGGCTTGACGCCTTGATTAGCGCAGGATGTTCGTATTGTCTGCTGGTTGTTGCATAATCTTATACTATGGCTAGATTTATATTCATTCAGAGATGTCAATTTAATAAAGTAATGTATGTTATATGTTAAATTAGCGAACCGCTCACGGATGCGAACTTCACGGCTATAACTAATTAAAATGACAGCCAATTGAATAAATAGTTATTTTATAGTAATTTTGTCAAACTAAATTAAGATTGCTGGAACTTTTTTGTTTATGAACCGATTGCAATAAAATAAACGATAAATGTTAAGGGAAGTTTACCATTATAGTCAAAACTGCATTTGAATCGGTTAAGCCGTTTTTCAAACTGACGTGCACAAACTAACAGCGAAACTGAAAAACGTTAAAATGATTGTTTTAGGTTCTATTGTTGCATTGATTGTTGAGTGGCGAAACTGGAAGCCGCACTTTGTCTTCTGACCAGAGCGGAGAAATTAAAACAGTTTTATTAGTTAAATAATGTAATTAGTAGAAAATATTATAAGTTTATAAGATATTTGGTATTCCCGATTTTTACACATTTTGAAATGAAACTATTTTTAACCATGTACCACGTGACCACGGACTACTCTAAAGTGTTCGAATCGTCGTGTTTCTAAAATGTATTTTGGAATACTAATAATATACCTGATTTATCCAGTTCAAAATAGTTTCATTTCAAAATATTATTAGTGATTTTAACATGCCTCGAATTCGAACGAAAAGTGAAGAACGGAGTGTCTTGTCACTAGAATCTCTCTACCTAACCTACTATGCGGAAAAAAGGGTGAAGTTGAAAAATCACTAATAATATACAATATAGGTACGTACTGCAATCTGACATGGCCACGCAAAAAGACACGGCTGCTCTACGGTCTTCTATAGAATGTTGCTTTCGCTTTGGCGATTCCCGAAATGATGGTTATATATATTGTTTCGGGAATTGCCAAAGCAAGAGAATCATTCATATATCTTCAGTGCATCTAAAAATCACCTAAGAAGATGGAGTTTGAAATGACCTAGGAAGATATTGTTCTTTGATTTACAGTAAACAGCATTTAAAAATTTTCTACTGAATATTAAAACTATCATTATATAATATATAAATTGTATGTTTATAATTTTTGGTATAATATGAAAATACAACTGGGGCCGAATACTTTGAGCTTTAATTGTAAATAAAAATATCCCTTAAAATACAAGTGTCGACAGAACGTAAAAAATAGGTTATATAAAACTTTGATTAGTAAATTTGCGTAGCAGTTTTCAATTATTTGCATTATATTCATCAATCGACTAAATTAAATTCAGCATTGCCTTACTCTTTTTTCTGTCACACCTGCCAAAGCCTATACTCCATTTTTTTTTTGAATGACCTAGGAAGATATTGTGCTTTGATTTACAGTAAACAGCGTTAGAAAATGTTCTACTGAGTATTGAAACTATAATTATCTAATATATAAATTGTATGTTTATAATTTTTGGTATAATGTGAAAATACAACTGGGGCCGGATACTTTGACCTTTAATTGTAAATAAAAATATCCCTTGTAATACAAGTGTCGACAGAACGTAAAAAATAGGTTATATAAAACTTTGTTTAGTAAATTTGCCTAGAGGTTTTCAATTATTGCATTATATTCATCCATTGACTAAATGAAACCCAGAATTGCCTTACATTTTTTTCTGCCACATATGCCAAATCCTATACTTTAATTACGCGATTGTGTAAAAATACCTATTACTTATGTTTATTTATTTTAACATAAAATTATTTTATGGCTTTCATTAGCCTGCAGACAGTTTTTAAGAAAAAATGTTTCAAAGAACTTGAAAGCAAAAGAAGATTAGTAGCATTTTCTGTATTTAGTTTGGTGTGTTCACTTCACGTACAGGTTGTGTTATTCAACATAAAAAGAAGATTTCATATATAACACGATTGTCAAATAATGCATTATTAATATCTGTAAACTAAATAGAATAGATTGCTAAATGTAAAGTGTATGCAGTATTACAGTCAATATATTGTACAATATACATTGCACATACATACGTATGTACGTCATATATACATATACACCTAACAATCGATACACAAAGCCTGCGCATTATCCTCGAGATCAGAATTATTCGCCCAGATGCTTACAATTTCAATTTAGTCGGGCGAAAGCTACATTTAATATTTACGAATTTAATATTGATATATATCGGGATATTTGTAATTATATGAAGTATATCATTTTATAAGGCACTTGTTTGGTTGAGTGAAGAAATAGTATAGTGTATTAGCGTTTTACTGTGAGAAATTTATTTAAATTTTATTTAAATAAAAGTGTTTTAATATCATAGTGAAACTCTTATGATCAATGGCCATATGTGATTCACAAACATTAAATATTTGTCTCATTTGTATTGCACCTATGACATTAAAACGGACGTTGAGCTTTATTTTGTTAATATTATGCGACTGAATACAAAGTTCTATTTCAAAATTCTTTATAATTTAAAAATCGAGCAACTTAATAGCATAGAGTATTTGCGGAAACAAAGAAAATACAGTCTTGCTTCGAGATAACAGACATTTTATTAATGCGGAGTTTGTTCCATAAAAGAAATTGGATCAGGGAATACTTTGACCGTTACTCATACTCGTCGCCTCGAATGACAATATATTCTTATTCACTGATTAACCAAGCTATAAGAATGTGTCCCTTTTACTGTAGTGATAAATACGTATTAATTTGAAAACTAGTGACGGAAAAGTTATCTGTATGATTAAAAAAGTCGAAAACGTCTTAAAAATCGTTGTTTTCACTTTCAAGTTTGAAGATAAGCGTAGGTAAATTTAAAAGGGAGTAAGATTTCTTTGCCTCTTATAATATTTTAAATATACATCATAGCTTAACTGTAAATATACATCATAGTTTAGCCGTAAATATAATAGGTTATATTTACGATGCCAACGGATTGAGCTGATTGACTCAATGTTTCATGTTTTTATAGCCGCGGACTTGGTTCATTTGAAATCAATAAAACAGAACCAGAACAGCTGATTTTTAATAATGAAGTTAAACTTAAATTAAAGTCGATTGACATTTTTTATGGTGGAATAATCGAGAATATCTGTCCAAAACGTACAATCAAAAAATTATAAAATTGTGTTTTGTATGAATAAGTATGTAAAAACTCCTTAATTAATGGTCATTTAAACTTTTACCATCGAGTTGATTGAAAAATATAGTGTAACTTCTTAAATGAAAAATACGAGCGAATTTTTATTTTAATACTAACGACCCACTCGCGGCTTCGCCTGTGTAAACTACATGACAAAACTATTTAGGTTTTTCGCCCGCCCGCGTTCACACTTAAATCACAAACTTTACTTAAAGTTGAAATTGAAATGAAATAAACACTAATTGTTAGGGAAAGTTTACCACAATACAATAGCCCAAATTTTTCCAAATTCAGTTAAATCGGTTAAGCCGTTTCTGAGATTAGCGTGCAAATACAAACAGAAAAAAAAATTAAAAATCATTGTTTTGGGTTCTATTATATTGATACATGCCCCTAATAATATTCTTATTCGTATATCTTCCATGTACAGACAGCGATCAGTTACATTTTTATTATATGTATAGAAGATAGGAAGAGTGCACTTTTGTAATTTGTAAAGTAGTTCTTTATATATATTAAAGTATATTTATTGTGTGTGCATTAATGAATATTCTATATTCAATTTTAAAAGTTTACTTTGTGAAGCTGTTGTAGCTTTGTTGGGATATATAGTAAATAAATGAAGGCATTGTTCGAGCTTATTATGAGTTCAAATCCATTCCGTCAAGACACTCCGTCCTCCAAACAAAATATCTTCGCTTCTCTCAACATAGATAAAACTCGGCATAGTATGTAATATCTATGAATAGGAGAAATTATATAAGTCAATAGAATTGAACTAAATACAACAAACATTATATTTAAGTAAATCTACATAATATTAAAAGCAATATAATAATTTATGTTAACAGTCAGGTATCAGAGAGAACGATTACGCCAACCCAGCGTCAGCCTTTCCTGAAGCCAGCTGCAAACACAGCCTTGGACAGGAAGGCTTCGATTGTTGACGAGACTAATGGTATTACTCGAACCCAAATGAAAGGTAAATATTAGCATAAAAACAGATTCACGCTTCAGCGAGAACCTAGAGCCAAAACCTTGTTCGGTGGCTATCGCCCGATTCGAGGTATGCGTGTTGGGTGATGTAACTCAACGCCGCGTTTCTTCCTGCCAAAATCAAGACATAACAATAATTTTAATATAACCCCACCGCCGAGTTGGGATCGAACCCACAACCATCCAGTTTGTAGTCAGACGTCACCGTGTCACGATGGTATAATACATTTACAAGTAGTATTGAAATAAGGAAATATATTAATAAAGAAATGTAGAAATTTAAATATAATATATATAGTATTCAAATAAGGTTAAAGCTCTTCAAGAAAACTTTTCCTTTTAGTTTTAGACTATGATATATGTTTTAATTTACAGGAAACTTAATTATATTTTTTTCGTAGAATATTTCAAATATTAAATTATTTTGAACGCCGCTATTGCAGTGTTCTACAGATTATTAAATTAGATAGGTGTTATATTACACGACTTTATATAATTTTTTTGTAATTACAAAAAATATATTAGATAATTAGATTTTATAACAGATTCACGATATATTTAAAGATATTGAGTATCGAATAGCGGACATCTTCTACGATATGTCCAAGGTCATGTGTTAACTGGCCAGACTATGGAAGACCTATTTTGTAAATATAATAAACATTAAATTTCAAGTCAGAAGTATTATAAGCACTGTGACAGTGTAATAAAATGTAATGTGTAATGTTTTTGGTCATATTGCAGAATTTCGTGAAGCATTTCGGCTTTTCGATAAAGATGGTGATGGAACAATCACTAAGGAAGAACTCGGTCGCGTCATGCGAAGTCTTGGACAATTCGCTCGTGTTGAAGAGCTGCAAGACATGTTGCAAGAAGTCGATAGTGATGGTATAGCTTTAAAATCTAATAATTATGTTTTTAAACAATATATATAATAAAATATTTAGTTTTTAAATTTAAACACTTTTTCTATTTCTCCTGCGTCTTTTCCTTAATAAAATATATTCATAAATTAATATTTCCTGCTATATAGGTGATGGGAATGTAAGTTTCGAAGAGTTTGTGAACATTCTCTCGAAGTCCATGTCAGGAGCTGGCGGTGGCACCAGTTCTGCTGAACAAGAAGAGAGGGAGTTGCGCGATGCTTTCAGAGTGTTCGACAAACATAACCGAGGGTACATTTGCGCCTCTGACTTGAGAGCTGTGCTGCAATGTCTAGGAGAAGATCTGTCTGAAGAAGAAAGTGAGTAACTACTAATTTGTACTGTATTATTTTCACTCTAATCATTGAAATGCCAACTTCACGTGCTCTTCAGAGTATATTCTGCTTTTAGATAATGTGCCTTTCGTATAATGAACATGTAACATGTTGAGATATAGTGCGCCAAAAAATGTTTAGCTAAAATAGGATAAAACCTTTTTGAAATGAAACTATTTTAAACGGATTAATCGCATATAATTTTGGTATTTGAAAATACATTTTTAGAACCCGACGTTTCGAACACTTTACAGTAGTCCGTGGTCACAGGTAGTCTACCTGTGACCGCGGATCTCGAATCCGTTTAAAATAGTTTCATTTCAAAATGTGTAATAATCGCGAAAATCAAAGAACTTATTAGGATAAAACCTAATAAACAGTACGAGTATATCGTAGTAAAATAAAAAAAAAAGATACTAAAATTTAACAATATTAAACTGTTGTTTCTCTTACAGTAGAAGACATGATCAAGGAAGTAGATGCCGATGGAGATGGGCGTATCGATTTTCTAGGTCTTAAATTTTATTTATATATATACCTACATAAGTAACTATAACTCCGCGACAGTTTTTTAACGTCAGATAATAAAATTAAGATGCTATTTTCTGAAGTTAATTAATTAATAAAAACTTACTTCACGTTTACGTGATCGCGTTGACTTGAAATGTCGTGGCCTTAACGCTGGTTATGCCGTTTTAGCCCATTCGGGATATTATGATTCAAAACAATCGGAAAGTAGATGAATTCTAAATGAATTTTTCATTATTTTAGAATTCGTTCGAGCCCTCGGAGAACCCGAAGATGCTTGTGACGATGAAGAAGACGAAGACCCAAATGATGGAACGGACATTCTTTTATCTAGACCAGTCGCTGCTATTTAAAACTTTTCATACATTATTCTGTAAAAGCTTCATAATTAAATGTATTAAGCGAGAAAATTATAAAAATCTCGTCTTTTTCAAATTTAAATAATAACTTAATGTCAAACAATTTGAAAAACTTATTCATCAACTTGATATTACTAATTAGGTACTACAATATGCATTTAAATACTTTTATATATTAAGCCTAACGTCTCATTGTAATTTGCATTTCAAACATAAATGAATCTATATACTTCAAAATATTATATTTATTTTATAACTTTGGAGATATTTTAAACTATTTTTTTAAGCACTTGGTAAAACACTTTTACCTTTAAAAAAAGGATAACAGTAAAGCAAATTATAATCACAGTACTATATATTATCAGAAAAATATCTTGCTAACACATTGAATGGAATATTGACTGTCCAAATCCTGTTCCAATTATGGATTAATTTAAATCTATTCAAAAACGATTCATTTTAAATATATAATATCTTTAAATTTCAAAAACATATCAGCACCCTTTTGGGGAGTTGGGTAATATATATTTACCTAAGATTATTTATATTCCTTCATGTCATTGTAACACCAATTCTATTTGTCATAACTATTTTAAGCTGTTACTAAAAAATTGAATTAAATGAATCATTTACTTAATTCGCATTTACTATTTTAAAAAATCAACAAAATAAAGCTATTCGAAAACATGCTTGTGTCACTTCTCTTCTACAATTGATCCCTTTAAAGTTCTGCGGTAAAGTTTAAGTTTGGAACATAATAGCTTAATATTATATTAATATTAATTAAGGAATACAGAATACAGACCAAGTGGCTGCAGTGATCAAATAAATAATGAATTTCTTTTGTCTGGCTCTTAATTTTTTATTTCGTTGATAAACTAAAAGTTAGTTAGTTTCAGTGAGTGTATTGTCTAAAAGTATTTTAACCTAGTTAGATCTTATAAAATTTTACAAATGTTGCACTCAGTTGAGACATTAACTGAGAGACCGTTTGCTATATTTACTTTTTTTTAAAGTTTTATTCTCACATCTAAGATATGAAATCATTTTTAGAAAACGTTAAAATATTTTTCTTATCCAAAGTGCGTGAATAACACAAAAACGTGTTATTCGCAAACTTAAGAAATTGAAAAAGAACGTATAACGATTTTCAAGAGGCCCAGGTTCTAATCCTGTTTCGTTCAAATTTTTATGTTTTCTAAATATATCTTTTTCAAATAATAAATAAATATCATTTTCTGTTGCTAAAGTATTTTTCGTGTAAATAATCTTTGGGTAGCAGCAATTGGTAAATATCTCTCCACAGAGATGCTAGCAACAAATTAAGTTACAATAAGCTCAGAAGAATTTTGACGTAGCCGGATGTAGAACGTAGGGCTTAGCGGCCAGAGCGCTTAATCTGTTTCCAAAGGACACTGATTCGATTTCCGCAGTATTTAAAATTTTAAACATTTAGACTTAACACTTACTTTTTTAGACTAGACTTAACTTTTCTAGACTTAACAGATTTTTGTGTTTTTTCGTAAGGTAGCGTAACCCATCTAATTATTTTCAGGAGTTCATTAATTTACAAATAGTTTCACATAATTTCATATTAACACGACCTCGACACAATCTATAAAAATATTGAAAAATAGATGGAATTACTCGAAAAAAAAATAAAAATGGTATAAAAATATATAAAACAAAATATTATTGATGTTTTTATTAACATATAAAAATATGTACACATATATAATATACATATAAATACATAGTATGGGATACATTGATAAAATAATACATCAAAATATGCCCATCAAAATATAACATATTGGAGAAAAAAATAACAGTAACTTACGAATTTCAACAAAAGAAATATTTCAACAGGTAACTCGTTATTAGTTCTCAAATATAACAAACATTTTATTGAACAAGTTACAAGACTATTAGTTACTAGTTGTTGTCTACAATTTAATACCAAAGTATCAATATTAATACCATTGATACCATTTTAAATTTGACTCAAATGTAAATTCTTTCAATAAGGAAATTTCTCTTATTGCTAGACATTTTCTAAGTAATCTATGTGCAGTAGTTTAGGCAACAACGAACGGAAGAATTTTTTGAATATTCATTAATTGATTACAAGTACTTAATAGTCATATTCATTTCATTCATTTATAGGTTAACTGTATAATATTTTAATTTAACTAAATATAATTAAAATTTTATTGTAACATGTGGTTAAATAGGAAATACTAACTTATAAAGGCAATTAATGGCAGTTTCAAAGTAGATTTATTTACAAATGGGTAAACATGTATATAACATTATAATATTTTTACACTAAATATTTCATAACTAATGATATTATCTATTTTGTATTAAAATATTCATTTGAAAGTTCATATTTTATAATACTAATAATACATTAATTATTTTAATACCGTTCGTATTAAAATAATTAATAATTAATATTTAGGAACCGAATATAAATGTTACACAACTATAAGTATTTATTTTCACAAACTTAATTTAAATTATGATAATTCAAATTGTTGTAATTTTTTTATTTAACATAAGTTTACAAAAATACAAAAGTCAACCTGCGTTTAAATCGGTTAGGCCATTCCAAAGTCTGAGTCTGAAAGTTGATAAATGCCTCCAATAATATTTATCTTATATATCCTAGATATACAGACAGCGTTTGGATACATTTTTATTACATGTATAGATTAAACGATGGCAAATAAACTAACCCATTGTTTTTTTTAATTTAAACATATTTAGCACTCAAAAGTAAAGGGTGATTTGTGAGCGCCGGGAGGTGTGTGGCGCAAGGGAGGTCCCGCGCCAACGCATTCTATTGCTTTGGTCAGCCATTTGCTATTCCCGCATTCCTTTCACACGTCTTGCGTCCGCATTTGTCATCTATTTGTTTAGTCTTAGAGTTTTGCCGTTTTTCTAAAATTTTCCTTGAGGGAATCATTCACATAAAAATAAAATAAATATTTTTTTTATTTTGACAGATGTTATCATCATATTATATCACATATACTACTTTACTGGTTATTCGTGTAATATTACAGCCAAACTACAAAACTGACGACGAAACCCGCTTAAGTAGTAAGACCCTTAATATTATAAATATCCCCTCTACTTTTGCCGAGCGCTCATAAAAAATTGTGACACCTATAAATTGTTATAATATAGCATTGTCTTAAAATATTTACTTTGTTTTCTTTTCACTAAATATTATGGCAGTAAGAAATACTGTACAAACAATTGACTTTTACAATTATTACGTATATTCACACTATGTGACCCTTAAGAGTGTTTGTTCAATTAATATGACAGATTTTAAACTCAGAAAGTGAACAAAAGATTATTTAAAACGTAAGTACCACACCTATACTGACTCTAAACAGTTTAAAAACCGACAATATTTTTATTATAAAAAAAAAAATTACATTTAGAAGTGAGCATCGAACCCACAACCACAATGTTTACTTACATAAAAAGTAAGGAATCCAAAGTTAAAATAATGAATAACAATTATCTTATATGTATTATACATAATTATAAAGGCTTGTTCTTTTTTTACATACGTCGTTTTCTTTTAATCAAATCAATCTTAAGTCGTATATTTTCTAATTGATTATTATTTATCGGCATCTTTTGTTAACAATTCCTTCATCTGTTGGATTTTGATTCCTGTTTAATACAATACAGTAAAAACTTTTATGGAAAAATATTACATTTCAATTTCAGCTTGAGCTTTTGCTTACACGGATAGGTAGACAGAGATCCTAGTGTCAAGACACTCTGTTCTCCAATGCGCGTTCGCATCAGAGCAGAAACAATTGAAATCTCATTGCGCTAAGTTGACCTCAATAAGTTATATGAGTATAAAAAATGTGTGAAACATACAATCGCAGTTAAAAGCAAATTAAAATTATAAAGACTTGTAAAACAAAAAGTTCTATACAAAATAAAGGAATAAGTCAAACAAAAAGTATTGTAAATGAAACCCATAACCATGTTACTAATATAAGCAGCTTTACGCTTTTTCCAACACAGCAGAGCAGCCAGAGAGAACTTAGTGCCAAGACACTCCGTTCTCCACTTTCCGTCCGTATTCGACACATTACATACCGCGAGGTAAGTGGCGGTACTTTTTGTAGTTTGATATGCCTTTTTACTTCATACAAAACGCAAGTAAGTTAATTATTATAGTTTTCATGTGACGAGCTGACTAGACTCTTAATACGTGGATTCACCTGCTTATAATATTTCGCAAGTATTTACATTATTTAATATATAATTAACATGGTTTACTACACTAGTAATATATATTTTATGTATGTCATAAGATATAGTAGCTTCATTATAGTTTTACACTAAAGATGAGTTTGAAATTAGGTTGTCAAAATATATACTGTGACTATCTAAATTGAAAATGAGGTAGCATTCTACTCAGTTCTGTCTCCACCATAAGGGCATATGCCGAGGTCTCAAATGCAATACATACCTCCAAGTAATATGTAAACAAATATACACTTTAAAACTGCCCCATATGCATGTGCCCAAGGACCCAGACAGTCATAAGACAGTACTGATACTACATTACTACTAATACTACATTACATTTCTTACTTTTATTGAATTGTTATAAACTTTAAAAATAGCAAACAATAAGTACACTTCATGTTTGGGAGTGATTAACTCCATTATATTTGAGGAATGACAGACAATCTATAAATTTATGTATTTTTTTTAAATAATCATATATATCAACAAACTTCAATATATCTTGTGGATGACACAATTCATTTGTCATTTTTAATTCATTTTTTCACCTGTCCTGGAATTTAATAAATATTTCAAATAGAAAATCTTAAAATGAGGTGAGATGGCATTAGGATTTATGTAGTTTAAGAGTGTGATTAAAAAAACGGGAAGATTATTTGAATTAAATTCCCCAATGCGTAGTTTATAATTTATTATCAATTGATCATTTTAATTTTAATAATATTAAACGTTCCATCGGACATGATCGATTGTATTTCTTTAATTGTTTTTTTTTTAATATTAGTAAATAATTTTATTCGAATTCTCATACTGTTCTATATTTAAGTGAGTGTACAACATTTTACCTTAACAAGTGACATTTGGTCAGACCAACAAATGCATTTTGGAATTGCTATTGATGTTCAGTACGTTAATTTAGATGTACCACTTAGATGAAATAATCAAATGTTCACTAAAACATAAAACGAGTGGGGATTTAATACTGATTAAAGTCATAGCAACGGAAACCGATAATGCTGCAAATATGGTAAAGGCTGTTGAAATTGTTTTTAAAAATAAAAAGCATATCCCATGCTCTGTACATACACTTAATATATTTAGTCAGATCAACATATTCTGGTAACTACAGATATTACTAACGAAAGCAAAAAAAAAGAATTGCTTCTTGTATTAAACAAAGTGGCAATTGACGAGTTAAGAGAAAAAAGTTAAAACTGATTCCGGATATCTCTGCACGTTGGAATAGCACATACTATATGAATGTACGGTTTATTGATTTACGCAATTCGGTAAGCAAAATTTCAATTCGTCAGAAAACTGAGCCACCTGATGTCAAATGGCATAAATTTGACAATGCTAACATCGCTTCTTAACATAATACAATGGAAGCAGCAACTAAAGAAATATCTAGCGTTAAATATTGCTCTAGCAGCAAGATTTTCCCTAAGCGCACTGCATGGTATCAAAATTGAAAAATCTAACTATTGAATAAATTTTGAAATGTTACATAAAACGCATTCTTGCCGAAGTGAGCATACGAACGGCGCCTTTGAATATGAACCATCATTAGCTATTGACACAATATTGTACACAAAACTTGATTTAGAAGATTCATTGGTCGGCGCAAAGGCCGTAAGTAAATTTAAAGATATGATAGAAAAAATCATCAGGATGAATTAGTCTAGTAAATGATATATTGTACATATATCGTTCATTTCATTGAAACAAATCAAAATCTAGTAGTTTGTTCGAAACATTGCGACATTCCCTCGTATTGCTTTGTTGATACGTACTACTCAAGTATACGATGATGAACGAGAGGAACATCAATGATGTTACAAGTATGAGAGAAATGCCGAGTCGAGAGACAATTAAAGCTAGAATAGACGAAAAGTGTGAAGCTATGCAATCATCACTTACGAGATTTTGGCCACTATTCATATTTTTGAATGTCTTCACTTTTTAGGCGTTTTTGAGATGACCCGAAAGTCATACGTCGCTCTATATAGTTCAAAAACTCGCCGATATTTTTGCCGAGTGGAATGTTTTCATTGAGAAAGTTTCAGGTGTTATTACAGACAATGATCGCACTATTGCGAAGGCCAATCAGGAAATGTTTGGAGAATTTTTTTATTCCATGCTTTGCGCATACGATTAACTTATTCGTAACAAATCCATTAATTAAAGAAACAGTATAAACTATATGAAAAGAAGCGTGCGTCAATGCATGTGACGAATTATGGAAGAGTCAAATATAGCCGAGACTGAAAGGACAATTAAAAAAATTACACTCGATGCTCGCACAAGATGGAACTATCGTTTTTACATGCGCCAACGATTCAAAAAAATTAGTCCTTTGAATCGACCTGAAGCTCCAACAATAGTCTCGAGCAGTGAACTGGATTGCGTGAAACAAATGCATTTTTAAAATTCATTGGTGAAAATTAAAGTAATTAATTACTTAAATAAACATGTAAGGGTACGCAACAGCTCGTCACAACACCCCTGGTTAATCTGATAAAAATATTCAGAATTGGACATATGAAAATACCACAAGCTTTTAATACGTACAAAATTACACAAATATCTGCTACAGGTTCCATACCAGGCTCCGTCAACGAAACAGAGGTTCAGATGTACCTTTCATCTCCTGTTACACCAATAAAGAGAGATGTCAACGGAATTTGAGACGATAGAAATCTCTATTTCCAAAACTTGCCAGAGTCGCAATGCCATATACCTTCACGTCGTTGCCAAATCTATCTAAAACAAGCGAGCGATTGTTCTCGGAATCTGAAGAAACCATTACTCAGGAAAGAAATAGGGGTTTAGGGACTTTATTATCTAAGCTAAGGAAAATAATCCTTAAGTATGTTTCAATATTGTTAAATTGAAAATAATAAATATTTTAATGTAATTGAACGTGTTCTTTTAATTCTATGGAATAAAGGCACCCAAAAAAACAAAACTTCGGAAAAACATCGATATATCGTTCAAACGAACGATTTTTTTGCATGGAGGTTTTTAATAGTAAACATCGATGTTTTTCACGATGTAGCATCCCTTGAACCAGTACAAAAGTAAAACTACATTGCATATTGATTGTTTGTAGACGAGCTGCCTATGTATATAATAATAAAAACAGTTATATAAAAAATACATACAATGGTAATTAATCACTCCTTAGTTAATAAGAATAAACAATTTGACATATCGATTTTCTGACATACCATTCATTCGATTTGAATTATTGATAAGTATTACTGACAACTAAATAAAAACTAATACTAAATACAAAGCACTTCTATAAGTTTACCGGCTAGTGATATATTTTGGTTCCATGTGACCGGTGTCGCTTAAGGATCGGAGAACCACGTTTCCGCTGGGTAATATCGATATCCATGTTATAGAACCATGGTTTAGAGATATTCGCAGCCAGCCTTCTGGTGAGAATTGCAGGGCTCTGGAATTTTATTATATAAAATTAAATAACAAATGAGTCATTATTCAGTATACTACAAACAACATTATGAATGCAACGTTAATGTAGGTTTGCACCATACATTATGACAGAAATCAATAAAAGAATGCAAATAAACAAAAACAAAATATTGTTATAAAATTGTTTAATCTTTTTCCCTGCTTAAATCAAGATTATATTAATATTTAATACTAATACTTACTTGCATACAAAGAACCTTATAACATTTGCATGACACACCAGCAGTGTGTATGTGTCCTTGGTCTGCTCGGGTGGAGCTCTATAGAAGTAGCGTCTAAAGGCAGCCTCAATCCGTGCACTGTCCTGGAAGAACTGCTACACATGCCAAACCATACCATGTTAATTGACCAGTATTGCAATTTCGTTTGAAATTATCTTTTCATTATTATATAGAAAGAATTGTAAAAACTTCAGTTTTTTAATATGGTGCCAAGTGTTATTTATTACAAACTAACAAGTCAAGGTACATTAACTTGAAAAACAAGGAAAATAATAGAATGAAAATGTTAGTTTGAATATGAATACAATAATATATTAATGAATAAAAACAACTTGGTATGACACTAAATATATGTTATATGATCATTAAAGTAATCATCTAAAACTCATTCTTATCATTTAAGTGATAATTTAATTTATTGTATATAAACATGGCAATATTCAAGAACACTAAAATGAATTAGTTTAAAACTCCAAAACTGGTCAACTACATGCTATATTTTTAGTTCTACTATACATACTGATATAGCAAACAACTAAAGAATATTTACAAGACAATAAAAATTACATTATTAATATAAATTAAATACAACGGATGGCAAGTGTGGTGTTAATTTTATCAATTATCACGAAATACTCTTGCTGCCAATACTGCCAATTTGTTAACTGGTTATAAATAATAAATGATCACGAAGTGAACCTATAAAATACTTTATTATTAAGTAATATTTAATTTACATTACATTACTACTTAGTATTTTTAACTTTTGGCAGGTTTGGCAGGTATTGACACAAGAAATACATTCAATATTCAATGCTTCCACCTAAATATTTTAAGTTTATTGAAATATTAACAAAACTTACTTTTGGTTCTGGTCTCCAATGACCAACAGGAGGTTCAGGGGGTACAGGCGCTCCTTCCTCTATTAATTGACAGTCTTTAACTTCTATATCTTTTGGCAAATGTTTTGCTATAATAGATGCAGTTTCTTGAGCTCTTGTCATGGTTGATCGCACAAGGACATCCCATTTTATATCTAAGCTTGCAAGTCTTTTGCCTGTTAGGTCAGCTTGCTGCCTACCTATAAATGAAATTTTTTTTTAAGTATTTATTAAAGTTGAGAAATTTTTAAAAGAACTATATATTTTATGGGAATTACTGTCTGTTTGGATTATATATAATACTAGCTAGTCTTTGTCAAATCAAGTCAAAATCAGTACAGCTATTCCAGTAATAAGGCAGAACAAAAAAACAGAATTTTTTTTTTGTATATGTAATGTCTATATATGCACATTAATATTACAAACAGACACTCTAATATTATTTATTTGTTTAGATAAATTCAAATATAAAGAAACTTAAAATCTAATATCCCAAATTTATAATAGAAACATGATAAGTTTTAAAAAAATTTTACCTAATTCTGTCAAAATTCTTTCCTTGTCAGTAGAACCTTCTAAATTGTACTGTCCATGTCTAATAAGGAACAAATGACGAACAGCTTTACTCTTTGCTTTTTCAATTTGTTCATTATACCTATTGTCGTCTTCAGGCTTGCCTCCTTTTGCTGGTTTTACTATTGATTCTGGTTCACGGCTGAAAAAATTATATACTTATTTATTTATAATCAATATTCTTATTACTAATATCTTTTTTAGAAGAAAATATTTTGTAATTCTAAATAAATATTTGAACAGGATGTAGAGAGTGTCTGCTTAAGGGGTTTTGGAATTGTATGTACATATATTTTTTGTTACCTAGTGTGGTTAGACAAAAAGTGTCATTCAGTGTCACCATCCAGCATGCAATATCTCTTATATGAGTAGAAAATGACAATCAAATATCTAACCACTAGTTTTCCTGCACCTATTCTGTGTTTGAAAATAAGAAGAAAGTTTTCGTCATATTTTTTGAAACAAAATCAACTACAATTACCACAATTATACGTATACAATACATACAGCTCTTTAACTACTTGGCTTTAAGTAAATATAGTCAATAACTTTTGATAACACTGTTGTAGTGTAGATAGCCAAACCTGTTTTGTTACTTAATAAACCCTTATAAGTTATTTTGAACTAAGAAAGTCTTATATTTAGCTCATTTATTTTTATCTAAATGAAATAGGTCAAGATTATAAATGAAAGTATTACTTACTGGTCCCAATTTCTTTCCCACTTAACAGTCGGCGTGTAATTTGTAGTCCAGGAATTTTGAACATCAAAGTTTTTCTCAGATCTACCTATGTGATAATAAGCAAGACTTCCTCCAACAGCCCCTAAACTTAATAAAGCAATTTTGTGGAATCTTGAAAAGGACGCCATTTCAATGTTTCTTATCAATTTCTTTTCATTAATTATTTAAAACTATTTTGTTTAGTTTTTACGATAATTAGGTCAATTATTTAATATTTATGCATAACCTTAAAACACTCGTAGACTTAACACGAATATATTAATATAATATGTACGAATTTCAATTTCGTTAGACGTTATTCGTATCAAATGACTTATGACATTATACGAATGACATATCACTAGTGTTGCCAGTGGTAGATAGTCAAATATAACATGAGACAGCTGAAAATGTAACATTTTCATGACAAAAGTGACATTACACTATTTCGCATAAACAATTGTTGAAATATTAAGGCTTTCGTTATTTTTCAGTCAATAGTGTGGCTTTCGTTATTTTTGCAACTAACCGTGGTTAAATATTTTGGCTTTCGTTTTTTGCAACGTCCACTGAAATATTTTGGCTTTTGTTTTCGTGCAACACTTACATATAAGTAACGCGTTAAGGTGAAAAGATACTTTATAAGTCTTGTAACATAAAAGAGTCTTGTAACATAACAACTTTATGCAATGTGTCAACCAGAAAATTAAAATACCCGGCTGTCAGCCGGAAGTTCGTAACTAGGCCAATATAGTATCATTATGGAATGTAAAATATGAACGGTGAACTACTTATGTAAATTCCAACAAGACCTATAATTTAATTTATTTGTTTTTTTTTCAGTTTCTCTACGCCCACGTGTTGAGTGGCGGAACACAACGCCTTGCATCTTAAGTACCAGAGAGAGAGAGAGTGGATAAAAAAAATATTTTAAATATAATCATTACTCCGAAAGAACTCATAATCACTCGCATTTACAGTTAGAGCCCCTTAGCCCCACTGCTTCACTTATTTGTAACTGATTAGGAGAAATCTCCAATAACTGTACCGTGCTACCATCTTGCGACATTTTTAATTCATATTCCGTGACCGTGTAAGATTATAGCAGTATACATTTACGCGACATAAATGCCAAATAAACCAAGAAGATGAAATCTCTTCATTGAAGGCAGCTACTTGACCCGACACTAGTGGTAATTTTCCTCGATTCCTTTCATTTAGGTATGCTATTTTTTTCCTAAGAAAATAATCTCAGTCAGTTATAATAAATTAATATAATAAAGTAATGAATTAATTATAATATAATAAAATAATGAGTTTTATAATAAATTTACCGGTACCTATACGAATAAAAGTAGTCATGTGTTTTTGCAAACTACCTACTTCTCCATATTAATATTATTAATGCGAAAGTAGCTATGTCTGTCTGTAGGTCTGTGACGTCATCACGGCCAAACTGCTGAACTGATTGTGATGAAATGTTATATAGAGATACTTGAGGAAGTATCTCTATATAAAATTTCATCATTCTTTCATTCATTCATTGAGATTCTTGCGATAAACATAGGCTGCTTTTTCTTCATTTCTTTTAATAATGGATATACGAAATGAGCGAGCGGGTCACTAGTACTATAATAAAACAGTAAAATAATTGTGGCCACAAAATAACGAAGAGCAAAAGCAACAAAATAACAGAAAAAGTTATATATATTATTTATGAAAAAAATATTTTGATATATAATAGAAAACAAACACAAACAGTAATAGAATTATCATATAATCCTATAATTTATGCATTTTTTGTCCTTCAAACTTTTATATATTTTCATTTCTCCGCTCTGGTACCTTAGACAATGCGCGGCGTTGTGTTTCGATTTTGGCCGAAAAGTGGAGGACGAGGAGTGAAGGAGCGGAAAAAAATTAACCTAAAAAAAATTATATTTAAATCAATTATATGAATTGTTGGAAGTTTACAATAACGTTTAATAATAAGTGTAATTTGAGCAAATTATTTTATATTACTATAGTACTAGTATAAATTGTCGCGCTGATTTTTATTACGTACCTACTGTATTTTTTAAGTAATACAAATAGTTATTAAAGCCATTATTTTGTAAAATTAAAACATACCTTCTTTTATTCGCTGGTAATGTATTAAAATCGTAATATTTTTTGAAATCCAGTAGTTTCTAGTTTGTCCACTATGTAGAAACGAAAAAATAAAGCTTTAAACATATACTTAAATTTCAAAAAATAAATGCTTAGCTGTTAGAGCGCTTGAATGGTTTCTAGAGGCGCGGGTTCCAATCCGTGCGTTGAAATTTTTATACGTTTTCTAAAAATATGTTTTTCAATTTTTAGGAAATGTGATAAACACTTTAAATACACTTTAAATATTTTTATAAATAATATCATTTAACTGATTGCTGTCTGTACATGGAAGATATATGAGAAAAAAAATATTATTGGAGGCAATCAATGTAATAGATATTTTTATTCTGTTTGTCTGCGCGTTTATGCACGCTAATCTCAACAACGGTTGAACCGATTTTAATGAAGTTTTGATTATTGTATATTAGTAACCTTTTCTTAAGTTACAATAATTTAAATTATAAATTTAAGCACAGTGTGACTTAAATGAGTACGCGGGCGCAGGCAGGCAGGTTTACGCAGGCAAAGCCGCGAGCGGGTCGCTAGTAAAACATTTTATATGTTTAATAAAAAACAGCAGACTGTACGTAACGTTATTTGTAAAATTAAGTAACCGTAGCTGGACTAAATATTTATATTATATACTAGCTGTAGCCTCCCGCTTTGCTCGCGTAGAATATAGTTCATATTTACATAGGTTTTATTTTAGAATTCGACACTGAAAAAGTCGCGGGCACACCTAGTTATTTATATAATATTCACTTGTATATAATATATTTATATTTTTTGTACAATTGTTTATTTTTAATATTTATTTAGTTTAATTTTATTACATTAATTTAATTAAATTTTGTTACATGAATATAGTCGCATCTTTCGTTGTTTTTATTTTCTGTTTGAATTTAAGACATTGCACAATTAGAGGCACAAATCAACGCCACTCTTTGTGTCCAGAGCGGACAAAACAAAACATTTAAAATATAATCATTTCTCCAAGTGGGAATAGAACCCACAACCATCGTATACAGTCAGACGCTGGAACATTACGCCACGATTATCTTAACCTAAATCAATTTGATCTATTTCATTATTAGAAATAAAGTAATAGTAATTGCAGATTTATTTATTTTTATTTGAGAAATAAAATAACTTGTAAATTTTATTATCATATTATATTCAGATTAGTCAAATTATTAATTTTTTTATTAACATAGGTTAATACGTATTGTTTAATAATTACCTATACGAGTACTTAAGCTTGACTGTCTAGAATGTATATCATGAGCGTAAATATTTTAGCATTGTAGACTTTGTATTCTCTAGTTGTTTATAGAATAATAATATTTTTTGAGTTAATAACACTTTATACTTTTTAAAATCTAAATATTTTTTTGCGTTCTAGGTCGCGCTCTTAAATTATAACCCTTGAAAAATTTTACTGAAATGGCGACGTCGAGCTCCAAGTCCTCAATATTTCCATCTGCTTCTAGATATGCTTCACGTATCACTTTCACAGCTAATATTTTTATTAATGATGTAGCGTATACACGACCTGATAAAATAAATAAAGAAAATACATTTAATAATTCGTTATTAGGTTTTGTTAGAGCTCATAGCTGGGTAGATACTAGACGGGGAGAATCTAGTGTCAAGATATTCCGTTTTCCACTTTCCGTCCGAAATGGAGACTAGTCCGCAGACACTGTCCTGCTGAGCCATGAGATATTAGATGCAATGCACGTGTCACAGGCTAATTAAGACTTTTCACAGTCAATAAAAATATATTATTTTGTACAATAAAATTAAATGCCGCTATTTCTTTCTGAAATGAAAATGCCATCGTTTATAGGTTCCAATTCCACTATGGGGAATGATCATAGTAATAGTATAGAAATTTCTCCACCTAAGTGAAATAATCAACACCGTAAGGCGTTTGGTTCTAGCCCTCAGCAGACAACTTATCTAAAATAGTTTAATTGTGAAGTGAAATCGAAGCTTTGCTATAATAAGCCTATAGGCTATATGTCTACAAATTGTTAGTTTTTAAATTATAAACTAACTAGCAATTGAAACTTTAGTCACTGTAATTAGTAGTAAAGAGGTTAAAAAAGAATACCAAAACTTATTATCAAAAAGGCGGAGTTTCTAAGACTAACTCATTTCTTTCACTCATAACTAGATGTACCCGCAACTTCGTCCGCGTTTTATAAAATAAAAGTAGATAAGTTACTCCTTATAACATCAGCTATCTGCCAGTGAAAGTCCTGTCAAAATCTTTCCAGCCGGTCCACATATTGGTCAAAGGAAACAGACAGACAGACGGACAAAAATTGTAAAATAGGTTATTTTGGTAAATGTACCGTGTATTTTACGTTACTAAAAAGCGGTTATTTTAATATGACAAACAGACTACAATTTTATTTATTTATATAGATTTTAATAAGCAGACTAACCCAAACAATCCATGGCGCCTAAGCTAAAAGGCACAAAAGCATTTGGATCACGATTTCTAGTGTTTTCGGGGAGAAATCTTTCTGGCTTTATCTTATACGGTTCATCCCAATAACGTGGGTCTCTGTGAAGCTCGTGTATTGGAATCACTAACGAAGTACCAACAGGTAGTGTTATTTTACCTGAAATGAAAGAGGTTTTTGTTTAGTTTAGGAAAAAATAAAGTTTCAGACATGATGGTTGTGGGTCTAATTTTCTAGGTTAGTTTTAAAATATTTACACTTAAAATTTAAAATACTAAAAATAATCATTATGACAAGGAGAGAGAGAGAGAGAGAGTATACGTAAAGAACTACGTATCATTATTATGATCGAAAAATCTACAGTATGGAGCAGCTACCTTTGTATGGAGATATGTATAATAATCGAAAAATTGAATAAAAATTTCGTACCATCATTAATTGAAACCTCTTCTTCTACACTTCGCTGTATAAAAGCAGCGATTGACAACCATCGCAGCACTTCTTTGAATACTAGGTCTAGATTTTGAAGCAGCTTTAAATGTTCTTCTGTGACGTCACCGCTAACGCCAACAATTTCTATAATTTCATTATACACCTTTTTCTAGAAACGTGAATCAGAGTAAACTTTTTAGAAAAAAAAAAACAACATACATTTCCAAACAAAACTTAGTTTAAGAGTTCCTTACTGAGTTGCATATAATAGGTATGCAAAAATTAATTTAATATCATTAAATGGTACTAGAATATAAAAATATGCCATTAAAATATCATCATAAAACATTTCCCCTTAAATGTAAGAAAATTATACTCTATGTTTTGTAATACGCAATCAAATATTTAAAATCTCCATAAAATAAGGCGATAGTTGCGTGACGTATATTTTCTTACAATATTTTTTTCTTGAAATGAACCTATTTTAACCGGTAGCAACTTTACAGTAGACTGTGTCTGATCTGTGTAGATATCTACAACGCCGGTAGATGTCGACCTATGACCATGGACTCACACGGATTAATATATATTAAGATAGAAAAATTTCAAAATGTGTAAAAATCGCGAAAACCACGTCAAATATATTTTTTAAAATTGGTAAATAATTTGTATTAACAATTTAAAGTTATTTTATTTGATTTATTCAAAGCGAACAAGATAAAAAATTCTTAGAAGTATAGAATATTATAATAATTTAGATAATAAATTTAATCGTTCTTTATAAAAACAGATTAACCGCTGTATTAAACATTCTAGGATGTGTGTAATTGACAACTTGACAAGGATACCTATTATTGTTTACATTCCACATCGTCACCTTTGCTTTATGTATTACAGTAATTATAAATATATTTATTATGAGAAAATGAAGGCTACGGATTATAGGTTAAATGGCTTATAAATTTAAACTAATTTAGAAAAAAGTAAATGTATCTTATTTAAAAATAACCTTTTTCTTACTTTATTATTCTAAGTAAGCTTTATCATTTGATATCTATATTGTAGGAGTGCATAATAAATGACTAGTCCACCTACATGGGTATTCTGCCATGATAGGTTAAGAAATAATATGTAAATTCGAAAGACATTTAGAAAACGTATAAAGATTTGGACGCAGCGGGATTTGAACCCGCGAAACTTGAAAACTGTTCAAGCCATGCATTCTATATCCAGCTACGTCGAAATTCTTATAATATATTCTAATAATAAGCGTATTACAACTTATATTTGTTGTTAGCATCTCTGTAGAGAAATTTTCCTAAGTGCGCGATTAACACTTTAGAAGATGTTAAAAAATAAGTAAAGCTTTTAAAAATATTTTTTTAAATTAATACTACTATGATGTACCTAAAGATAAAATTGATGTCTAAACTATTTAAAGTTAAATAAATAAGTGCAAGAATACCTGCCAGTCCGGTAAATGAGCCAAAAATAAAAGCACCGCTGAGGTAATTTTTGCTGCAGCTTCTTGACTCTGTAATTGCAATTATTTATAACAGATTACGCTTTAATTCTAGCTTTGAAGCAACATATAAGCTTAATATTATATTTTTATACGTAAAATCATAAGCCTGTTGGTGAGGTTTTATTGGAAAACTATAAACACTTTGAGTATTAAGTCAAAGGTCGAACGGATTCAATTCACATCTCGGAAACATATTTACATGTTGAGCGTAACTATAAAGTTTTACGTATTTTTACTATTTTTATGAATCCATTTGGAAATGCTTATGTAAGCTTATTACTTAACTGATAGTACCAGCTTTGCAAGTGAATGAAAAAATATAAGAAAGATATATGAAGCAGAGGTTTGACCTTCGAGACCGCGTTTGACCTTCGAGAACACAGTATCGGTTATACTAGAGGAAGGTCATAAAGGCATGAAGCTAATATATATGAAGAGGTTGATGACAGGGGACGATGCGAAAGAAGTATGCAGGGACCTTAGTTTATTTCTGTATTTATTTGTAATTGCTTCGATTATAATAATATAAGTACCGTTGTAAATAGAGTAAATGTTTCCAATTTTATTTCATCATGGCTTAGACCGTCCAATATGAATCTATCAACAATTCCCATAGCATCATTATTTACGTGGGAAGACGCACTTATTGCTTTGCTTCTTTTTTCCAAGATATCTGACGTCATCATATCGATCATCTTTCTAAAATTAGCCTCCTGAGTTCTATATCCTGTTAGCCAGTAAATGAAAGGTACATGAAGCCACCATTTCGTCATTTTCGAAAATATAATCCCGTACATACTGTAGGATAAATATATAATATTATTATTGTACCCAAAATCTTCTATAAATTCAATATTGAAAATATGAACATGAGCTGTACAAATCCGCCATATATATCAAAATTATCCTAAAGCGATTGTTAAATACCTTTGCGTATTCTTTACCACTTCGTCTAAATATTTTATATTTTGTGATTCTTCTTTTGTTAATCCCATAAGTGTTTCTGAAATCAGGAAACTTTGATAAAAATCTATAAAGTAACATATATATATTTTTTCAATTGTAAAACTGTTACAGATGGATATCTATTTATTAATACGTAAAGCAAAACCTACTGTACCCCTTTTTACGAAAATAACGCGGATGGAGGAGTATGCAATTTGGTACAGTCAGCATTCTGCACAGGAGTGCATCTATATTAAAGAAGGAATGCTTCAATTTTTTTTCTTATAAAATCTATATCTTATTGCATAAAAAATACATTTGATTAATAAAATAAATGTAGGTAATACGCACTGCCATATCTTTGACATACACGTCTACTCGTATATTAAGTTACATACACTTTGCTAACGCAACAATAGAAATATATTGAGATATTTGGAAGTGACATTAAAATATATAAAGGCTTAATATTCGTGAGAAAGAAACTCGGAAGAAAGATATGAGATGAGAGGTAATATTTTTTTTTATGATTACATAAATTAAGACTATTATGAAAAATTTGCTGCTTGACGCTATTTCCCTTAAAGCGGGCTAGACGGAATGAACCTAACGTTCGAAACGATTTCCACTTTCCTCTCGAATCCGAGATATTATATGTTAAAGCTATTTCTTTTAGTCATTATCTCAGCTGCTGTCCCAGTCTTTATTATATTTGTTTGATTTCATATTTCGATATAAAATTTTAAAAAATCAGTAATAAGTTTTGTAGTACAAGTATACTTACTGCATATAAATTACAAAGTACTTACGGCATACACATTGTGTAGTTCGGTGTACTACATCAAAATATACGTCAAAGGTCTTAAAGTTCTTGCTCTTAATTGTACTTACAAGTTCGTCGGCTTGTCTATTAAAAATTTCCGAAAAGATTTGTACTGATTTTTTATTGTATGACGGTGTAGCTATTTTTCTATAGACACGCCATGATGACCCTGAACAATAGATATATCGTAACTAATTGAATTTAACACTTGAGACACGTGAAAGTACAGAAGTGTACTAAGTGTATTAAAGATTATTATTGTGTTTGGCTTTGTAATTATATAATATCTAAATATATACAACATTATTATTGTATTATGTAATATAAGTATATTGGCAAGTATTTAAAAATATTATCTTACTTTCATTTTTAATTAAAAAGTACATATTATTAGGCTAGGCAATTTTAAATACATTATTCCATTAAGTTACAGTTTCCATTATATAAGAAGAGAGGACGAGTGTACAAAGAAATAAGAAGAAAAATAACATTTCTAATACGCACCTCCTGTTAAAATACCACGGCCAATAAATGATACCATAAACTCGTAAAGTGGACCTTTCTTGTTTACCTTATTGCTTGTGAGTAGAAACTAAAATATATATATATATGATTTAAATAAATTCTTATACATGCACTGTAGTAATCGATACTAATATTATAAAAGCGAAAGTAACTCTGTCTGTCTGTGACCTCACCACAGCGAAACCACTAAAATAATTATGATAAAATTATATATACAGATACTTGAGGGTCTTGGGATTGGAGTAGGCCACTGTTTCTTATATTATTTTATTGACTTTTCCAGGAATTTCATTGTTTTACGAAACGGCCGCTGAAAAAACGCAATAGTTTACGCGGACGAAGCCGCGAGCGGGTCGCTAGTAATATCATAAGCAAATGATACCGCTGGGACAGGTGTTATGTTACATAATGGTTGTGGTTTTAAAATGCTACTTGGCTCGTATTTACAATAGCCTTTTTCTTTCCTCTGGCTTGGGTAATCAGGTCGCCATACGAGTTTAAAATGGGTGATGAGTGAAATGTTTAATGCTATATATTAGCTAATGATTATATTTCAATTTCACGCATTCACGCATTGTCTCGAATTCTGGCGGAAAAAGGAGAACGGGGTGTCTTGACTCTATGTTCTCTCTGACTGCCCTGCTATGCGGGAAAAAGCGTTGAGCTAAAAAAAGGAATTTTAAAGGAATTATAGATTGCTTATCTGCAGCTTAATGATATTTGAAAATATTTGTTGGACTATTTCTAAGGATATAATAACATTAAACGTACCCTTATATCTGATGGATTCTTCACACAAATATTCAGTTCCGGTCCTAGCCAAAACCTCACGTACTGTCCATAAGAGTTCATTAAATGTGATATTTTATTTAATTGCTCTGTAAATAAAAAAAAATTAGGTAATTTCTAAAACCTATAAACTTTTATTAACATTTAAAATTGTGGTCTGTATTGATTGCAGCTAATTCCATTTTGATATAACTTTATCGACAGACTTAAACTGTTTAAGCTAAATACAATTCATTGTGAAATATTTCATTTCTGAAATATTTTATTTCCTGGTTACCTGGACTCTAAAATCGCGTTGGACTAAGTAAATCAGTAAATATAATAATGTCGTAATCATATTTTACCTTCTGGTTGTCCTATAAAGAGCAAAGCGTTCCCTAAAATTGGTAGCGCTGGTGGCCCAGGCACCAGTTCAGCTAATTTCAACAATCTGCGATGCGTGTGTCTCCAATATATCCAGTAAAATAAAATGAATGCGAGCGGCAATATTAAAAACAAGATGAGGTTGCTCATAGCTGTTAATTAAATAAAGGTCATTTTAATATTGAAAAATAATTAAATAATTGACGGAACGATCGGAGTCTCTTGACACTTTGTTTCTTCTAACTACACACACTCATTAATATTCAAATTCAAACAAATTTCAATTTGTATCTAAGTTTGAATTGCTTGTATCAAAAATCGATGTTGCGGAATGTAAATATATAAATCGCTTAAAGAAAACGGAAGGAAAGTGCCTACAGTATCGTTCTCGATTATTTATTTACATAATAAAACTGTCACGTCAACACTTACACATTTATTAATATTATAACGTATATGCTTAGTCTAGCCATAAACAATGTTTGTTATAATTATAAAAACAAAATATTTGAATTTGGAACCTATCATTTTTATATGATTGTTCATTGAGTTTTCTTATTCTCGCGCCAATATATTGTAAAATATTTTGTAATATTTAAATGGAGTGAGGTGATAAAGAAAACCAAATTTCTGTAATTGTATTACATAAAGTTGATATGGTACCAAATACAATTTTTAAAATTCTTTATACGCGTGGTATTAGTCAAATGTTTGTGTACCGAGCTATTGATATTTACAATAACACCACCTCTGCTTGTGATATAATAAGATTAGGCCAATCACATAGTGTTCATGCGAAAAAGGCAATCAGAGCAGTGAGGAAAGGAATTCATAGAAATCCTGTCTGAAAGCAAAAGATTTTATCTCGGGAGATGAAGATAGCACCTAGAACCATGTCGCATATTTTAAAAGATGACTTAGGACTCGGCACAAGTGCATAAAGATACCATTCCTGACATGGTAGTCACGCCCCTTAATTAACTTGTTCAACGACCAATAATGGTCCTTTCAGCAAGACTCGGCTCCGGGACTTAACGCTTGATCTACCCAATTTTGGTTAGAAACGAACGTTCCAGACTGCATCGGAGCTGAAGACTGACCGTCATCTAGTACTGATCTTAAGCCACTGTATTATGATTTATGGTCAGTTTTAGAGGGTAAGGCTTACTCTAAACGCCATGATAATTTGGAGTCCCTCAAACAAACATGTGATTGGCAGTGACGAATTTAATCATAGAAAGAGTGCGTGCTGCTATTCATAACCGGCCTGGACGTTTAAAGGACTGTATTGCAGTCAATGGAGACTATTTCGAATAAGCTTTATATATTTTTAATGGTTTTATATTAAACTAACACACTGTCGTAGTAATAAATAATACGCACAATAAAAAAAAGTTTATATTTGTAACAATATTTATGGCAAGACGAAGTATAATTTACAAAGCTTGGTTTATGGTTAATTCCTTCGTAAATTCCATTCGTTAATTCCTTAAAGTTGTAGAAGTTTAAGTTAAAACTTACTTGTATTTCTTTTAAAACACTTACCTTTGGTAAATTAAACTACTTATGTATTAAACATATCATCGGTATTTGTATTATATTTTTGCTTTAAGTCACTCACGATTTTTAACTATAATTAATAATTATTTTAAATTTTTATTTAGAAAGATTAAAAGAAAACTATAAGTGTGTATATTAGACCTCGTAAAGTGTAACAATGAAAATTTCCTCAAGCTGAACTGGACATTATACTCTTAAGTTACATTTTATGTAGTCAAGGTCATTACAAAAGTAAGCCACCGTTTAAACTGTCATGCGTATTTAGTTACTAATAATATAAAGGTATATTTACTTTTTGTTTTTTTTTGTGTGTATGATTATAATTAGAGCAAGCGCTAGTAGCCTACCATACACTCTCCACATTAAGTCCAGACCGCGAAATAAAGTATTTAATACGCTCTTTATCGTAAGAAAACAATCAAAACGAAATTGATTTTTAATATAAATATTATCCCGATTAAGGTTTTTTAACACAAAAACATTCATTAATTTATTTTTTACATTTTTTAATTTTTTTTTGCTGCATGTTTTACCCGCATAGCACGGTAGAAAGAGAAAACCTAGTGTCTTGGCAGTCTGTTTTCCATTTTCAGCCTGAATCGAACTCATATTAGTTATCATCGATAGTTAAATTTTATGAACGTTTCAGGTTTCGGATGATCGTCAACTCATTTTTGAGTAAAGAAAAGGAACTTTTTGTTTATCATATATCCAGATAGAATTGAATTTTACTAAATAGGTACACTAAGAGCCCTATTTTTTTTTAAGCTTACTAACCTTTAACTTCAGTTAAACTTTTCAGAGATCTACAGCGAGAAATTAGGGTTATAAACTCTGGAATAGTCACATCGGGTACGTGTCACGTTAATAATTTTAATTGGAACCTGGACTGGATTCTTTTTGAGGATCTCCGTGTATTTTTTTTATTTTAACACATTTTGTCGTAATAAATAAACATTACATAAATATAATTTATTTTATTTGTGTATATAAATGCATAATCTAGTTAAAAAATAAAACATATTTCCATAATACGATGCTTAATTGCGGTCTTAATGCAGACTAAACGTAATGTGCGTTTAAATTAATAAACTTCGGGAAGTATTTATGTTTGTGATATTAATTACGCATACGTAAAAGTAATAAAAATGATATAAAAATATACGATTTACTTATTGAAGCAATATACGATTGTTTTCCTTCTAAAACCGATTATTATCTGGTATATTTATATATACACGTCAAAGACTGCTAATGGATTATATAATTGGCCTATAAAAAATCTATAACCAGTGACAAGAAACCACTAAGTCTGTAGGTACTTCAAACAACAATTCATCGAAGTTCATGAATTTAGATAGTAATAGTTAAGCATAAATCATTTCATCATACAATTGTGCTTAATTGTGGCTTAAAATTATATATGTAGGTGGATAGATGCAAGGTCTGTTATTTGTATTCCAAAGCTTTACACAGCCAGTCGTTGCAACTCTTGAGATCAAGGGTAAGCTGTAAGGGACGTAAAACGAATTTTTATTACTTAATTACTTAATTAGCATCAGTGATTCATTTTGCCCGCGTTTGTTGATTCACGTATTTTTATTCCGGTAATTATAGAGCATTTGGCAATATAACATTCCGTAGGATGACCAGGTTGGCCATGCTGGCATGAACCAAAGGAACGAGATAATAGCTTTAATTACGCGTGTATAATAATAATTTTAGTTTTTTAAACGTAATTTGGTATCTTATAAATATTCCTTTACGTGGTGACTTGTATGTCCCAATATATTGTAAATACACTCACAGTGTATATGAAGTAGGTATATTACATATTTGTTAGAATAACTAGCTGTGTCCGTGATTTTGTCCGGTCACTATAATAAATGGACGGGTTCTGACCGTCGTCCGCGTGGAATTCTAAAATAAAAGTAGCCCATAATGCCTCATTGTTCCAGAGATTAGCCAGAACAAACAGACAGACACATATCAAAATACAAATTTTAACCATTTTTGTGATATGTGTACTGAGTAGATATACATTTGGTAAAAAGCGGTTATTTTAATATTATAAACAGGCATTTAAGTTTTATTTATTTGTATAGATTTGTCTTGGCCTTTATTAAGCCTGGTTTTTAGGCAGTGTATAGTTTTGTGCAGTAATTTAGAGAAGGCAGTTGATGCATAGGATATGATTCTTACTTCTCAAGGTAATCTGCGGTTTGCCCTATAACATACAATACATACAACACTGCTGACTTCTTCTAACGTGTATGTGCATCGTTCACTTTTTATTGAATTATCACCTTGTTCATACAGAAAAAAAAGAAATAAATAGTTATTTTGTTATATAAAACATATATTTAGTATTGTACACATAATTAACATAAATATCTAATTTTTGACGGTCATACTAGACGTATAATTATTAATTACGAAGGTGCAGTAAAGCAAGAAATGGGAACAGTGTTCACGGCCGACATTGATTGTCCACAAACAAGATAAATGTAAATATTAAATTTAATATAGAATGTGTGCAGGTTGTAACTTCTACTACTAAAGTAAGAATTTTAGACAGTAAATAAAATTTTGAACGCAATAAATTTTTAACGATGTCCAAGCACTCTAGCCAATTTAATTTTAATCACGCAACGTTTTGTATTGTTATAAATTATAAAGTGTATCGAGGGCATCTCTGCTTCTTATTACAATGAAATAGTATGTACTAAAACAGTTTATAAACTAATTATATTCTTCTTCTTCCGTTGGCCATCGTGTCTCAGTGGAACGCCTGACTGTAAAAACGATTGATTGGTTGTGGGTTAGGATCCCACTCGGGGGAATGACTATATTTAAAATATATCTGCGATCTAGTATCTGATACAAAGTGCGGTGTTTAGTTCCACCACTCAACAATGTCTCGATTTCGGTCGGAAAGTGGGGTACGGAGTGTTTTGATATTAGGTTGTCCCTGACTGCTGTGTGGGAAAAAGCCTGAAGCTGTATACTATTCTTCGTAACTTTATTTAACATTTGTCGGTGCTTTAAAAACATATTTAGAAATCGTATGAAAATTTGAACACAGCGGGGGATTCGAACCCGAGCCTCTTGGAAGCCGTCCAAGAGCTCTGACCGATAAGCCATGTGCCATCCAGCTGTGTCGAAATTCTTACACGCTTATTACAACTTATTTTTGTTGTTAGCATCTCTGTAGAGAGATTTTAAAAAAAATCTGCTACCCGAAGATTATTCTACGAGCAATCGTTTGGCAAGAGAGAATGCTATTTATTACATAATTTTTTAATACTTTAAAGTGTATTTTAAGGTATCAGCTCACCGGAGCTCACTTGCCCGCCTACAAAAAATATAGAAAAGTATAAACTATATTATACTAAGCCGGGTTGCGTCTTTAGTACATCACAAAACAATAGTTAACCCGCCACGTTTCAGCAAAATGATCAAGATCAAGATGAAGACGCGGTCAAAAGGTTAATCCTGAACGCGACAGGGGCAACATGAAAAGTATTGAGAGATACAATCTTAAAATGACCTTAAAAGACAGAAATAAAACGGTCAAGTCGTCTATCACAGCGGTCATGCTCTTTTCCCACCAAGTCCGTCACTCCTAAGTCTAGATTTAGTTATTGTATAATAATTAGAAAAATAGATTTATGTAGTATAACAGATTATAGATTTATAAATTATGCATTATATAGTTTAGATTATTAATAACACTTTAGAGTAGAATAGAAAAAAAACTTGCTTAAAAATAACCTAGTTGAAGAAACCATTTATGTTAGTGTAATTTCATGATTAAGACCAAATTAATATCTGTAGTGTAGTGTATTGGTCTTTGATCAGTAGGGTTCTTTCACGAAGTAGACACTCACTAAGATAGATTTTTTGGAAATTCTATCCCTAAGGGGTGAAATAGAAAAAGGGATTGGAAGCTGGAGTCAATTTTAAAGTTACAAACATGAAAATTTATTTGTAAATTATTGATTACAGGTTAGCAAATACCTATTTCAGCCATTCTTCCCCTAAAATAGTGGTTGAAAATTTGAAGTCCGTAATTTTTGATGTTAGAATTTTTTTTTGCATCTTTACACTACTACCCGCGTAGCGTAGGCAGAGAGAATCTTATTCACTGCGATCATCTCGTTTATTTAAAAAAAAATAAAAAAAGAAAGATAGCTATAAATATTAAGTTTTTTTTATTAAACTTTTAATAGTCATCATTTAAAAAAAAAACTGGTGGTGACCTTTGGGAAATGTCTGTTAATGCGTTTGGTACTATACACCACATTGCCCCTCGTCTTGTTTTTATTTTCTATAAATTTATAGAATTTGGTATTTTACCAGACTAAATACTATGGCGGTTTGTGTAAGGGTAATGTGTAAATTTGCAGGATGAATTTGCAGGATGCTTGGCGATAAATTGATGAATACACTCATGATCTTCACAGGGCTCATAATCGGGAGTTCATGCACAGAGATACCACTTATCCAACATCGGGCATTCTGCCTCTATGTACTTATAGTTGTCTCTAGTAATTGCTATGAAAGGAAGGGCAGGTAATAGTACTTGATGATTTTTATTTGGTACAAGGGATAATTTGAATAGGGTATATATTGAAGGAAAGGCAATCGGTACCTTATACACTAATATTACTTTATCTTGTACATAAAAAAACCTAATTTATATTATAAAAATATCTAATATATATGTTTAAAATTACATCTCTGGAATATAAAGTAAATAACTTAACTAATATCCATCTCAAATCATTCATTCATTCAAAACTGAATGAGGTGCGCCGGATATTCTAATGAATGCTAAAGAATTTTCTAATTTATTCATTTCTTCCTACAATCTATCGATTTTATCGACTAATATTATTAAATATTGCGCTAAATATACGTATTTCGTTATGTCTAGGTCCTTATGAAGTTCGTTATTTAAAACGTAGTTAATATTTTTTACAATTTTATCCTTTTTTAAAGTTATGTTATTTAAAATTTGTGTTTTTTTTTTACCCATTCTTTGTTTAAACTAATATGATTATTAATTTTCAATTGTAATTATGGTCATTACTCTTTAGAACTTTAATGGCCTTTTTATATTGCATCAGTATATTCTCTTAATTACTGTACCAAGTCCATCAATTAACTCTCTTTTTATTTCTGCGGGTAGGGGGTCTCAATATGGGGTTCATACAAAGATAAATTCTTATTGTTTAGTTAAGGCCTTTGTCTAGATAGATGATATTTAACTATTTTAATATAGGAATTAATATCGGCAAGATTTATGTAACTAATTAATCGAACAGCCGAATAAAACGCTTGAATATTTCGCATTTTCATCGGACTGGGGCAATAACCTGAGCGATTTATAAATTTGATCCATAATAACGTGTGACATTTTAAAATAGTGACTGCTACTACTACAAGGTATATTAATTAAATTATTTTCACTAACACTATCTTCTAAAATTGAATCCAATTTGGCAACGGTAATATGGCGTCAATTCGTGTTTTGGCAATTTTGTCTACCGCTACGAATTAATCTATAGTTCCGAATTTACCTTAAGACGAAAATTTTGGAAATAAAATAAAATTACTTATACGGTAAAAAAATAAGGAAGCATTTCTAGATAAACTAAAGTACTTACACATCCATTATAGCTGCATGATCGAATTTCTGATCACTCCCGGACTATCAGTCGCGTGAGCTCTAATAATTCTTTCAATTCGATATGCATTGAATTGATTTACTTTTTGAATTATCCTACCGACTGCGCCAGTTAAAATGAGCGAGCCCGAGAGAAGCAAAAACGTTTATTGCTTTAAAATTATTTATTAATATAAGATATGATAGCTAATTAGCCCAGTGACTCCTGCTCGAGGCGTGAGCCAGAAGTGTCGAATACAATCATTGCAGGAAATGTGTTACAGAGAATTAATGATGATGGGAAAGTTATTGTTAAAAAGTAAAGATTGCTGAATTAGCACTATCCCTGGCTAGCGCATTTATAATACGTTATTATATTAATAAATGTGTAAGTTTCGACGTGGCAGTTTTACTGTGGAAATAAATAATTGAGAACGATACCTATGCTTAGTGATCCTAGCTTAATACATAAACTTAGCCCGGAGGCACTTTCCTTCTGTTTTCTTTAAGCGATTTATATATTTATATCCCGCAACATCAAATTTTGATACAAGCGCTTCGAACTTAGATACAAATTTGAGTTTGTTAGAAAGTTTCAATAAAGTTACTATTGCTAATAATAGTTGATAATTATTTAATATTTTTGTCCAGCTTCACGCTCTTTCTCGCACAGTAATGTGCGATAAAACCAAGTGTCATGATACTCCGCTCGTTCCGTCAATTATATAATAATTTTTAATACTAGCGACCCGCTCGCGGCTTCGCCTGCGTACACTACGCGACAAATAGCTATTTAGTTTTTTCGGATTTGCGGATGATGATGGTTAATGGATTTTATGTTTTGTATCATAATGACCAGGCTGAACATATTGATAAGTGACTCCAGAACAGACTATTAATACTAAGTAATATTAATATATTATTAAAACACTTAAAAAATATTTACATATTTTTCATACATTTAGAATAAGAAAAACATATTTCAGATAACGTATAAAAATTTTAACACAGCAGGACTTTAGCTTTTGTAATGAATTTTGGTATACATATACTCGATACCTAGGATTAATCATAGGGCACTATCTATTTATTCAGCGTTGAAATATTTAATTAAATTTACATACAAAAAAATACATCGAAATAATCCTAATACGATAAATGATCAATCCCAGTACTTTATTTCCGTTATGTATGTTTATGACTGGAGAGTGGAGAGGTGGCATGAGTGGAGACGCTATAGATACACGTTTGGAATAAGTAAAAGAAAATAAAAATGGTTACTGTGGACCATCCTTAACCGAAAGGCACAAGTAAGCCTTTTTCTACACATTTTTAAGATACACAATACCATAATGTATTTTTTTTTTCATATTTTCCTAGTATATCTATCTCTTAAGGATTAGCATATTTTTATACTGATACAAATGATACAATATGCGTAAATTATACGAACATAACTATTTCATTTTTTCACATGCCCGCGTTCTCACTTAAGTCACAAACTTAGCTTAAATTTATAATTTAATTTATTTTAACTTTCTTATTTATGAACCGATTGAAAGAAATGTTGAGGGAAGCTTACTAAAATATCAAATGTCAAAACTGCATTAAAATCGGTTCAGCCGTTTCTCACATTAGCGTGCTCAAGCGCACAGACAAACAGAAACGAAAAATAATAATCATCGTTTTGGGTTCTATTACATTGATAAATGCCCTAAATAATATTTTTTCTCATTTATCTGCCAAGTCTTGCTGCGTTCAAACTTTTATATTTTTTTTAAAAATGTTTTATTTTTTAAAATTTAATTATATCTTTAAAGCTTTATTTTTTCGTTTGTACATAGTAGACAAATTTAAAACTACTGGATTTAAATAATCGTACGATTTTAATACATTACCAGCGAATAAAAGAAGGTATTTTTTAATTTTACAAAATCATGGCTTTAATGACTATTGGTATTACTTAAAAAATACAGTAGGTACGTAATAAAAGTCAGCGCGACATTTTATACAAGTACTATAGTGATATAAAAGAATTTGCTCAAATTAGTACAAAAGATTTGAAAAAACTATTACTTATAATTATAAATCACTTATAATTATATATAAGATATAGACAATTATTTTGTTGTTTTTGCTTTTCGTTACTTTGTGGGCACAATTATTTTACTGTTTTATTTTAGTACTAGTGACCCGCTCGCTCATTTCGTATATCCATTTTTAAAAGAAATGAAGAAAAAGCAGCCTATGTTTATCGCAAGAATCTCAATGAATGAATGAAAGAATGATGAAATTTTATATAGAGATACTTCCTCAAGTATCTCTATATAAAATTTAATCACAATCAGTTCAGCAGTTTGGCCGTGATGACGTCACAGACCTACAGACAGACATAGCTACTTTCGCATTAATAATATTAATATGGAGAAGTAAGTAGTTTGCAAAAATACATGACTACTTTTATTCGTATAGGTACCGGTAAATTTATTATAAAACTCATTATTTTATTATATTATAATTAATTCATTACTTTATTATATTAATTTATTATAACTGACTGAGATTATTTTCTTAGGAAAAAAATTGCATACCTAAATGAAAGGAATCGAGGAAAATTACCACTAGTGTCGGGTCAAGTAGCTGCCTTCAATGAAGAGATTTCATCTTCTTGGTTTATTTGGCATTTATGTCGCGTAAATGTATACTGCTATAATCTTACACGGTCACGGAATATGAATTAAAAATGTAGCAAGATGGTAACACGGTACAGTTATTGGACATTTCTCCAAATCAGTTACAAATAAGTAAAGCAGTGGGGCTATGGGGGTCTAACTGTAAATGCGATTGGTTATGAGTTCATTCGGAACTCTCTCTCTCTCTGGTACTTAAAATGCGAGGCGTTGAGTTTCGCTAGTCAACACGCGGGCGGAGAGTGAGAAACTGAAAAAAAAACAAATGAATTACATTATAAGACTTGTTGAAAGTTCACAATCATATTTAAGACTAAAACAATTTAAAAATAATTTTATTTTACATAAGTTGTCACCGTTCATATTTAACATTCAATAATGATACTATACTGGCCTAGTTTTTATAATAAGTAATTTTCTCGTTGACACATTACATAAAGTCGTTCTTATTTTAAAATATTAGTTACACCAAGCCAGTACTTATTTTAAAATAGTAGTTACACCAACCAAGACAGAAACATGGATATATATATATATGAATCGCCTACACTTGAACCGTGTAATATATGAGAATACATACTTTTAACCAAGATACGAGGGCGTTATGACTTAATACTTAGAATAGTACCAGTTTATAGTTCCAAGTGCTTTGTCGTTTTGTTATTATCCTTACGGTAAGTGAAATATTAAGGGCGCGAATAATTTAAAATTTTAGTCTCGTAATAAAATAGGAACTATATTTCAAAACGTGTTTTGCATTGCACAACTAATACGTTATAAAATAACATTATAAAGCTTTTATTGTAAAACGTACGTCAGAAATAAGTTTAAATTTTTAGGCTGACTTTAAAATTAATTTAAATTATTTCGCTAACAGAACTGTATTTCAGTGCAATTGTATCATTGCATAATTCACGTCATTGTCGAATTTGAATGGTTATCGCAAATAAAGTATTATCCTCATTTACACAAAAAAAAATAGCATAGTCAGTAACGGTACATTTTTACAAGCATTATCGTCACATTACATAAGGATTAAGGAATAACGATATATATTACATAAGAATTTGACGAACTTCATCATCTTTATTGACTTTCAAAAGTTGTCATCGATCATCGATCGATTTTAGTTTAATTGTTAGAAGTACAGGTGTAAAATTTATTAATATTTTTAACAATGCATGCCAACTAATGTGTAAAACCCTGTCCTGCATATTAAAATATCCTATCACTTTTAGTACTAGGTATTTTTACTACTCAAAACGTTATGAACTTAAACTTATAGAATAGAATAACTTCTATTACTGCTTTTTCATTATTCTATATTACTTTTTCGTAATTATATTTAATGAACTGACACACTTTCTTACAGTTTTATCATAATGTATATATTACAAATGTTTAATTTAATGTGTGTTTATACACTCCTCAAATATATAAGATTCCATTCGTATAAGACGACAATTACGTGTAAGCATTTAAAAAATAACATGACAGTAAAATTATAAAGCTCATCTCAATTATATCTGGCTATAAATTAATAATTTACATCACAACAATGTCTAAACGTTTTATTATATGGAAGTACAGTAAATAATGGTCAATTGTTTTAATAAAATTACGACATCTTATTTAAAGTATTTATCATTTTATTTTGTAATGTTATACTATTTAGAAGTTCATGTCAGAAAATACGAAACAAGAAATTGAGTTTAGCTTTTATTTAAGGAATTCACCTAAAAACATTCCAAATTAATTTTGACAAGTTTTGAAATGAAACTATTTTAACCGGATTAATCGCGTATAATTTTGGTATTCGATATTTGACAAGTTTCATCATAATAATGTACGCAAAATTCATATATACGTAAATAAAATATGAAAAATGGAACATCAATTCCGCTTTCAAGTGTGTCTGTTTTCCTGAATTTCTCACAAGATATAAATATATATTTTTCAGAGTCACGCTATATTTCGCATAGCAGGATGGTCAGAGAGAACATTGCTCTATGACATTTCGTTCTCCGCTTTCCACCCGCATTCGGGACATTGCATGTTGAGTGGCGGGACTCTACGCCGCGCTGTCTTAGGCAACAGAGCTGAGAAATGAAAGTAATTTAAATATAACTATTCCCCCGGATGGGAATTAAACCGACAACCAATCGTGTTTTCATGTCAGACGCATCCCCACTGCGCCACGATGGCCTCAAATAATATTATTATTAAAACTTTATTTCAGATAATGATTTGGCAAGTTATTACTTTACTTATTACATCACTGGTCGGAGTGTGGTTTTACTGGCGATTCAAAAATAGAAATCTACTATATATGGCTGAGAAGATACCCGGTCCTCCAGCTCTACCATTTTTAGGGAACGCCTTACAATTCATATGCCAACCAGAAGGTAAATTACTCGGGATATATTGTACACATTTCTTACATATTTGCTAATTGTTATTAAGATATATTTCATAGAGAAAAATAACATATTGTCTTTAATGTCACCAACATTAACAACCGCTTCTGTTTATGAATACGATGCTTATAAACACTGGACTGGACCTATAGAATTAGTACTCCGTACTTATTTTAAGTGCTGAAATTATATCTTATTTATATAATTATTTAATGCTGTTATCATATCTATAGTCTACAATCTCCATGAATAACTTAATATATCAATTGTTCAATAAAAATTATATAAATAAAATGACTCGAGGTGGTTGTTACAACCAACAGACAGGTCATAAATGTCAGCATTGTATCCTTGTTGAGCAAAATAATTGGCTTGTTAATCTCTAGACTTTATATAATTAATTTACATGCATGGAACACCTTATATTTTCCTTACAGGAAATTTAAGATGTAATGTCCAGGTGATAATAATTGCTCATGAACATTATGTACATTAACTCAACAAAGGGTAAAAAAGAAAAACAAAATATTGTCTTCGCAGGTGCATGAAGACGTTCAGTTTAAGCTCTCGTATTTTAGCTTCACTAACTTAATTTTTTTTACTGCAAGGTAGTCAGAGAGTCTAGTGTCAAGACTCTCCGTTCATAATATTCTGCCCAAAATCGAGACATTGGGTGTTGAGTGGCGGAACTTAACGCCACGCTTTGCCTTCGCTTTGCACCATAGCGTAGAAATTAAATATTTTCAATATTACCCCGGGTGAGAATCGAACCCACAATCAATCGCGTTTACAGTCAGACGTTGTCCCACTGCGCCACGATGGCGTCAAATTATCTCAGTAATAATATACTATTGAATATTTACTTAAAAAACCTACTTTTTTATTAGAGACTAGTTGAGCCGGCGAACTTCGTACCGCCTCAGCAAAAAATTACAGAAAACTAACATTTTATGATTCGCGAGGACATTCTCTACGAAAATTCTCCTGATTTATAAATGTGTAATTTCTCTAATTGTTGCAGATGAATAAATGACATATTTTTTACCATTTTCAAACTAAAAAATGTTTTTGAATGACATTTTGTTGTCATATATTTATTTAAAGTGCGTTCAGAAATTTTCTTAGTATGATAATAAATATTAATTTAAAGATCAAATGGACCTTGGACGTCTACAAATATTTTGTCACTTAAATAACTAAAACTTTGCTGAAATTTAAAATGTAAATGGTTGTAACTTCATAATCTCTCAAAATTAAATTGAATAATTAACACTAATTGTTAAAGGAAGCTTACCACAATACTATAGTCAAAACTGCATTAAAATCGTTTAAGCCATTTCTAATAATAACGTGCACAAACAAACAGACAAACAGAAAAGAAAATTAGAAATTATTTTTTTTCGGTTCTATTATATTGATAAATGCCCCTTATAATCCATGTACAGACATCGATTTGTTACATTTTATTATATGTGTAGAGTATGTGTATGTGTATTATATGTGTAGAGTATGTGTAGAGTATATTTCACATAATTATGTGGCACAAAAATATTTACAGAGTTTGTTAAAGAAATCCAACAATTAAAGTCAGAATATGGAGGTGTGGTTAGATTTTGGCTCGCGAATGACTTAAATATCATAGTGAGCAATCCTGAAGACATAAAGGTAGGTGTATGCTGCAGAGTAAGTCGTGCCCATATAGTATAATTGACCATGTAATGCCCTAATATTTGTTGAGTCTTTCGCTTTTTAAAGCTATGGAAATATCACATAAAATCTAATAAAAACGTACACATACACTTTAGGCAAATTGTTACAAAATTTCTGTGAATTTCAAATTATATATTCCATATGTTTTTTCACCTTTTCAGCTTCTTTTAACGAGTAATAAAACAATTTTTAAAGGACCTCAGTATAAATATATGGCAGATATGTTAGGAGGCGGAATATTAAGTGGATCAGGTAATATTATAGAATACTCTAATACATATCTTGTTAGAAAAATAAATTGTAAATATTGTCATAATTATAATATACAAAACACAACAAAAATGTTTTTAAAAATAATTGAGTATTGGTTAAATAATAAATTTATGGACCTAGTGTCATCAGCCTAGTGTCACCTTTCTTCGCTTTCTGCTCTAATTCGAGACATTTCTTGTTGAGCGCTTCTTATCACAGCGCTTTGCCTTAACAAAGTAAATAATCATTTCCCTGAGTGTACCCCGAACCCACAATCATAGTTTACAGTCAACGCTGCCGCACTGCGCCACTATGGCCTTTTTTTAATTCATAAGGCAAGTTATATCATCCTTAGGTCCTACGTGGAGACGACATCGAAAAATTGCTACGCCCAACTATGGAAGAAGAGCTATAGAAAGCTACAACGATATAATCAACAATGAAACACGCTCTCTAGTAAAAAAATTTCGAAATCTTAGTAACGGAAAGGAGATAAATATATACGAATACATAGTCCAGACTACAAGTTGGACTGTTTGTCGTAAGTGGACCTCTCATATTGCTGTAATATTTAGTATTCTTTACGATTACAATAAACTAATTTTAAAAATAAAATCCAACGTGAAAAGTTTTAATAGTTTTAGTTATTTTATATATTAACAAAAAGCTTTTCTCTATAATAACAGAGACATTGATGGGGTTAACTAAAAAGGAAACAATGGAGCTACCACATCTACAAACGCTTATTGACAAAACTCCTATGTGAGCATGTTTCTTATTTATAACACTAACTAGCTGTACCCGCGGCTTTGTCCGCGTGAAATTCTAAAATAAAAGTAGCCTAAGTTACTTCTTATTACGTCAGCCAATGAAAGTTCCGTTAAAGTTGGTCCAATTGTTCCAGAGATTAACCGGAACAAACAGACAGACGGAAAAAATGTTATTTTGGTATATGTCGTGGTCATATAGTACAATTGACGCCTTCATGAAATTGTTGACGATATCATGAAATGGTCACAGTTCATGAAATGACCATGTTGTTGAATGAATCGACCACTAATCTTTTAACGATCTTAGATTCAAACTATAGAATGAGATAAATAAAAAAAAACCCTTTTTTTTCCACCAGCCCATTTGGGGAGTAGGTAAGGTAAGAATATTTATATTTAACTGATGCTTTAGCATTTAAAAGAAACATTGCACGATATCGTCGATGATTTCATGAAATTGTCATTTTTAGGATATGACCCACGATATATACATACATATGCACTTAGAAAAAAGCGATTATTTTAAATATTACAAACAGACACTCCAATATAAGAGACATCTGTTTAGATTTTTTTAATAGATTTTTGCGCAGTCAAGGAATGAACGAGTCCATCGCGCAATGATTGTGGATTCATGTGTTTTTAAAAAAAATGTTGAATATAGCTCTGCGTTTTTCTAATCTCATCGTCATCATCAAGCACGGGTTTGCAGGAAAATTATTATTACAGAGAAAAAGTGTGACCGAATGCAATTTTTGAAAATTATTTTAAATTTCTCATTTTTGGCAAAATCAATTATTTAATAATGTTTACGAAAACTTTATTGTCATTTAATGAGTAAGCGGCAACGACTTGTATATATTGGCTCGTTTTAAATGTATATCATTAAAATTACAAATAACTGCTTATTTTTCAAATACGTTTTATTTTTAAACTACATTTGATTTCATTTTTAAACTTTACTCTATTTTAAAACTGTTGTTTACTTTCATCGTTACTTACGTTACAGAGCGTATGACATAGTGTTTGACCGTATGACAAAATGGTACCTTCAAATAGGCCCTGTGTTTTGGTTGACACATTTATATAAAGAGCAAAAATATTTTATGGAACTCCTACATGAATTTAGTGCAAAAATAATAAAGCATAGGATGCAAAAATTTGCAAATATGGAAGAAAAGTTGGATATTCTCAATTCTCAAGAAGATTTGACAACGAATACTCAATTGAGTGTAATTGATAGATTCATATTGTCACGTGAATTAAATTCAACGGAGTTAATTGACGAGACATTCACAATTTTTACATCTGTAAGTATATATAGGTATTAAATATTTGTCGAAATATCAATTAAACTTAGAGACGATGACTTGAACTGAAGTAAAATTATAAATCTTATAAGGAGCAGGAGTTGAACGTTTTATGACTTTAAGCTAAGTATTTTTAACAATGACAACAATGATAAATTGTTTTATTTTTACCTTTTTTATCAATGATTTTTAGAGCCAAGAGGCGTCGGCGAAGATAGCGTCGTTTATTTTGCTAATGATGGCTTTCCATCCAACTTGTCAGGTCAGTGTTTTCAACAATCATTTAAATAAGTAACTCTATTTACCTTTCAAATCAGAAAGATAAAAATTGCTAAATGAATCACAGCTAGCTTATTTTGAGTTCTAATAATTAAATTAAATTCATAGTACACAATAATTGTGGGTTGAAATGGGTTTCGGACAGTAGATATTTCTAAAGTCTCTACTTTTAAATAGAGTGTCTTCACTATACCATTTACCAATAAATGCAAGAATATTCTGAAAGATTTTCAACACGTCCGAACCAAGTATCCACACATTTCATTCTCTGCTTTTCGCCAAAATTCGAGACATTACCTGTTGAGTTACAGAGCTCAATGCCGCGCTCGAATACCGAGATCCGAGAAATGAAAATAATTATATATTATCATTCGTCCGCGTTGGAATCGAACCGATCAAACGCTGTCACACTGCGCCACGATGGGCTTATTACAGGCCCTACAAAATCATACAGATCTATTATTAAGTAAGAAAGAACAGTATATATAAATATATTAATTATTCATTTTTTATTATGGAACATACTTTTTATAGGAAAAGCTGTATCAAGAAATAATTAAAGTTATTGGGGATAAGGATACTTTAGTAACAGACGAACATCTCAAAGACATGCCATATTTGGAAATGGTTTTTAAAGAAGTACTACGACTGTTTCCTATAGCTGGCATGATGCAAAGGACGGTTAATGAAGATATAACTATCAGTGAGTATCAGTAGAACGCTATATTAAAAATAATCTAAAACCTTCATAACAAAAGAAAAGAGGGGGGAAAACTCATCTCACATTTTTCTATATTATATTCGTTATGGGTTGAACTCTAGATCATATTAGAGTCCCATTCAACATGCAACAGTTTAAGGCAAGGCAATCTAGAGAAGATTGCCTTGCCTTAAACTTGTCTATAGAATAAAAAATAAAAAAAGTAGAGAACGGAGTATTTGAAACTAGATAAGAAATTGGGATGAAATTAGCTATGTATGAGATTTATAGTGGACCGTCTCACAAGGATTAAACAACCGCATGTGGTGTATATGACTTAATTTTTTTCTTCAATTTTTTGTTATTTTAGTTGTTTAAATATTTATTTAAGAGACATATTTGATGATGGAAACCAACACTGCACTTTATGTAACCAAATCCGAGAAACAAAAATATTTTATTATAAATATCTATACAATTAAATAAAATTTGAGTGCCTATTTGAAATATTAAAATAACCGTTTTTTTACCAAATACAAGTGCATCTATATACGGTACATATACCAAAATAACATGTTTTAAATTTTTGTCTATCTGTCGGTTTGTTCCGGCTTATCTCCGGAAAGGCTAGACCAATTGACGGGACTTTCACTGGCAGATAGCTGATGTAATAAGATATAACTTAGAAACTATTTTTATTTTAGAATTCCACCGGAAGAAGTCAAGGGCAGAGCTAGTTCCCTATAATAGAATCGAACCCATAGCTAGAGTGTCTTACATTTAAATCCTCTACAACCGTGTCACAATGGCATCTTTTTTTTAATAATATTACGATTTATTTTTAGGTACTTGTACATTACCGGCTGGTTCATCTCTAGTTATTCCCACATATCATATTCAACGAGATCCTAAATTCTGGACAGATCCAGATGATTTTGATCCAGAACGATTTACTCCAGAAAATAGTAAACACCGCCCCACATACTCTTACATTCCTTTTAGCTTGGGGCCTATGGATTGTTTAGGTACACTACTTTTGAGCTTCTACTTTTAAGTAAATAATAGTCTTTAAATAGTTTAAATAAAAATTAAGGTAAGTTATATCTTATATAACTGTCAGATCAAGGTCTGTGATGTACGTTTAATAAAATAGACACAGTGACCAATACGAATGTGAGAAATGTAAAAATACTTTATTATTGTCATTAAATAAAACAATACTTTTAGGACAATTATCCTGATTTATATGATACATACTGTACCTCGATACATACTGTATCCTGATTTATATGATACAGTATCTGTGGAACATAAAACAAATAATCAATGTTTATTTCTATTGCATTTCAGGAAGATATTTTGGTGCCAAATTAGTTAAAACGATAGTCGTCAAAGTTTTACAAGAATTTAAACTGTCTTCATCGAAATTTTATAAGGATCTCCGAATAGCAATATCGATATCAGTAGTATCATTAGACGGTCAACACGCAATCTTGGTACCGAGACATTGATGGAGCCATATGAAAGTTGTATTATAAACCTATATTTAAGAATAAAGCATTGTTAATAATTAAATGCACTAAAACTACCTAGGAAATACTTACCTATATAAATTTCTTTTAATGGTGTTAAATGGTATTAGCTTTACCACTAAGGTGTAACAGAATTATTAATGGGCATGGAAGTTTAGATGCTGCTGAGAAGAATTAGATGCTTGGAACGGAGATATTTGTTTGTACATATATAAAACGTACAATGCACTCTAGGCGTACAAAACAGAATTTACCAATAAATTTTGTTTTTGTCAAATAACTCGTGTTTTTATTGAATCTTTTACATTAAGTACCTGAGAGAGCGTAAAACATACCTTCATTCTTCTTCTACAAGTGTGAATAAATTATAATAAATAATTTATATAAGTCTAAAAATGTCCGAAATTTATATTAATGTAAGTAGTATATCAGTCCTGTACTTGTCTGGTTGTTGTGTATTACCTTAGATGCACTAAAATAATTACTTTACAGCATCTAAGGTAATCGACACTTTTCGTAAGAAACAGACAATTAACTCTCGTTCATTAATGTGGATACTACTCACTTTCGACCATATTGCTTCAGCTCTCTCACTGAATGTCATGTTCAACGAGATTATAGCCTGTATATTCCTTTCAATTGCATAAGTCGTTATGATTTTATTACTTTCCTTAATATCGTGTGTCCTAGTTACATGTTTTCAACTCTTGCAGAAAATTTCCAGATATTTGGAAAAAGGCACAGGTTATCATCCCGTTACCAAAAAATGAAAACCCAAAGTCTCCTTCTAATTTTCGTCCTATCACATTTCCCTCATTCCTATCCAAAGTTCTTAAAAATTCTTAAAATATATATTTAGTGTCATACAAAGTTTTCTTTATTCCTTAATATATTATTGTATTCATATAGAAACTAACATTTTCATTTTATTAGTTTCCTTGTTTTAGAATGTATCTTGACTTGTGATAACTATATAATAATGAAAAGATAATTTCAATACTGGTCAATTAACATGGTATGGTTTGGCATGTGTAGCAGTTCTTAAAGGATAGTGCACGGATTTAGGCTGCCTTTAGACGCTATTTCTATTAAAATACGCTATTTCTATTCTCCCGAGTGGGATTCTAATCACTCGCTTTTCCAGTCAGACGTTCCACTGATACACGATGGCCAACGGAAGAAGAAGAATATAATTCGTTTATAAACTGTTTTAGTACATACTATTTCATTGTAATAAGAAGCAGAGATGCCCTCGATACACTTTATAATTAATAACAATACACAACGTTGCATGATTAAAATTTAATTGGCTAGAGTGCTTGGACATCGTTAAAAATTGATTGCGTTCAAAATTTTATTTACTGTCTAAAATTCTTACTTTAGTAGTAGAAGTTACAACCTGCACACATTCTATATTAAATTTAATATTTACATTTATCTTGTTTGTGGACAATCAATGTCGGCCGTGAACACTGTTCCCATTTCTTACTTTACTGCGCCTTCGTAATTATTAATTATACGACTAGTATGGCCGTCAAAAATTAGATATTTATGTTAATTATGTGTACAATACTAAATATATGTTTTATATAACAAAATCACTATTTATTTCTTTTTTTTCTGTATGAACAAGGTGATAATTCAATAAAAAGTGAACGATGCACATACACGTTCGAAGAAGTCAGCAGTGTTGTATGTATTGTATGTTATAGGGCAAACCGCAGATTACCTTGAGAAGTAAGAATCATATCCTATGCATCAACTGCCTTCTCTAAATTACTGCGCAAAACTATACACTGCCTAAAAACCAGGCTTAATAAAGGCCAAGACAAATCTATACAAATAAATAAAACTTAAATGCCTGTTTATAATATTAAAATAACCGCTTTTTACCAAATGTATATCTACTCAGTACACATATCACAAAAATGGTTAAAATTTGTATTTTGATATGTGTCTGTCTGTTTGTTCTGGCTAATCTCTGGAACAACGAGGCAATACTTGGGCTACTTTTATTTTAGAATTCCACGCGGACGACGGTCAGAACCCATCCATTTATTATAGTGACCGGAAAAAGTCACGGACACAGCTAGTTATTCTAACAAATATGTAATATACCTACTTCATATACACTGTGAGTGTATTTACACTGTATTGGGACATACAAGTCACCACGTAAAGGAATATTTGTAAGATACCAAATTACTTTTAAAAAACTAAAATTATTATTATACACGCGTAATTAAAGCTATTATCTCGTTCCTTTGGTTCATGCCAGCATGGCCAACCTGGTCATCCTACGGAATGTTATATTGCCAAATGCTCTATGATTACCGGAATAAAAAATACGTGAATCAACAAAAGCGGGCAAAATGAATCACTGATGCTAATTAAGTAATAAAAATTCGTTTTACGTCCCTTACAGCTTACCCTTGATCTCAAGAGTTGCAACGACAGGCTGAGTAAAGCTTTGGAATACAAATAACAGACCTTGCATCTATCCACCTACATATATAATTTTCAGCCAAAATTAAGCACAATTGTATGATGAAATGATTTATGCTTAACTATTACTATCTAAATTCATGAACTTCGATGAATTGTTATTTGAAGTACCTACCGACTTAGTGGTTTCTTGTTAATATCACAAACATAAATACCTCCCGAAGTTTATTAATTTAAACGCACATTACGTTTAGTCTGCATTAAGACCGCAAGTAAGCATCGTATTATGGAAATATGTTTTAGAAACTAGATTATGCACTTATAAATAAAATAAATTATATTTATGTAATGTTTATTTACTACGACAAAATGTATAAAAATAAAAGAAATATACGAAAATTTAACTGAGAAATGAGTTGACGATCATCCGATACCTGAAATGTTTATAAATTAACTATAATCAAGAACTATATCAGGCAGAGCAATAAACAAAAGTATCTACGATGCGACAGACACACATACATGGACACGCTACGCGGTGCTACGCGGTGCTACGCGGTGCTACGCGGGTAAATACATGAAGCTAAAGAAAAATAACGTATGAAATAATAATGGAGCTGTTTTTGTGTTGGCAATGTCGTCGTGTAGTTGGGAAGGGTAATTTAAAAATCCTTAATATGGATAATATTTATATTAAAAATCAATTTCGTTTTGACTGTTTTGTTAAACGAAGAGTGTATTTAATATGTAATTTCGCGGTCTGGTCTTAATTATAATTATAAACACCACATCAATCACATAAACCCAAAAAGTAAATATACTTTCATATTATGAATAAGCTAGTAACTAAATATGCATGGCAGTTTATATGGTGGCTTACTTTTGTAATGACCTTGACTACGTAAAATGTAACTAAAGAGTATAATGTCCAGTTCAGCTTAAGAAAATTTTCATTGTTACACTTTACGAGGTCTAATATACAGACTTATAGTTTTCTTTAAATCTTTGTAAATAAAAATTAAAAATATTTGTTAGTTAAATATATACTAAATATTTACTTTACCAAATACCAAACGCTAGACGGCGAAGTCTGAGTCTAACAGTTAAAGGAAGAAGAAACTCCACAGTTAGCATTGATCATAAGCTCCAGCTGTTGCAATTAAAAAGTAAGGCAAATGACAAACATTGAAATTGCCTGGTAATCTAGTTTATTTAAGCTTTTTTTATAGCATTTAATCTTATGAAATGTTATTATAATAATACCAAATGATAGAAAATAAAAATAAGCTTGTAACGCCAAGTTATCGCCGCCATAAAGTGATCCTTTATGAGTTTAAGTATTCGTATCTACCATTAAATTTCACAATCTGATTGAGATTTGCCAAAACAGAAATTTAACACCACTATAAAAATAATGTCAATACCTAAGTAAAGCATTTTACTATATAGAAGAATATTTGAAGAATAAAAATATGTAGAAGTATTATCATTCATTCATGAGTTTATGAGATCAATGAGATTAGAGTAGGATGTCGACCGCCTATCAGTGTATCGAATAATATTGCTGTAACTTCTATAACTGTTGAGTTTTTGGCCGACTCTTCTCAACAGAACTGCCTTCCGAGCCAATGGTAAGTTTATATTAATCATTTATTTGACAATTCATAAGTGGTTGCATAAAGTCTATTTGAATATTTTGAATCGAATTGAAAATACTGTAAAAATTATGATAATAGGATGATGATGAAATATTGATGAGATGATATAAATTAATTTAATTAGGAATGCTTTGCAAAATAAATACTATATAACTTGAAAAAAAAAAATTATTTTACAAATTAATAGACATTTTTTTATTGCTATAGACTTTAGCAGTATGAAACACATCGCCTGCATCAAATAAAATTGTCTGAGATAAGCTAATTATAACTTTTTGTTTTAACATAATTTAACACTAAATTGTACTTCAGTAAATTTAATATAATGTAATATAACAGTAAGGTGTAATTTATAATATTTGAATTTAAGTGATACCTTATACTGGCAAGTTTTGTAGTTTTACGTCATAACGTTAAAAAACGAAATTTTCAAATCCTAGGTGAAGTTTAAACGGTGATTTAGATTTTAGGCATTTGTGTTTTAGAAATAAATAACAGCTCACCTCAATATTCTGGAACATATATAATAATTTAAATTAGCTATCAATCTATTTATACTATTTAAAGGTGCGTAGAGTTCTATTGAACACTTTATTTTGGTAGTTGTTAAGTCGTTAGTGCTTAAATGCTTGAATCAGTCATAAAAGTAATTTAACGTAGTTTGAATTTAAATTGTGTGTCTAAATATTGAACATCTAACTTACTGTTAATCATTCAATACCATTATTGTTATAGATGTTAGCAGTGCACACATTTGCACGAAGTGATAATGAAATTCTTGACGGCTTGATAAAGGTGTTTAGTACCGGGAGGGGAACAGCTCGGGAGCAGTGGAGCCTACAAGCAGAAATGTTGGTGGAGCCAGTAGGCTGGGATGCTTTATGGAAATTGTCTAAAGAATTCTGTAAAAAATTTGGTAAGTAATGAATGCCCTTTGCACTTTTAATTCTGTTGTATGTGTATTTTTTATAAATTATTTAAATAATACCTTTTTTAGAAGTGAGATTTCCATGCATTGCATACATAACAGTAACTTCAGTGGATTTTGAGCTACTTACTGCAAATGTGGATGTTCTTAGTGTGCAACATGAATCTGTAACTTTACCGGAACATGTCATGGAAATACCTCTCATAGATTTTTGGCCTACAATAAAACAACAAGAAATATGTGTGAATGCAGCTAGTACTGCGGAGTTTATTGATCTATTAAGGTACAAGCCTATTAATATATTTATTTATATTACTTTACAAATAAATATTACTATTTTAATTATACTAAATAATTAATACTACTAAATATTACTATTTTATACATTTTCTCTATCTTTCTATAGTTCTTCTAAACATTGTAACCATAACTAACAAAGTGTTGTAATATTCTATGTATTTAATTCATTTGAAGCTATAAATTAAATAGTGATCGTGAATTGTATAAATTTATTAAAAGAGTGTAAAGCTGTATTTCTATAATATTTGTATAATTGATATATTTAGCTGTGGTAAATCAATTGAATTAAGAAAAGTATTAAATATGAAACAATCAATTATTTCAGATTTTTTATTCACAATGTTTGGATGCCCTGGGATGATCATGATGACAAAGTGGTGTTGCCTAAAACCATAGAAGATAGAATGAAACTATGGATTGAACTTCACAATGGATCTATTCCAAATTATGTGTCTCGATCTATAAAAATGTTAAGGAACAGTGCTATTGATGCCCATGAGAAATTGAAAGAGCTGGACTCTTCTTTGTGTGAGGGAGATATTTCAGATGGAGATGGTAAGTTATTATTCATTTTAAATGCTATACTTGCCATAGTTTTGATTTTGAAAAGGCCATTATGGTGCTGTGGGACTGTCTTATTGTAAATTCCGGTTAGTTTCTGCTTGGAGGAAAGATCATAGTTTAATTATTTTCATTTCTCTTCTCTGATGAACAACACCAATGTATTGTGTTTACCACTCGACACACAATGACACAAATTTGTGTAGAAAGTGGAGAATGACAGTGTCTTGACACTAGGATCTTACTGTTTTTTTCTGCTATGCAGGAAAGAGTGTGAAGCTGAAAGAAAAAGATATTATTGGTATAAAAAAGCCAAGCTTGAGTGGTAAAATATGGATAATTTCATTAAAACAACAACTCAGTTTTATTATAAATCCAATTAAGTTTCTAGCTTACAGCTAGTAAAATAGTGTTATACAAGTATTTAAAAACTATTATATTTTTCATAGATTCTCTTTTGCCATCTAACTATATATCAGTATGTGCGGAGATGAATGCTAAATTAGACATGCTTATGTCTAAATGGACTTTGTTTGAGAATCCACTTATTAGAGAACAATATCTTGCCAAAGCAAGAAATAAATGGCAGAAAAATAAAAGTAAAAGAAATGTAAGTAATATACAACCTTTTTTTTTTAATTTGTAGAACTTTGATAAATGTGACCTTACTAATGTCATTTAACTTAAAAAAAAATACATAAGTTTAGTAAGCAGGGTAACTATGTCCTATGCTAAACTAAAGAGTCATACACTACAACTTAAATACTTTTCAAAATAATTTAGGCTATTGAAGAAATTATTTCACCTGTACTGAATTACATACATATATATTATTTAAAATTTTAAATTCTTAATTTTCAATATATTATCATCTTAATCTCGATTAATATCATCTTAATCTCAGCAAAGATTGTGTAAAACAAATATATTATTTAAAAATTGGAAATTTTTAAGTAATATTTTATTCTCATCATAAGTCAATACACAACGATTAAGTGATCTAGAATACACAAAGTATAAAAAAGAAACCTAATTACAGGTAGTAGCACTCTGGCAAGGTGGTGACATGTCAGAATTCACAAAAATATCAACGTTTCTACAATCAAATTTAAGCAACAGCCACACTCTCTCAATATTAGTATCTTCTGAGGAGGGCCTCGCTTTGGAACCAGATGAAGTTATCATGTGCAGCCAGCATTACGAATTGCCTGAAATGTCATTATCTCAAATTTCTCTAAGAAGTATTGAGGGTAAGATATATATTGGAAATATTTGTTTTTTTATGTCTAATCGCATCTGCATATCAGCTGTGTCCCAAAGTTGAATACTATAAGTCCATTTTGGTTTCAAGATGGCTTTGGATACTGTCAAATTGCTTTGAGTGCTCATTTGTAAGTGTTGTCCAGTAAACCAGTACATATTTCGTAATTATAAATCTAACTGCTTGCACTTCTCGTCCATATATGCTTTTGCCATTTTACTCTCCTGTCCAAATGCATACCCAAGTATTGTGCACTGTTATCTTGTGGGATTTTGTCATTATTCAGATTTATTGGTGAACATGTTTCCCTTCTGAGCGTAAAAGTAACGCGTGTTGACTTGATTTGTTTTGCATGAATTCTTAAAATTTTTTGCTTTTTCATCCTTTCCATTCCTCAGTAGATATGTTGCAACCGTAGTGGATATTTGTTGTCGGTAGGCCAGCTGTATATATGATGTAGAGAACGGGACCCAGTATACTTCCCTGCGGTACTCCTGAATAGACTTATCGTAAGTTGGAAAATTTGTCATGAACCTCAATTCAAACTTCTGTTGAGGTATGATTGATTAATGATGACATGGAGGAGCAATATTCTAATTCTTCCTTCAGTGTTTTGCTTAGTACGTCGATAATGTATCAATGTCTACGATTAATAATATCGACGATGAATTTGTTCAACTGTACCTGATTTCGAAGTTGGTAGCTTGGAATGATTTCACTTAGATGTAGCTTCATTTTATTTAACAAGATCCACTCGAATAGTTTACTTATCGGTAAGAAAGACCTTTGTTTGGTGGTAGCATTATTACTTGCGCTATCTTCTATTGCTCTGGGAAACAATTAAGTCTTAAGCAAACATTAAAGATCGTGGTAATGGATGCTATTCCCTTTCTAGGCAGATTTTACATTTTTAAGTTGTTTAAATTTCATTTGTTTCTTCCGTTGGGCTCGTATATATTATTGGAAGTTCAAGCTGGCTAGTATGTCGGTTCTCGTGAGGCCATGCGATCAAGTCTTAGATCTTGCAAGGTGCTTTGTAGTTGTCGTTCACGGTGGGTCAATTAGTCAAGAGCCCAGTACGTGTGTTATGCGTGCATGAATCTTTCCCGGAAATAAATCACGAGCCAAGAGAAGAAAAATAATTGTTAGATAACTAAATAAGTATTCTTTAGTTATCTTGTGTCTTGGTGGACAATAAACTCATTACTTTTGTTGATTGCTTGTATTTTGTCTGTGACTATTTCCTGATGAGTGGTTTGCTGTATACATTGAGTAGTTGTGTAAGTTAAAGTGAGACTTTTCGACAAATCTTGTATCTGAGGATATAGGATTAATTCTATATCAATTTTTTCTACTTGAAGGAATGTTTGAAATTTATGTCGACGTTCCGTCAAGCCATTGGCGTTCCAGGTCATAATTCGAATTGTGTTCATATTGTTACTGGGCTTGAGACCAGCTGGATCATACGGTGCATAATTATGTCCATCACTTCTAGATTTGTAGATTCTGGAGATTTTGAGTTGGTGGTCGAGGTTTTCATGCGTCTGCGTAGGTTCTTTTTTCTTAGTCACTTTGATTCATATTTGCTTTTGTAATTCCTTCTTGTGTTTTGTTTTCTTTAGCATAAAGAGTAATGTTTTCTGTAGTGGTTGGTTTGTTTTTTAATATTTTTTCCTTGTATTCCTTGTATTTAGTATAACCCTTGTAGCTTGAAGGATGTTTTCCTTGATAATTTCCAAATTTAGGGTCTGTTTCTGGTGTTTTGTTACAGGAAGAGGTGGGATGATCGTCACCACACTTTACGCATCGAAATAGTAGAAAACATTGGTTCTTGGTGCGACCATCTGTGGCATCTTTTTTTTTTATAGACAGACAGACTGGGTCTTCTATCTCACCCTGGTGGAGAGGGGAAACGGTGCCAGGGCTGAGCCCTCTGACCGTAGTTTTGTACTCAGTCATCCTCAGTTCCTCACGCATCGAGGAGCCTGGTCGATGCGACAAAGGGCGATATTTTGAACAACCTGGAGTTTCTTCCTTTGAGGTTGGCTAGCGAGAGCGTACCAGGCCAGCGCTACGTACGTCAAGTGTGGCCTGTCGTACGTTTTACAGCGCGTCACAAAAATGGCTTCGACTTAGGTTAAAATCTTAAAATCTTCTTCAGTTTCATCACTGTTAAGATGTTTAATTTGTTCTGTGCAAAGCGAAAGCTTGCACGTTCTTAAATTTTTTTATAATATCACTGTGTATTGGTCTTGTTTTTTTTTCTTTTATGTCTATTAAAAGGTACTTTATCAATTTGCCACATAGTTATAGAGTTGTAATCTTTCTTTTGAGACTGGTTCGTTGTTTTCAAGTTATTTATCGTTCCCCCGAGTAAGGACGAAATAAGTAGTCCGTTGAAGGGTGTCCCATATTCCTTCGAGAAGGCTCAGTACAACAACGTTTCTAGAGAGCTTGTCTACCTCTATGCACGGGCGATGAAGCCGACGCCCCGAAAGCAAAATTTGTCCATGAAGTTGAGGGTTCTGGAAGTAATTTCCTACCTAACAAGACTCAATTGTTAGACTAGTTGGGTCGGGTTTAATACCGTCGCTATCAAAAAATATATATATTTATTTGATATTTCCTACAGGTGCATCGCTCAAAGCGACAGATATGAGGTCTTGCCTCCTCAATCTCAGTGAAGAGTGTAAAATCCAAGACCTGACATTACAATGTACTGAAGTCAACACAATTGTTGTAATGCAACCTGGCACTTTACATATAAACAATTGCATGTTTACTGATGATTCTGCAAATTTACAGGTTAGTATAAAGTTAAAGTTTTTAATATAAAATGAAAGAAAATAAATATACGGTGTGCGAAGATTTTTTTATTTTTAATAAATAATATAATTATATACTAACCCTATATAGTAAATTGCAAGAGAGATTGCTGTTTCTAACATTTTATTACAATTATTATGTTCTCCTGATGCTTATATAATAATGGAGATTGAATGAAGTTAGTAGAAAGGGACTTGCGAAATATTACTAAATATATCTTTACATTAAAAAAGGTAAATTTCCTCTAAAATTTATATGTTCGCAATCTTAACCTTTGTTTTAGTATAAATAGTAACATTTTAATAAAAAATACGAGAATATCCTGGCGCAGTGGGACAGCGTCTGATTGTACACGCGATTGGTTGTGGGTATAATACCCAATAGGAGGAATGATTGTATGCACTTCGATTATTTTCATTTCTCCACTCTGGTACCTAATGTCTAGGTGCGGCGTTGAGTTCCACCACTCAACACGCAATGTCTCGATTTCGGTCTGAAAGTGGAGAAGGACTGTCTTGACACTCGGTTCTCTCTGACTTCCCTGCAATGCTGGAAACGGAGTAAAGCTGAAAAAAAATAATGGAACTGACTAGTAAGTGAATACGCAATCATCCCCTATTTTGCTATCCTTCGGTTTAGAATTATTATTCAAAAAATTTTGCCCATTTTTTCTAATTCCAGAGAATATTCATTAAATTTTTTTTATCGAAATTGGTCTACAATATAAAAAGTTATTCGTGGTCTAACATAAAAATATATATGTACGTGTCGAATTGAGAATCATTTTCGTCGGTCAAAAAGAATATAGATATAAGATGACAATGTTAAGAAGAATTTACAATAGCATTCTTTATTACTTTTAAATTCGATAAATTTTAATAATTCTATAGAGTGACTTCACACAAGGCATTGTAGCAAGACCTGGTGCCAAAGTTATAGTAGAAAATTCAACATTTGAAAACTTTTATTCAGGAATAGTGGTCCATAAAGGAGCTCAGGTTTGTATATACTTATTATTATTACTAGTAAGGTATTAATAAATCACAAACTTTGCTTAAGTTCATAATTTAAATATTTACAACTTTTTTATTTATAAGCCTATTGAAATAAATTATGTTACTCACTGAGTGACTGTCAGACTATGGACAAACGTATGGGCCTAGAAATCTGAAATTTTACATGTATGTTTCTTAAAGAGTGTATGGAAAACGAAACAAGACTTAAATAGTCTTGTGACAAGGGATGTGAAGTCCAAACAAAAAAAGTTGCGAACAATAATGTGTTTCATATAAAATTGTTCCGACGAGTAGGATGCGAACTCACAACCATCACATACATGTAGGAACTTCCAAACTGCGTCAATATTTTTTTCTGTACTAAAATTACGTTTATTTTAGTTGGAACTACGTAATTGCCATATAAAGAAATGCGGCGTTGGCATACAAATGTACTCGGGCTCTCATGTAAAATTAGATGGCACCATTATAGCCGATTGCAGCGAACAATGCGTTCGTTGTGAAGTTAATACTGAAGGAGATTCTAAGAATACTGAGTAAGTAACGTTATATTGTCATATTTACATTAATTTAAAGATGAATGCATTACACACTGTGTGGTAGTTGTTCTATATTTATTGTGTTTGAAAATTTAAAATAGTTTATATTATAATAAAGCAGTTTTCAAAAGAAATGTTAGTTGCTATTAATAAAATCTATTTGTTTTTATTACCTTTAATCTAAAATATCTAAATTCCTGGCTTCATAATTATTTTGACTACTAACTGACTTAATTCCTAATAGAATCGATAAAATTAATAAACATATATAACGTATTATTGTTAATTTTTTTATTACTTTGACAGTTTTATGCATATATAATTTTTATTTTTCAGAATGGAAGGCTTGCAAGTAATGTTGAATTGTAAAATTGGTTCTGGAGATTTGACGAAAGAGGTGTTGATAGTGCAGCAAGATTTAATATCGTAACAACGTTATTTTTATTCTCGAACATTTCACTTCACTTGCAAAAATTGTGAGGACGTCATATGAACATATTATTTTTTTTTGTTATATTTTTAATGCGATTCATTAGTTTATAGCAAAATGGAAGAATAGCAAAGTAAAATGTCTTAATGATTAATGAATATTATGTATATAAATTTTACCAAGTGTGCCTTAATTTTTATTTTTATATATTTTTGTATATCTGTTAGTTAATAACACTATTTTTGTTGTATTTATTTTCTAAGTAACAAACTAATTTGTACACGTAGTTTTGGGGTTCAATTTCTGCATGAAAAGTTAAAATAATTAAATATTATAAAAAATTTAAATGTAGTAATTTTAATTTGGTTTCATATTAATTTAAATGTTAGGTTTGTGTTTCTATTGTTTAGTTGGAATTATTTGTTCCAAAGCTAATGAATGAATGAAGGCCATTGTGGCGCAGTAGGACAGCATACGCGCATCACTGTATACGCGATTTTAATTCTTCCGCTCTGATGGCAACACAAAACGCGGCTTTAATTTCCGCCTCTGAACACGCAATGTCAATCGAATTCGTGGCGGTTAGCGCAGAACAGACACTAGATTCTCTCTGCCTGCTGTACGGTAAAAAGCGTGAAGGTAAAAAAAGGTAATGAAAGTATGTTTCAGTAAGGCGTATTGACCATTGTGGCACAGTTGTAATGTACCTAATTGTTTGCTATAGTTAGGAGTTAAAAGCTGATATAAGGAAATAAGTGATTAGGTCTAATTTAAAAAATTAGTGGGAATAAAAATCAATAGAATGAGAATTGTCCACCAGGTAGAAATATAAGTCTAAATAAATAGACAAAATACAGAATGGAGTCAAATATATGTTATGTGCTTAATAATGTAAAGATATTTGTTTTTAGTATGTGAAGCTACACTATTCTATTTTATTCTCTAAGCTGAGCAAAATGAGCCAATTTTTACTAACTTGTCTTGTCTTTTTTATGTTTTCTACATCCTAGCCAGGAATTTTACTAATATCATCTAAAATAATATATATTTTTTGTTATAAAGGGAAGGGCTTATGCGTACTTCATTTTTTTTTCGTCTTTGTTTTCTATAAATTGAAATTATAACCAACTTGTAAGGTAATACATTTAATAACTGTGCCCCATAGGAGTTAATAAGCATGTTAACGAATTTACAAAAAAATTATCGAATTTTTTTATATATCCAGTTTACCAATTTTTATAAAAGCTTTAATTTATTTTAGTTCTGCTGTACTATAGCTCATTTATGTTCGTGTTATAATAAAATAATAATTAGATTTGATTAGGCGTTTCATCTTAATGTATGTAATATATATATAATAATAATAAATAAAAGTTAAAAAACAAATATATATATTCTTTTTATTTATTGTTTCCCAGTTAAGCCCTTTTATAGGTTTTAAGACCACCTCAATTTAAAACCATTTCAGTGTTCAATACACGCTTATAGTTGAATGCACAATATTGCGCCTCTTCACGTTAGTCTTACCGTGTAGCCTTGGCAGTAGTTCTACTGGGAATTTTGATCCCAATAGACTTATGAGTGAAACAAATCAATATTAACGCTTAGACCTAATAACTTTCCTGAGAAGATTGGTGCCCTTTATAGATATATAGATATTCCCCGAAAAAATATTAGAAAAACTACACGCGTGAAGTCTATTACCAGTAAGTCTATCTGGAAGAAACTTTTTTGATATTTAAAATTAAATATATTTCTCATATTGAAAGTTGATATGAATGTAGTGTTATTCATTATACAATAATACCTATTTGTCATGTGATCCACTTAGCAGGAAGTGTTAACCACTTAACAGTTGCGCCTAGATGCCATTTATTTACAATTTGCAATTCTGTATAAATAAGTAATACATGTAATATGTAAGAGGAAAAAGCGGTTGAAATTCGAGAACGTAATGTCGTAATGAAAAAAAATATTAAACAATTTTATTTAAAGTAGCTACTATTTTTATATATGAACATATATATATAAAAAAGTTCTCCGAAAAGGAAAGCGTGAAGTTGCATAAAAATTACAATCGTCTGATGTGGAAGAATCAGAGACTAAAAAAATACCATTATAAAGAAATTCATTATAATTTTGGGTTAGTTTCAATGCCAACATGTAGTAAAGGGAAAGTAATTCTGTTTGTCTGTCTGTGACGTCAACACGTTCTTATATATATATTTCTTTTTTTGTTAATCAAGATATATGAACCTGTATTTTTGGATGATGTGTCAAAACGTTTTCCAACATTCTCCGCTTCAACTAATGGGTCACATTGCGTAACGTACTACGTATAAATTCATGACAAAGATATTAGAAATAATTATTCTATGATATGTTGTAAATGAGAATTGCATTCAAAGACATAATATAATCGTATTTTAATATTACAAGACGATGATTTGCAAGATTTCTTGATTATCTTGTCGTTTTTATATTCACATGAATCAGATTTATTTGGTCTTAGTTATTATGGCTTTGAGATTGTTTTCGGCTTCTCGATTTTTTCCGCATAGTGTCAAAATAATCCATTTTCCCCTTTCTACCCAAATCCGAGACATTGTGTGTTGAGTGGCGGACCGCAATGAGGGAATGGTTATATGAAAATACCTAATTTAAATATAACCATTCCCCCGAGTGGGAATCGAACCACAACGCTTATACATTCAGATGCTCTCACACTGTGGGAGGACTGTGGCGTAGATATTATTATAATAATCTGCATTTTCTTTAATATTATCCATGTATAATTTGAACGTAGTATGATTTGAAACCGAGCCGCCAGCTTCTTTCGTCATTATGAATCGAAGACCGCAACCAAAAAGGGTGCCTCTGAGTGGTCCAATGGTCCGGGAGGATGGCACAAAGTCTTTACGCACATATTAAAGAACCTGGTGGTAGTGGTTTTGGTGAATGTACAGATGGAGGATTTCAAGAAATTTCAAACTTAAGGTGCGACAATAATTGCATAGCATTAAAATCGTTGGAGAAGCTGTATGAGCGGACACTGCAGAAAGATATCCAGAAGAATTTGCTAATCTGGTAGCTGGTGGAGGATATACCAGTGCAAGTACCTTATGCAGACAAAACTGTTTGTTTGTTTGTTTTGGAAGAGAATGCCAAATAAAACATTCATTTCTAAAAGCGAAAAGTCTCCCCCAGGATTTAAGGCAGCAAAGGATAGAGTTACGAAAGTTAGTAAAGTTAGTTAAGAAAGCGTGGGTTACAAGCGCTATTTTTTGTGACTGTTCCGGAATTGTTTTGTTTATGAAGTTGAAACTTATTTGGAATCAAAGAATTTAGACTTTAAAGCAGTCCTAGTTTTGGACAATGCACCAGGTCAGCCTCGCGAACTTGAGACTGTGCATCCAAATATAAAAGTGACATATTTACCTCCCAATACGACGGATTTGCTTCAACCTATGGACCAAGGAATAATCCAGGCCTTTATGCTCTATTACATTAGACAAACGTTCAAAAATGCTGGAAGAAATTTGACATAGCAAAATGCATCGTAAACTTAAAAGAATCATTGCAACACCTGAAGCCATATACATTGAAATAATGCTGGAAAAAACTGTGGCCTGCTCTGACTGCGGGAAATGAAGAATCTGTGCAAATTCAAACTTTAACTGCAAACATTGCCGAAATTGCGAGTGGAATAGGACGAGATGGGTTTGAAGAAATAGAATCAAGTGACGTTCAGGAGTTGCTGGATGAAGATGAAGATTTGATTGAAACCGACTTAAAGGAAATGTTAAATTCACCAGCCATTGAAGAAAATGCTTCAACAAGCACTGGAAACGTGACATTTTATTTCAAAAATGTTAGTGAAGGTTAAAGAATGGCAAATGAGCATTGTGATTTCTTTATGAAAATTGATCCTTCTATGGAACGAAGTCTTATTTTTAAGAGGCAAATTGTTCATGCCACTGCTGAATATCAGTCTGAATTGAATTGAAAGAAAAAAATACTAAATTTTTTAAACCATTGCCTAAATCTGAATATAATATGTAATTTATATATATATTTATTCATAATTAATCAATATTTATAGTCAAAAACTATAATGAAGCTTTTTTATTTCGTCACCTAGGAACATATCCCCTATAACTCCATGTAAATTACCATTCCATATTCGCGGTTTCTCTATTCGCGGCATATTTACTGACCATATACCCCGCGAATAAAGAGCTTTTACTGTATATATGTTTGATAGATTTGGTACACACACACAAAATATATAGTTAATTCTTCATTATCATCTTTACATAATAATTATTATATAATTGTCTTTTGACCGTTATGGCTCATATTAATAAACAAGCATTTTAAAAAAGTTGCTTAAAATTTATTTCAAGGTACCTAAGGTACAAGGTTACTCAACTTACTACGTACATACATTATAAGTTACGGTAAAAACCGGACTTGTTGTGAATTATGATTCGGCGTTTAACTTATTAATTACAGATACACTATGATTTGCTTTCTCCTAACCAAAAAAATATAAGGATGTGATCACAGAAAGTAGCACGGCTGGTTATGAAATCGTCCATCTTATTAGACCAAATTGTAAAATAATAACATTAATTACCGATAGAGGCGCTAGGACCTCTTTTTTACATGTGAAAAAAAAATTATAAATTTGTGACATGTTAATATAACACGGCAGTTGTTACTAAGTCAAAGCTTTAAGTAAATTATAACACTAAATGACGAAGAAATTATTCGTTTACACTATGTATAAATTTAAATTTAGTTTAAATTTTTATTTTATATTGAAATGTATATTAAATAATATTGTAAATACTATTTTTTAATGCTAAAGCATCAGTTAAATGTAAAAAGTCAAACCTAAGTTACATATTTTAAACTCAAACACGGAATACATAAAAGTCACAGAAGGTACAAGAGTTTTTAGATTCGGTAAACTTTTTATTTAGATTATTCTCTAGAGCTTGTAAGAATTTTAAACTAAAAACGTCGTCATTATATATAATGAGATCGTATATGGCACATATACACTTAATTTGCCATTACCTCCACTACTTAATACGAGTATATTATTATTCATATTAATTAAGCAATCCTTTCATTTATGTATGTTGTTAGGCCTCTCAATGTTAAAGTTTTCATAATAAGATTTTTTTTTGGCAGTCGCAGTGGGACAGTGTCTGACTAACTGATCGACTAACGACTGCTTGTGGGTTCGATTCCCACTCGATGGAATGATTATAGCTTAATTGTTTTCATTTCTCCGCTTTGGTGAACAAGACGAAGGGCAGTGTTGAGTTTCTCCACTCAACAAAACACCAAGGTGCAGAAAATTTACATAAACGAACCATTATAAATTGTAAAATATGTCTCTGGATTCCGAACGTGTAAAAGACAAGTTGGTTTAAGCTAGCAAGGTTCTTAAAAATGTCATTTTTTTATTTTTAGCATAATTGTTAGGTTTGTGATAAATATAAATCTTGTTCATGAGTTATTGTATTTACTTACTGAGATTTTCCTTAATGATGCTATTTCTTAATGACACTTAATTAAATGCTGCATATATAATTTGCAACGATTGTTTTGTGACCAACACCATCTATTATATTTTAGGACGTTTATCATTGTTCACATACAACTACTATAGCAATATGAACCTATACGCATTCTTAACTGAGCTAACAGACTGACCGCATGTACTGGTTTCGAACAGAAATAATTACAGACTTTATTTACGACAAAAAAAATGTACCCTTAAACATTTATATTGACTTTCTAGTGATATTTCAGTGTTATTATTGTGGTTTTTGAAGAAATCATTATGGAAATAAGCTCTAGATATCACCTTGGACATCTATTACTCGACCACTTTAAGAAGCATCTTGACATTGTTGGCCAGGTTTGTATTATTTTTGTTGAGCTATTCTTGTATATACGGTTCACGTTTCAAATCTGAGAGACCGTTTTTTTAAATTATTTTATTGTTGGTATAATGTACTTTGTCTTCATTAGATTGATAGGCGGGAGGATAGATAGAACAAATGATAGTTTCCATCGCTGTTTTGTAGTTTCCGTATATTTTAGAGCAATCAGACATTGGAATTCAGAGCCCACTCACATCCTTCTCGTGTGGTTCCAATACCACTACGATTGATACATTCTTTGCTTTAATTGAGACTCGTGGAAACTTTATTTGGAATATTTTACTGTCTATAAAGTAATTATTTTTATTAATGTACGTCTACGAGGGCGGTTCGGAAACTTCTTAGCCTAGCACAAAAAGCGCGGTATAAACAGAAAAAAGTTAAGTGTTTTGGAAACTTCCATCTCTGCTAGGAATACATGTTAAATTTTTGTTCGATCTGGCAACTCCTTCATATAGAAACAGGTGTTCACAAAAGACGCTTCCGCGACTTTTACAATGGAAAAATTAGAAATGCGTGGTGTCATTAAATATTTACATAAAAAAGGTTTATCGGGACAAGAAATTCATAATGATATGGCGAATGTGTTAGGTGAAAGTGCTCCTTCATATGCAGCAGTAAAAAATTGGATTGCTGAGTTCAAACGTGGTCGTACAAGCATTGAAGATGAACCACGAAGTGGACGTCCAAAAACAGCAACAACAACAGAAATTGTAGCCAAAGTGCATGATATGATATTAAATGATCGACGAATGAAAGTGCTTGAAATAACTAATATCATGGGCATCTCAAATGATCGAGTCCATTTAATTTTGCATGAAGAACTACAGATGAAAAAGCTTTCTGCAAGATGGAATGAACATTTCTCGAGCTTGTTTGGATCGTTTTAAGCGAAATAAAATGGATTTTAATCGTCGTTTCATAACTGTTGATGAGACATGGATCCATCACTATACCCTAGAGACAAAAGAACAATGGACTGAAGCTGGAGGAAGTGTCCCAAAGAAGGCAAAACCAATTCAATCGGCTGGTAAGATTATGGCAACGGTTTTTTGGGACTTCAAAGGTATTTTATTCATTGAATATCTGCAAAAGGGTAAAACAATAAATTCAGAGTACTATTGCAACCTTTTGGATCAATTAAATGTACAAATTCGAGAAAAACGTCCTGGCTTACAACGCAAAAAAAATATTTTTCATCAAGACAACGCACCAGCGCACAAGAGTGTTTTAACAATGGCTAAAATCAACGAATTAAAGTACGAGTTGCTTGACCACCCAACTTATTCTCCTGATTTAGCTTCCAGTGACTTTTACCTGTTCCCAAATCTAAAAAAAATCCTTGCTGGCAAGCGTTTTACCTCAAATCAAGACGCAATTACAGTTGTAAACCACTATTTTGAAGACCTTGAGGAAAACTATTTTAATCAAGAAATAGAATTGCTAGAAAAGCGTTGGACTAAGTGTATTGAAGTGTCAGGAGATTATATTGAAAAATAAAAATATTTTTGAAAAACTAACTACTCTCGTTCATCGATAGGCTAAGAAGTTTCCGAACCGCCCTCGTACTTTGAAAAGGAATCAATTAAAAATGGCAGTTATTGTAGTTGAAGATTGACATATATTTTTTTTTCCAAATCAGTTTAAAAAATACAAGTGAATCATTGTATAAATTAATTGAATTTTTTTTTGTATATTTGTTTGTCAAATAAGGAATTAAGGGTTAATATGGTAGAGGGTCAAGCTGCTTGTTTGTTATTTTTGTATGTTTTATGTTTTCTGTAAACACATTGTTTATATGTTTTTATTATAATATAAATATTATGTAATAAGTATCCGTACCAGACGTGAATAGATTGATAAGTTGACTTGTATATACAATTTAATTAATATTGGGGGTAAGCATTAGGATTTTAGTTATAGGGTAAATAAATGATTGATCAAAACCTTGATAAAGCCAATAAAATAATTTTAGTTCAAAAGGTATGTAAATAACATAAAAACTTTAACAGAATTTACGAACAAAAATGAAACTTGAAAATTTTTATAGCAAAAACGGTACCTGGTACGGATATATTGTAAAATCCTTACAAGTCCGTGGTCACAGGTAGACTCCTGTAAAGGACTACTGTAAAGTGTTCGAAACGTCGGCATCTAAAAATGTATTTTCGAATACCAAAATTATACGCGATTAAACCCGTTAAAATAGTTTCATTTCAAAATGTGTAATAATTGCAAAAATCAAAGAACTTATGTATAATCTCAAAGTTGTTAACTCTTCACAAATAAGCACCGCAATATAAATTATAACCCATATTTATCATATTTTATTTTACCAAAAGAACTGACTTAACTTGAGTCACCAGTGATTTCAAAATGTCACATTTTATTAATTAATATAAATAAGTGTTTATATTTGACAGTCCGAAACTACGAAAGATAAAAATAAAAGTAGTATGAAATGGGTCAAAGTCTACGTAAACGAAATTGAGGGCACCATCTACTATATCATACTAGTATTATATCTCATATAAGTTACACAACGATACGTCTTTTAATGAATGTTAATCATACGATTACGAGCTTCACGCGTCGTCGAGACTAGGTACCTAGTGTCAAAACACTCCGTTTTCCATTTTCTGCCTGAAATCGAGGTGTTGCCTGTTGAAGGCGCAGCTCAACACCGCGCTGTGTCTCATTCTCCAGAGCAGAGAAACGAAAATAATTGGATTTTGATCATTCCTGCGGCAACGGACAGACAATGCAGCCAAACCTAGTGGATGTAGAAAACTAAAATTTGGCATTCTTTAGGAAGTGTAGGAAAAGCCCTATGACTATGAGAAGGTTTTTCCTGAAAACTAGAGGAATGGGGGAAAATAAGATGTTCTGACTTATAGTCGAAACTACGGAAGATATTAGTGGAAATAATATGGCAATGATTATAAAGTACATGCAAACATATACGGAAATTCGGTATATATTTTTTATTTAATACGTTTTTTTTTATTTCGTTAATTAATTATTATTGTAATATATAAATATAAGTATTATAATATATATATCTATATATTATAGTTCAAATTTATAATGAATAAATTTATACTTATTTAATTTGGGACACAAAGCAATGTTTCTTATAGTAATCTATAATATAAAGGAACAAAAAAGTGTGTATGTCATGTAAATTTAATATATTTATGAAAAAATAACACGTTAGGCACATTTTTTTTATTCTCAAATTAAAATTTAAATGCTGACAATTATAACTATAATTAACGACGACACTGAACCGATAGAGGAATACGATGCTATGTCATGCGATACGTCATTATTTCGCCATTTTTTAATATTCTTCTGGAAAATTATATTATTAAAATTATACTTATCTTACTTATCAGGCCATTAATACTGTTATAATAAAAAATAAGCAAAATATAAGTTATGCATTTGGAATCTGTCATTTTTATATGATTGTTCATTGTGTTTTCTTATTTTCGCACTAATATGTTATTATATATTTCTCGATATTAAAATGGAGTTGGGCGATACAGGGAACCAAATCGTTGTGATTGCATTACATAAAGTAGGTATGGTGCCAAATAAAAAGTCTTCCGTATGCGTGGCATTAGTACATTGGAACCTCGTCTGTTTGTGACAGAAAATGATTTGGCCGTCCACGTAGTTTTCGTAAGGGAGGCCATCAAGGCAGTTTTAAATAGTAAGGGTTGCTCTAAACGCCATAAAAATTTAGAGCTCCTAAAACAATCCATACGATTGGCACTGAAGAATTTTCCCATAGAAAGAGTGCGTGCTACTATTGATTACTGGCCTCAACGTTTAAAGGACTGTATTACAGCCAATGGGGACCACTTTGGATAAGCTTTATATATTGTTATTGGTTTTATATTAATGTAAACTAACACAGTGTAATAGTAATAAATGTTTCATACAAAAAAAAATTCTTTGTATCAATATTTATTGTACGATTAAGTATATAGACGTCCTTTCCTTCTGTAAAGTGTGAATGAGTTCAAGTAGACTTGCAAGGGTATCGGTGTAATGATAGTTGAAAGATAATCTCAAAGATACCAGATTGTTTAGGTTAGTTTTATATTATTTTATGTTTGTATAAACTAACCGTTATTTGACATCTATGAATGGGCAGCAATTCTATTTAGAAGTATCACACATCAACAAATTGTATTAAGGTGACTTTTACTTATTTCTTATTTCTCTTCGAAATTTATTAAAAGCTTATACAATAAAATGTCATTGTGATTGAATTTCTTAAAGGTGGTTTTTGTTTCTTAAACTTACACAACAGATGTTTTATTATATGATATTATACGTATTATTATATGATATTTTCTAAAAGTAAAGCTAGACTATCACGGTTTTTCATATATGCCTATATCAATCAGGGATGATGTAGTTATTTAACAGTGCAAGAATTTTCGATATCGCTTCGGAAATTTCCTGCCTCAAATATACAAACTCACAATCTCTTAATAATATTAATAAAGATTTTAAGACTTTAACTTTAACATGGGTTGGTTTCTGTTAGTTGTTCAAATCCGGGGCACCATGAAGATGTTGGAGACCTGTAATAGGTGGGCCGTCCACGAGACGTTGCAGCAGCTTGCAAGAGCGGTTCTGCAGCATCTCGTATGGTAGACCCGATAGGGTCGATTGGGTCGGCGTTAGTTTCTAAAAATTACTACGAGACGTCTTTAAATGGTGAAGGATTTAACGTATTTTAATCCATCCTATCAAAACTTAATAAAAAAAATAAGTCTTGATTTAATAGTGTATTTGTATTGAAAATACGATAAGGTAGATAACAAAGTAATCTAATTTAACATATTTGTCACTTACCAGATAGATGCTGCTACAAAAGAAAAACAAACTTACGGGTCAGTACTATCCCGGTCAATTAAACTGGCAAGGTCACTACGAGTACTGGGTTTTATGCCAGGCGATATAGTCGCCATTGGCGGAAGAAATAATTTAGATATTCACTTATCCTTTTATGCAAGCCTATTTAATGGCCTTACAATACTTGGAGTTGACCCATATTTCAAATATGGTAAGTACATCATATTTTTTGCGTGTCTTGAAAAGGGATGGAAACTTATTAAACAGCACATAGTATGGTATGGTTTTGTTTTGATAAGCTAAATATTTCTTAAAACTCATTTGTGCCACAATTAGAACGCGTAAAGTCCAAGGCACAGTGTAACCAAATACATGACAATTTGATTATTATTGCAACGATAATTTATATTGCAATGGTGTACATAATACCTATATGAAAATTATAAACATTATGCACAATATTTTTCTACCTTCCCTTTCCCCTCGCATTTTGTGACAAATCACTGCGTCCTCTATTTATTACTAGCGACCCGCTCGCGGCTTCGCCTGCGTGAATTGTAGTATTTCCGGTAGCGTTATCGTAAAACAGTGAAACTCCTGGAAAACTTTCGCATTTATAATATTAGTATGGATTAATAATACTACTACTAATAATATACTACTAACTTAAGCTAATATTGCTAGTTTTTGTATAACAGAATTCAAAAATACGTAGAACGTTATCAAATATCCTATTTTATGTTTAAATAGTTTAAATTACAGAAAAATTATTTGATAATTCTTTTGGCAGATGAGATTTACAAACTGTTTGAACTAACGAAGCCTAAATTAGCATTTTGCCAAGTCGAGTTTCAAGAAACTTATGAAAGAGTAGCGTCGGACCTTGGCTTGCAATTGAAAATAATCACTTTTGATGGGAATTGTACTATATCGGATATAATTGAAACGTATGATACAAAGGAAGCGGAACAATACTTCAAGTAAGACTTAATATCTGTGTATTGTGATAATTGTTTTTGTTCCACAGACACAATAAAATAGCTTACGGTTCCGTGTAGATGGCGGAAAATATGGGTTTACCATTAAATAATGAATCTCATAATAAATATAATTTTCTTATTAATTTGTTAAGGTACAAATATTATATTATCGAGATAAAGGAACGAACATTGGTTACATGTTGAATGTATTTATTAAAAAAGGTTAAAAATAAAATTTTAGCGTAGCTGGATGCAGAACCCATGGATTTGCATTCATAGCCACCAGATTTAAGGTCACCAGCATTCGAGAGCATTCCTCTTAAAGCCACACCCAGAATCAGCATATTAGGCCTTAACGTTTCGAGTAACTGCCAATATCGCGATATATAGAATATATATATATAGAATAGAGCCATTCGAATCGTTAAGGACCCAATAATCTGTGAAAGGCTTGACACTTTGCCGTTGCTTAGAGTCGTTTAATACCGCATTTATCATGGGAAGTGTTCAGTAGAACGGTTTCACTTGATTCCCGCCGCAGAATTATCGAACCGCACAGTACGTAACCGACTCTAATACCATCCTCACCATCTTAACTGTGGAATGGCCTACCGGCGGCAGTGTTTCCAGGTCGATTCGATATGGTTACCTTCAAAAAGCGCGTCTATTTCAACCTTAAAGGCTGGCAACATCCCTGTAGCTCCTCTAGTGTTGCACGGGGTCGTGGGCGGCGGTGACCACTTACCATCAGGTGATCCGAAAGCTCGTTTGCATTGCCTACGAAATAATATATATATATATATATATATATTGTTTACTTGATATTTTATTATTTGACTCCTATAATTTTTTCAGGCCAGAAGAGTTCGATATTGAGAAGTTAAATGCTTTCTTAATTCCCACAAGTGGTACAACTGGTAAACTAAAAGTTGCCGTCTTCAAGCATAAACCATTTATGTCAAAGACTTTAGCATTCCTTAAAGTTACCGAAGAAAGAAAAGTGTAAGTAACTTATTAATTAACTGAAGTTTAGAGGCGATCGTGGCGCAGTTGGACAGCGTCTGACTGCATACGCAATGGTTGTAGGTTCAATTCCCACTCGGGGGAATGATTATATTTTAATTTCTCCGCTTTGGTAACAAGACAAAGCGCGGAGTTCAGTTCTGCGGCTCAACACGCAGTGTCTCGGCGTTACGTCACTTTGTGGGGGTCTATCGTCCGTCACTCATTTCATTTGAGGCTGTTAAAAAGGCGGATGTCTTGTACTCTTGTACAACAGCCCAATGAGTTGATCCAAACTCTATTCCATAGTTGTAGTTTAGTTTTTCATATTTTCCATAGCTTCTACGCATTAACCGGCGACAGTCAGTGCGTCACATTGAATTTGTGTCCTCAAACCTCCAATGGACCACGTTTCTTTGAACTCAAGCTTTTTACTTGAAAAGATACATAATAATTTTGGCAGCTTCACTTTTTTTCTTGCAGAGCATAGTAGGCAAGGAGAATAAGATGCTCCGTTCTCCACTTTCCGTCTGAACTCATGACATTGTGTGTTGTGTGGCCAGACTCAACGCCGCGCTTTGTACCACTTCGCTTCGCTTCGCTTCGCCCACTAGAGCGAAGAAATGAAAATAATTTTATTATAGTCATTATCTAGAATGAAGTCGATTCCACAACTAATCGTATTTACAGTCAGATGCTTTCCCATTGCGTCACGACATAATATAAGCAACTGATATAACGTTTATGTTTTACTTGTCCATAATTATATTTTAAGAGTGTCCAAACATTTTATTTTAGAACCAAAAAGAGATGCTTATTTTTGTCCCCTGTACAGTGGATATCGAGTTACTTTATCTGTTTTCTTGCGCCTATCGTTGGGGACACTAAGATTCAAACGTCTAAGCCGGATGATGTCGATCATATCATTGAAATGATAAATGAGTACAGAGTAAGTGAAATTTGATTAATGTAATTTAAATTTACACTTTAAAATGAATGCATTTGAGTTCCCTGTGATATTTTTTTTCAGCTTCACAATTTTGCGATTGGTATTTAGGGATAACCCTAGTAACAAGACACCGTTCTCCATATTCCGTCCCAAGGGTGAGACATTGCGTGTTCAGTGGCGGAATCTAAAGGTCGCATTTTGTCTTAGGTACCAAAGCGGAGAAATGAAAATATTTCAAATATAATAACGGTTATATTGACTCGGGGAACGCCACGAGTGGGAATAGAACCTACAACCAATCGCGCTAACAGTCAGATGCTGTCTTAATGCACCACGATGACTTATATTTTATTATTTTTGATACTAATTAATAAGAAAGCAGGAAATTATATATAAAAATTTATAAAGAAAATACTGTGATATCATCTAGATTATAACATTAGTAGCTTCTATACTATTGCTGTTCGCTAAGCTTCGCTATTTCGTTTCTCAATTGTCTGAGATTCGTGTATATTTTATTAATTTAAAAGTGTATACATTACGAAAATTTCTAAGCTTTGCAGACTAAAACTCATATTTAAATGATAGTACAAAATTTCCAATTATTTATAATAATTATTGCTATTTACAGCCTCAAACAACTCTAATGAGTCCCACGTTAGTGTCAACGTTCTTGATTCGCAAAGATGAAGTGGACCTCACGTGTTTTGAAACCATCAATATAGTAGGTTCGAAATTGTATCCGGATGCATTAAAAAAGTTTAAGGTAACTATAGAAAAACACACACATATTTATACGAATATATTCACTTTTTCCAATCAGACCAATTATATGTATATTAAAACATAGACTCTATTAAACGAACGAGTCTATTAAACGAATGTTATTTTACAGCAATATTTTCAGTAATCTTAATCAGGTGAAAAGAGCGTATGCATTATGAGTTAATGGGTAAGTAAAAAAGAGCGGTATCGACACCGACATTTTCATGATTGATTTGATTTATGTTATACTAGTAGCTGACCGCGTGGAATTATTGACTCTTCACAATTAAATATCCATCACCCTGGACAATTTTTGTTTAGGTACAATTTCCTTTTGTCTTATAGTATAGCTGGTCTATTATGTTTCTATAGCAGGTGTACTACTCTTCAAAATCAATTGTAGTCAATAAAAAGTCATATTAAGCCAAAAGTATTATGCCATATTATGCCGTGTGATCTCGGCTTAGAATAGCATCACCCTGGTATTGGAGGTGTTGTAAGACGTGACTAAAATACGTGTGGGAGAGTCACGCTGCCAGCAATGGCAACACGTATAGGCCGACTCGATCGATTCATTACCACCCTCGACATTTAAAACCGGCGTCAAGTAGTGGCTTTCTGTCACTACGTTTCGCATTAAGTAATGCCGAGCTACGGTGCCCAACCCCCAAACCCTAACTAGCTGGATACGTGGCACTCTACTACTGTGCGGATTCGTAGGAACTTCCTTCCACGTGCCGCTCAACTGTGGAATGGCCTGCCAGTGGCAGTGTTTCCAGGTCGATTCGACATGGGTACCTTCAAAAAGCGCGTCTATTTCCACCTTAAAGGCTGGCAACATCCCTATAGCTCCTTTGGTGTTGCACGTGGGCGTGGGGTGATCACTTACCATCAGGTGACCCGAACGCTCGTTTGCCTTGCCTATGGAATAAAAAAAACCAAAAAAGTCCTGGCTAAGCTTAAAAGTTATACAATTAAAAGGTTTCATTGAAATCCCTGCAGTTGTTCCGAAGATTCGTTTAAGTGTAGACTTACATATAGACTATATCGCATTAATGATATTGGCGGAAATTGCAAGCGAGTCTTTGATTACCGTATAAGGATTGCAAAAATGTATATTTTTAAATATGTGTACTGTCATTTTAAATCTTTCAGAGCTTATTATCACAGAATTGTCTAACACTGGATGCTTACGGTCAAACTGAAATGATTGGACCTATCCTTATGCCAAATCCTTTAAGTCCTCTTGGCAGCTGTGGACAACCTGTTTTTGGATATATCGTAAAGGTGCTCTATTTTTTTATACTATGATTAAAAAATTACTTAATAATTTTGTGACTTGTTTTCAAACATTATGTGAATTTATTTTAAAACTAGCAAATTTGTATTTAATAAAAAGAATGCAAAGATGTAAACATATAACTTATAAAGTAAATATTAAATTTATATAAATAATAAGTAAAATATAAATTTACTCTTTATCTATCTATCAGAGCGCTTGAACGGTTTTCAAGAGGCGCGGGTTCAAATCCCGCTGCGTGCAAATTTTTATACGTTTTCTAAATATGTCTTTTTCAATTTCCTTAGTGTGGGAATAACAATTTAAAAAATGTTAACAAAATATATATTTAATAAATAGCATTTTCTCTCTTGCCAGACGATTGTTCGTAGAATAATCTTTGGGTAGCAGAAATTTGTAAAAATCTCTCTGCAGAGATGCTAACAACAAATATAAGTTGTAATAAGTGTATAAGAATTTCAACGTAGCTTGATGTAGAACGCATGGCTTAGCGGTCAGAGCGCATGAACGGTTTTCAAGAGGCGCGGGTTCATTTCCCGCTGCGTTCAAATTTTTATACGTTTTCTACGTGTCAATCGAATGAAATCTAAAGTTTAAAATCTATTTTATTATAATTCTTACGAAATAATTGTACAAGCTATTGTAAAAGCATTCCATTTAACATGCAAAAACGCATTCATATTTTGTTAGTAGTTATCAGATTATATAGTAATTTGTTTTTCTTTATTTTTTCTATGAAATTTATTGAATGTCAGAATAAAAGCTATCCTTTATGTACCTCCGAATTATAACCTACTACCATACCAAAATTAATAAATTTCTGTCAAGTAGTGATTGCCACCCAAAGTAACAGGCAGACAAAAACTCTACTGATTGGTTTTTCGCTTCTGGTGTCGATATAGTAACGGACCCAATTGAACATTTTCTATAACCTTTCATGTACAGAATTGACTTTTCTATTGTTTTATTATACATATCAATATAGATTTAAATGTCATTGCAGCTGGTTGACCCTGATACTGGTCTAGAAATAAAGGAACCAAACGTGACCGGGGAGTTATGGGTGAAAGGTTTCTCATTTTCGGTAATGATTTTAATTAATATAACTAATTTAAAAAAATCTATCATATTTATTTATTTAAAAAAACAGCGCCTGTGGTTATTACAATACTTTTCGCATACAATTTGTAATTTGATAAACCTTTTAGCTTAACACTTTTTCTGGCATAGCAGGGTATGCAGAGAGAGCCTAGTGGCAAGAACCCAGTGGGGTTCTTCACTTTCCGCCCGAACCGAGTGGTGGAAACTCTCGGCACCAGAGCTAAGAAATGAAAATAATTTAAATATAATCATTCCCCGAAGCACACGCACACCCACAACCATCGCGTATGCAGTCTGCGTCAGGATGGCATGGATTTTATTTTATAAATAATACGTATAACAGTTTAGATTAAGTTGAGTTCTACGTAGAAATGAGAGAGCTAAGTTTTTTTTGTCTTTGCAAATGTATTAAAAATTTAATTTTTACTTATTTGACCTTATAATAATAACCTTGTTTGGTATTTATTTATTAAAATGTTTTCAGGGCTATTACAATGACGTAGAAGAAACTAGACTGGCATTTAGCGAAGACGGGTATTATAAAAGTGGTGACCTCCTATATAGAGATGAGGACGGTAACTACTTCTACGTTGAACGAATTAAATCTATTATAAAATGCCGAAATTATATTGTAAGAAATTTTACATAATATTTTTTTATAAAAATATTACGTTGAGAAGCAGTGTTTAGGCACAAAGCAAATAACAAGCTTTAATTAAAATTACTAGAAAAATAGAGAGAATCTTGTGTCAAAACACTCCGCCACCTTTTTACTTTCCGCTAGAAGTCGAAAAATTCAGTAGGGCATTAGGCAGAGTAAATTTAAAAAAAAATATAATAATTACATAATTAAGTAGCCACTTATTTCTGTATATCTTATTTTATATTATTTAAGGTTCTGCCATCTGAATTAGAAGACGTAATAAGACTTCATCCCGCTGTTAAAGACGTATCTGTGGTGGGCATTAAGGATTCAGTGGACGGGGAGAGGCCGGTCGCTTGTGTGGTCAAAAGGGATAAACACGATGTTACCGCAAAAGAAATCAAAAATCTTGTTGAAAGTAAGTTCCTTAAAAAGTAACTTTGCACAAAATTTTAATAAATAATAGTTCAAACTAAAATAAATACGTAATAGTTTAGTTTCATACTAAAATAAATAAATAAAACTTCTTTACAAAAAGTAAAATAAATAATAGTTTAGTTTCAAACTAACAGAAATAAATATAAGTTCTTTATTGTATACAAAGAACTGAATTTGAAATTTAAAAACACGAACTTGGTGCGTAAGAAAATGAAATCAGAGTTTATAAACTATATATGTACATATGTATATTGTATCATTTAAAACTGTAATGTACACTATGAGTGAAAATAGCCTTTGAGCACAATCTATTCCAGCTTAGCATTTATCACGATCAATTTTCACATATTTATATAAAAAAATATGAATCAGGCCACCGTGGCGCGGTGTGACAGCGTCTGACTGAGTACGCGATGATTGTGGCTTCGATTCCCACTCGGAGTAATAATTATACTTGAACTAATTCCATTTCTCCGCTCTGGTGTTAAAACAAAGATATAGTTTTAACATTAGAATCTCTCTGCCTACCTTGCGGGAAAAAGTGTGAAGCTGCAATAAAAGAATTTTTTTTTATGTCAATGAATTCAGAATTGTAAGGTATTAAGGAAAAAACATATATATTTTAAGAATTCAAACATTACATTGGCTAAATTGTATGTATGTACGTTGATAATATTTTTTTTATATATATTTCAGGTAAATTATCAAAGAACAAAGCCTTGTTTGGCGGTGTCGTTTTCCTAGACAACATACCATTATCATCTACTGGCAAATTGGCTAAAGGAGTGCTTCTTAAAATTATTTCGGATTCTAATAGAGAATAATATTTAGTATAAGATAAATAATCATATTATTTAATAATGTAATTAACAATTTGAAATTGATTTATATGTGGATTCTTATAATTCATCTCCAGCTAATGAAGTTAACTTGTTGTCGTAATAGTATAATAACGCCGAATAGTACGTAAGTTTTTATCTTAAACTTGAACCCTGCATCTTTGAACGTATAAGTTTGTAACTCTTTATGTATTTATATATTTTCCTTTATTTTTTATTTAACTAAACTATCCTATAAAAACGATAATAATATTAGTACGTAATAATGATAATAGTATCTGTGATATTTTTATAAATATATTTTTTAACGACGTGTGAAAAACATAGTTAGCGCAATACATCTACATAGATGATATCATCTAACTAATATAATTCTTTATTATTTCCCTTTATTATACTAATTTCTACTAAAATATCTCATCACAAAATAGATAATATTTCGAGTATTAAAAATAATTTGTAACACTTGAATGAAAATATCAAGTTGTAACCGTGAAAAAAACTTGAACTTATCAAATCGACATGCATTTGGAGAACTTTATTTAAATCTGTCTTAGAACAGACACAAAAAGCAGACGTTCTATCTTTTATAGGGGATTGTGATTATTTTATGTGCAGTTTTTCAAGAAATAGTAGGGAGAAGTTGATAATCAACGTCAAAAAATTTCTGTTTGTGTTTCATATTAAATAATAATATTGTAAACTGACCTTTTATTAATAAAAAAAATATATATTAGGTAAAATTTATTAACAGATAATTAACTATTTCGTAATATTCATTCAGCCACCGAATTTCCTGTAGAGGTAGAGGTGGCGGCGTATAGTTCCGCCACAGACACGCAATGTCTCGAGCTTGTGCGGAAAGTGATGAACGGAGTGTCTTGACACTAGGTTCTTTCTGACTACCTTGCTATCCAGGTAAAAGCGTGAAGCTGCTATAGTAGAGGTTTAACTGTTTTTGTAATGTAAATGTACGGCCGCTATGGTGCAACTTTATTTATACGCAATTTTTATACGTAACTTTTTGTATTTTATAATATCTTTAACATTTTTTTATAGTGTTATTCGCACGCTTAGGAAATTGAAAAATACATATTTATAAAACGTATAAAATACCCGCTGCGTTCAAACTTTTAAACATTTTCTAAATAGAAATAAATCCGGTTAAAAATAGTTTTTTTTTCAAAATATTTTGTGCATCTTTAAAAGTTCAGTTTTTTTTTATTGTTAATGTTACTGTTCCTTGAAACTATTCTATTCTCGATTACAAAACTTGTTCTCAAAGAAATTTTTTTTTTTTTTTCGAAACATTCCTTGGCAGAGAATACTTGAAGAGCCTTCCCGTAGTGGGCCTTGTCGTAGCTGCTATACGTTTTGTTGGATGAATAAACAAATAAAAATTTTACCTTGTTTTATTGAGTTTATTAAAACATTGTTTTCTATAAAAAAATATTTTAGAAATAATAATTTACAAATAATTTAAAATTAATAACATTTTAAAAATATTTAATAATAGCTATCTCTCTTGCGAAACGATTGTTGTATACTAATCTAATGGTAGCAGAAATTTGTAAAAATCTTTATACAGACTTGCTTACAACAAAAATAGTTGTAACTTTATAAGAATTTCGACATAGCTGGCTATAGAACGTAACGGCTTAGCGGTAAAAACTCGTGGATGGTTTCCAAGAGGCGCAGGTTCGAGTCCTGCTACGTTAAATTTTTATATTTTTTAATCTTAATATAATTAATAATATTTATATTAAAAATTTAATATCCTAACCGTTTTGTTTAATAACATATATTAAAAAAACAGTTGTATTTTTTAGATATAATAAAAAGAAGTGTATTTATAATTTTTTTTTAACCTTGTTTGAAAATATTTTACATTTATTTCTCTATATTACCATACGTTGGAAGTTCTTACACTGGCTCAAACAAAATATGTATATACAATTTACATACAAATGTTAGTTACTTATTTGTGGCCTATTTTTTAATACAGCTACACTACCAAGTATAAATAATTTCACTCGCAATTTCAAAGGATTTTCGTCACTAACATTGAATATCAAAAACATGTTTGTTCTCTGTTCATATTTTGGACCATTTCCTGTAGCTTATTCCTTGCAACTTTTTGTGAGGATGTAAGTGGTAACTTATCTAGGAAAATGACTCCACCGCGTAGTTGTTTGTTCATTGATAATTTATCTGAAAAAGACAATAATTTATTATTACAAATCTAAATTATATTAATACTTCTTTCAATAAAGTTATTCAATATTTTTTGATTATACTTGTAAGGCATTCAAGACCAGATTTATCGCAATATTATCATATTAGTTCGAGAAAGCTTAGAGCTACGACGCTCTTTTCTCCCTTTCCCGTCCAATGCCGAAAAGTAACGCCGTGCTTTTTTTGACAATAGAATTGCCGAGCTTTTTTTGAGAAAAGAATCATTCCCCCGACTAGGACCAGATACTATCCCATTGCGTCCATATTCTACATGTGGAAAATCGATTCAATATACAATCAGAATTTATTAATATATCTTTTTTTTTAATAATTATTTACGTATATTTTTACTACATCTTTAAATGGTATATAAAAATGTCAGATTATTACGCACTTGCAATTAAGTCTTTAATATCTTGCGCGTTGACTTTAAACCCTTTCTCTTTCACAATACACGCAAGAGGTCGTTCTCCATCAAGCGGGTCGCTTACACCGATGACACAAACATGCTTCACACCAGGATACGTGCTTATAATTTCTTCTAATTCCATTGGTATCACCTATAAAAGTATAAAATGATAGGTCAGTCGGGATGTGTTTATTTGAAACCCACTCAGTAAAGTCATTACATATATATTAAACTAGCTGTGCCCGCGACTTTGTCCGCGTGGAGATCTTACATCAGCTATTTGCCAGTGAAAGCCCCGTCAAAATCGGTATAGCCGTTCTGGAGATTTTTTGATTGGAGACAAAAAGCAAAAAAAAATATTCTGGTATATGTAGCGTGTATACATATGCATTTAGCATATATATACACCATAATATTAATTTATTGACTACACTTTTTTGGCTTTAATGGCTTGAACATGAGATACTTACTTGATATTTTGGTCAATTCACACAATTTCTTTATAACTTGTAGCCTATGTGTTATTCTGATGTACAAGCTATATTATTGTAAAGTTTCATTAAAATCCATACAGTAGTTTTTACGTGATAGAGTAACAAATATCCTTACAAACTTTCGCGTTTATAAAAACAGTTACTCGCTTTTTGCGTTCCGTATAGCACGGTTGGCAAAGAAAACCTAGTGTCGGATCACTCAGATCTCCGTATTCTGCCCGAATTCGAAATATTGCGTGTTGAGTAGCGTAGCTCTCGCTCGCTTCCGTGGCATCTCTGCCGCCAGCCAAATTTTATATTTTTATCTAGACAAAGGCTAGCTGATGGGGGTTCGTGTTTCTAGATATAATATATTTAAATGAGTTTAATTAAATTGTTTGCTTAATAAAATATAGAATACGCGTGAAAAGAAACAAATAGCTGAAAGTAAAACATCGCAAGTGCAGTGGACGAATTTACAGAATTTATCATTAACATATAATTTGTAATGTGTAACTTTTTTGTTTCATAGATATATTGTAATGGCTTTTCTTACGGTTAAGTAATTTTTAAACATTCTTTTATCTCAATTTCGGGTGGAAAGTGGAGAGCGGAGTATCTTGACACTAGGCTCTCTTTGAAGCAGTTTTACATAACACGCGGGTAAAAGCTTAGAGCTAAAGAAAAGGACTTTTTAGATCTATACAATATCAATACTCACATGTGAATTTCTGTACTTAATAAGTGCTTTAAGACGATCAACATAAAAGTAATTGTCATTTTCATCCATGTATAATAAATCTCCAGTTTTGAAGAACCCATCTTCTGTGAATGCTCTTGCAGTCTCTTCTGGATCATTGTAATATTCCTTGAAAAGTAATTATTGATTATTTTTACTTTTTGGATATGTAGGTTCGTAGTTAGTAATTAATTATATTTTAATGACTAAATATTATTTCTTCATCATTATTATTAAGTGTTACAAATTTGTGGATACATTCGTAATCCATATTTAATATTATAAATGCGGAATTAACTAAGTCTATCTCTACTAAGTGTATCTGTGACGTCATCACGGTCAAACCGCTGTACCGATTGTAATGAAATTGTATATAGAGATACTTGAGGGTCTAGGGATGAGCATAGACTACTGTTTCTCGCTATTTTTTTAGTTTTTCCAGGAATTAAATTGTGTTACGAAAAGGTCGCCGAAAATACAAAACAGCTTTAGTTCACGCGGGTGAAACCGAGAGCGGGCCACTAGTAATATAATAAGCAAGTGACACCGCTGGGATATGTATTAGTTTATGTGATGGTTGTGGTTTTTAATGATACTTAGGGAAATACTCTTGTTTACAACAGTCTTTTTCTGTCCTCTGGCTTGGACAGTCAGGTCGCCCTACACGTCTAAAATAGGTAATGAGATGAAGTATAGAGATTTCTAAAATATTACCGGAACTACAAAAAACGAGACTACGTGTTACAGTCGAAACTTCAGATTATGGAATGGTAAAATTAAAATACTATGGCAAAGCATAAAATATTAGTTTACTAAGTTTTAAAGATAAGTTTAACTTTAAAGTTAGGAAGACACATCAAAAGAAACATTAAAAGCAAGAAACTTGATACTAAATCAATTGATAAACTGGTTGAAGTTAATTAAAGACTTATAATATTACCGTGAATCTTGGTCCTTTTGCCCATAATTCTCCATTCAAGTACGGTTCTGTCACTTCCTCGCCTGTATGTGGATCAACCAACTGAAATATGACAAGATTTCAGATTTGTTTACTTTCGAAAACTGAGATTCGTTACCGATTTCCTTTATTAAGGGATTAAATCGCTGTTGTTTATTTGATCCTCACTTGGGGGAGTGCTTATATTTTAAAATTTAGTTTAATCTTTTCGAAGTTTGATAAACTGAGCTGCTTTGAGGTCCGCCACTCAATAACTAATATCTCAATTTCGGGTAAAAGTATTAAAGCGTAAACACTCCAATGGTCATAATTCCAACATTAAATAACTCATAATTTTTTTTGTTTACTAATGTCAAAGTAAAGACAGATATACAGTAATATAGTAAAATCTATTCAATTACTAATAATAAAATATATTTATTTTATTACTAAATTAAATTTAGAATCGAATTGATCGAGTAGGCACAGATAAATGCATTGTTATTTACGTGTCAATAATTTTGTATTCACAGGAATAAAATAATGACAGTATCATAATTCGTAGAAAACAATTTGAATTTAAAAGATATTTGGTTTATATAAATAAAATTTAGGTAAGTAGTTGTTATTTATAATACAATTTCTCTTTATAATACAACAAAGTGTTGTGCTTATACCTTAATAGCGTAAAGCGATAGAGGTCTCCCGCAGCTTCCGGTCGGTCCTGTAGCATTAGGTGACAAGACAGATCCAATCATTTCGGTTTGACCGTAGGCTTCCATGGCCATGGCGTCTTTCGCCATCATCGACTATAAAAATGTATATAAATAAGTATAAATATTATATATTATTATTTATAAGTTATGCTTTTACTATATAATAAAAAAATGTTGTCATCCGAGTATGGGTAAATCGAGTCGTTGAAATATATTATTTTTTTACGACTCGATTTACCCGATTTTTTATATTATTTTTATTAACTTCAATTTCCAAGTTATATACCTTTATACAGAATTTCAGGTAATTTTTTGTACTATTATGTATATAATAAACATCATTTTATAGATATAAATGAAATAAACGCTAAAAACTTACTATATTATTAAGCTTGAGCGAGTTAAAAATATAATAAGTAAAATATATAAATATCTATCTACCTATACCTACACTATCTATAAATATTAAACGATTATTGTACGAGTATACTAGTTCTAATTTTTCTAGTGCAAATTTTTGATCTATGTCATAAAATAATTTAGCACTGTAGAAGTCGGTAATTGATATTATAGAAATGCTATATCATTACAATATTAACTCAAGGTAATAAGTAATTACTTATCAAGAATACATAAAGATATATTATTTTACTATTTTTACCTTAGATTTTGTTTAATTTTCTCTATAGAATGTACGTACTCTTTAGAAAGGCACTGGTAAATTTAATATTATTATGAAAAAACGTCATAGTGACATGACATACCTAAGTTAAAATTATTTTTGTCGTATTGTTTATATACGATTTTTTCTTTAATAGACTGTACTAGGCGTATGTTTATACTAGTTCTAGTCATTAAGTAATCTATACCTATCTTATAAAATTATATTTGTATTAATAAAATTATATACAGAATTTTTATAATTTTTTTCTGTATAAAAAGTATCCAAATGGCTTGGCTTAGATAGAATGGCGTAAAGGGATGTCATGTTAAAAATTTTATACGTTTCTTAATTTTTTGAGCCCTAGGTGTGTACATATCACTTTTGGTAAAAATAAATAAGTTAGTATAAAAGAACCCAAATAAAACTTGCTGGCCTTACCTGTAATTCCACCATTACTCCTGGATAAATTTTTGAGCCAGCTATACTAATGTTTTTGAAGCAAGTAAGATCAACTTTATCTTTATTGCTCACTAGATATGCTATGAATGTGGGTCCTAACAAACCTTGCATAGGCTGCAACAATAATGTTCTCTTTAATATTTTGTAAAAAATATTTTTAAAGTTATAGGGTCTATAACAAATTTATCTGTAAGACTTCTAAAATGAGTTAAGTGATTTTAGTTGTGTTATACGCAGCTTCAAGCTTTTGATTGCAAAGCGAGGCAGACAGAGAGAACCTAGTGTCAAGACACTCCTTTCTCTAATGCGTGTTGAGTGGCAAAAGTTGTGTTATAAATAAAAACTAAGCTAAATTTAATTTTAATAAATATAAAATATAACCATAAAAATATTCTAAAGTGCCGATAGCAAATTTATTAAATAAATTGAAAATATATTAATGTTTTTGGCGATACAAAAATATGCATAGTTGGCTATGACATAACTTAATATTTACACATCACAATCTTACCTTATATTTATTTATGACATCGCTAATATGTTCGTAGCTGTCGGGTATAGAACTCTGTACTTTAGTATCTCCCATCAGTGGACCACCCACAGATAGAAAATAATTTGATATCCAGTTCACTGGTGATAAATTCAATATTCTTTTCCCTGCTCTGAAAATCGAATTTGTCATTTGTTTAGTTTACAGCTCGCCCTTTTCATAATGTCAAGACACTCCGTTCTCCACTTTCCACCCGAAAATCGAGATATTGCATGTTGAGTGGAGGCAGTCTTGTTCCACAAAGCGGAGAAATGAAAATATTTAAATTATGATAATTCAATAGTGTTTGTCTTGAAAAAGTGTAAAGCTGGAAAAATTTTTTATAGTGACATCCGTAAAAAAAAAATTACCGAAGGGAAGGTACACTCGTAAACATTGCGTGACAGTATAAAAAAAAATATGGCCGCACTGTGCCATATCTAACTAGGTGCGAGAATAATTTAAATATAGTCAAAGTGAAGTTCAAAAACTAAGGAGGAAATAACATAGCCATTTAATTAATCTCTTGGCGCTTTGTTATATCTGAACTGCGTAAGAAAACGACATTTAAGTAATTTTTTCCTATTGTGGTTGTTAATTATACTCAATGGAAAACCAAAAATTAGTGCTTTTCGTTTTCCTTAACGACTCATTCATAAAACATCCGAGATACCTTTTTAATTTATACTCAGAAATCGGATGACGTCAATATGCAGGTATAAGGTAATTCATCTTACATTTAAGCCTCGCTTAAATTTACCTATCATTATGATATGAATGGTCGTCAATATAAATGTTTTTGTTTAAGTTTATTCCTGTATATTGTTACCTAGTTTCTTTTCATTTTTTTTTTGGACGGTTTTCAAGAAGCGCGTGTTCAAATCCCGTTGCGTACGATTTTTTATACGTTTTCTAAATATGTCTTGTTAGTTTCTATTCACTCAACAATATTTTTAAACGTGAAAGAGCTAAACAACTAACTTTTGAATTTTGTTTATTTTATTGAAACCGCCAAACTATATTTTTAACCGACTAAGAAAACGGAGAAGATTCTGAATTCGACACGTATATTTTTTTTATGTAAGACCACGCATAACTTTTTCTAGGATATATGAATTCTGATCATCCCTTTTAAGGGATGGCTATACTCCCTAGTTAGTCTTATAAAATTGAACAATAATTCTAACTATAAGGGTTGAAAGATAGGGGATGATTGCGTTTTCACTTACTCGTCGATATGTTTTTTTGCTAAAAAGTCAGTTCGTTAGCAATATTATTTTCAATTAATATATAAGCGTATAATATGTGCATGTTCAATTGTGACGACAATTGACAAGGAACATGTACATATTTTAAGTATACTTCTGTGTAAAATCTGTTAAATGTCTTCCTTCTGCGCCTCAATTTTTTTTAGCCTTTCGCTTTCTTCCGCCTAGCAGGGTAGGCAGAGAGAACCTAGTGTCAAGATACTCCATTCTCCATTTCGCAAGAAATCAAGAGTCTGCATGTTGAGCGGTTGAACTTAACGCAGCGCTTTGTCTTAGCTACCAGAGCGGAGAAATTAAAATAATTTAAATATTATCATTTTCCGAGTGGAAATTGAAATCGAACCCATAACCAATCGCGTTTACAGTCAGACGCTGTCACACCAAAATAGCCTCATGGCTCCTAAAATACATATTAAGTGATCAATAAAGTTGTTTACTTACTGTTTATCGTAGTTGTACTGTTTCAATAGCTGCGTTATTTTGAATATAAACGGCTTATGATTGAAAGCTGCGATTTTAACTTTGCCAGTAGTACCACTGGTGCAGACCAGGAACGCATAGACTTTGTCAACATCGATTTCTTGTACTCTATAATGAACATTACACTAGCATTAATTAAATATGGCACCTGAACGGTGAATGAATGAAAACGGTATGTTGTGGGTTAGATAGAAAACTCTTAATGCCATATCTTTTTTACAGTCCAAACTAATCATAATATTTTACATACAAACTTCTTGATTATGATTTGAATTCAAAGCCATCTTTTATAAGTAGATTGTGCACCACGATGTCATTTATATATGTTTTATGAAGTATAGTGACATACGTAATATTTACAATATTGGTTTCCATTTATTAAAAAGCGATCCGCTCGCGATTTCGCCTGCGTAAACTAGACGACTAAACTAATACAGCTTTTCGCCCGCCCGTCGGCGCTCCCTCTTAAATCACAAACTTTGTTTAAATTTATAATTTAAACTTAAATCTTAAAATAAACACTAAATGTTAAAGAAAGTTTACCAAAATACAATAGTCAATATTACATTTAAATCCGTTAAGCCATTTTTGAGATTAGCGAGCACAAAAGCACAGACAAACAGATAAACAGACAAACAGAAAAGAAAATTATACATAAACGTCTTGGGTTCTATTATATTGACAAATGCTCCCAATAATATCTTTTTCTACATTTCTTTCATGTACAGACAACAATCAGTTATATCTTATTATATATATAGAAGATTAGTTGTTAAAACTATAAAATATTTGTAAGCTTATTAAGTAAACAATAAACAGTAACTCTCAATTTCTCAATAATAATTCTAAATATCAATTTCCTTAGTGTGCGAATAACAGTTTAAAAGAATGTTAAAAAAAAATAACTCTCCTATCAAACTATTCTTCGCCTAACTCGTAACTAAAATTATTAATATTTAACAATCTATATTTAAGAGAGACGTGTTTTATGTGTAAAAAAACTTAGTCATTATAAGTGAATGTGAGTATGTATTCAACATACTTAAAATCATCTTCATGCGCATTTGTATCGAAAGTATCTATAAATTCTGCGAAAGAACATGGGTATCCTTTATCGAAAGTAACAATCTTCATATTCAGACCCAAGTCTTCTGATGCTCGCTTGTATATATCATACGATTCGCCTTGGCAAAATGCTATCTTAGGTTTTGTAAGATTTAACAGAGTCTTCACTTCATCTAAAAATAAGAGAATCAAATAAAAAGGGATTTACATCTAATTCTAAGTTAATCAATTCGATTCTAATATCTGACTACTGTTATTATTGTTTTGAATTAATTTGATTTAGATATGCCTTTATAGTGTTTAATCAATAACACCTTTTATTAGTAGCATTCGCGGTTTATCAGAGTTGTCCTAATTGTTATGTTCTCTTGTAGAAGGGCCTAACGTCATACTTCATATACAAGTTTTTATTACATATGACTGCTTTTCCATAAGATTTGAGTAGCGTAGTTTCACTCTCGTCAGCTTCACGCATTTTCACGCCAAGGAATGTAGGCAGAGATAACCTAGTGTCAAGACATGTCGTCCTCTGTTCCGCTCGAATTGCGTATTAAGTGGCGAAACTCAACGCTGTTTTGTTTTTTTTTCTCAATAAATGTTTAATTTTTTTTTTGACATGTGAGAGTGGAGAATTAAAAATAAATTAAATGCAATCACAGCATATATTATAATATCATGTCAATTAAATAATTACCATATTTGAAAAACGGATCTACTCCTACAATTGGAAAGCCGTTAAAGAGGGCGGCGTAAAATGGAATGTGAATATCGATGTGATTCTTCCCACTAAAAGCGAGAACGTCGCCTGGTTTTAGACCAAAAGCTCTTAATGCTCTAGCCATTCGAATAGATCTTGACAAGACAGAAGTGTATGTCTCCTCTTCCCCAGTTGCTGCATCTATCTGAGATTAAATAAAAAAAAATATTTTATAAACTAATCAAAAAAACTATTAAAAAATGTAAATAGATTCAGTTTTTTTTTCAGTATTTACTGAAAAATTTGTGTTTAAGAATTAAGAAAAACTTTTATTATTAATGATGTATGATTTTTATATTATTGATAAATCATTGCCTTTTGGTAATAAAAAACTTTACAGTCATTTCTTTCTTTCCTATTAAAGTTAATCAAAACACCAGAACTAGTCTTATTAGACCGGATACACTTATTTTTTATAAATGTAATTCTTCCAAGTCGAATTTGAACCCATAATAATTATAGGTTCAAATACGTGATAATTCACGAACAGTGCAATGTAGTATCAATTTGTCACGATGTTGTTTATTATTATTATATCAAATTAATGTATTGTGTATATAACAATATTTAAACAACGGATATAATATTCAAATAAGCGGATATAAAAGGAAAAGTGGAGTAACGTTACCACAAACTGTTATACTAGAGACAGATAAAGAAATCGAGGTCAACAATTTAAGAGATGGGAAGATGAAATTAAATCTACAGCCGATAAAACATGGACCTGACTAGCAAGGGATAGGGACGCTTGGAAGGGTTTGAAGGAGGCCTTTGCCAAATTGGGGGAAAATGCTTATGAATAGTGGCAGTTATATACTAGCATTTATATTTAAATAGTTTGTAATTACTACTGTAAACAATAGAATTGAAGACACTGATTAAAGGATTGTATTATTATTAATTATTATTATAATAGGTAAATAATGTTCATATCAATAGCTTATCTCAGTTAATAAAATATGAAGTATTTTGCTTTGTTATTTAGTTTAAAGATTAAATAATTCAGTGCAGTTAAAATTAAAAAAAATATGTATATACTATTTAGTGATTCTAGTTCATAGTTATTTGGTTATTGGCTTTTGAGCATACCTGTTCTTAATGTAAATAATATCTGGAAATGAATACGGTGAAGTTTAATTTGACTTTGATTACTAATACAAGAACTAAGTCATCAATTATTTATTTACTATAGTAAATTTAATAAAATTTTTAGTGGCCAGAAAAACATGTCAAGTCATCACTTTATACAAAAAATGTACAAACAAACGCATGGTAGCATGCATAATATTTATTTTATTATGTTTAATGTATTTCCTAATGCTCTATTATAATAAATATTATTCTTCTACACTCATTATCCATAGAAACTGTGTTAAATTTTAAACTTCTTCATATGTATAAATTTAGTAAAAGAAGGAAAGGATTGGAAACTTCTTTTGCTAAATTTATAATGTAGGAAAACCTAATATATATCTAGATAAAACGTACCTGACATGTCACATTTTTGTGCTTTTTCATACTCTCGAACATCAAATGGCCCAGGTGAACGTTGGGATCCGAATCCATATTGGCGACCGTAGATTTAGAAGAATTTTAAATGGCACTGTTTACTTGTCAATAAAATATATTTTATTAAAAAAACCACACGTCCTAGTTCGTTTAAATAGGGCACACATATGTGTTTCCTTAAGCTAGTTCTGTATTATATATGCCTCGAGTTTTCGCTATAAAGGAAGGAAAATTATAATTTACATATAATTGCATGATGAAATGTGTAATATTCTTATTTGGTATTAGTAAAACCCCTCTAGGAATATAGATAGATGGTCGCCCAAAATTACAGTACAATGAATATATAATAAAGTGCGAAGCTGAACAATATTATCGTATGGAACATCTGATTTAAAAACCTAAAAGAAAAGAAAACTACTATCTTACGAAAGTTATTATAATCTTGTGCCAAGTTTTAAATTTAGGTGGTAAATGGGAGTAATATGTATCATAAAGTCTACGTAAACGAAATTGCGGGTATCGACTAGTGTGTAATATAGTAATGATGTCATAAAGAAAATAAATAAAAACTAATCTTTGGAGAGTGCAAGTATACATTTGGCGCGTAATAAGTAATCATTTATGTGTATTTTGTTTTAATTTTTTGATCTATCTCATCTAATAAAACAGTAAGAAAAGTGTATTTGTACATGTCTTTTTCTTAGCGAGTCTTTTATACTAGTGAAGATTGGCAGTCAGCTCCGCTTATTTTGACCTATCGCTGGCACGACGGCATATCTTTACAGCGCTTTTAATTGCCATCCATTAAATATATTTACGAAACATAATTTGGGGTGCTGAGAAAATGGTAATACAATTATGAATTTATGATTTTAAAAATCTTTCTTTCTATTTGTTGGTTTTTATGCTTGTCTGTTTGTAATTTTTATTACTGTCTAGTTTTTTACATATAAACATTAAAAATCTGAAACAGCTCATTATAGTATAAGCCTTAAGATTAATTATAGTCTAAGCCTTAGTGAAAGTGGTGTAGTGTGGTGTGGATTTTCTGTTAATATATGAAAATTAAAGATTTAGAACATCTGATGAAGAATCATAATAGTCCAGCTAAGCTGTAAGAAAAAACAAATGGCATTTTCTCTTGATTATCTAATAAGGATATTATACAAATATAAAATAATAATAGAACAGAAAAGAAGAAATCGCGTCTTCGTAATAGTTGGCCAACTTATTAGGCACTTTCTGTTTGATTCTTACTTCAAAATACAAACGTAAGTTGGAGTGTACCTCCATATGGTAAGGCAGTATGTTTTTGGTTAACATAGTTGCATAATTACCACCAATTAGTAGCTTAGTCAAGTTATTATTATTGGTACGTATAAATAAATAAGTACAAAGTACGTATGTTTATATCGCATCATAAGTAAAAATATTTATTCTTTACTTAAAATCATATCAGAGTATTCTTAGAAATGCATAGGGATTTATTTAGATATCTATTTAATTGCAAGATAACAGTATATTGTGTTTTTATATCAGGAGCATTGAACTAACAAAGTCATTGTAATACTAATAAATTCGCAACATCGTATTAAATAAAACAATGAAACTACAAAGGGATTCTAAATAAAAAACAGCATTTAGTAATTTGTTTTTTTTTCTATTATATATCTTATTAATTATTTTTTCTTGTTTTTCTGTCCAATTCAACACCCTATTTTCTTATATGATACGTAGGAAGTTTTCGTCATCGTGGCGCAGCGGCAATTAATTGTGGGTTCGATCCCCACTTGACAGAATTATTGTATTTCAATTATTTTCAATTCTCCTTTTTAATAAGACAAAGCGCAGGGTTGAGTTCTGCCTTCACGCTTCGACTTTTGAAGTGTAAAACGTGTTTAGACACTAGTTCTCACTGACTACTTTGCTAACTGGGTAAAAGCGTGACGCTCTACGTAAATAAATAATTACTTATGTAAATACCACTTTTAATATAATTTATTTTAATTTCCCCCTTGGTCGGAATTTGAAAGCAATACATCTTTTAAGGAAATAACATCAATCTTTGAATAATTGTAAGACACAAAAGAACACGTTTAAAAGTTTTTCCTCTTTCCTGTACTTAGATTGGTTAGTGGTTACATGTATATTATTATAATAATACGAAATTGATGCAGTAAAATACCGGGGGAAATTAGAAATATTGCAAGTCATATTGATGGGACCTCATATTGATGGATTGGCGAATACAGTTAATACAGAGGCCTCTAAAACACGGATAAAATAATAGATTATTAACTGACGTGGAAATGGCTCGCCTTGTTTACTTTAGCTACTTAATACATAATGTTATGTCTTATTGCATTATACTTTGAGGGAATGCAGCCGCTATTAATTCAAAGTCAAATGTTTTTATTCAAAATAAGGTCACACCGGTTCTTCTCTGATCTGAGGCATTAACTTTAGTGAACCGGTGGTAAATTATTTAATGTTCAAAAAATGAAGCATGTATCTTTTTTTTTGAAGAAAATTATTTGCCTTTGACTTTGCACACTACGAGCATATGTAAAGACATTATATAATAATACAACATTGCAGCTGTTAATCTTGAATACTTTTTAAAGTACTATCCTAGAGTACATTTATAGCTTACTATAAATAAATCCTAACTTCGGACAATAGTAATAGTTTTAAAATAGTAATTTAAAGAAATATTTGTTGCTCTGTGGCTTTATTTAAAGATACATGTAGATCTAAGATAAAAATAAAACAGTTATTTAAATAGGTAATAATATATTTCATTTGTACATATAATTTACAGCGTTTGTGTGCTGTTACAAAATCAATAAATTGTATACTTTTAGTATATTTTATATAGATAGGTATTACGCAATAGTATGAAATAAAAAAAATATTTATTTCATTAGATTCCTAACCGCCGCATTCACGTCGCGCCTTCACGTTATTTCTGGCATTTGTGTCGGTACGGCGATACAATAACATGCCTAAATGTTTCTGAAACTCTTATTGAGGTGCCAATGTTTAAATATGAATAAACCGATATTATAGTTCTTCTATTACCATTACAATTGCTACTATTATTACTTATAACTATAAAGATATATTAAAATTTTATAATACTTTTTTAACTTATTTTAAATATTATGTTATAAACAGAAATAAAACATAATTTCTGAATGTAGCTATAACAAATTGCAAACATCCGACTGTCTGATTCTTCGACTATCAAGCAACTACAAAGCCAAACAGACTTCTATACATAGAGAAACCTACACGTGAAATTTAAATATCAAAAATATACGTATTTTTTTGCCTTTTTTCTATTACTCTTACTTGGTTTGAATGTTTTATATATATTTATAATTTCATCTTTTACTCTTAGAACCTTTCCATGTCGAGAACGAGTTCTTTTAACTTTTTTCTATGGACTTTGGTCGAAGCTGTCATCGGTATGCTGTCTAGGAAAATCACACCACCTCGTAGTTGTTTAGAGTCTGACAGTGTTTCTGTAAAGAATTATAAGTATTTATTTTACATAAACATTTAAAATATATAAACTTATCTACTTCATAGCTATAATCTTACAATATATAAGGATTATAATTATATATTCTATATAATTGCTAAATAAATGTTGAACAGAAATACTTAATAAGATATTAATAAATAAACTTACTAAGATATTAAAAATACAAGATTTTATGAAACTTGCTCAAAAAAATATAATAACACACCTTTAATTAGATCTTTTATTGCATCAGGTGACACGTTATGTCCATCTTTGACAACGACAAAAGCGACAGGTAACTCTCCACACTCTGGGTCAGGTATGCCTGTCACGGCAACGTCTAACACGGCTGGATGTTGGCGTATCACATTTTCAAGCTCTACTGGCGATATCTGACGTGGATTGTCAAACTCTTGACATAAATACTTTAAATATATTGTTAAATTTTACAACAATGCTTCGAAAATAATAAATTAATTTATTATATTCTTTTCCTCTCTTCACCTTTCTCCAATGTGATTGGAAAGTTAAACTAAGCTTATACTAAGCAGGTGAACTCACGAATTGCTATTTCAAAGAATCATTTTTGTTCTAAATTAATAATATTTCTCCAAACATGGTATTTGATTATTCATATATTAAAATTATACTACACATTATTAAATATTGTTCATATTAATTGGAATTAAAATAAAAAATAACATAAATTACCTGATAACTCATATATTTTAAAAGTAACTTTATACGTTCAGTGAAAAAGTAGTTCCAATTTTCATCTCTATAAAACATATCACCGGTTTTAAACCATCCATCGTCTGCAAATGTTTCCGCAGTCGTTTGTTTGTTTTTGTAGTATCCCTTTAGCGAAATACTTTAATTAATACTCTAAGTACTCACATTATTTTCTAATATATTTTTTAAATATCAGTCAATTCAAAATAATGAAATATTATAATAATTCCAAGCTTTGTGTGACAAAATATTTCTCTTAAAATAAATGTACTAAATAGAGTATAATAATAAAGTAACTAAATAGAGTATATAAAGATTTTTTTATCATTAACGTAAAGTGTAAAGTTATTATAAATACAACATTTAAGGTGAAAACCTCAGTTGTAAATCAAAGGTCAAAATGTAAATTAAAATGACACAAAGAATAATTCGAAAATGGGCAATTAAAAATACCTTAAACACAGTTGGTCCTTTAAGCCAAAGTTCACCGGCTACATTAGCTTCCGCGATATCTTCTTGTGTGTCAATATTTACGATCTATAAAATAAATCTTGCCTTACTTTTACTTAAAAAAATTAGAAGAATAAGGCTCTACAACATAAAAACGGTAATTAGACGACCTTACAAACAATCATAGTAATATGCCCATTATAATTCTTTATAAAGAAGAAAATATTTTATAAAGTTATTTTGAGTTTTTGTGATTAATATCATTATAAGCCAAGCAAGTTAAAATTGAAGTAGCAATTCATTTTTACTAATAAATTTAGTATTATCTACAGAACTTGGCATAACAGGGTGTTATATTGACTGACCTGACTTTTGTTAGACTCACTATATGCACATACTTAATGATATACTTAGCTACCATTGTGATATTTATAATTTAGATGGGACGTCATAATTTTTTATAAAAAAAATATAAGTGATACCAATGTTTGCAATTCAATAAGAATGAATGAAGAACGATCTACAATATTTATTTACTTTTCCTTTGCTCTATACACACACCTACGTGTATATAAAATGGAATATATGTATATGTATTTATATATATTCCATTAGTCAGTTAGAAAGGCAAATTTGTAGTCAACAAATTATATTTCCCTTTTCTTATTATTCTGTGCCTACTAGACATTGTACTTACGATATATTTTTATATATCTACTAAACTCCTACCTGTGGTTGTGACTTTCGTCAGTTTCGTCGTCAGAAGAATTTTACAACAAATTATACTAACCAAAAATACTGAAACTATCAGTGTTACAAATAATACTTTAGAGAGAAAGTTTTATTTACTTAACAATATAATTAAAATTTAAAATATACTTACCATTAAAATAACACAAAAGTTAAATGTTATTTAGTTTAGCGGTTAAGTATAGCTGTTAGAATAATTAGTAAATACATAAATTATATCTTACACGGTATTCAAAACATCCAAGTGGTTTTCCACTAGAAACTGTGACTGTTGACGGCTCTCCGAGGCACGCAATTCCAGCTAATTCGCTCATTCCGTATGCGTTCAGTGCGTCAGTGTTAGGACTGACTCTCTGTAAATATATAAATTCAGCTTCTTTTTGTATAAATTAAGATTAAATGAATTTTGTATAAATTAATGTAAGCCTTAGTTCTATTTTTTATGATAAAATAGCATCTTTACGCCTTTACGTTAATAACAGGGTAGTCAGAGAGAACTTAGTGTCCGTTCTCTACTTTCGACCCGAAATAGAGATATTGCTCGTTGAGTGGAGCGGAACTCAACGCCGCACTTTGTCTTAGGTACCGGAGCGGAGAAATTAAAATATTTGAAAATTCCGGGTTTCAGCAAAAGCCGTCTTTATGATAATAATTTAAATATTATTAATTACTTCTATTCTGATTATTGCTAAATTAATACATGCATAGTAATTGGTTAATGGTTATGTATCTTTCAATTTTGGTTTCGATTACTATATTCAAGAGAAGCATAACTATACACATTTTCATATATTTAGGTTTTGAACTTCAAATTCATTGTAAACGCAGTGGGGCAGTGTCTGACTCTAAACGTATTTTTTTGTGGGTGAATAATTATATTTACAAAATATTTTCATTTCCCCGATATAAAAAGACAAAATGCGGCCTTGAGTTCCGCCTCTCAACATGCATTCCTGATTTTGCGCGGAAAGTTGAGTACGAAGTGTTTTGACATTAGGTGTGATCTTTCAAAAAAATATGATTGACATAAAATTGGTTTCATGCACTTTCAAAATATAAATGCATAGTTTGGATTTTAAAAATTATGCTATATCCTATCCTATATCTAACTATAAATTTTTCCATTATTTTTCTTTCTATTGAAAAAGTTTGGCGCTCAAAACCTGTATATGGTAATCAATAAGACAATGCCAACAGTGTCCGAAACATCTGGTCTAAAGAAATTTATATGCGCAGAAATTTTGCGCGCACATATATTTCAGTGCTTTATATTTTATTTAGATAGAAAAATATTTGTTAATTCATTGTATACTGTTTATTCATACTATTGTATTTATATATTCATATATTTGTTATTCATGAAAACTATATAATAATATATAGTTTTCATTTTGTTGTTTTTTTTTAAATAAGTTAAGCTTTATTGTATCTAATGTAGAAGCAAGTTATTCCCAACAAAAGTATCTTAGATTACTTACTGGGAAATCTCGACGACTTAACTTATAAAAAAAATTGTTCATTTTATCTAACCATACCGCTTAAACTGACTGACTGACTGACACTGACTAGAAATAAGATGTGACTTTAAGGAAATATTTCTCTCTACCAATCCACAAGTTAGTCACAAGAATAGGTATAAAAAGAGATAAAGTAATATTTAACTTTGTTAATACCTTAATATCGTCTATCAACGACGGGGGTACTGCGCTTCCTCCAATGAGAATAACTTCAAAACAAGAAAAATCGCACTGATTTCCGCCATTCCCTTTAATTAACGTCAGCATAAATGTTGGACTGAATATTGTGTAAGTTGGCTGAAAATATATAAACAAGTGAAAAGTTACTAAAATCTCTATGAATAAAAAAATATATATTAAATTAAACCTGTTATCTGCCTTTATATTAAAATATATATTTTATATCATAGCCTTAGCTAATACTATGTATGGTTAAGACCTTTTATTGTTGCGTTCCTAAGTAACTAAGTTCTTTTAGGTTTTCAGAAGTTTTAATAAAGTTTATTTAATATATAAATTGCAAAATAATAAAATTATAAAAAATTGCCATCAGAAGTAATTGATTCCATTATGTATTGTATGTACTTATTCATTGGTAAAATGAACAATATACTTTTAGACTTACCTTAAAAGTATTAATAAGATAATACACATGTTCCTGTGTCAACGGCAAAGAAGATTGTAGTTTTGTATATCGTAATATTGGAGCTGATAAGAAGTTAAATAATGTAGTCAACCACTGCAATGGAGCAGCTACAAAGCTCATTCGCGTTGGTGATGGAAACTTTGTAAAACGTATCCTTAAAAGAAAATTGTATTAAATATATATAAAATTTAGATGATAGTAATTAATTAAATAAGTAAATATATAAAAGTCTAAATTTGTAAATATATAATATAGTAGGTATTATGCAATTTTACATGTTACAAGTCATATTGTTGTGGTAAAAGAGACGAGATATAAAAGGTAAAAGCTATATTTTCGGTTAAAAGCTGCCCATCACACTGCAAAAAGTTTTGTTAAGGTTTCATTGCTTTATTTTTATAGTCTAGCTACTATTATGGGTTTTCATCAGGAATTTCAGTCTTCAAAATCAATTATACCCTAATCCTGCCTATCCTGCAGTAGTTCCGAAGACGTACGCGTACATACTATCTGTTTATTATGGTATAGATTGGTTTGTGTCAAAAATATACATGTAACTAATAGTATAAAAACGTTGTAGTGGAACATCATGTAAACATTGGCTATTTTATTTATTTTTTTGGACAATGTCTGCCGATTTTTAGCCAAAAGTAGAGAACGAAGGTTCTCTCAGACAACCTTGTCAATATGAATAAAGTGTAAAACTGCAATATTAAAAGAAGCAAGGATAAGAAGGTAATTATGAATTTCTTTTCTCGAATTTAGCAACTAGCAAAAGATATATCTTTATTCTACGGCTAATATTGAAATATCGATCGATCGATCCTATGTATAAAGGCCAAATCAAATCAGGAGTTAAGTTTAAATATGCTATATTTTGAGTTGGTAAAACCAATACTTATGAAACTTTGTGTGTTTACAAAAACAACTATCCGCCGTATTTTATTTGTATATATTTTGGTATTTTTTGTGTGCACACTGGCTTTGGACTACGTGATTTTTTTCACTAGAAAATATGTAAAATTCGCCGTTATACGCATATTAATCTAAGAAAAGACACGCAATTATTTTTATAATTATTTATCTTATACTCAGGGTACTATTATGCACAGTACTTTTTACCAAATTGACTAAATACGACTTCTGCGCCGTCTGACGTATAAGTGACTAACCAGCTGATTGGCCCTAACTATACAATTACGCTTAGGGACCTTGTACGTTTAAATTCATGCTACATAGGCCGTTATAATGTTTTTTCAAATAGTACTTCCGTAGGGAAATTACTTTATTTAATAGCTCATATAATTAACTATGTTGATAAGATCGGTTAACCATAAAAATATCAAAATATTCAAATCGTTAGTTTGGCCCTTATACGAGTACATAAGACCCATCGACTTCTACATGTATAATCAAGAACTATGTTACTTTAATAACCAGTGAAAGCGGTACTTATGAATACTTTACAATAGAACACACAATTACAGGAAAAAATAGTAAATAACGTGGTAAGTAGGTAGAAATATGTGTTTATATATTATACATACTCGTAGAACGAATATGTACATTCGTAAAACAATTGTATCTGCGGTAAAATAACGCAAAGGTGAGTCGACATGTTTAATTCAATATAATTAGTTGCTTTGCTATTAATTTCCTATGAAGTACTACTCATGCTTGCGATTTGTAGTTTAATTCTATATTTTAAGCTTAAGCATTAAGAAGTAATTCTTGTTAATTTGTTAAGAATAAATTTGTTAGGAGTTTCAGAATTAAAATTGATAAATAAAAACCATAAAATAAGAGTTCAGAGTTAAGTAAAAGCTTGGAAAAATAAATCACATAAAAGACTACAATTTTAATTGGTACAACATTCTGTCCGGTTAATTTGCTAACATTTTTTGTTTAATAATATTACCATATCCGAAATGGAATAATTTAAAATATACGAGACAGGTTACGTCAGTTTGTAATTTAATTGCATATGATTGACATTTAATGGCACTCTTACCAAAACATTGGCACAGATAAAGTGAAATTTTTATGTGTAACTTCTGCTGCTTTAGGTACGCCCGTAGTACCGCTAGTAGATATTAGGAAGCATGCAGTTTCTTCCGGATCAAAGTCTGTGGGTCTAAAAATGTAATATATTTAAAGAGATATACATTTGTATTTTACTTATAAAATTATGAAATTTAACATTAAAATTTCTCAATTGTAAGATTGTCTATGATTTTCTTACAGAAATGTAGCCTTACCTAAAATTATCAACGGTCGTATCATCAGCGCGTTTCTCCATAAATTCTGAAAAGCTGCACAAATAATCGCCCTTGTCGAATGTGAGTATGGTGGCATTTAAATGAATTTCGTTTAAAGCAACTTGAACATCGGGTGCTTTTTCACTTTGACAGAATATTATTTTCGGTTCTGATATAGAGAAAATATCTCGTAGTTCTCCTAAAAATATAGAACAGATATATTTTAACATCCTTAAAGTTATGTTCACACACTTAGTATATGAAAAGTAGTTTTTTTACGTAGTGGAAGTCACCCGCGCACCATAGACAACGTCTAAGCGCTCTAACCGCTATGTCATACGGTCTTAATGTTCAAAATATTTTAGAACACATATAATTTTTTTGTTTCTCTCTATGTCAGAGCAATCTGCACTTTTTTCCTGAACAAGAAAAAAATAAACTTTCTCATAAATTATCGTTTTTTAATAAATCAGACAAAGATATAAAAAAAACTTTTATATGAATGTGTTATGCACGACCAGTATTGACTTCTTTGCCTTAATTGATTTTGTTTTATTAATTATATGGTATCATATTGAAAGAAGCGGCTGAAGATAACGGGTCTACGTTATACCCGACCCGATTATACCGGACCAGTAACCTAACTAAAAATGTTGGAAAAAAAATATTAATTCATAAAATAAATAATATTTAAACACAGCTATGTATCTTATATCTGTAGTGTGTTAACAATATAATAAAAATATTAAAAGCTCATTAACGTCAGCAAGAGTATTCATCTTTATCTATTCTATATTTATAATAAAAGAGTAGAAAAGACATTTCTGTGCATACAATTCAGTCTGTTAATATGTCGATAACAGAAGCGTAAAACTAATCAGTAGAATATTTGTCTGTCTGTCAGTTACTTTGGGCGGTAATCATGCAAAAACTACTGGACAGAAATAATACGTAAAATACGTCTACACAAAAATGCTTTTCGTATCCTGAAAGTGTACAATATTACATAGATTTGAAGTGTTTTAAAAATATGTAATATTGCTTTACCAGTTCTAGTGTCACTTATTTGCAGCCTGGTTGTTTCGACACAAAACAAAAAAGAACTATTCATGTGATATTCAAAGTAATTCAAATCTAATTTCCTGATGACGAATTTGTTAGCATAAACTAATTGGGGTATCTAGACTGTATAGTTCGGCGGAGTATCGGTAGTAGGACACAGAAATTGGAAGTAAATTGATATTCCATAGTGGAATAGACTTCCATTATTATTCCATTATTAACGTTTATTATTTAAGCATTAATACGGGCGAGTGAATAGCGTAAAAGTAATTTACGCTGGCGAAGCATCGAGCGAGTCGCTAGCAAAGAGAAAAATATGTAAATCCATACTAATATTATAAATGCGATAGTAAGGTCTTGGGATGAACATAGGCAACTTTTTTAATTTTCCAGGAAATGTTTCCATGAAACGTTTTCATTGTTTCACGAAAAGGCTGCCGAATATACGAAAGCTCTAAAGTTCACGAGGGCTCAATAGTATATATTATACCAAAAACATTAAAAATAATGATTTAATGATACTTTTTCCATAGATATTGTGGTACTTACTGACTCCTAATGTCCGATCTATGGCAGATATAATAATTCCTGTGTAAAGAGCTGCATAGAAAGGCACGGACAAATCCAAGTGATTTGGAGCCATCAAAACGATAACATCCCCTATGTTTAAGCCAATATTTCTGAAGCTGGTTGCACATCGAACCGTTTTCTTCAACATTGAAGCATTTGTGTCATACTCGCCGGTGGCACCATCGATCTGTAAACATCTTTTCCAAGTTCTTTGGGAAAATTATAATTTTTATAAATTATGTATATATATGTCGATATCAATATTGCTGACTGATCACATTTTATTCTCTTCCATTCTTCGAAACTAGAAAATATTAATGTAAAGACCTCCCTTACCTTCCTGACCTCTCTTCTAATGTATTTAAGCAATAATTAAGTCACCCAAAGTACTGTAAAATGCTTAGAAGGTGTGGCATTGATCGTAATTAACAAGTAGTAAGCGTATTAATTATATGATGAAAAAAACGTGAATTTGGGTTAATATTTTTAAATGTGTAAATTATAACAAAATTAAAATTAGCCATTACAAAAATTGCATTCTAAAAAAAATGAAATATCTTGTAACCAAATGTAATTGTCACCATTGTAGTAAATTATATATCAATCAATAGTACGAATAATGTGTAAGCTTCAGATAACAAAATAAAAAAATGTTAGTAAAAAATATATGCTACTAGAAAAAATGTATAGCTTGATAAAAAAATTAGTAAATGTATTGTTCTAAAATTAATTACTTGAAAGTTTATGTAGTTAAGTGACTTATTTTGTTCAGTATCAGCGCAATTTTAGTACAAAATACTTGAGGGATTATACTAAATTATAGTACATGTAAATAATTTTATTTTTGTTTTAATTACAAGACGAACATACAAATATAGAAAATAAATATTGAACCTGCATCAAAGCATTTGGGTCATCCTTCAAGCATTGTAGAATAATTTTACCAAGATGAAATCTGTCACTGGGAATGCCAGATTTTGCGATGATGCGAGATGTAATTTCTGCCATGTAATAATGGACTGCATCACTATGGTGTTTCGATGCCATCTTCTAAATCACTGCAATGAGATAAGAATCTCCTAAGCATTCCATGGATAGCACAAAGAGGAGCTTGGAGCCTGGGCCTTCGATCTAAATTTAGACAGGGCACGCTTTAAAATGCGCTTTAAAGCTCGCCACTGTCCGAGCCACTCTTTATCTACCTCACCAAATTTGAAAATTAATCCACTACTGCCGCCTTTGAATTAGGCGCTCTAAATGAACTGATGATAGTTCTAGACTGACCGAGATCTTTTAGATTAGATTTATGATTGATTATGATGATCTTATAGAGAGATTTCGCTGTTAGACCTCTCGCTTCTACTTCTGTGGGTAATTCTACCTGGTCAGCTAGTTGGTGAGTTCAAAGTACTAATTTAGTTTTAAATTATGATATATTGGAGTATTTGTCTTTTATTTGAATTTTTTTTGAAAAAACGTAGCCTTAGTAGGTTAGCCCAGGGTTATCAACTATATTTATGCCAAAATTAACTACATTTAGTTAAGCAGTTTCATATTAATTATCATACCCTATGTCAGCCGCTAAAGGGTGGGTTTTTGTAAAAGGAATGGGAGGTTATGTTGGACCTTGCATCATCAAATATCTTCCTGAGAAAATTCATCGAAATCGGTGAAGCGATTTAGATTTTTCATACAAACTCATTACTTACTTAAAGACCTTAGGAGTTAGTTGGTTTTTAAAAAAAAAGGTATGTTGAACCCTTGTCTTTACCCGTGAAAGCGTCACAGACAGACAGACAGATTTTCGCATTTACAATATTAGTATGGATATCTTTTGTACTTTCGAAGTGGCTGCATTCTATATTATACCTTCTACAGTTTTAACTATAAAACAGTGCTCCTTGTAAGGAACTCAGTACCGATACGAAAAATTTTAGCTTTTTACGTCCCGTAACGACCGGGACTGAACGTTGTCTGTCAGTCACTCTGTAATGGAAAAAGCTTAAATATATAAAGAAAAGATAGCGATGACTTAATAGAATTTATTTATTTGTTTAGTTAAAAAGTAGTTCAATCTATTAAGGATATTTTTTGTTAAGAGACTATGGGTTGCATTTAATGATAATATTCCAAATCACGTCATATTGCTTCAGTGATGAATGTAAATAACGTTGATACCAAGTTTTACTTAATATCATGTTTATATTATAACGCAAAAATATCCAAAAGTCAGGAAGGCAAATAGTTAAAATTATATAGAAAAATATGGGGAATTAAATATACATCTATAAATTTTTATTTTGTTGAAATATAAAATGTACGTCTCTGAAATCCGTAATTTGTCACTTAGCTAATTCTAAGGACATAAGTCATCATAAGGACATAAGAATCTATTTAGGCACTGCTTTGAATACATTGGTAGCTTCTCTGCCTGGTGCCATGGCCTGGCCAATGCAATTAATACAATGAAATGGCGAATTACACATTAGTGGTAATATTTGATTTTCAATGACACAGATTATCCATAAATATATTTTTATTGAAACTGAATAAAAACTGGACGTGTGTCCAATTTTACTTGTAAGATTTGATTACAATAAACAGACAGACAGACTCCGTGACTGGAAAACTATATAAAATGTAATATTAAAATAGGTATAGCAGTCTTCAGTTGACTTCGAGTGTTATCGAAATTTATTCTTTACTTACTTTTAATTACAGTCGAAGTCGAAGTCACGGGCCATTGACATCGAGTGTTATCGACATTGATTCTTTAATTACAAATATAATAAAATGTTGTGTAGGAATGTACGTCAATAGACAAATTAGCTGATACACGTGCATGTAGGGTAAATATGATATAATACGTTCAAGTAACTAGCCGATAAAATTAATTGTGGAAAAGTGAGGTCATCCTGGCACAATGAGGACAGCATCTGACTGTAAACGCGATTGATTGTGAGTACAATTTAAATATTTTTGATTTATTCATTTCATCGCTCTGGTAAGAAAGACCAATCGCCAAGTTCCGCAACACGCAATGTCTTAAATTTTTGCAAAAAGTGGAGAACGGAGTGTAAAGCTGCTTTTTAAAGTAGAGTGTACATTACATTTTCTGATGTTCATATTTTATATATAAGGTATATTGTGTACCTTTTATTATGACAAGAACACATGTAAAATTCAGATCTTTTCTAATTTTGTAGTCTTTATAGATAAATTATTTATTTATTTATAAAGGCCAAAGGTTTTTTTGACTAGAATAAGATATCCGTGTGGTGTAATAATATAATAAATCCGTGTCTTTAATTTGTTTTTAAGTAAATCAAAAACGTCAGGACTCGAAACGGAGTCTTCTGGTTTCGGGGTAGATAGTGGCAAAATTTACCTTCGTATTCTAATGATATTATAGCAGTATTTCATTGCCTGAAAACACAGATAAAACGAGGTTTTCTAAACATCAAACCTACATAAAGGAATTATCGCACCCGAAACCCCATGCATACTGAATATTATGAAAATATAATTGCTCATTTAAAGGTATTATGATATGTATGATTGGACCTATTGATGACTTAAAATTGCGTTTCGCCCCGTTCTCTTTGACTACCCGTTAGGAAAAATACGTAAAGGTAAAAAGAAATAGATTTGAGTCTCTGTTGTAATCATAGTTTATGTATATTTTGTCACCTCTTACTTTTCCTAGACATGTTTCTTATATTTATTACTATTATTTTGAATTTTATGTAATTTTTGTATAATGACTAACCCGTTCTTTTCTGATTGTACTCAGAATTGCAGAGACTCCGAGGCTAAGGTTAGTATACCGAAAGTTAAGTTAGTGAGGATATGGCTTTTAGACATAGGTCTAGCTTCTGGGTAATGTTCGTGGTATTGTTTGTTGTATATGTGTTATTTGTTACAAAATATTTATATTGTGTATTTAAACATACATGTACAAAAAATGTAACTGATCGCTGTCTGAACATGGAAAACATATGCGAAGAATTGCTTATCTGTGCATTAGTGGACGCTAATCTATGAACCGGTTAAGCCGTTGCGACCCACGACCACTTGCGTAAGAATAATAGGGAATCCACATCCCATAAGAATTCGCATAATATTATTTTTGTAATTCCGCAAAAAGTTTGTGATTTAAATGAAACAAGGCCGCGACCGGGTCGGTACATTTATAATTGCCATTGATCTCATAAATATATTTTTTATTTATTTTGACCATAGTTTTAGTGAAGTCTGATTTTTGATAAATGATTTGCCTTTAACGTTATTATCTTTGGAAATCCCAATGATTTCGTTTTAATTTACTTTGCAAATATAATTAAAAAAAATATTATCTACAATACTTTTCAATTGCATTTGACATCGTTCAATAAATTGTTAATAAAAAGATAATATTTTTAACACTTTCACTTTTTATTTAAATTTTTAAGACAAGAAGAAAAATACTTCTATAATTAACATATAGTTATATAGAATCATGAAAACAATAATTATGATATATTTTATTATACTGATTTACACGTAAAAATCACAGATTCAATTATTGCTATTCTACTCTACTTAGTCTTGTTATAAACATATTACAAAGAAAACCGTTTTGTTATTGTACATTTACTACTATTACAGTGTGGTAGTTTAATAAATTACTATAAAATCATTCAAAAATAGATAAAGCTTATTCGAAGCGGCCTCCATCGGCTGCAATACCGTCCTATAAACGTTGAGGTCAGTTACCAATCTTTCTATGGGGTAAATTCTTCACTGCCACAATTACTATACTATTCTTTTTTAAAGTCCTAAGTCATCTTTTAAAATACGCGACATGGTCCTAGTTGGTATCTTCATCTCCCGAGATAAATTATTTTGCTTTCGGACAGAATTTCTTCGAACTCTTTTCCATACTGCTTTGATTGCCTTTTCATTGTACCAATAGCCCGGTACACAAACATTTGACTGATACCACGCATACCGATAATTTAAGAATTGTATTGGGCACCATACCTACTCTATATAATGCAATTACAACAATTCGGTTCTCTTTATCACCCCACTCAATTTTTAGTTATAACAGTATTTATGGCCAGACTAAGTATAGAATGTACGTAATTTTCTAGTTAATATTAAAATTCTTTTAAAGCATCAAATAACAAAAGTGTTTTATATGGTTCACGTGATTGATGTAAATTCAATTCCCACTTATCGGAAAGTTTATATTTCCAAACGCGACAGTAGTGGGTTCGATCTCCACTCAGGGGAACGATTATAATCAAATTATTTTTATTTCCCCGCCCTGGAGTGGGCGTTATTTCTACCACTTAACACGCAGTGTCTTGAGCCCGAGCATAAAGTGGATAACGAAGTGTCTTGACTTTTATTTTATTTACAATATTATTATTTCGCTTCACCAGTCATATTCACATGTCATGGTTCGTTCTGTCCCATTACACCCAAATATATCTATAATATAAGTGCCTTATACGTCTCTACAATTTGATGCACAATTCTACAAAACTTAAATCTGCCATCATTTACATTGAAAGTACAAAAAGTAAAAAAAAGTACAAAAAGTTCTAAATTCAGCTTACCTGATAGTAAAGGGTTAGAAGTGAAGCTTTCGTGTTAACAATGTGGTGAATCGTAGTCTTCTGTTTGTCAACTATATAAATATTACTGTTCGGTAAGGCATAAAGACGGTTTTTCATACGATTTAAAAACATATATTTTTGTATTGTTTTTTTGTTGAATAATAAATTATTTTTTGGGAAGAAATCGTGTCATGTACTTGTGCAAAATTTGCACGTTTAATAATACATAACTTTTATCAAGAAGGTCCTTTTTTTGTGCTTACACGATATTTCACTTTGTTCTGTTATTAGTTCTGACGTAAACAGATTTACCTACTTGGGCTATTTTTGTATAATGAGGGTTTATTATTCTTCTTGTATAATTTAAATAAATTATATTTCACCGTATTGTTCATGAGATAATTTCAAATTAAAATCGTTAAATTGAATTCGTACTTTATCTAAAATTTAATAAAATTTTGTTATTATAAAAAAATCACCTACAAAAGAAACTAAAATAAATACTCTCATATTTATTTTCTCCTACTACTGGTATTTCTGGCAAGGATCAAGTTTTTGAAGTTCATTTAATGAAACTATTGAATCGTGAAACTAGTGTATTGCAAGTAGTCCGATATTTCTTCATTGTTTCGGATACCTGTGCAAGTTTTCAAGAAAATGAGACCGCAAGCAGTTATAATAATGCTGGATATAGAAGAAGCTAATAAAACAGATTTATTTATTTATTCGGTTAACCAATAATTGTTACACAATAAACATACAAAAATTACACAATATAATTAACTTAATACTATGTGTACAACCATATTTAAGGTAAACTGTACAACCATACTAAAGAGAAAAACGAAACATATGTTAAAATAAGTAAAATACAGTAATATAAATCTTACTCAAGTGACTTTGGTAATTTACATGCCTCAGATTTCTTATGGTTGTATGAAAAATAACAAAGACGGAATATGATTTAAATAACGTGTAATAAAATATAGTTAAAGTACTAAGTAAGTACTAATTTGTCTGAAAGTAAATACATAGCTAACTGACTGACCGTTTGTGTGTGTTTTTTTGTTCAAATCACCAATCATGATATAATTTTTTTTTATATTAGATAAATCTAAAGATATTGAAAATTTATTACTAGTTTCTTAAGTTCATTCAAGTTTTAATTACAGTATCATTATTTATAGCTTGGTAATCGTTCCGTTATTCTGTAATATAAAGTAATACCAAATATATCATTTAATAATTCTCGTTACGCCATAATTGTGAGGAGTGCGCAAATATGCCTGTAGTATGCAGTGGCAAGTGCATTTAAATCAAAATGTATTATTGTAAGACGTAGCATAGTATGATTGTTTTAATCGGCCTGTATGAAAAATAGGCTGAAAATTTATTTCACATTTTCTAAGCTGTCATATTTTTGTCAGCTACTAGATCCAGCTTAATTTTTTTTGCTGTTAGATTAAAGGTGTCTATCATAATTTCTTTATTCTATTTTATTTACAAATAATACAAAAAAATTGTAATGTTACATAAAAATGAATAGAAGTATAAATGTCAAACCTATATGTGCAATCATCTTAACGTAAATTGCGATCGAACTGATGTTTAACAAGTAACCTTCTTACGTATTTCATTATTTACGGAAAATACAATGGTATCGGATATACAAAATTACTAGTTTGCTAAGCATTATCTTCAAAGGCGAGGAAATGGTTCTTTATTTAATATAATATGAGGAAATGACAGCTTGTATATCTACTTATATTTGATTTCATTGTACTTGTATAATATTTACAGTTTGGGGTTAAGTAATGAAATATAAAAAAAAACTTGAATATATATTTTTTTATTTTAATATAGTATTTATATACATGTACATTGTACATATATAAAATATTTAAAAATCATTTAAAATAAAAATCTCATAATTTTACATAAGGTATGTAGTTTTCGGCTGTTTCCCATCTCATTTTATATCATTATAAAACTAATACTAATGTCTGTAGCAAAGGCTGCGGGTAGTGTTGCCGTCCTTAGGTCAGCAAAAAGCAATAAATGGAATTCAAAAAACTAGTAGAAAACATTAAATTAATAATTTAAAAATATTAAATATAGTCTCCGACATAACTTTAACAGAATTGTTAAAAAAATATGCTTTTAAATTTACCGCAAATTACCTTAATATAAGAAATTACTGGCAATTTTAAAGTGAACACAGTCAAAATGAAAAGATTTAATCGGCATTATAAAAAAATTATTACAATCTCACAATAAATTTCGGTTTGAATTGCACCTCAGATGTAAATGAAAAACATTCTTTTACTTCTGCATGCCTTACCTTATTATTATACCTTAAATAGTTGTCGTGGACATTTTGTTTCTTAATCAATATGTTAACAGTTGGCTTCCTTTTGCTTTGGTAAGAATAAAATTAATAAAAGTCAGAACATTATTTGTCTACCGGTAACAACTAGTAATTTATGCATTTCTTGCATTCTATATGGGTACGTGTGTTACTAAATTAGTTTAATACAATCTCATTGTTAGATTTGACCATCATTAACAATAATGATGTGTCATTGCGAACTGATTGCGCGTTTCCTTGTCATATCATTATCCAATTTTCGTATTGTGTTTTTGTTATGGTTGTAAGTATACACAAGTCAATTGTTTTGGTTATATATTTATATGAACCGTATATACCAATTGTTCTAACAAATAGTTTCAGCTTCACAATGTTTCCTACATAGAAAGGTAGGTAGAGAGAACCTAGTGTCAAGACACTCTGTTCTCCACTTTCTGTTCTCCACTTTTCCGAATCCAAGACATTGGGTGTGGAATGGTGCCACTCCACGTCGCGCTTTGTCGTGTCACCAGAGCGGAATAATAAAAATAAATTAAATATAATCATTCGAATCGAACCTGCAACTATTGGGCGAATACGTTAGATAATTTATAGTTAATGCGTCAGAATTGGCTCGATTTATAGCATTTTAGAATATGTAAAACTGTGAGAGACACAATTTATCCAAGGTAGCGTTGCTCTTTGGTATATTTATGAAGTAAGGACTCAAGTCCTGCAACATTCAAAAAATTATACACAGCAAATTGCAATATGTTATTTATCAGTTTTTTCAATGTATTATTTGAATAGTTTATTAAGTTTATTAATAATAAGTAAGCATACAAAAATGTAAATAAAACGGCTAAGTATTTTTGAACTGACTGTGTTTCTTCAAATTACGAATGAGTAATTTAAATTGAAACGTTAAATAAACTAACTCATCAGACTGACGATGCAGAAAATTAAACACAATAATATAATGAAGAAGATTGTAATAAGTTATAATTTATAAAACAAATTACAGCAGTGTTATTCATTATAAATTACATTCAATTACTTTTTTACATATATTTTCCTTTAATATTCTTTTAAAGTTCTAATATTTTTATATTGAATAAAAATATATGAATGTTGTATGTATTTCCATCGACATCAAACTTACAGTTAGTGACCTAATCTTATTAGTACATTTTAAAGTAAATAACGCACTCTAGTGAATGTATATAGTAATTTTTTAAATGGTCTTCAATTTTTACACATTTTAAATAAAACTATTTTAACCGGATTAATCACGAGACCGGGTCTCGTTCTTATGACCACTACTGTGCAATGTTAGAAACGTCGGGTTTTCTAAAATATATAAATTTATTTATAATTTGAATTTTTATTACTGCATTTGTTGCAGTACAAGAAAGTTAAGATGGAGACTAGTATTTCCGTTCTACTTTCCGTTCATTTGGAGGAGTTGCATGCTTAGTACTTGGCGCCGATGTCATTGCACTATGGTTAATCAGGCCGACGAAACAGCTACATGCTATTAACAGATATTTTCCCTTACAAAGATGGATAGAAGCGATGGTGTGCAGCTTTTTCTACGATAAATGCGAATATTGGGTATATACCCAATTGGTTATATAACCAATATTGGAATTTATCGTAGAATACTATACATACTACTGTATATAAGCTTTGTATTCAATTACAATACTAATAGTTGTTATATTAAATCAGTCCATTTTAAATATGAGAAGTATAAAATGTATACGTAATAGCGTTGATCTACCGCTGATAATGATGTCACTATCTATACATTATGTAGAAAGGTCAATAACGTCATGAAATAACGAAAACGAAACGAAAACTGCTTGACCTACAAAGATGTACAGAAAGTTTGTTTATATTAGTAGTAATAGTAAATACTCTTTATTGTACACAAAAAAAAAAAAAAAAATAATAAACAATGTTACACACCATTCATCCAAATTTTTACAGTACAATAGGCGAGCTTATCGCTAAGTGAGCGATCTCTTCCACGCAATCTTAACGCATCTCTTGACGATACATTTACCTGCTAAAAAGTTCCACCTGCCTTTGTAGAGTATTCAGTGTAGTGCCGCCAAGGAAAAAGTAGTGAGAGGGGAGGTATATTTGTGCAATTCTTGCTGAAATTCTATCATCTTCATATTAAATATCTCATTCATAGAGGATTTTGATTCAAGTGATTCTTTTATTGTTTACATGTGAACAATAGTAGTAAAAGTTAGGTTGCTTAGTATATGTAAAAATGTGACTGCTTAAAGGAAAATAACACTGGCTGGTGAGTAATGCAGCTTAGTAAACCTTTTTTTTTTTTTAAATTGACTTAATTAACTATTTTTACTTAATACATTATGCAAATAATTATTGGACGAAAAAACACCGTTGTTTACAAGAGTCAAGTAGTGGACGCTCGAATTTTGTGACGATTTAAAAGTTCTCGCAAGTTTCTATGAAAATTAACTTTATTGCTACAAACTCTAAATTTAGCAGACTACTCGAAATTTAGCAAGTATGCTAAATAAAGCGCGTAGTCACGCGTACGAAATCCCGAGCAATAGTTAGTTACTTATAAATTTTATGTTCAAATATGCTTCTAATCTCACTTAAAATATTTTTATATTAATTCAACAAATTAATTAAAAAAAAACGTAATCAAATTCTTAAAGGTAATTTAATCTGGCTGCTGGTTAGTATACATATATATAAACTACAGCGTTTGTAGAGAAGGAAAATTTTACATAATAACATGACATCATATATATGTAAACATTATAATTATGCATTATGCAGCGAGATATATAAACCGTACAAAAACACGTGAGATCAAGGAAACTAAACTATTACAATTCATGTATAATTTTTATATTTCATAAATTTGTTTTTTTATAATAGCTTAGATTACATAAAACTATAATGCAATATGGATGGAGAAGAAAGCAAAAAGAAATGACAAACCACTATTTTTATTTCATTTTCACTCAAATAACAAAGTCTCAACTTTTGACATATATTTGAGTAATTTGAATCGTTACATTTAAGAATGAGTAAACCTATAAAACATGATATGCTTATTCTACTTTCATACTTTTTGCAATAGCTGCCAGTTTCTGCCGATTTACTTTAGATGTTGATGTAAGAGGCATCGTCTCCAAGAATACCACTCCACCTCGAAGTTGTTTCGAGTCTGTTAATTCATCTGTAAAAATTGTATTTATTGAAAACTTTAATATAATGTTTCATAAATTAAATTTATAAGTATATAATTTTCATATTACGGAAAGATTACAAGGGTTTTTTTGATATATTTGGTTTGATTTTATTTACTACCGACTCGTTCGTGATTTCACCCGCGTGATCTATATAAAAGCTGTTTCGTATTTTTGGCGGCCTTATCATAAAACAATAAAATTCCTGAAAATACTAAAGAATGGGAGAAAAAGTAGCTTATGTTTGTCTTAAAGCCCTCAAGTAGCTCTATATCAAATTTCATCATAATCGTAATAAGTTCTTTGATTTTCTTTGATTTTCTTTGAAACTGCAAGAATGACGAAAGAAACTGCAAAAAAGAACAAAGAATGACCACGGACTACTGTAAAATGTTTGAAATGTAGGGTTCTAAAATGTATTTTCGAATACCAATATTATACGCGAATAATCCGGTTAAAAATATTTTCATATCAAAAATTCATCACAATCGGTTCTGCGGTTTGGCTGTGATGACGTCACAGACAGACAGACAGATAATTACTTTCGCATTTATAATATTAGTATTGATTATTTATTTTCTTTATGCCAGTTCTATATTTTCTTTACTTCACAAAGTAATTATACATATTTAACATCCAATTTTTTTTTCATTTGCCGAAAGCTTAGTATTTTATGTTTTTCTGAGCTAATGTGAATGTGACTAACTAAATATTGAACTCGAGAAAGATCTGTGCCTCTGAAAACTTTGCTTCTCCTTATTATCTTTTGTATCAGGACGGAGTAGAACAACGTCTAATTGCAAACGCGATTTTGTGGGTTCGATCACAAATGGGGGTTTTTTTTTGATGAGATTATATTTTTTTCAGCTTTAGGCTTTTCGGGTAGACAGCGTGAACTTAGTGTTAAGACATTCCGTTCTCCGCTTATTCATATTTTTTAAGTAATTTCGAAGTATTTTCATTTCCTCGATTTATTAAGGCAAAGGATTGGAAGGCTCGATTGTTTCACATGGAAAGTTTTCAATTTAGGCAGAAACCAGAGAATGCAGTATCTTGGCACTAGGTTATTTTTGTATTCCCTGATATATGGTGAATCTTCAATAATTAAAAATAGAAAGTTTCTTTTTCTAACTTACTTTAAATAATAATTGACAACAAGTTTCAAGTTCCACCCATATTTTAAATATTGCACATATGGTAACAGATCCAACACTGTGCTTCATTTCACACAGTAAATATAATAATATTTAAATACACGATTACCTTTTACTAAATCTTTTATTTCTTGTTCACTAATTTTATGCCCCTTATATGTTACCACGAAAGCTATGGGTAGGTCGCCATGTTCTTTATGAGGCACTCCTGTGACAGCGACTTCAAATACACTTGGGTGTTTAGCTATGACACTCTCAATTTCTAATGGTGATATCTGAAATAAATAAAAAAACACTATGTGAAATATGAGTATCACGTTTAATAGAAGAATAGAAATAGATTGATTCGTCGATTGATTATAAAAAATCTTTTAAGGCAAAGCTTTTTGTATAGTTCTTGCACAGTTTAAAATGCCGATAATAGGCGCAGCCCAACCGAGCACTGGTTGTTTTTTAAATGGGCAGAAAGTTAAGAACTTTTGACATTATTTTTTAATTTTGAATAAATATAAAATAAAAATATTAAAATAACATATAGATTGATGATGCTTGGATAACATCTAAAAGTACTTTTGGTAAGTAAATATATTGTTTAAAATAAAAATAAAGCAATACATACAAAAAACTTCAACTAACCTGGTGGTTTCTGTACTTAAGCAAAAGTTTCAATCTTTCAACAAAGTAGAAATTAAAATGTTCGTCACGGCGCAGAATGTCTCCAGTTCTAATCCAGCCTCCTCCCATCAGCACTTGTGATGTAATTTCCGGATTGTTGTAATAACCCTAAAGTATTAAATTCTGGGTAATTATCGATATAAATTAAGCGGAAAACACCTATAGTAAAAGTATACAGTGTGATTTGATATATATCTTTAATTTAGCATTCTTCAATGAGTGTTATAGATGTAAATTTATATTCAATCTCAATTTTTTTATGTTTTTTAAGACTACCTTGCAAGTGACACTTGACATTCGCAAGTGACACTTGCAATCAATAAAATCGGTCTATCGGTTGGCGTTTGGTCTCTACAACGTCATATAAGAACTCACACACTTACATATATGGACTGATAAAAACATTACCCTCCTTCACGTGCCTGAGTCAGATAAAATAAGAGAGAGAGAGAGGTTAATAAGAAAATTCAGTTGTGGATATCTATTTCGAAAGTGTGAACAAAATATATAGTGACAACTTCTTTAGAGAACACAAAGCATAATAAATAATTATGTTAATAAATAATATTGTTAATAAATAAAATTGTTCACTTATCGTAAATTTAAACAGTTCTATATTATTTCATAAAAAAAATAATTATATGTGGTTTATCACACGATATATTATTATCGTCTTACCTTGAATACACCTGGTCCATTAAGCCACAGCTCTCCAGCCTCGTTAGGCTCCGTCACCTCTTTCAAAGTTTCCGGATCTACTAACTGTAAAAGGAAATTTAAAAAATATATGTCAATAATTTTATTTATTTATTTATTTATTAGTTTTATTAGCTAGTTATTAATAAAATATTGGGCATTCTATTTATTATTGTTGCCGTTTATCAGTGTAAATAATATAAGGTCTTCCAGTATTACATACCTTGTAATTTAAACTAGGACAAGTTGTACCTAACGAAGTGGGACGAGTTGAATCGAAATTGAATGCTATTCCTGATATTTCACTCATGCCGTAAATAACCCTCAGTTGAGTATTTGGAGACGCTTCCTGAATACGAAAAAAATGAAAAATATAAAATATTGAAAACGAACCCAAAATTTGTAACATATATTGTAACGGCTCGTTCATCAAATCAGCAAAATAATACTTATATTTTTTTTAACATTTTTAAAGTGTTATTCCCACACTAAGGAAATTGAAAAATACATATTTAGAAAACGTAAAAAAATTTGAACGCAGCGGGATTTGAACCCGCCATCTTGAAAACCGTTCAAGCGCTCTGACCGCTAAGCCATGTGTTCTACATCCAGCTACGTTGAAATTCTTTCTAAATACGTCTTTTTCAAAATAAAACTTGTCAAAACTTCTATCTTTCTCGTATTATAATTACTAATTGTGATATTTTCAAAGGAGATCATCAGTTTTCATGAGTTATTACAACCTATAATTAATAAGTAGATCGTACAGTGCGTTAGTTCGGAAGTTTCTTGTTGTAAAATGTACTTTGAAATTTATAATAATACAAAAATAGTATTGGTAAATGTCTTACTTTAATTTCTTCTATAAGGCCGGGAAGAACAGCACTTCCGCCTGCCAAAAGGACTTCAAAGCAAGTGAAATCGCATTTTTCACGCTCACCAGCTTTAAAGAATGTTGTCAACATGTTAGGACTGGACATTGCGTATGTTGGCTGTGAAATTAAGTGAATAATGGGTAAACAGGGTAGGCAGAAAGACATTAATGATAACACTCTTCTGCTTGTTTTCGGAACATTATGTTTTGAGTGGCGGAAACTAACGCCTTGCTCTTTCATATTAGAACGAAAAAATTAAAATATTAGAAGTAAAATCATTCCCCTAATTGGGATCGAACACACAACTATTGCGTTTACAGTCACACGATGTCCCACTGCGCCTCGATAGCCTCATTATTTATTGATTTGATATAAAAACAATTAAAAATTATTTATTTATATATAATTAGTAATTATATAGACTATTCGTAAGTATACCTTATATTTATTAATGATATCATATGCGTGTTCTTGTGTCATAGGCAATGAAGACTGTAGCCTCGTGTGTCGTATAATTGGAGAAAATACAAACTGGAACAACGCTGAATACCACTGGATTGGTGAAAAAACTATAGTCAACCGTGTTGGTGTTGGAAACTTATCGTACATAGTCCTGTAAGAAATATACTTAATACATTTCAAAATATTTCATGCATAATGTTTTAATTGGCATTTAGATCATATTTCAGAAATAATTTTTATTTACAACTCAGTGGCTATAATTATATTCATAATTTTCAATGTATATGCATTCCATTCATTGGAGTCGTTACGTCGTCGTCAGCCAAGAATTTATTTATCAAGATTTAGTTTTGGTATGAATATAATGCACGTACTTAGATAATGTGCACAGGAATTAGCCCAAGGTGAACACTTGTTGTAATATGATGATATTTGTAAATCCTTATTTGTTAAAACATTAACTGTATAACTATTAATTTACCTTAATTTACACTATTAAATTACCCATAATTACCACATATAAGGAACTGAAACTGCAAAGTTTTTGTGAGTGACCGCAGCTGATTTTGGTAACCCAGTAGTACCGCTCGTTGCTATCAACAGAGATATAGTTTCACTAGGATCAAAATCTGAGGCTCTGAAAGCAGGAAATAAAATTATGTGTAACCGATGAGAAATAATAAGAGCCTTTTGTATTTAGTAATTAAAACACTTACTTAAAATCTTCAACAGGTACATCACTACCATATTTGTTTAGGAAGTCCGAAAAGTGAATGTTTTTGACCCCTTTGTCAAAAGTTACTATTTTTGAATTAAGCTGTAGACCTTTCAAAGCCGATTCTACGTCGTCTTCCCGCTCTTTCTGACAAAATATTATTTTCGGTTGATTGTACTTGAACGTATCACGGAGCTCGGCTAAAAACAAAATAAATTTTATACTATACTGTTTTCATAACTTCACATGCCTGAAGTTCATAAAGTTTTACTCATTTATAATGTTCATATAAAATATAGAGCTTACGAATTTCTGCAATTCAATTTAATTAATTTAATTGCTTTAATAGTCAAGTCAAAAATGATGCGAAAAATGAGGCAAAAAATAAGACTGACTCTTCAGGTAACTCTTATATTACAAAATATCTTGTTCTTCCTTATTTTATCCTATTATATCTAAGTAGTAATATGATAGTGTAGGCTACTGGAGGATTAAATATTATCGGATAAGTTATAGGACGTGAATTAAAACTCAATTTCTGGACTTCAAAAGAAATTGGAGAACGGTTTGTTTTGGCACTTGGTTATCTCTGCTATGTGATAAAAAGTACCTCACGCATTTGAAACGCGTAAAGATAATATTTAATACATTTGAATAAAGTACCGATCATTATTTCCCTTGTTGATAGTTTATTTATCTTATCACAGCTCTTCTTAGCATAATTATATTATATTAAGATACGACAAACATTATGTACTTGTGAGAAGTTTCGTGTAATCATGAGCTCTTAAAATATTTTCAGATAATTTATAGCTCACTACGTCATTTTAGGTTTTTGATTTACATAATACACTACTTTTTCCCCGCAAGATGTGCAAATCTCAACAAAATATTGAATTTAAAATTAAATTCAGCTTAGTATAACTAAAAAGCTAAATAAAAAAAACAAATAGCATATAATAATATGAGTAATGTTCTTTGAGATTAAATCCTAAGAAGTAAAGTGTATTTTAACGATATGAACTTTAAGCTTTTCTTTTTTTTATAGAATAGATTGACCACTTATACAATAATATAAAACAAAAACAAAATATATCATAATTATACTTACTGACACCCAAAGTCATGTCAATGCCTGCGACACCAGCTCCTATATAAAACGCAGCGTACATGGGTATAGTTAAATGTGTATGATTCGGACCCATAAGGAGGACCACATCTCCATGTTTAATGCCAAGCTTTCTAAAGGCAGACGCACACTGTACTGATCTCTTCAACGTTGACCGAAAGTTTTCTTTTTCATCTGTAGCACCATCAATCTAGGTGATAAATAATATAATATTAAAGGAAAACGTAATATAATGAAACAAAAAAATCTATTCAAGTGACTTAGTTAATATATATATATATATATATATATAATAAATATATTAATAGATAATATATATATAGTTAATATATAATAAGTGCCTCCCTCCATGTCTGATAAACGTACGATTCAATTATTTAAAATAAGCGATCAAAATATTATATAAAAAAGCAAATTTTAAAAATTTAAATTCCTTTGTTGTTATTTAAAAAGATTTCACTTCTTACATTAACTAAAACGTTTATCATTACTTGCGTTGAAACCGTGATTTGTTACAAAATTCTTTTTACATATTATAAATGTTTTATATTATTAATGTACTTTTTAGTATATGTTTAAATATAAGCACCGTCAAAATAAAATCTGGATCATCCTGCAATCCCCGTAGTATGAGTTTGCCGAGATGATGTCTATCGCTTGGTATGCCAGTCTCCGCTACCACTCTTGAACTTATATCTTGCATGTACCAATGTACGGCATCACTTGTGTGGTTGCTTAAAGCCATTTCTTGTCACCTACTAAGTACCTTAAAACAGATTATATTATATATATTTTGGAATAAGTTTTTAAATTTGCGATGAAAAATAGTTAGAAATTGTAAGCGTCTGTTGTCGTCGTTCTGATATGGTGACGCAATATTTTCTAAAACACATATTCACGCTTTTTTTGTGACAGATGGTATGTAGGTAATATACATCGAGACATAAGACATCTGCTCAGCCTCGTTGTACCTATATTTTTTTATATACTGGGAATTTACCACTTTTACTACAATTTCCTTTCAATTATTTTTTTTTACTCATCAATTTCATCTAAATTGATCGCTTTAAAGGGATGCAACATTCATACCATTCATAGAATTGGAAATTGGTCCATGATTCGATAGTTTAACTTTATTATAGTTAAACTAAAAATTATAGCTGAATCGATGAGACCATCGTGTTTCACGATATTTCAATATTTAAATTATTTTCATTTCTAAACTCTGGTAAGGACAAAGTGCAGCATTGAGTTTTGTCACTAAACTCGTAAGTCTCGTATTCAAGATAAAAATTACGAACTTTATTGAAAATTGTTTCTGCACGTCTCGGTTACTGGCGAAAAGTTTGGACGAAACAAAGTGTCTCGACACTAGGTTCTCTCTGAAAACGCTACTATGAGGGGAAAAGCGCGAAGCTTTCAGTTTACTATCTTATCGTAAACGATTTAAATATATATATATATGTATGTACATTTATACCAATGTACATACACATATATTTTTTTAAATCGTAATCAAATAAACGTATACACGTTTATTTGATAATTTGAGCTATTGATAAGGATTCATGTTTGATAAACAGCTAGTTAAGGCAAATAATCTATTGTGCTGGCAATACTGAGATAAACATCTAAGACGAGAAAATAAACCATTATAAGAAAAAAGAACTAACATCTGTATCCTTTTTATACCCTGCACTACGATTTTTCTCGCATACTATTTTAGGGAGTGAAAAACTAGTATCAAAACATTCCGTACCTCGCCAAAAAACAAATTACGTATGTCATTTTGACGTTGCTAATCATCATTTAAAAAAAACCATAATTTAAAAATTTATTCAGAAAATATTATTTCTTACTACAAAATATTAAATATAAATAAAACTATAATAATCGAGAGTTGCCATCGCGGCGCAGTGGGACAGCGTCTTATTGTAAACACGATTGGTTGTGGGTTCGATTCCCACTCGGGGATATGATTATATTCAAATTAATTTCATTTCTCTTGTCTAGTACCTAATACAAAGCACGGCGCTACACCACTCATTAAACCAAACCACTAACCATTAAAAACAATATAATACGTAGTGTACTTAATATTTTTTTTTAAATATTTTTTTAAGCTAACAGATACCCGAAGAGCAGGCAGGTTTTGTCAAGAGAAAAGGAGCGCAGGAATAAATACTCACGTCCACCAAATCATTGGGAAGAGTAAGCAATTCAACTCTCCCGTGGTATTGTGCTTTAATGAATACAATAAAGCTTTTGACGGCGTGCAATGGGACAAGTTGTGGAATATTAGGCTAGAAATAGAAATTCCCAGACACCTCGTTGCTATAATTCAGGGTCTGTCACTAAGCATCCCTCTTTACAGAAAGGCAAAGGATTCATGCATTCGAGATGTAATACTAGAGACGTATGCTAAGAAAATCCTGGACTGCAAAACGCACCAAAGTGTCGATTCTGACGCAGCTCCAAATAAAAGCTTGCTTGTCAAACGCATTATATGTCCAACTTTCGCTCCAGATGCAACCCTATTGCTGACCACGATCCTCAGACATGAGGGTCCGACTAATGTCTTTTGAATATCTAAACTAAATAAATTTACCTCTAGAACAGGTGCATATACAATAATTAAGGGGGGGTAGCCAGAGAGAACCTAGTGTCGAGAGACACTCTATTCTGCACTTCAATTAACTGTAATTACTTTGAATGACCAATAAATGACTGCATTTATTGGTAAAATAGTCAGTTATTTTTTTATAAATAACTTAAAGTTATAATAAATAATTACAGCATAATTTCTGCGATAACCATGAGACATCTAAATCCGATTATCTTTTAAATAAAATTATTGTTTGTACAAAAAATATTTGTTGTAGGTATATTGCATTCGTATAAAGTTTAATGTTTGAAGATTCATGAACTAATGTACGATATAAAAGCTATATCTCTAGAAACCTGTGACCAAAAACCAATATCAAAAACCTTTTGAAGAAATCTGTTTCGTCACAAACCTTGTGCCATTATTTTTTTTTTAAATAGTTTAAGTAACATAAATAATTGCATTACATAAGTATTAGTCTCTATTAGAGGAATTACCTACCTACCTAGGTACTCCTAATTTAAAAACAATAAATCACGCATAAATATTATAAACTTAATAATTGTATTCAAAAAATAAATAAAAAAATCAACAAAAAATACTAAAGAAATATTCGAATTTGATAGTAAAACTTACTTAATAAGCAATTTTATGAATACAGTATATGTATACTCACTTTAATTATATTATTTGATATCGTCGCAGAATCCAGAAGTAATTATTTTAATTTGTCGATTTATTTCATTCGTTAGAATTGAATGTTCGAATGACTTTTGAAAATGTTTATAAAATATTTAAGCATATATTTTTAAGAGATTTATTTAAACATTCCAAAATAATCTCGTTCCTTCAATCTGTAGACGTAGACGTGCGCATAAAAATAGATTTTTGCCTGGTCCTTTTTACATTTAATAACAAAATACCGCTATTATTTGATGATAATTTCTCTTAATTAAATATCATAATTTGTAGCTTGTTATGAGTGTTTAAAAAACTATATAATTTGATATTTTTTCTTTAATACTCTAAATATTATTTCTTTTTTAAGAAATTCTAGATATTAAATTAAAATATCAAGGTTAAGCTTAAATATATATCGCATTTTACTTATAGAAAGGCTAGAACGACAGACACGTACTTACGTATGAACAGCACGGCTAGCTCGAGTATGACTGTCATACAACGATATACATACAAGTATATGCTCTTCTGACTGAATACACTTGTTAACTTCATTCATCTTATCAATACAACTTGACCTCGAGTCATCTGGTTTTTATGAGATACAAATATAACGTTCATTCTCGTTTGAAAATGTGCCTTGCATGAGACACTTGATGGTAGACGATACAAATGTTATGCGAATATTTCCAAAATAGATTGATTTTTAACATTGAAATTCGTATAGTATTTTAAAAAAACTTGAATAGTCCTTGAATAGAATCCAACCATCACATTTACATTCAGACGTTATCGCCATGAAGGTGTCAAATTAATTTCGCCTACTGGAATTTGAACTTATAACCGCATATAATCAGATAAGTATTTTGCAATTGTACTACAGCGGCGTTGACGTGTTTGTGCCTATAATATTAGTAGGTATGTACGCAAAATTTCTCAATCTTGGAAGTAAATTAAATATAATTGAAACATTTAATTCAAGATTAGATTGAAAAGCCTTCAATTTTTACTATTCTTTAATTCATTACCAGCATTACACTTTTGTCCGCATACCAGGGTGGGCAGTGAAATCGTAGCGTCGAGACACTCCGTTCTCCACATTCCATCAGAATTTTACATATACCCGTAAATTTCAAATTTCATCTGTTTTGGTAGAGCTTACATGAAGTATATGGCGAAGTGAAGCTCATAAGTGTGGTAATAAGATTATTAATGACCTATACATCTAAATACTGTGAAATGTGCATTACGAGCTCATCTACGTCAGTCAAAGTATTATGTCCTGACTATGCCGTCGTTCTATACTAGTGTATTCTTCTTGACATACTTCAATCACTGGTTGCCATTGATAACGTTCGGTTAATTTCCCTCTTCAGCGTTTATATCTTCGATTTCTTAATCTTAGTCTCTAGTTTTTTAACCAAAAACAATATAGAGACGTAGCGGCTTAGTTGTCTCGTCTCGTCAAGCAAACAATTCTGGATCATTCGTTTTATTATTTCGCATTCACTTCTTATATTCACTTAAGGATCACTTTTTCAGACTCTAGATGCCGTCGTAACCGGAAATTGCAATTGAAAAGAAGTAGTAAGATAAGTGAATAGCAACATTGTACTAAACTTTAAAAGTAACAATGCTATTACGGTTTTCGTTGTCAATTTTAGTGTTTCTAGATAAGATTTTACAAAGTACGTGATGCCAGCTACAGTTTCGATACTAATGCATAAATCTAAACAAATAAATAAAATTGGAGTGTTTCGGCTAATGTCTGAAATAGTTGGACCGAATTTCAATAGCTGATGGAATAAGGAATGACTTAGGCTACTTTTATTTTAGAATTCTACGAGACGAAGTCGGCGGCACAGCTAGAATAAAACAACGATTTTAGGTGCACGAATTTTCCCGTATTGCAGGAGTCAGAGAGAACCTAGTGTCAAGACACTCCGTTCTTCACTTTCCGCCCGAATTCGAGACATTGCGTGTTGAATGCGGAACTTAACTTAACTCGATTTGTCGTTTTTCAGAGAGGAGAAAAGGAGAATCCTTTTAAAAGTCAAATATTTTATTATTACTAACTTAGTATGATGTTGGGTTCCACCACCTAAGTCACAATATTTCTAAAATGGACGGGAACCGGAGAAACAAGAATCCTGCGTGTCACATTTTCTATCTATCTATAATTTGTATAAAAATTAAATGACATTTGATATACCCGCTAAAACTCGAGAACGGTTGGCCTGATTTGACTAATTTTGGTTTCAATATATTTTTAGGAGTCCAAGGAAGGTTTGAAAAATCAAAAATATACAAAAATACCTTTTAAATAGAATGCGTTCGAAAATTAAATATTGAGTAATTAAGCTCAAAGCTCATACTAAAGAATTTTAAATAATTAGCATATGTAAAGTTCGGCCGCATGATTTAACGATATGAAATGTATGCATTCAATAATTGGCCAATATATTCATATATAAATTAATATCTGGAACCAGATGGTCGTAAGATAAGTAAAAAGTCGGTAGGTACCACAAATTATATCTGTAGTATCACGACAACATTAATAATTTAAAATGTTATTTTGTTTATGATTCTACGTCTTGAACAATTTTATATTAATTTCCAATAACTAATAGTATTATAATTAAATGATAGATTAACTTAAATCTATAGTATAATCATGTTATAAAAGTAATAAGGTAAGTTAGGACAATACCTGTTGCTTAATTTGATGGGTTGATACCTAATAATCTGGTAACCGACATCTTATCTGAATTGAGTAATAACTTTGAAAATATTGCAACACACTCACTGACATTTAAAAACATATAGTAAATAATTGAATGCACCGGGACACGCGCTCCTTGGATGTCATCCAAGCGTTCTAGCCAAATTAGCTGTACGATTACGATAGGTGTTGTCCGAATACTTTTAATTGAATAGCAATTAATATAAGATTAAAATGTAATTTAATTTAGGTATAACGGAAATTATATGACAATCTTGTGATATAAAACCATATAAGTCACTGTTTAGTTTTGCACAGCGTGGAAATGTGATATTTCGGCTGTAGACTTTAATTTTAAGGTCAGTGATAACTAGATGCCAACAAAAATGCAAAGGAAGTTAAGATTCCTACGGAATCTTAGTATGGTGTAAATTCGGATATCAGTCATGAGGATTGCCGACCCCGACAGTACTCAACACTTAAAATTTTGTAGAGAATTTTCAAACTGATAACTACGACGACGACGAATACGAAATTTAAACTTGTAACTATAACTGACGATAAAAGTTTAAATTTCGTATTTTTTCTTTAAAATATGTTAATTTAGGTATGTCTGTAGATATGAGTATTTTTTTCCAATGTCAACACTACTGCCAGTGTCGGTGATGGTAATGCCGGTGGCTCCAGCCATTTACTGGTACCCTAATTAATTTTAAAGGGCCTTCGAATGCCTCCTACACTTGAATCACAAGTCTCAGGCACTGGTGGCCCCGGTATTAAGTGTCACTCGCGTAGTGGTGAATGTGTTTAGTCTGTAATTTTAAATTAATAGAGTTACAAAACATCTAAAAAAAACATGTTTTTTTTTGAAAATAAAGAGCTGCTTTATAGTTTTTATTTCAAAACAGAGAACAGTCCGTTTTCGCCGTTGGTCCGTATTCGAGATATTGCGTTTGGTGGTGGAATTTTGTTTTATAAGAGCTTAAGTATAAATCCCCCGAGTATGGATTGAATTCACTACGATTGAGCTTATACAAGCTTAATACTAATTAATCAAACGCTTAATTGCATATAAAATATATTTTATGCCTAGAAATTACAAACCTTGTAATTTAGTCTATTCTTAACTATACCTTATATTTATCAATGATATCAAATGCATGTTCTTGCATCATAGGCAACGAAGACTGTAGCCTCGTGTGTCGCAGTGTGTTATCATATTGGTGTTGGAAACTTGTCGTATTGTAAGAAATATCTAATTAAAAAATGTTAGGCCTTTTAAATTTACAAATTTATTATTTGTAATTTTTTATTTATTTTTACAATAGCTCTATCTCTAATTATTTAGAATTATGCGTAATTACCACATATATGGAACTGGAACTGCAGCTTGCTATTTTGGGGAAACCGGTAGTGCCACTTGTTGCTATTAACAATGCTATAATTTCACCACGGTCAAAATCTGAGTATTTTCAAATATCACCCTATATTTGGTAATGGATGTCCATTAAAATTTAAAACATTACGGTCATTACGTAATGTTTTAAATTTTGCGGCATATATCATCTATCTCCTTTCATCTCCTTTCGTGGGAAAAATCGTAAAGCTTTTAATATTTTGAATATGTAATTATTTAATTATAATAATAGTATTTTTTAGATAATTAAATGCAACATGTAAGTGGTCATTAAATTTCGAAATCGACATAAAGGAAAGTCGTAATTACACTGTTATGACATCCTGTATATTGCTGTGTGTGTGTGTTAAGTTTTAGATTATTCTTTTTGTGTGGGAGTGTGACAAAGTGTTCGTAACTTAGAATTCCCCCCGCATAAAATGGGAGACAGTTTTGTATTGGAAAAGATTACTATGGCTACTCCCCTCCGTGTTGCTCTATGTTACAAAGTCACACACCGTTTGTTACATATGATAAAAACAAACACTTCTGTGAGAGCGGTGACGTCGCACACCATCTCATTAATGAAACCAAGATGTGGGTAATGACGGTAAATTGATATTATCGCAACGTGTGTAGCAGTCTTTTTCATTTGATATACAATCAAAATAATGATCTCGATTTATTCACTGATGGCACTGATACGGTAACTATTATGTGTCGATATGTAGTATCTCAAGTTAAAACATAAATTTAAATTACGTAAATTATTTTGCCTTCTTTCTGAGAAAAAGAACCATTTGTTTTGTTATAAACAACACGTAATACTTTCAAGTAATAATAAACAGAAATGTCAGTCGTCTGATTTCGTAAAAGTACAATACAATTATGTAAATACTTGCACACAAAGCAACGCTAATGATACTAAATATAAATATAAAAAATAGATCGTACGTAAGAACGTAGCGTAAAGTCACTGAAAATACAAATTGGTCACCGAAGGAATTTCGAGTGTAGATATTTCGGCTATTAAGCGATACATGTCACTAACAGTTCTAATTAATTCGGAACACTTTATCAAGAGTTATAAAAGGGTATAGATATTTTCGCTTCTTAGCGAAACTTCTTACACTTATAAAATAGTAAGAGGTAAAGCTAGAAAACGTTCGTATCGGAATTCCTTCTGTAATTATAAAAAATAAAAAAACATATTTGTTTATAAGTTAGCATTTTATTTGATATATTATTTATTACTCGCATTAAACGTTGTTTAGATTTATTACAACTAAATAGTAGTGCATAAGTAAAAGAGTTAGAGACTTTGTATAATATATGATATACTATTTATGATTGGTGCTTAAAAGCAAAATGTATAGAAAAATGTTTGTTGTTAGCTTCAAACTAAATTTCAGTGTTCTTTTTTAATATATTTTGCAACTAGCACTTGAAACAAATCCCATATTTTGTATTTCGGCTTTTCATTTAGTGTTGGCTTAAAAAGTCTCTACTCCTTTCCGAAAAAAAGTTTATTATGACATAATGACTATATATATTATTATATGTTTTACGGTCGAATTGTTTTTCATCGCTGTATCCTACACATCAAAACATTGAATACCAGGACATCATAACAGAGGAGAGGCAGTTCAACACTCCATAGAGTATACAGCCCAACGTAAAGTTTACTAATAAATAATAATCGTATGCACTTGTTTTTATCATCGTATCCTACACATCGAAACGTTGAATACCAGGGCATCATAATAGAAGAGGCAGTTTAATATTATCTAATTAAAAAAAAAAAAAGCTAAGTAATAATAAGTTTTGAATGGCACCAGTCAACCCGTTTCGATCGCTGTATCCCGCACACCAAAACATTGAATACCAGAGTATTATAATAGAAGAGGTGGTTCAGACAGTCTCTAAATACAGCCTTTCCAATACATCATTTACTAAGAAATAATAAATGGATGGACAAAACCTGTTGTCATCGCCGTATCCTACACATTGAAACGTTGAATACCAAGATATCATATTAGAAGAGACGGTGCAAACAGTCTTTACATACAGCCTTCCCAACACTTCATTTACTACGAAATAATAAATGGATGGTCAAAACTTGTGGTCATCGCCGTATCCTACACATTGAAACGTTGAACACCAGGATATCATATTAGAAGAGACGGTGCAAACAGTCTTTACATACAGCCTTCCCAACACATCATTTACTACGAAATAATAAATGGATGGACAAAACCTGTTGTCATCGCCGTATCCTACACATCGAATCGTTGAACACCAGAATGTCATAATAATAGAAGAGGCGGTTCAAACAGTCTCTACATACAGCATTCCCAATACATCATTTACTAAGAAATAATAAATGAATAGATAGACAAAACCTGTTGTCATCGCCGTATCCTACACAAGGAAACGTTGTATACCGGGATATCATGGAAGAAGAGGCGATTTATACAATGTCTGCGAACAGTCCTCCCAACGCAAACTTTACTTGCTTCAAAATGATAAATGTATACGGGGAAACCTGCTGTCGTTACCGTATCCTACGCATCGCAACGTTAAATACCAGGATATCATAACAGAAGAGGCGGCTTAAGCAGCCTTTACAGTCTACGTACGTACAGCCTTCCCAACGTTGTTTCCTAAGAAATTATAATGGATGGCTGGCATAAACAAAACGTGTTGTCACCGCCGTATCCTACGCATTGAAACGTTGAATACCAGGATTTCATAAAAGAAATAGCGATTCGAACAATCTCTACGTACAGACTTCCTAACATAAAGTTTAATAAGAATGAAAGGTGAAAGAAATATAGCAAAAACCTTTTTTGTCTACTGTATCCTACGCATCTAGACGTAGGACACTAGGATTTCATGACAGAAGAAGTAGTTAACTTTACCTCTACGTACAATCTACCCAACTTGAAGTTTACTAAGAATAACTAGTACATATTATTCTAATCGTTTCATTAACGACAAACCTATTTTCAACACCGTATCCCACACCTCAAAACAATTGATACTAGGCCATCATAACTTCAGAGATGGTGCGATGTGCGCCCGTGTACAGAGCACCCAACATACTGTTGTTATATTTGAAACATTCCTTATTTTTGTTGACGACAACTTTTGATCATCACCGTATCCTACAATTCAAAACATTCAATACTAGGAAATAATAATGTACCAGGTACTTCAATTACATCATACAGTGCACCCAATTTATATAAGTTCTAGAACAATAAATACATACTGTACCTTGGCCTGTTGATGACAAACTTTTTATCATCACCGTATCCCTCAACTCAAAACATTGGATACTCGGACATCATAGCTGAGTGAGTGTTTCAAATTACAGTCTCTCACACAAATGAACGTATAGTATAGGAGACGGATGTTGAAAGTTATATATTTTCAATTATGTCTATTACGTATTTTTATAATAAAATTCTCGTTCCTTAAAATTCTTTAAACAAAATATTATATATATATATATATATATATATATAATAAAAATATTTGTAATGCACCATTACAAATATTACTAACGGGAAATACTACTCACTGTTACTAGCTGTAGTAGATAGATTGTCACTTAACACTAAAAGAAGCTTGTATTTTTATTTATGTTTTTTTGATTCACCAAGATTGTGCTTGGGTTCTACCAGATACGAATAGTTTTACATATTTCATTAAGCACCCGGTGGAAGTGTGCGCAAAATCGTCGTCATAGAGGTCTGCGCAACTTTCAATATGCTGCAGATGCGTGAAAGTAAAAGACAAATATTTCAAGTTTTAATATTAGAGAACATTTTTTATTGATATTGTTATTTCTATATACATTTTTTAGAAAGAGGCAATCATTTAGGTGCGTAAGATTTGGTCCCAGCGGACCAAGTGTTAAATGAATATCTACCTTAAAAATATTGCAAGTAGTTAGACTCTGTTACATCGGATTTTGATACAATAATGCCCAAACTTATTTGATTATTTTCTCTTTACTGGATTTGTTCATAAAATGTTCAAGAAAGTCAGATGGCATAAAGTGGATTAAGAAGTTGCGTAGCGTTGCAAGACTTTACTTGCAAGTAAAAAGAAATAACGAAAGGCCTAAAAATGTATACTACTTTTAATAAGATAAAAAACATGTTTCACCTTTATATTTACGTTCAGATCTCAGACTACACTGTTTTGCGTCCCTTTCGATAGCACCGCCTACTGGGCGGGGTCATGGGAATTTTCCTGAACGACTGCATCCGCCATTAAAACGCTGTACAATATGCAGATCGACAAAAGAAGATTGACTTGACTTATGATTTTTAAATAAATTTCATTCATGAATGAACAGAAATTGGAGAAGAAATGTTTTTACTTAGTTACTACAAAAGTATAAATTTATCAAGTTCATTATGAATGAAAATATAATGTGTCATCGTCATCAGTTAGTTATTGTTTTATATTTTTTTAGAAGAAAACAAGTATGTGCTGGATTCGGAGCAGACGAGGAACGATCTCGTGTGTACTTTACAATTGGCGACAATGCGTTTTGACACGTTGCTGAGATCCATTGAACAGGGAAAATATAACACAACTATCGAACGACGGAATTGATTTTTTTTAGCGACTGTACCTAAAATACGTTTATGTATAAAGATTATCATGATATATTCTCTCTAACTGACTGATTTTCTTAACACTAGGTGCTCTCTCTCTCTCTCTCTGTTACATACATATACACATAAATGTCACCCTGCTGGGTTGCTATGCGTGAAGGTACAAAAATATATTAATACTTACATAGTAGACTGTCAATATGAAAAATTATGAATAAATACACTATATATAACAGTAACAGTAACATCAACAGTGACATAATAGAAAATTTAAAAAAATGCTATGCTAAAAACATAATTGCTCTTTAAAAAAATTAAGGCTATCGCAGCGCAGTGGGAGTGCCGCGATTGGTTGTGGGTTCGATCTCCATTCGGAGAAATGATTATATCTAAAATATTTTTCTCGATTTTAAGCGGAAAATGGAAAACGAAGTGTCTTGACACTAGGTTATCTCAGACTTCCCGGCTTAAATTATTTTGAAACATATTTATTTTCCACACATCTGCTTATTGTAGCAAAGAGAAACCCACATGCTACTCCCTTAAATATATTTTACATTATTGTGTTCTACGAATTTGACTGAACGCTGTAACAAGGTATTTAGAGGACTCTGTGGGCTCTCCGTTCCATTACCAAGAGGTAATCGTGTTTCAGCCAGACTGTCTCACTGCACCTTCTGTTTTCTATCATTTTTAAAGAAAATGTGTGTTTTTAACTTTTGGTCTGGTAAACGACTTAAAAAAATGTAGTGATTAACGGTCATTATATTTCCTTATAGTAACTCAATAGTAGGCTTTTTGTATCATACATGATACAACTGATCTGAAGTATCCTTTTATAAAAATTGAAATGATATTGACACTAAATTAGAAAAAAAATTCAAAAAGTTATCTGTTAACAAAACCTTTCAGGGGTTGTGGCCAAGACAAATTACTTGTTCTTTACATTTTTGTGTTGTGTTATTCGCACACTTAGGAAATTGACAAAGACCTATTTAGAAAATGTATAAAAATTTGAACGCAGCGTCCGCATATTGCATGGCTTAACGGTTTTCAAGGGCGCACCTTGAAAACCGGGTTCAAATCCTGCTCCGTTCAAATTTTTATACCTTTTCTAAATGTCTTTTTCAAATTACTTGAGTTTTTCTACAACGTATCTACAATTTATATTCTTATTATTAAAGCGATTATTATATCAGGTTCATAAGAACCTGTTTTACTGTAAATTGTCTGACTTTAGTTAACTGATAAGAAATACAAATGCTCAAACTATTATAAAATAGTATATACACAATTTAAAGAGGCCAAAAATGTAGGTTTCCTTATGTTATCCTAGCTGTAGGTGCATCTTATTTGCAGTATTATAATTCCATATACATTCATACAATTTTTTTTCATTACTTCAATAAAAAAATATATTAGCCAAATATTCGCATTTTCCATATGTAAGAATGTAGAATCTGAGTCCAACATTTAAAGGAGAAACTCTCCTTTAATTGTTATACAGAACATAAGCTCCAGAGAAACGGCCCATCTTGAAGCATTTGTAGACAAACTCGGCTTTGTAGCGTTTTTAATAACGGACATTGATACTGTTACTCTAATGTATTTTAACTATTTTCATAGCAATTTTTCTTATGAATAACACCAAGTTATCGCCTTCAAAAAGTTGAAACTAATCAGCGTGTCTAAGTGTGGATGTGAAGCCTGAAAAGTTAATAAAGACATAAAAATATTTTTATTTATATGTATCTATACAGCAAGTAGTTTTGTTAACAACTTGTAAGCATAATAATAAAAAAGGTAATATATTAATTACTTACTTAATATATGTAATCCACACACACAAGTGAAAGGAATTAAACCAGTTACTAATGGATAAAATATTACCAATTGTTTGCCCGCAACTTCACTTACGTGCATTTTCCACACTAATTCCACTTGTCACTAGTTTTCAACAAAATTGTGCATAAAATCAAATCGACTCTTTCATATGATAATATTTCTAGCTTACGTTCCATATTTGTTTTACATTTCACGTCTCAAGTTTCAATCGCACATCAGGCTAAGCAAGTTTTGTTAAAATGTATTTTTTTTGTCTCTTAGACTTTTACGTGTGATGTCCCAGACGTTTGATTTGAATTTTATTTTCAGCTTTACGCATAGCAGAGTAGCTAGAGAGAACTTAGGACCGAAACACTTCATTCTGTGTTTTTCGCCCAAATTAGAGTGAGTGGGTTTCAATTGCGTATAAGGTTTTGGTGAAACGCACGTGCTTTTTGTCTTACCAGAGCGACGAAGTGAAAATTATTTAAATATTATCTTTGCTCCCGAGTGGGGATCCAAAGCGTGATGATGCCTTCTAATTTCAATACTTTTTATTTATCAACGAAAATTGGTCATCAGTCTAAATATTTACAAAATCATATTCAATCACTATGTTTTTGTTTATCAAAAAATGTTTCGTAAATATGTACAGACACACTTTTTTACTGTTTAATTACAGTATTAATATATTACTTTGAATCCATTGAATTTAATATTGTAATAAATTTTATTATTTTACAGACTTTTACAAAGTCAATGTAACCGTATAACCTCTAAATTTATAGTTGTGATACTTAGTTATCCAAATTAACTTAGTCTTGTGGTGTATCGACTGTACTTTAAAGGTAAATAAAAACTTATATTTGTCCAATATCTTTTTTTGTTTACAATTATTGTAATCAAGTACCAAATATTTTCAGATTATTTACAACTTTTTAGCAGGGTTTGAACCCGCGCCTCCTGAAAACCGTTCAAGCGCTCTGACCGCTAATTTCGACGTAATTGGAAGTGGAACGCATGGCTTAGGTCAGAGCGCTTAACGGTTTTCAAAAGGCGCCGGTTCAAATCCCGCTGCGTTCAAATTTGTTACGTTTTCTAAATAAATCTTTTTCAATTTACTTTAAAAAAAACTTTCACTTTAAAGTTCACCTCTCTTTAAAAAAAATACAACTTATTATTTTAGGTAAAAATTCAGTACATATTTAGTACATCGTTAGTGAAATTTGTGAAAAGTATTTGATTATAAATAAATCTACTGACATTTCTAGGCTATAACAATGAATTACGGGCAATCAGATGCCATTTGGTGGTACATGCAAGAGTTGATGTCACGAGTTGTTGCTGAAACGGGCATATCTAGCGACAGATATCATCTTGGAAAACTTATAATGCAGTGTTATAAAGATGTTCCTGATATGATAATGCAGGTAATAGTTCTATACCCTCTGTTTCTAAATTGTGTGTTTAAACATTTTACTTTTAACTCTTCATCGATCCTCGAAATGCAAATAATGCTCATGCTTTATTGTCATCATAACAAATACTATATAAATTATAAATTGTTAACTATGTAAATAAACTTAGTAAACTAAAAGGTATATTTATGTTATATTGATGTTTAATAAATGTTTAATATTTTTTTCTCGCCAGTTTACCTCTACAAAAATTTCACACTTCGCCACTTGTAATAATATTTTTAAATATTATACTTATTTTTATATGAAACAATTTTAAAATAGATAGACGGTGCTACTGGTGAAAAAGAAACGTTCAAGTCCGTATTGCATCGTTCTATATTATGTGCATCAGCTTTGTCCAAGTTGGGTCTGAAACAACAAGATGTCATTACTTTAATGGCTTCTACCCATCTCGACTCAACAATTCCAATGTATGCAGCATTTTATTTAGGATGCGGAATTGGAGCATTTAATATGAATCTTACTGTTCGTAAGTATTATTGAATAATCAGGCCAAATATATTGCATCATCAGTTTGTTATAAGTATTTCACACGCTTGTACCAGCAACCAATGGGCAGACCCCATATTAAGTATGGTGGTGGTGGTGCGAAGTATGTTTAATCAGGATATAAAAGTGGAAGATGTATGAATTTGTAAATGCAAAGGCCAACGGAAATGTGTGATAAATCGGAATTGTTTATAACTCCTAGAAAATATGTATAACACCAATAAACACTTAGAAAATAAGTATAATGAATCAATGAAAAATATATTTACAAACTTTTGACAACAGTTTTTATCATACATTTCATTTCAGTTTGATTTGTGAAATTACGTTTAGCAAATAGGGTCTACAGCAAATATGATAACCGAAGTAAGTTTTTTAACTAGATATGTCACTCTGCTATAGGCATAATTTATTTTATTTCATAAATTACTTACTTTGTGCTATATAATCAGTATGTTAATCTATTATATATTGTTATAATTTTCACTAATAGGCCCTATATTGTACCGTGTAGTTATTGTTTAGTTTATTTAATAACTAGCGACCCGCCCCTGAACTACGGCTATTTAGTCGGCGGCTTTTTCGAAAATCATTAAAACAAAGAAAACAATGAAATTCCTAGAAAAACTAAAAAAATGGGAGATAAAATTGTCTGTGTTCATCCCCAGACCCTCTTTAAATTCAAATCTAAAGTATATCGATATTTAAATTCATCATAATCGGTCAGCAGTTCGGCCTTGATAACATCACAGACTGACAGACAGTCATAGTTACTTTCGCATTTATAATATTATATTTGTATGGATTCGATATAGTATTGAATTCGAGACGTTGTGAATTGAATGCAGAAATTTACCGCCCATCTTTTTCTTACCGGAGAGAAAAAAGAAAACAATATAAATATAATCATTCCTTCAAGTTCGAATCGAACCTGAAACTATCACGTTTTAGTCACACGCTACCCCACTGTGGCACGGTGGCAGCAAAGCTTTATTACCTTTATTTATTAGCGAAAATTGCCCGCCACATTTAACAACTTTCACTAACGCGGCATTGATTTATTTCTTATAGTTTAGCTGGTCTATCATGGTTCTTCGTCAGATGTTCCAAGACCTTTAACAGTTTTTGTTACAGGGACATTTGCCATTTTCGTCATCAGCTTATATGTCAACAATATATATATATAAATATATAAATGTCAAATGCGCATCAACTATTGCAAAAGCGATATTTCGTTATTTCATATAAGCCTAGCTAAATTAACTAAAGTTAGGCATTCAAATCCGTACGAAACGATTTTTTTTAAATCAGATTTATATTCTATTTTTCGTTTATTCAATGCTGTACATTGAATATACGATAAATACGAACGAAAAACACCACTTTTTTACTGTTTTATTATATAGTATATATAGGTTAAGATTTTCAGAAAACTAATAAAATGATGAATTCATGGTGACGTCAGGCAAGATTTTTCTGTATATAGTAGCGGTTGTACACTCGGCGAAGCCTGCGCTCGCGTGGTGGGTAAAGAAATAAATATGAACTTGCGCCGAGTATCGACCGCTACTCTAAATCAACAGTGCAGTCAGCGAAACGCATACCTATAGCATTCAAGGATAATGTAGCTTTTAAACAGAAAAAAGTTTTTAAAATCGGCTCTATAGTTTCGGATATTTCCTGCCTGAAATATACAAACTCAAAAACACTTACCTTTTTCATAATATTCGTATAGAATAAAGGCGTGATTAGTGCTAACCGAGTAGAATATCTATAGATACATTTACATAACCCTAAAAATGTACATGTCCTTTTTAAATTTTAGATGAGCTCAGGAATATATTCAAATTCACTGTACCTAAAGTGATATTCTGTGAGAATTCAAATGTGAAAAACATTGAAGAAGCCTTGCAGCTATTGAATTTAATGCCGTATATTGTTACATTTGGAAACAAACAGGGTCATACGTCTTTTGCTGAATTCTTAGAACAAGCTGATGTAGACGTTGATAACTTTAAGTGTGTATATTTCTATAAATATAATATAACAAAAAGAACAATAACAATTTATTGGTTCTTTATTTTTATTTTAGACCTACTAATATTGATTCACATTCAACGTCAGTATTGGTTCTTTATTTTTATTTTAGACCTACTAATATTGATTCACATTCAACGTCAGCTTTACTGATCTCATCGAGTGGATCTACCGGTGTACCAAAATGTATAACTTTAACTCACGAAAATGTAGTTATTGGATTTCCAAATATATTGTAAGTAATTTATTTATTTTTTGCTTTTCATTTAGACACTTAGTTCTTTTAAATTTCTGATAGTGACAGATCGAAAACATGTCGATTAAATAAATCGGTTATTATATTACTATTAAATTTCGTATTTTCGATTAGTTTTTACCAAACTACACCCTTGTATTTTGTTCGTATTTTAATTCACAGTGGCCGTATTTTAGATTAATTCTGTATTATTAAATTACATGTTTTAGGAAAAATTGTTCAAAATTTCCGACGCCGTTTGAAGTCGTTATAGTGCTGTCACCTACGCAGTGGTTTTCAAGCTTCGTCATGAATGTATTATCGCCGTTGTTGAAATGTACTCGTGTACAGTCTTCTGCTTCGTTAACACCAGAACACGTTTCGTTTCTTTTTAATAAGTATAAGGTAAATTATCTAGATTTTTTATTACATTATAGTTTTGTTGATTTTTTAGTTCAGTTCTTTATTTATGGCGCTAAGAACGTACCAGTAGAACACAAGTCACTTAGCCAATGTCACGTTGTATGGAGAACACACGAAAGAGATTGATCGATAAAAAAGAAACAAAGGTCTACGATCGATTGCTTGTATTGTTTTTCTTTATTCGAAACAGCCAGAAATTTGTCTCCTCTTTTATCTCCCATCAGAAAGATTTCTTGACAGCGGAAATTGTTTGTACATACTTGCATTCTGTTATTTACTCTACCCTGAATGTAAGTGAAATGAGCAAGTGAAAATTTTAAGTGTACACACATAAGTGTATTTTTCGTTTTTTCTAAATTTAAATGTCTAATATACTTTATAATTACTTATGTACTTTTCAGCCAAATTTTACAATAGTTAGCCCTTCATTTCTCACGGAGTTGCTAAAATCCACTATACATTGCGACTTTTCTTCATTAGAGCTTGTCATAATTGGGGGCAGCGCAGTATCAGAGGAACTGCTTAAAAAATTTAAGGTACGTTAATATTACAACGATCTCAGTAGTCTTTAACGAGTAACATACATACTGTACAAGTTACTTTAAGCAGTTGTTTCTATGTAATACTGCACTTATATAAGTTATAAACAATACTTTAATATTTAATTCTCACAACACACTTTCAAAGTAACAGTCGACTGTAATTATGAAATGTTATGAACTTGCTAATATTTTTTATTTAACAGAATTTAGCTTCTACCGCATTCATTGAAATAGGTTACGGGATGAGTGAAATTGCAGGAATATTCACTGATTCAATGAATGCACCTTGTGGATCTGTTGGAAAACCTTATCCACATTTGCAATGGAAAGTGAGTTCTTCTTACGCAATTATTTCCGTAATAAAGTCAATAATATTATGACTAAATAAATTTAGCATTGAAAAATATAAAAAATCTAATTTTAGATTATTGATCCAGACACTAATGAAACTATTTTCGTACCAAAAGTGCCCGGAGAATTATGGCTAAAAGGACCAAGTGTCACTAAGGTATTGTAAGGTTTACTGCAGTTTTGTTTTGTTTTAATTGTAATCTATTTTTACCATTTCAAGCTCACAACAGAGTACCCTCTTGTTGTTAACAAGAAGATTAATCTTATGATTTTATTATGTTAAATAAATAATTGCAATTACTTCGCATTTTTTATCTATAATATTAAATAATAATATCGTAAATCGATGAGAAAATCTTCTTAATTCCTAATATGGTCATGTTGTGTATTGACTAATTAGATTTGCCGCACTTTGGCCTAGTTACATTCCATACACATATACATTTAATGGAATAAAAGTTAATATTAATATATGTAATTTATTATTTACAAAAGACAATTCTAGTGAAAACTTTCTTATTTCTGAAAAAGACATATTTAGAAAACGTATAAAAATTTGAACGCAGCGGGATTTGAACCCGCGCCTCTTGAAAACCGTTCAAGCGCTCTGACCGCTAAGCCATGCGTCCCATCTCCAGCTACGTTGAAATTCTTATAGGCTTATTACAACTTATATTTGTTGTTAGCATCTCTGTAGAGAGATTTTTACAAATTTCTGCTACCCAAAGATTATTCTACGAACAATCGTCTTATTTCTATTTCAGGGATACTATAATAACCCTGAGGTGACTGCTATAACGATTGATAATGATGGATGGTTCAAAACAGGCGACCTCGTGTATAGAGATGGCCACAATAATTTCTACTTTGTAGATCGCTTAAAGTTACTGCTTAAATATAAAGGTTATCATGTAAGTTTTTATACATTTATCCATACTATATTATTAATACTATAAATACTTTAAGTCATCCGAGCTGCCAAGCTATGCCCTGTACAAATAGAAGAAGCTGCATTGGTTCATCCAGATGTATGAGATGTAGCAGTGACTGGTTTTTCCGAGCTTAATTGTGACGTCTTACCAGTCGCAGTCGTCCAAGGGTACTATTGAAGATGAACAGATTATCACTGTAAACTTTTTTATTGTAGTAAACTTAGGTATTGTGAATTGTAGTGGAGTATTTATGAATGTACACGATTATCGCGAATTCAATCCCCATTGGGGGTTGGTTTAAATTTATAAAAAAAATTGTATCTCAGTTTCGATTTTAAAATGGGTGAAAAGTGAAGGGTGAAGTTTTATTACACTGGAATCGCTTTCTTAAAACGCTATATGCAGTGCACAAAAAAAGGATTAATTAGCAACGTGTTTTTTTTCCCTAGCTATGCCCTGTACAAATTGAAGGAGCGATACTGGTTCATCCAGATGTATTAGATGTAGCAGTGACTGGTATCCCCGAACCTGACTATGGTGACTTACCAGTCGCCGTAGTAGTCTCACGCGACAATGTAAAGCTCACAGCACAAGAAATTAAAGATTTAGTAAAGAGTAAGTTGGTTTGGATATTACTTACAAGTTGCAAGACTAATAAAAGACTATTTAGTATGAGAAATAGTCGCACTGAGTTTTTCCTTTACTATTTGGACTTAGTAATATGTACAGGCCATCGAAGCGCTGCGTGACATCGCCTGACTGTATATGCGGTTGGATGGTTGTGGATACGATTACCAATCGGAGAAACGATTATATTTATATTATTGTCGCGGAGTTCCGTCACTCAACCGCAGTGTCTCGATGTCAGACGGCTAGTTGAGAACGGCGGGTCTTGACACTAGGTTCTTTCCGACTTACCCTGCTATGCGTTTAATAGTATGAAGATGCTGTTTTAAAAATTAATATTATATTACCACAAAGATAAAAATATGTTATATATATTTTCATGTTCTTCTAGATTCGCTATCGGACGTAAAGCAACTTAGAGGCGGTGTTATTTTTGTAAAGAACCTCCCAATAACATCCACACAAAAGGTGGATAGGCGGAAATTAAAACTACTTGCGATGACGTTGGAAAGAGAATAACATGTATAATCAAAATGATAAGAATTTAAATTTTTACTAATATTCTTAATTAATTGATAACTCCTTAAGCAATTTAAAACAGATAAATAAATAGCACTACTAAAAATTTCCTTTGACACTTTCACGATTTTTTCTAAAATCTTTATTTTTTTTTTGTTGTGACTTTTGTAATGTATTTTTACAATTGCTTCTTCACGAACTCAAAAGCTTCGCATGTTTGAATAATAATAATTAATATATCGAAATTATTGTTCTAAAATCCCGTAAACACATACTAGAACATTAATTGTATCAATTTTCGTAAGGATTTCAAATATTTTTTTTTATTTAAAATACTGTGTATTATAGGGTTGAGCTGATAATGCAGTTACCAAAGTAATGTTGTTTTTTATTTATCTATGGCTAATATGGGTAAAAAATGTTAGTGTCAACAAATTTTTATTATAAAGAGTTTAAAATTTTAAAATTGTAGATTAATTTTATATATTTTTGTATTCATTATTTTATCCTAACGCATCTCCCACGTATACCAGGGGAGGCAGTCTAGAGTTAAGACTCACCATTATTTAATTATCGGCCACCTTAGAGTTATTACGCATTGGAAATTTGACATTGATATGTCAAAGGAAAAAAAAATGGTATAATTCCTGAAGTTGAATTTAACATTCTAATAAGCATCGCGTGCACAGTCTACCTGCTGTGCTGAGCCCCAATTATGGTCCTAGTCATTGTTATTTTTAAATTACTAAATACAATTTTTTTATTTATAGAAATTATTTTTATGAGATATAATTATAATTATTAGTTTTACTACCTCCTAATATGAGTATAAATGTTTACATCATTAATTTATTAGCTTTATTTGATTTGTTCATACTCATAAAGCGGCGTTAAAAGATAAGATTTCATTGTTACTTTACGAATATACTTGCATATAAAACTTGTTTAATAAATAGTGAAATATACACATAAACTGCAGTATTATCTGTTTATTTCTTATCATACTAAATGAATTACTTCGAACTTAGCCAAAACTATAGTATCTTTATCACGTTTAGATATTCCTGAAGTAGCTTATGCTTATTATTATATGCGTACTTTGGGGCTCAGTTCCTGCTCGCTTTGCTCCTCCATCACCGCATGCACACAACGACCCTCAGACGTCAATATTTTGAGACTAATAATTCAGTCAATTGACGCACACAATGACAAAAAAAACACCTAGTAGCAGCGGAGAAGAACCTATATATAAAATAATATTGAGGCTATCGTGGCGCAGTAGGATAGCATCTGACTGTAAACGCGATTGATTGTGCATTCGATTCTCATTCGGGGAATTAATTATATTTAAAATATTTTTATATCTCCATTCTGGTACCTAAGATAAAACGCGGCGTTCAGTTCCGCCACTCAACACGCAATGTCTCGATTTCGGGCGGAAAATGGAGAACGGAGTGTCTTGACACCAGGTTCTTTCTGCTATGCAGTGAAAAGCGTGACGCTGAAGAAAAACAACAATTCTAACACTCCATTTCTATATACATATGTGATATTATGCTGATCTTACAGTTCCACTTTAGATATTCCAGATCAGTTTTATTTTAGAATTAAATTAATTATAAATTATCTTGTCTTTTAGACTTCCACATTAGATGTACGAGTCGATTTATGTTTTAAGCTTTACGCTTTTCCTGCGTAAGCAAAGAAGCCAGTGGCAGTCCATTCTCTGAATTAGATATATTGTGTGTTGAATGGCACAACTAAATTGTAAATAAAATTTCCAATTTCTTTTTTATTTTCGTTTAATAATCATAGGTAGGTGCATGTTGCAATATATATACCTAATATGAAATTTAATAATGAATAAAAAACTTTCATACAAGAAGAATAAATGTATTTGATTTATTCTCTTCCCACAGTCATGGCAAGTTTTTTCAATTTGGTTCTATCTACTTTAGCCGTGGCTGTTGTAGGAAATTCCTGTACGAATATAACTCCTCCCCTCAACTGCTTCGTATCTGTCAACGAGTCTGTAAAATATATTTTGTTAACATTTTTTTTTAAAGTGTTATTCCCACACTTAGGAAATTGAAAAAGACATATTTAGAAAACGTATAAAAATTTGAACGCAGCGGGATTTTAATCCGCACCTCTTGCAATCCGTTCAAGCGCTCTGTCCGTTAAGCCATGCGTTCTACATCCGCCTACGTTTAAATTCCTACATATATATTTATATTATTATACAACCTTCTTTTTCCAGCTTCACGCTTAATCCACATAGCAGGGTAGTCAAAGAGAAGCTAGTGTCAAGACACTCGTTCTGCACTTTTCGCCTGTACTCGAGACATTGCGTGCTGCGTGGTGGAATTCAACGTCACGCTGTCTTGTTTATCAGAGTAGAGAAATGAATATAATGTTTATAATGAAATGAATATAATGTTTTCACGCAGTGGGTATTGAACTCACAACCAACCCCGATTACAGTCTCGTAAAGTTGTATCAAAAACCTTGTAATGGTTTATTTACAATTTATTTAAGTCACATGATAAGATGATAATAAAAACAACTATTGCTTAATGTGTGTACTAATTTAGAGTGTATTTTTTATGTATCTTTTATAGTAAATACGTACTTTTAACTATATTTTTGATATCTAATGCAGTTATATTGTAATCGTCTTTTGCTATTACGACAGCTACTGGTAAGTCTCCACATTCTTCATCGGGAATGCCAGTCACCGCTACGTCTATTACACCCGGATGTTTCATAATTACACTTTCCAGTTCCGTAGGTGACACCTGAAATGTATGAATACAGTTATTGTTTATCCCATTATATTCATGGAATACATGAGAGTCTCTCAGATACGTTATTATAGTTTTTAGAAAAGTGACTGTATAATTTAGTACAGTTTTATCTTTTTTTAATACTATATGACATTGCATCACGTTTACGCGTAAAATTTAAACAAATTTAGAAACAATCACATCAAAATTAATTCTCAGTTAGATGTTGATTTATACCTGATGATTCCTATATTTTAGTAGAAGCTTCAAGCGATCTACGAAGTAAAAGTTGCAATATTCGTCTCTGTATACAATATCTCCGGTTTTGAGCCATCCATCTTCATCAAAAGCTAATTTAGTCATTTCTGGATTATTGTAGTATCCCTAAAATATAACACAATTAATTATCATATAAAATTACACTACTTACATATTGTTTTTATCACTATATCCAAATATTTAAGTTTGAAAATTGCTATTGATGTACAATGCGTATATATTTACCTTGCTAACAACAGGCCCTTTCAGTCGCAATTCGCCAGGTGTGTGTGGCAGAGTTATAGTTTCGTTCGTTTCCACATTAACAATCTGAAAAAAAAATCTATGAAGTGTGTCAGAAATTAATCGAAAATTTCTCATTCCAATTCCTCCATTCTCAAAACATAATTTATACCTCTACCTACCTGTATACCTACCTCGCTATACGAGAAGCATGTGCGTGAAAGCTGCTAAGGGATACATTTATATCACACAGGTTTTTACTCTATCGCTAACAAAAACCTAATTCATTATATTCGTGGTATACAGAATTTCACGTATATTTAGAGTGTAAATATCATAATTAAACTAACTTTATATTCTAAATAACAAAGAAGTTTTCCAAAGGAGTTTCGAGGCGAATATGCTGGCACGGCGATCAATCCAGCTGTTTCTGTCATACCATAACCAACTTGAATGTGTGCTTGCGGTGCTACTTTCTAAAATAATTGAAAAAGCCTTTATTTTTTAATTATATTTCTTAATTTAATTGTATTATTACTATCTTAGTGCACATAAAGCATTTTATTCTATGAGAATGTACTATACAATAAAAGTAGGTATTGAAATAATCACTAAGGCAACAACTTTTTGTCTCGTGTAGGTAAAATTACACAATTTTTAAATATAGGTATATTTTGGCAGGTGCCTTTATTTTATTTTATTATTTAAATATATAAAATGGTCCACATTTAATAAGTCCATAGAGTTTGTTATATACGAGTATATGATACTTACACTAATTTCATTTAATAGTTCCTCTGACACTGCGCTGCCTCCCACCAAAATATGTTTCAGGGAAGAGAAATCGCCATTATTTTTGTCACAATATTTTAACAAACTGTTTAGGAATGTAGGACTTATTATAACGAATTCCGGCTACAAAATACAAATGTAAGTCATTGAGGAAACTGTAAATGAGCTCTAAGGTATGTTTTAATTGAAATTAGTATGAGTTAAAGTAGACAATTATTTAAAAAGGACATTGTGGCACAGTGAGACAGCGTGTTACTGAGAATGAGGGTGGTTGTAGGTTCAATTCCCAATCGGAGCACCGATTATAGATAAAAAAAAATATTTCTCCATTCTGGTACTTGGGTACAGCGCGCATAGCGCGGCGCACATAGCGCGGCGTTGAGTGGATTTCAGGCAGAAAGTGGAGAACAGAGTGCCTTGACACTAGGTTCTTTCTGAATATGAAATGCTCATGACGATATTCATATACTCTCTCTGTCTTTAAATATTAAATATAAAACTACCGGATGGGATGGAAAATGGGGGGGGGAGCAATACATCCAGATACATCTAAAAAAGGGAGGAAGCTCAGCGCGGATCCATGGATTTCGTCAGTAGCGCGATGTCGTCTGAATATAGGGCCAGGACCGTATTATCCCGGACCGGGACGTTATTAGTATACAGGGACTATAATGTCGGGGACAGTATGCTGCCCTGTGGAACTCCTGCAGAGATAGGGAAGCACGCGGAGATATCGCCGTTACTCGGAACGTGCGGTCGCGGCGGAAGGCAGCCAGGATTCGTGTGAGGTGCAGGGGACGCTGATGTTCAACACCTTGAAGAGACGGCGGCTGCTGTAGATTCCTTCCCGTCTGCAGTGGCTACGATGTGGTCGACCACTCTCGCTACCACTAGGGTCGTTGAATGGCCGCTCCGAAATCCAAACTGTTCGGGACGTAGATGTAGGTGCGCCTGGATGAGAGGAGAGGTAGTAGCAGCTGAACTGAACCAGCTTGGATGACGCACTGAGTAGCATGATGGGGTGGTAATCTGCGGGGATGCGCGGCTTGGAGATTATGATGACCAGGCCCTCTTTCCACGACTGGGGGAAGTATCTCAGGCGCAGAATTCCGTTGAAAAGCCTGGTCATGGCTGCGATGGGTTTCCTCGGTAAGTATCGCAAGGCTGTATTGGTGACCCCATCGCTGCCCGGGGGTTTTTAGGCCTTCAACGACTTGATTGCCATCTTCACCGCTGATGGCGAGAAGAATGGTGATCGCACACCGTATATTCCATTCTGCGATGCACGACTGGACAGAGGCTGGGGTTGGGGAGGTCGGTTTATTTTCGACTGTAATAACTATATTATAGAATATAAATAAATCATGGCTTAATCTTACTTTATACTTTTTTACAAGGAAATTAACATGTTCCGGAGTTGTTGGAGCTGATGTCTGCACTCGTGTGTATTTCACTATCGGTGACATTATGAATTGAAAGATAGCCGTTATCCATTGAAGAGGCGATACAACCAGGCAAGAATCGATTGGTCCTGGAAACTTTTTGTGACAAAACCTGAAAAAATAATACCGTTGTATATTTTTAATGTTTTTAATACTTAGTTTTATTTTGATAAAAGCTAAGCAAACTATAATTATTACTGTAAAAATTAACTTAAACATAGCACCTCGTGGCATCGAATTTAGTTAGGCAATAAGACTAGGTTTTAAAGACTAAGTATACATATTTCACAGATACTTTTAATAATAATTGGCATAAAGGATTGTGGGAAAAATTTATTTATTTTTATAAGCAAATGTAATACTAGTGGAAGTAGACCACAGACTTAATAGAATAATTCTGAATAAAAATAAATATTTATAAACCTCAGTTCTACAAATTTATTAATACGTGAAGCAAAAACTCTGTACTATTTTTTATGAAAACCACGTTAATGGAGGAGTATGAAATTTGGCATAATTATAGTTTATAAAAGAACGATAGAAAAAGTGCAGAATAATAATATGTTTTTAAATTAGGCAAATACATTAAATTAACAAATTTTAAATTAAATTAATAATTAATAAATGTTACACACACTACCATATGTGTAATATTGTCTACACGTCTGTATAAAGTGACATACATGTTATCTGTTACTTAAATGGTATTTACTCGGATACCATAATTTTAAAAGCCAGATTTAAAGCTTACGCCTTAAATCTTATTATTTATAAAGTACTTACAAAACGCTAGGAAAGTTCAACAGTACATTTTCATGTGTCAACATAACTGATTTAGGTACACCAGTAGATCCACTAGTGGCACCCAATATTATATTTGTCTCTTTCGGGTCGAAGTCTGCTGGTCTAAAATTCAAATGTATAAAGTATGTATATATTAAACCATTACAAATTTTATTATAAAAAATTTGAACACAGCAGAATTTGAACCTGCGCCCTTTTGGAACCCGTCCAAGAGCTCTGACCGCTATCCGACTTCGTTGAAATTTATGTACGCTTATTACAATTTATTTTTTTTGTTGTTAGCATGCGCCCATTGAAAACCGTTCAAGCGCTCTGGCCGCTTAGCCATGCGTTCTACATCCAGTTGCGTCGAAATTCTTATACGCTTATTACAACTTATATTTGTTGTTAGCATCTCTGTAGAGAGATTTTTACAAATTCTGCTACCTAAAAGATTATTCTACGAACAATCGTCTGGCAAGAGAGAATGCTGCTTAATTAATATTTTTAGCATTTTAAAATTTTATTAACGCAAATTAAAAAAATATAGATTTAAATATTTTTATACATTTTCTAAAAATATTATTTTCAACCTCCTTATTGTATGAATGACACTTTAAAATGCTAAAAATATGAATTATACCTATATTATCTTTAATCTTTAAAATACCTATTTAAAATGAATTTATATTTTACACTCTCAAGTAATATGAGCAATTTTATTTTAACATGTTATATTGAAAACGTATTATAAAATTTTACAGCTTGACTAATGGAAGAAGAATTTTAATAATTTTATATCAGTAGTTCATTAGAGGCCATCGTGGCGCAGAGAGACAGCGTCTGTCTGCAAACGCGATTGGTTGTGGGTTCGATCCCCACACGTATAAATGATTATCATTTCTTCGCTGGTACAAGACAAACGCGGCGTTAAGTTCCGCCACTCGACTTCGGGCGGAAAATGCTGAACGGCGGGTCATTACTGGAAGGGGCAAGCGTTAAGCGGCAAATAGAAAACATTTATAATAAAAATTAATCAGTATCACACTTGAAAGTTTCTACTGTAGCACCATCAGAATATTTGTCTACAAATTCTGAAAAACTCGTGTTCTCTTTTTTCTCTCCAAACGTTACAATGTGAACCGACATGTTCAACAGTTTCAAAGCTTCTTCCACATTTTTCACGTTGAAATTCTCACAGAATATTATTTTAGGTACAAGGCTCTTCAATGTATCTCTCAACTCATCTAAAAAACAAATTATAAATATTTACGCACAATTTAACAAGATATGCTAATCAATTTAAAAATTGATAAATATGTATACAAATTTACAAATCTCGTTTTCTTAAACGAATAGTATGCTTCAAAAATAAATTGAATAAGTTAAATAAAAATTTTTTTTTGGATTAATATTTTCCAAAAAAAATCAAGAAACCTCTAAACATTTAAAACTTATTAAAACAATAGGTGTTTACTTACATACTTCTAAATGCATGTCTATTGGCGCCACGTTAAAACCTAAGTAAAAAGCAGCGTACATAGGTATTGTAAGTTCAAGGTGATTTTGGGCCATAATAACGACTACATCTTGATACTTTAAACCTATATTCCTAAGACTTGTAGCGCATTGTACTGATCTTTCTAGAGCAGATTGGAATGTTTCTTTCTTATCAGTCGCACCGTCTACCTGCCAACAGAAGACCTTAATATGATATAATTGTGGAAATTGCCCCTGTGGATATTGGAATGTCTGGACCATATTTATTAATACCGACATCCAATGTGCCAGTTTTAATATATTTAGAAATTATAGTTCTGTTTGCTATTTTTATGAGTTTAAAACTTAATTTTGATAGTTATGTACAGGCAGACAAGTTAGACCGACCTATATAAGTGCTAGTAGCAAAGCTGCAAACAACAGCTAGCTGCAAACAACAGCTAGTATTCTACATTACATCAAAAATAAAATATTATCTACGTTATCGAAGTTTATGTACAGATTAATCATAGGAAAAAAATATTAAAATTAATGAACCACGGACTGTACCCAGTTTGTACAAACGTTGTAAAAGTAATTTAATGATTCTTAAACACTAGCTGAAAAACAAAGTTTCTTATTTCTATTACTAATATTTTGTGTTATTTCCACACTTGCTTGAAAACATTTTAAGAAAAAGTATGCTTGTTGAAAACCGTCCCAGCGCTCTAACCGCTAAACCATACGTTAGTTTTCGACGCAGCTGGATATAGAACGTATGGCGATCTGATTTTTAATCAGATCGCTAAGAACTCAAAGCAGCGGGCTCGAGTGCCGCTACGTTCTAATTATTAGACGATTTCTAAATATCCTTTTCTTTTATATAACTTAAAAAATTACGGACTTCTTAAAGTAACTTTGAACTCCTATCTCGCCCCTTAAGGGGTAGAATTTCCGTAGGGTTAGTATTTACTGACTTTTAATCATTAGTCCAAATATAAAATTTCATTTCTCTAGCGTCATAACTGACGAACTTCCATAGAAACTTTCAACATCTATTTCGCCATCTCAGGGGTAGAATATATTATTATATAGGTATCTTCATATTTTTAATCAGTAAATCAAACTCAAAATTTCATGTTCCTTACTTTACAAATGACGGACTTTAGTTCGTAAACCTTATTGTCTAATACCTCCAGAAAAAACCCTACCGACTAAAGATCGTGAATCAGGCACTTGTTTTATAAATATAGATTAGTGGACCTACCTGCATTAATAAGTCTGGAGTATCCTTAAAACTTCTGAGTATTATTTTTCCCACATGGTATCTATCACTCGCTATACCTGATTCCGCTACTACTCTTGATGTTAGTTCGTTCAGATAAAACAATATTGCGTTTGAAAGCATTTTAATGATGTCTTGGGAATAAAAGATGTTTTCAAATTTGAAATATATTTCAGTCTTAATATTTGTAATAAGCTATTTAATTTTAACCCTCTTTAGTTGATATTATTACATGCTACTAAAATAGAATTACAAAATTTTTAAAAATAGAATTACAAAATTAAAAGAAAAAAAAAACTAAACGAACTCAATGAACATTTTATAACTTAGAATTGAACAACGCTAGGAACTGTCACAGCTAGCTGAGAAAGTCATAATTTATACTACACGAATACAAGCTGATAATGTATCAGAAGCAATATGACGCCACTAATGTACTGTCATGAAACACAAGCTCAATTAAGAAAATATTAATAAAAATATATGATTTTTTCATGATATCAGGAGTGGATGGAGTAGTTCTCACCTTATTTAAATAAAGTGCGATATTTCCGTCGCGTAACACTCCAAAGTTAAGTAAGGAGTTCAAAACATTATAAGTGTATATGAACGATTTTAATGCAACGTTGAAAACCTACTTATAATGCATTTTTAAACTTTCAAACCAGTTATAATTTTAACTTAAAGCAACTGAAATTAATTGAAATAAAATGAAATTTTGTGAAGCATATTACACTAAAGCAGAGCAAATATAATTACTATTAACATAAACTAAAGTTTACTTTAGTTTATGTTAATAGTGATTAGGTTATGTGTACTTTAGTACGCAAGTATATAATGTATGTGTATTTTGACTTCAAGAAATTTCTTTGAGATTATTCTATAAATAATAAACTATATACTAGAACTAGACTAAGGTGGTAAACAGCTACACTATTAAAATACATATTTAGAAAACGTATAATTTTACGTAACGTTTTACGTATACATCATTCAAAAAAATATATAATTAACTACTGTTATATAATTGTCTTAATATTGTAATTATATATATAGTTACATACATAGACTTGTAAATAGTTTAAATTCATAAATAGAATTTTTTCTACAGTCTATACCATATACCTGTAGAAAAAATTCTGAGTAGAGACGTGTCAAAGGGTTATCTTTGTAAAATATAAATAATTAAAACCTGAAACTAGCGGATAAAAAAGTTTCATGAAAATCTGTCCAGTAGCTTATGTGTGAAAAGCGAACAAACAATCAAACAAGAATTTAAAAATCGTATATTTAACTTTTCATACTTTAAAATAACGTTCTTATGAATTTTAACTTCGTCTTTTTGTAAATTTGTCGTGTCAGATCTCTTTTTGCAGCAAAAAAACGTAATAATTAGGCATTTTCAAAATGCGTTGATCCACAAGTGTCTAGTGAATAGTCGGGTTGCAACTAGTTTTATTATTCGCGTAGGACCATGGACTTGTACTTTGACAGAGGGGTACGCCACCAACGTATGGGTACTCCCTTCCGTGTTGCTCTAAGGTATAACCTACCTTCTAAGTAGATCAAATTATAAGGGAATATTTACAGGCCATTCAGGTCTTGTGCCCACATGATAAAGACGAAATTGAAAAAAAAAAACGGAATATAAACGAATTATATAGTCGCCGTCATGACGCAACGAAGAAATTTTCCAAATATAATTGTGCAGTAACTGCACTCGAATTACAACGAAGATGTTGTAACTAACTAACTGAAACGTGTATGTGAACTGACCTTATTTAGGATAGGTTTGAAAAAAGAGAAGCTCACACAGTGTCTTAGATGAAAAACGTGTTTCTTCTGTCTTCCGAGGCCGAAGATGCATGTAGCTTTTGCATATGTGGCTGGATTACATAATTTTAATAAATTAATGTAAATTCTAAATATTCTTTATTCAAATAGACTTTTACAACCATTCTCTCTTTTCTTCACCTTTAGCACAAAAACTACTGGAGGGACTACAATGAAGCTTTGTTTGTTATATAGCTATTAGTCCTATGAAACATATAGAGTATAATTTATTTTGAAATTCTAAATAACTTTTGCTGCCAAGTAAGTCTAATCCATAATAGATATTAATATATTGCCGTAGGAAAAGTTAGGTAAAATAATGACCACTTTCTGTTTGTGACATAAAACGAATCGTACATCTGGAGCACCTTATATGAAAACGTGGCAGCCTAACTAAATCTTAACAAATATAAATATATCGTCTCAGAAACATTTTCATGTTCAGCGTGATGGGGACTTTCTAAAGATTTCTCGAAAAAATCGAGAAGGATACTCGAGAAGATACGAGAAGATCTCTTTGCAAAAGTACTGCTATTCAATAAGTAAAAATAATAACACTGAAAAGTATACATTACAAGCTATATTATTTTTATTTTATAGTACCTAAAAAATATATCAATTGAGTTAGTTAATATATAAATAACTAAAGCTAAAAAACGTAAAATAATACTAAGTAACACACCAATACTAAGCAGAAATTTCGTCCTGAAATTCCTTCTCTGACATAGAAGAAGATGCGTAGGCCAGCTCGTTTGTTTAATATAATTTACAATGTAATATGATTCCTCCAAGTGAGTCTGTACTACTCTTAACCATCGAATTCAGTCAGATACGTACTAACTACATCATTATGGCGTCAACCTTTAAAATTAAATAAGCGGAAGACCTATATAAAATAAGAGAAACTCGTAATTAAAATATTTTATTGCATACAAACAAAAGTAAACAATTGATATAATTATATATATATTTAAATCAACAAAATGGTTCACACCTTTTTCATTGTTATAGCGAGTTCTTTTAACTTTTGTCTATCAATTTTTGATGTGGAAGTTGTAGGAAACTCTTTCACAAATATCACACCTCCTCTCAACTGCTTCGTATCCGCTAATGATTCTGCAAAGCAGAATAACAATAGTAATTTCTGTGGTTTATAGCCTATTATTTATAGACAAATTTTATAAAACAATTAGTATATACCAATTTAGATTTTTTGGAAATAGCGAATTTATATTAAATTCATCAAATGTTATATTTCATGGGTCATGCTACTTTAAGCTTGTTTAACATCACTACTAATATTTAGTTCTATCAATCTTTGCTTAGACTGAGCCTTTAATTAGATACTTAAGTACTGTTATTAAATAATAATTATATATGTCATATAAAAACCTATTTCTTATTTTTATTAGCTTCAAATAATTTACTTTACATTTTATTTATTTTGACTATTAACGTAAAGTTAAATTAACGTAAATGTCTAATAATAACTTTTTCTAATTCCACAGGAGAAATCTGAAATATTTTCATGTTACCAAAAATATTATTAATTCTACAGTATACTTTGCACAAGAAAATATAATGAGGCGAGGCTGAAATCCAGTGAGATCTTAATTAAAAAAGACTATAATTAGCGATTGTATATCATTGACTTAATACAACTGACTGCCTTATTAGTAGGTTTTCATTATATATTTACCTGATGACTTTTATATTTTAGTAATAACTTGCAGCGGTCCACGAAGTAGAAATTATAATATTCATCTCTGTATACGACATCTCCGGTCTTAAGCCAGCCATCTTTATCAAACATAGCTTTAGTTGCCTCAGAATCATTATAGTATCCCTAAAAATGTTATTAATATAACTAATTTATTGAGAAAAAGTTTAATAAAGAAAATAATATTTAAGAACACCCATTCAATATCTGTATTGCGTACCTTAAAAACACTCCGTCCTCTCAGCAAAAGTTGTCCTATCACGTTTGGCTCATCAATAGTTTTATTTGTTTCTAAACTTCGAATCTGATATAATAATAAACTTAATTTAGTTTTTACTTAGAATTCTCTTTTAAATGAGTATAGTATGGCTACTGACATATATGATTCCATTAATCAATTTCATCATCAGAGGCCATCGTGGCACATTGGGACAGTTTCTGACCACGATTGGTTATAAGTTCCCCATTACAGGGAACAAGACAAAGCACGTTGTGAAGTTCCGCCACACACAATGTCTAGTACTAGGTTCTTTCTGACTACCCTTTTATGTAGGAAAAAGTATGAAGCTGTAATGATTGGATTATAATCACTACAGCTACAGATTAGAATGTATTTCAAAGTAAATTCCTAGCCAATTTCTAATAGTCTAACTAATTTCACTTCGCTATTCTTAATGGCACATGATTCAAGTATGTTAATGTAAAATTTTAAAGATTACTATTAAGTGCACTTATATAATTTATCTATATATATTTTGACTGTATTGCATGTGTACTTGGAATAGTATCATTGTAGCTATTACTAACAAACCTTTAAAAATAAATAAATAAAAAAAATTGTATATAAAAATAACTTAAACAAAATAAAATTGATGATAATGTCTATACCATATTTAAGCAGTTAATTTATAACGTAAATAAAATTATTATTTCAAACACATTATGTGGAAATGATTATATTCAAATAAGTTTCATTCGCTGTTCGCTGATGCAAGAAAAAAAGCTTTCAAGATTTTTTATTAAATAATATAAACTTACTTCGAACAGTAAATGACCAACAGGTTTTCCAATGGAGTTGCGTGGTGAACATGCAGCTAATGTAAATAATCCTGCTATTTCTGTCATTCCATAACTGACTTGCACATATGATTTAGGTGCTACTTTCTGTAAATGTTAAGGGAAAATTATAAATAATATAATAATTTATTTTCGTTTATTTAAAATTGAATGTCAATTAATATTGGTGTTAACTGAATGAAAAGCTCAGAAAAAGTGTTAGCTACACATTTTATAATGACAAGAGACTGGGTCTTGCGTTAGTGGTGCCAGGGCTGTGACCTCTGACCGTAGTTTTCTACTCTGTCCATAAATATGGACCGGTCCTTAGGGTGGGCCATAGGCCCAAAACTGGAAGTGCCCCGAGAGAGCCTGGAGATGTGAGATTAGGCGAGTCTTAGTGCCGAGACACACCATTCCTCGATTCCTGCCCAAACTCTTGGCATTGTATGTTAAATGGCGAAACTCACCGCCGCGCTTTGTCTTACCAGAACGGGGAAATTAAAATGATTTAAATACAATATTTTCTCCTGTTTACTGAAACACTTCGGCAAGATAATCTCTATGATGAATGGCATGATTATGAAAGGTATTATAAGTGTAAATAACAATTTGTGTATGATATAGATAGTATGTTAGAATATTTAATAAACATACTATTACATAATTGCTAGTTTTGCTAACATACTAACATTTAAATCATTTAAGAGTTTCTCGGATACATTACTTCCACCAATGAGGATATATTTCAATGCATTAAGGTCGCTCTTCTCAACTTCACATTGTTTTAGTAAGCTCGTCAAGAACGTAGGACTCAGTACTACAAATTCTGGCTGGAAACAAAAAGAAAAATATTAAGACGATTAAACCCTTCCCATATCTCCTTAAATGAAAAACCTGCTTTTTCCCGAATAGCAGGGTAGTCAGAGTGAACCTGTTATCACGATACTCCGTTCCCCACATTTCGTGATGAGTGGCGTACGCATAGTTTTAACGCTGGCTGGATTATTTCTGAACAAGTGCAGAATCAGATTAAGACATATATGCAACTTAAGAGAGAACCAAAACCACCGTGCACACGTTCTAACGCATCCTTAGCATTAGAGACATGGCCGTTTAAATCCCTTTCAACTACTATTACTTCGGTAGTCGGTATAGCTCGTAGAATTTCTTCATAATGCTCCCAGAATGTCCTTTTCGGACACACTCCAGCCCGCCTGGGGAGCATAGGCGCTGATTAAGTTAGTTATTACACCCCCAATCAGCACCTTTACCCGCATCTGGCGATCTCGGCGACGGTCGACTTCGTGGAGACTATTCCGAGGCTCTTCAGAGAGCACTTCCGGTTTTATCTGAAGGCGATGAAGTGCCCGTACTTGACACGTTACGCATATCATTAATCAAAAAATTGTAATTCTATACAAACTTAGCTTTGCGGCACGTGGACCATACTATAAGTATACCCCAGAAACTATAATTGAAAACGAATTTTATAAATTATACTTTTACAGAGCTATATTGACTGATAAAACTGTAGTGTAGATATCACACTCATAGATAAAGTAAATAAAACCGCACAAATAATAGGCATTGCAATATATAATTCGCATAATATACAAAATGCTTTTAAAAAAAAACTTACTAAATATGAAGATTTCAAAAATGTAATAATAATTAAAGAAAGTAATAATAGTACCCATTGCCATTTCCACAACAGGCGTTTTTCCCAAAAACCGCAATTAGTCTATAAAAACACTTGATTTTGCATTTCACATTTTTTTAATTCATTTTTTTTTGCGGTCAGGCGACCTCTGTCTGTGATGGTCAATTAAATAACTGGTTATGTAAACCGAAAAAAATGTTAAAAATATATAAATATATATATATATATATATTAATTGCGGGTTTTATATATATAATAACAATAATAATCTAATATTCTTCCATTCCATGCTGAAAAGTAAAAAGGAACGTATTGAATAGGTACCAAAGACTTGCCTTATATTTCTGCAAAAGGTAACTGACGTGCTCCGGTGTTATTGCAGCCGATGTTTGTATTCGTGTGTACCTAATAATAGGGGACAATACGAACTGATAAGAAGCTGTGATCCATTGAATAGGTGATATAACCAAACTGTCTTTGAAGGGACATGGAAATGAAGAGCAGCAATATCTGAAATAATAAACCACTAAACAATCGTATAGTATATCGTATACCTCATCGAATAGTATAATAATCTAATAACCAGCTAGCTTACTCGAGTACGTGTTCATTCGGACAGATTAACAAGCAAGCACACAATACAAGGTAGATTTTAATTTCACTTTTAATAAGTATAATGTGAAATTTAATGAATGACAGGCAAAGGTTATATATAAATAACAAAATTATGAAGCAATATTACGCACGATACGTTCACTAAATAAAAGAAATTCGAATGCCGTTAAATATTTTCATACTAATTCACTATACAACTAGCATTAAGTCTTCACGCGTTTCCTGTATTTAATTAAGTGCTTACGAGTGACCCAATGATATTTATAGGGTTAATCTAGAGTCTATATTTCTATAATATATATAAAAAAATCTCCGCTACCGAGTGACTGTACAGTTTTAGCCACAAAAATTACATGTGAAAATCGACAATTGGTGAGCGAAGCGAAAAGGAGGCAGGAGGAGGGAACCACTTAGTATCAAACATAAGCGTTAGAAGATTTGAACCCCGAAATATTCTCACATACACTGGCTACAGCGACAGATTCTATACATTTATTATATTTTTTAATATAAAGGTGTATTACTTACAAAAAATAAGGAAATCCAACATTTACATTTTTATGTGTCAAAGAAACAAATTTAGGTCGCCCTGTAGATCCACTGGTTGCTGCTAATAGCAAAACTGTCTCTTTGGGGTCGAAATCTGTTGGTCTGAAATATGTGTAAATTTTTAATTATATATCATAAATTGGCGCGGCCAATAACGACGACATACGGACTGTCGATTTTACATTATATATAAGCATACTATGCTACATATTTTTATTACTAATATAACACGTAACAATAATAAACAAGAACAGCTAATTTCAAAAACAATATACGTTTTACCCGCTGGTTTTCTCGCGCTAATGTCCTTGAATTACTGCATTTATAATATTAGGAATGTCATCTCAACATTTTCTAATTCTAATTCATCAACAGACAATAATACTTTAAAAATAAAAACTATTGGTTTCATTTAAAATGAACACTGATTTTATTGCTTTTTATCAATTTTAGTCCACTGCGTACTTATGTGTAGTAGTTTATAAGGCTAATTTGAATTTATTTTTATATTTTACCATACTTAAAATTAGGTTTGCAAGTTACATAAAACGTACTTAAATGTGTCCACTGTGCTACTATCAGAATACTTGTCCAAAAATTTAGAAAACTTCATGTGACCTTCTTTCTCTACAAATGTTACAATATGTGGGCAAAAATTTAACAACTGCAAAGCTTCTTTGACAATGTCCACTTTGGAGTTTTGACAAAATATTATTTTGGGAGTTATACGTTTTAATGCATCTCTGAGTTCATCTGAAATAAAAAGATTCCATATATTTCCTTTTGAATAGTGTATTTTTCTTATCAGAAATATCGCAGTATTCATAATAATAATAAAAATTATTTACTGTACATCCACAAATAGAAATAAAAAACAGAAAATAAGTAAAAGAAATAAAAAAACATGCGAAATGAAAAACAAAAGAATATACAAAAATACTGGTCCTTATCGCTTAAGTAGCGATTTGTTTCAGGCATAGGAAATAGCAAATTAAGTATGGAAAAGTGTGAACAAGAAACAAAAACAATAAATTTTTCGTAAGATGTACTTGTATACATATATATAAATATAGACATACACGCATACATACATATATGAAATCTACATGTAACAAAAAACAAAAAATACACATAATCACAAATGACAAGTCCAACAACGTAGTAGAAAGAAACAGTATTCTGAAATATTTAATATATTTGTTTCTTTTTTCAGTTAACCGCTTATTTCCGCATACCAAGGTAGATTAACATAATGTCAAGACACTCCGTTCGCCACTTTCTGTCAGAATTAGGCGGTGGGAATCGAACCCACAACCAATCACGCTCACATTCAGACGCTAGACCACTACGCCACGCTGGTCTCTATATAATGGGTTAATGTTTAAATAAATGATCTCGATGAATTAAGAGTATGTCTCACCGAACGAGATTATGGGGGTAAATGCTACTAAGGCCGTCCAACATGCAATCATTAACTGGGTGGAGTGTTATACGGTATGACTTATTATGTCCTTTACCTTTCACACAAAAGGCAGAAAATGCGTATTTTTTATAAAAAAAATGTTTTTATCTGTCCCAACTCGCATTTATGTTAGCGCAGTTTTTTTGCAGCTTCACACTTTCACCCGCATAACACGGTAGGACAGGCAGTCCTTTTTTTAAATAAATTGGATATTTAAAATTACTTATTACTAAATACTTACAAACTCCTAAATTTATGTCAATCCCAGCTACAATCAAACCTGAATACATAGAAGCATACAATGGTATAGTTAAATCTAAATGATTAAGCCCTATGATGGCAACAATATCTTGGTATTTTAGGCCTATATTTGTAAAACTCATGGCACATTGCACGGATCGTTGGACAGCTGATTTAAATGTTTCCTGTTCATCTGTAGCACCATCTACCTGTGGTGTAGTGTAATAATAAATAAATTTAAAAAGTAAATTAAAAGTCAGAATGTAAACGCAATTACTTGTGGGTATTACCAGCCACTCAGTTCCACTCAGGGGAATGTTTATATTTAAAAATATTTTAATTATATACATTCTCCCGATTTCAATAGTTGTGGCGGGTTTCAAAATACATGATTTTATACAAAAATGCGTTATAATTATTAGATTAATTTGATATATTTTAGTAAATGATTATTAATCATATTTGTTTTCTACAGTACTGTAACAAATACACTGCGCTAAATTTCATACTCCTCCATAAGCATAATTTTCGTATATAGATATGTGGATCAGATAAATGTAATTTTTTCACATTTAACCCACATTAAAATTCTTTTTTAATTATATATGGTAAAATAAAATATCGTAATTAAATGTATACAATATATTTCGAAAATAAACGATACGGGATAAGGTTACTAAAATTTTGCATAGCACTTATATCAATAAATATATACAAAATCATTTCAAACAAGAGATTTGTATTTCTTAACATTTTTAAAATGTTAATTGAAACAGAAATTGAAATAGACATATTTAGAAAACGTAGCTGGATATAGAACGCTTATAGAATGGCTTAGCGGTCAGAGCGTTTGAACGGTTTTCAAGAGGCGAGAGTTCAAATCCTGCTGCGTTAAAAATTTTATACGTGTTCTAAATATGTATTTTTTAAGAGATTTGTATTATTTTTAATATTACCTGCATTATAAAATCTGGAGCGTTCTTAAAGCTTTTAAATAATATTTTTCCCATATGACACCTATCACTTGTTATACCTGATTCGGCAACCACTCGCGAAGATAATTCATCAAGGTAAGGTATAGAATCTGATAAAACTTTATGCATTTTAAAATTTATTACTGAACTACTTTATTTATTTATCTAGTTATATTATCTGCCTTACAGCAACTAGTATTCAGAACGAACTGATGCAGACATGTTGTACAGTAATGCCTTTCATCATTAACTATAATTTGTATATATATATATGGGCTCTTGGTTCGAAGTCCACTATTAGTAATATTTTAATTTATTCAGATATTTGCTATGTCTAATTTCACTCAGCTCGTGATCTATTTAAAGTGGAAGTAAGTAGTGTTTCCATTTAATTTAATTTACGGTGACGCAGACAAAATAAGTATCTGATAACATGGACACAAAAAATATGGACATGAAACCGCGATTTAGTTAATGGTATCTTATTTAATGAGGCCATCGTGGCGCAGTGAGACAGCGTCTGATAGTAAGATAGTTGTGGGTTCGATTGCCACTCGGAGGAATGATTACAATTAAATTATCTTTATTTATCCCATTTGGTAAGACAAAACGCAGCTTTGCAAACATTGTCTCGATTGCGGGTGGAAAGTGGTAAGTTTTGACCCTTAATTCTTCCCGGATACCTGGATATATTTCTCTATTTTCTAAAATTATACTTTTTAAAGGGTCGAAATAAATAAATATGACGTTCTTTTTATTAATAGGCCATATGCCAAGCGATAGTTATAGGGAAAATTTTGTGTGGTGGAAATATTTTGTATCTGAGCCCCGTAACTTAAGCCATTACGAAAAATCCCTGGATGGATATCGTTAAATTTTACAGAAAATAATCGATTGTAGTCTGACGTAGGTATATTCTATCGACATATCGTGGTTTTAACACGGTTTCGTTTGCACCTGTATCTATAAATGTAAGAAAATTTTGCAACACATTTTTGATGCACTTCATGATGTAGAAAATTTGAACATTTGTCCAGGTCAGACATTAACATATAATACACTATTAACAAAAAAATACTAGTACGAAAATCTATATTTGTTTAATTGTTTTTAATAATTTAATGACTAATTACTATTTATATTGTCAGGTCACAGGAGTTAAGTATATGAGCTGAAATTTTAATAAGAGTTTTAAAAACTATTATTATTAAAAAAGACTAAACATTTTCGAACAACAGCCAGTAACGCGCAAGCGGCGGGCGGCTATCGGCAAAAGTCAATTTAGAAAATATGTCGATTTTTTTGTCATTGCATCTAAATTTCCGACACATAAGATTAATACGTGGATTTTTCTCGATTTTTAATCATATTTTCTAACATTAAATAACAAAGTTAGACCTTTCACATTTAAGACAAAGTTTTTTTTCTTTTACACCTATAAAAGTATTTCCAACCTCTTAAAGACGACAGTTTTATATACATCATCGTAAAAAATAACAATAATTTTTGAATTGGAAGATCCAATTCAAAAATTAGAATCATTGTGATATAATCTTAATGTAACGAAAATGCATCACGCCAAATTTGTTCCTTATCACGCAAAAACTACTAAACTGATTTAAATGAAACTTTACATTTATTTAGCTTATTCAATCAGAATCATATAAAATAAGTTACAGTTATACGAACATATGTACGTTGTATAGTGGGATTTTTGTCATAAGTTATTTTAAATAAAAGTCGGCGACAACATAAAGATATTTTTTTTATGTGAAAGGCATCTTGGATATAATCCAACAGACTGAGCCCCAAATAAGTTAAGATGGTTACTGTTTTGACAATGATTATTGTGGAATATTTATACAAATTCTTATAAAAATTAAAACATTGACGGCCTTCAGTGCTTAATGTAGATTATCTTTGTAAAGACAAAGCTGTAAAGAAAAAATACTTGGTTTAAAAGTACACCAGTCATAACCTTTACTAATCAAATTCAAACTCAACCTTAGGCTTACCTATCTTTTTACTTTTTTATCAACACACCACGCTGGTGAAGGCGCAGGCGTAATCTAGGTTTATTGTCGCTACTAATATAAATAATTTATCATTAGTTATTTTTTAGTCTGTAGTATATATACTACGGACTAAATAATAATAACTTTACAATTAGCCTAATACTCCTACATACTGTATATTCATCTCATTCGGTGTTAGATTCCTTTTCTGAAGCTTCCCACATTTTTTAATCATGTTTCAGCAAGTCCAGGTGTAATATTCGAATACTTATTTAATATTAATTAGAATATTTTAAGAAAACCAAAGTATCAGTGCAGTCATTAACATATTTATTATTTAATGATTATTATGGCTATTTATCTTATTATTTAATGGCTATTTTACTTTTAATCATTTAGTTTTAAAATGGTGAAAAGGAAAAAGAATATAAAAAGAATGAAAAGTTCATAGGTTACAGGATACATCTTCGGTTTGAATCGTAAATATACCTAAAAGGTATATTTACGATTCAAACCGAAACCGGTGACCCTTCAAGCTACCTGCTTAACATCTATTCGATGGTATATCAATAGCTTCTCAATTATCGAATATATCTTTATATCGAATATATCTTCTCAATTATCGAATATAGATTCGATGTATTGTACTGTGAATATAGAACCATACTAACTCACGGCCATTTGTCATTTGTTAGCAGAAAGACATGTCCTAAAGTTACAGTTTAAATTTCGTTCTATGTATTTGGTAAAATTAAAATAAAAATGGACATTATATGACTTAGACTGTTAAATATTGTTGTAATTTGATTTAAATAATTGTAATATTGGAAAATTGTCTTCTTATTTTTATGTAATAAGATAATTTCCTAATAAAAATATGTGAGACATACGAGCGTAATTTATAGAATTCTGTAGAATTGAGAAGCTCCTATAATCAACAGTTAAGTCAGGTCAGGTCAGTTCAACTATATAGTGTCATGATTGTAAAATATTGATCTATTAGATCAATATACTTAAGTTTTTAACATGAAATGTAAATATTGGAAAGGAACATCCATATCAAAGGAGATAAGAATTGCGCATGTGCAATAAGTCATATAATTAATTTATTAAGTTATTTATACGTTGTATCTTTATTTTATCACGCAGAGCTTATAATATACGAACTTATTGTAATCGTAATAGAAACAATAATTAAAAAATTTTTTTTTTGTGATTCTAGTTTAATATATCATATCTATACTAATATTATAAATGCGAAAGTCTGTCTGTCTGTGATGCTTTCACAGCTAAACCACCGGTCAGATTTGGATGGAATTTAAAATGAAAATAGTTGAAGATCCAGGGTCCAACATAGGCTACTTTTTTTTTCAAAAATTACCCCCTAAATGCTTGAAATAGAGGATTAACTTTTATATGAAAAATCTAAACTGTTTCGCGGGCGAAGCCGTGAGCGGGTCGCTAGTTGTTAATATAATTAGACAGTAGACTAATAAACACTTGTGTGTACAAGAGTTTTTAGTGGACCAGTGGCTTTCTATTAACGCATAGCATGTAAGAGACACAGAAGATATTGCGTGAAATATTATTTTATTAATTTAATATAATAATAATGGTCGTCTGTGATTCTCCTCTGTTTATTAACATAAATAATTTATTCCGCATAACACTCCACCCAGTTAATGATTGCATGTTGAACGGCCTAAGGTCGTAGTTGTCAAAATATACCCCGAGTAGGATTTATATCCACCATAATCTCGTTCAGTGAGACATACTCATAATTCATCGAGATAATATATTTAGACACTAACCCATTATATAGAGACCAGAGGCGTAGTTGTGGGTTCGATTCCCACCACCTAATGTCTCAAATTCGGACGGAAAGTTGCGAACGGAGTGTCTTGACATTATGTTCTTCTACCCTGGTATGCGGAAAAAAACGGTTAACAAAAAAAAACAAATAAATTAAATATTTCAAAATACTGCTTCTTTCCACTTCCTTGTTGTTGTTGAAGTTGTTGGCCTTGTCATTTGTGATTGTGTGTATTTTTAGTTTTTTTTTATATGTAGATTTTATATATGTATGTATGCGTGTATGTCTTTATGTAAGTTTATGTAAGTTTACATGTATCTTTATATATATATATACAAGTATATCTTACGAATAATTTATTGTTTTTGTTGTTTATTTACACTATCCCATACATAATTAGCTATTTCCTATGCTTTAAGGTTGCCTGGAACAAATCTCTACTTTAGCGATAAGGACGCCTATTGTATACGTTACCAGTATTCTTGTTCTTGTATATTCTTTCGTTTTTCATTTCACATGTTTTCTTTTCACAAGTTACTCCACTCTACATTTCGTTCTAATTTTCTTTCTTTCATTTTAACCACAAAATTGTAGAGCTACGGACAAATTAATTTTAGAAACGACGTTTTTATTAGCTTATCTAACTTTGGGCTGCACTTTCCCGCGTACGATCTCATCTCGAGCTCCTTAAAGTGGGTTATTGAAATTCATCTGGAAAATTAACAGCTCGTTCACATTTAATTTTAAAGCTACGTTTAATTAAATGTACTGAATATTTATCTTTCTTTTGTTAATGATAGTAATTGTAAAAGTTACTGGCATTGAGATAATTTATTAACAATAGATTACATACTTATAAGTAGGCACATCAAAAGAGTTTTCATCTACAGTTAAAGAAAAATAAAGAAAAATCACCAATCTACACCACTAAGGCACCTTGCGTCAGCGTCTGAATAAGCTGTCAGAATAAACGCGGTGGTAGTGAGTTTGATCCCCACTCAGATAAATGAAAATATTTAAAGTTCCGCCGGCCAACATACAATGTCCTAAATTTGGGCAAAAAGCGGAAATGGAGTGTTATCACACTGTTCTATTTGCGTACCTTACTAAGAGGCATAGAATATAATATTTATATTACAAAATATAAGATATTTATACTAATGTAATAAAGCGGTAAAGTGGTTTGTTTGGTATGATCTTTGAAACTACAGAATGGATTTGAAATAGTACATGTGCTAAGCGCAGCCTTGAAGTAATACACATTTAAGTCACGGATCATATACTATTTAATAGCACGAGTGACATAAACCCGCGTATAATATTAAAACTATGGTAGAGGATACTATTACTATTTTAAAGGAAAACAAAAACTGCTACAACTAAATAATAATAGTTTTTTTTTACTATACAATTAACGTCAAAGCAGGTGAAACAATTGATATTGACATTATATCTTGCTGTAAATTTTCAATCTTCAAGTTACGGGTTGACATCGATTGAAAGGTTGGCGGTTGCAAATATTGATATTTTTTTAATCTTCAAAATAAACAGTAAGAAAATATCTTAATTAAAATTATTTATTACAAAGGAAAGTATTTTCTTAACAATTCCAATTATTTGTTGATGCAATATTCTAATAGTTTAATTTATTAATGTATAATTAGTTTCGAGAAAAACGCTTCAAATTCAATCAGGAAATATATTAATAAAAAAAATATTTATTAAAAAAGACATATTTAGAAAACGTATAAAAATTTAAACGCAGCGGGATTTGAACACGCACCTTTTGAAAACCGTTCAAGAGGCGCGGGTTCAAATCCCGCTGCGTTCAAATTTTTATACGTTTTCTAAATATGTATGTTTCAATTTCCTAAGTGTGTGAATAAAATTTTAAAAAATGTAAAAAAATATTTTTTTTTTTAACAATATTTTCATTCAGCACTAAAATGTCATTTATAATTTAATACCTTTAAACGTCAATTGTCATTCTCTCACTTTGTGTAAAAAAAGCCTTTTTAGGTCACGCAGAATACGGGCTTAGTTCACAGAGTGCTATAAAGTTATTTCTGATACTGAGTTATGTGCTGAGTTCAATTATTATCAGCTATTTATTTTAATAAAGATTAACGGGGATTATTACCAGTTACTTAATTTGTCACTTGATGGATCTCATTTTGAGATCGACTCTGACATTGATTTTATCATTTTTATTCGTCAATAATATGTGTTATATTTTGTAATTTTCTTTTAATGTATACTAGTGTGGAGAATGAGATTTTTTTTAGTTTTAAATAGTGATAAATAAATTTTTCAATAAAATTATTTGTGTTTTAAGGTTCGAGGATTCTCAAGTGATGTATGTATGCACTACGAAAATATTTTTGCATATTGTTACAATAAAAGGTACAAAAGGAGATATTTATATTTTAGTTTCTAACTCAATAAAGCAGTATTAATATTATAAAACGGAAAAGTAGGTTTACTTAAATTAACTTATCTGATTATTCTTTAAACTACCAAATGGATTTTTTGACTATTCTCCCGCTCCCGTGGATGTACAATAAATAATTTTTATTATTATTATTAATACTGCGATATTTCTGATAAGAAAAATACACTATTAAAAAGGAAATATATGGAATCTTTTTATTTCAGATGAACTCAGAGATACATTAAAACGTATAACTCCCAAAATAATATTTTGTCAAAACTCCAAAATAGACATTGTCAAAGAAGCTTTGCAGTTGTTAAATATTTGCCCACATATTGTAACATTTGGAGAGAAAGAAGGTCACATGTAGTTTTCTCAATTTTTATACAAGTATTCTGATAGTAGCACAGTGGACACTTTTAAGTATGTTTCATGTAACTTGCAAACCTAATTTTAAGTATGGTACAATATGAAAAATTACAAATTAGCCTTATAAACTACTACACATAAGTCCGCAGGGGTAGTCTACTAGGACTAGTTAAATAGATAAAAAGTAATAAAATCAGTGTTCGTTTTAATTGAAACCAATAGTTTTTATTTTTAGATTATTATTGTCTTTTGATGAATTAGAAAATGTTGAAATAACATTCTTAATATTATAAATGCGATAATGTGTTTGTTTGTTTGTTAGTAATAACATCCTACTTTAGATCTACCTATCAATATACGTAGGTACTACTGTAAAATGTTAAAAACAACAAATTTTCTAAAATATATTTACAAACGTTAAAATATATGCAAACTCAAAATATATGCAATATAGTCAAGGATATTTTTTTCATAAAAGAACATTATTGATACAAACTGGTGATGTTGGCGTATATGGACAGCGAAGTCTTTGAACATATTTTTTGGTATAGCTTCAAAGTATATTTACAATTAAGTAAAAGTTGATACTAATCCGTTTTTACTATGTTTTAAATTTTCAATTATATTTATTTCAATATTACTCGTAAGAGTAATTCTAACCTTTCTGGAAATTCATTATTTCATTTACTTTTTAATGATTATTGACTGTCACTTGTTGTACTGACTGATTATTCAAGGAGATTAACGCGAGAAAACCAGCGGGTAAAACGTATATTGTTTTTGAAATTAGCTGTTCTTGTTTATTATTGTTACGTGTTATATTAGTAATAAATGTATGTAGCATAGTATGCTAATATATAAAATCGACAGTCCGTACGTCGTCGTTATTGGCCGCGCCAATTTATGATATATAATAAAAAATTTACACATATTTCAGACCAACAGATTTCGACCCCAAAGAGACAGTTTTGCTATTAGCAGCAACCAGTGGATCTACAGGGCGACCTAAATTTGTTTCTTTGACACATAAAAATGTAATTGTTGGATTTCCTTATTTTTTGTAAGTAATAAATCTTTATATTAAAAAATATAATAAATGTATAGAATCTGTCGCTGTAGCCAGTGTATGTGAGAATATTTCGGGGTTCAAATCTTCTAACGCTTATGTTTGATACTTCGCTCACTATACGATAAAGCTTCGGAATGGTCTCCTGGAAGTCGACCGTCGCTGAGATCGGCAGATGCGGGTGAATTTACAGTACAGTTTTTTTAGTTTTTCCAGGAATTTAATTGTTTTACGACAATACTGCCGAAAATACGAAACAGCTATAGTTCACGCAAGCGATTCCGTGAGCGGGTCGCTAGTATAGATTATAATAAAAACCGCGCTTTGCATATCAGCCTGTCCATTTCAATAACTAGCAAAGTACAATAGTGACGTGGGACAGCATTACGCAATTGTAAATGTCAAATACAATTCTAGTGTAATTTAAATCTACACTCATATTTAGTACGAGGAAACAATTTAGTTGTGGGAGATAGTGCTTGGGTCTACTTGTCGGCATCATATATTTTTATCTCCACGCATCTCACACAATGAGAGGTATTTTAGTGTCAGAACACTCCGCTTCCGCCAACTTTCCCCATATTTTAGAGATGTGGTGTGTTGAGTCGTGGAACTTAAAGCAGCGCTTAGTGTTACTAGAATTGGAATTGATCCGAATTCCTACAATATTGTAGCCGGCGGTATGGTTCAATTTTTTAATTTGTATTTATATTTACCATAAATACAATACAATTACGCCACAGTAAGTTTCGCATTTATAATATAAGTCTATAAATATATTTAAATTTATAGATCACGACCAGGCAGATGTATGTATGTATTAGTTATTTATACAGCTTCAAACTAGTTGATTAACCAGACAATCTATTCTCCATATTTCGTCCGAAATCGAAACTAAACTTTCAAAATTGGACAAAATTAGAGGTGGTACTCAAAGCCGCGCTTTATCTTACTAGAGCAGAGTAAGGAAACAATTTAAATATAGGCTTTCCTTCGAGTGGGAGTCAAACCCGCAACCAATCTCGTTTACAGTCACTGCGCCACGATGGCCGCAAAACGTAATGTTTTTTATTAACAATAATCGTACCGTCTACTATCGCTTGATTAATTTAGACAAATTTCAAACTTATATTACAATCAGTCATTTTGAGATAATAATTTCAACGGTGATGGTTTTTTAAAAAAATGTGAAATATCTTTGTAGGTATTTTAATAGTTACATTATTATAAAATCTCTCACATGGTTAAGTCCGCTTAGGTAACACAAGCATTAATTTTACTGTTATTTGATAAATAAAATGTCCCCTAACGATTATTAAATAGAAGATTTGACGACTTTGATCTTTCTGACTGATTTGACTTTGATCTTTCTAAGAAATAATAATCTTTTGAAGGATTTATATTATTGAGGTCATTGTATGAATATTATGCATATGTTGTAAATTTATAAAAAGGTGTAATAATCTAATCTAAAATAATGGTTAGTTCTCCAGTCATTTTGCAGGGATGGTAGGGGATAGTGAGAGGGACGAGCTTCTATAAGTATATATAATAGTTTAAGTTGACGTGTAAATAAAGATAATGATTTTACTTTCCTTATATTCAAAGGTAAATCATTCCATAACCGAGGGGACCGAGGGGACTGAACTGTTATTGTGAAAGAGGCACTATAAAAGGAGTAAGAGTGGGAACGATTTTTTAACGTTAGGTTTTCTTCAGATCGCAAATGTCGGTAATGAGAGCGTCCCAGAAATTTAAACGCTTTTTTTAGTTGATTGTATGGATTGGATTGGATAGCGGAGTGTATGGATTGAACAGTATACAATAAAGAAGAAGAAGAATATGAATATTCAAATGCAAACAGGGATTGGGAGCTACTTGAGCGTTTGCAAAATTCAGAGATAGACCATACTTTCCTGATCCAAAGATGAACCGATTAGCAAGACTATGTAGCCATTCAAGTTTGCTTAATTGCTTCTCTTTTAAATAAAGATAACATAAGTACGCGTAATCAAACATTGGTATAAGGAGTGACTGTGTTAATTCAATTTTAGTTGGAATAGGTAGTAAAGTTATGCAAACTTATAAGCTATCCTACCGATGCAAGCATCTTCCTACTCACTTCACTCAACTGTGCCACGATGTATTTTGTTACGACTTAGTTTTTGGTAGCAGAAATTTGTACAAATCTCTCTACAGAGATGCTGACAACAAAAATAAGTTGTTATTAGCGTATAAAAATTTGACGAAGCTGGACGTAGAAAGCATGGTTTAACCGTTTCCTATAGAAGCAGCTTCGAATCGCCTTACTTTTAAAATTCTATACATTTTCTAAAAATGTTTTCAAATATTTTTTTCTAAATGAGAAGATAGATGCTTCATTTTTTTAACATCAAATGATTTACCACAGATTCATTAAAGTTAATGCCTCAGACCTGAGAACAGCAGTCGTAACCGAAGCCGAAGCCTGAAAGGGAATAATAGCAATGAATGATTTATATGTAATTGTTACAAATTTCCATTTCCAAATAAAAAATGGTTTTTTTTTATAGAACAAAAGAAATTACTTTCACATCACATTTCATATTTTAATATATCAGTCCATATTAGACATAACATGACGTTTACGTCTACATAACTTTATCATTGTGGGTATAAAGCGCACTTGCATGAGTGTTTCTCTATGAAATAAAATATTTTTTTTTTGCCGTACTTGTAAAACGATATAAAAGTTGACTTGGTAAATTTTGGCTCTCAATCTGATCGGACAATAACGAAGATGTGGATAACGCAGATATATAGATATTTAATTCTATGAAACACTTGCAATAATGTCGTCATGTCAAAAATATAAGATATTCCCCAAAACAATTCACTTGTAATTGTTATTGTAAACTTGGTTTTTATTATGATTACGTATCTGGATTGTAATTTAATACAACTGTTGTAATTTAAAACTGTAGTTTAAAGGTTAACCGCATTCACGTCGATCACGGAACCAAGACGACTACGTATATAGGAAAATTGTATGTATAATTATTTAGTACCAAACATTGAATACACTTTATAAATGATAATTAATGAGCATAAAATATATCAATTAAAAATTGAACGAAACTAAATGTATCGCGTTATAAAAGAAATTAAACGTAAACAATTATAATTATGAGAAAAGATGAATTATATTTAAGTATATATTCTGTTGCCAACCTAAAAGTTATATTTAACATGCATTAATTAAATATTATTTATAAGAAGGCAAACAATTATTGATTGCTGGTAAAACGTTGAATGTTTGAGGCCATCGTGGCGTTGTGGGATTGCGACTGACTGTAAACGTGGATTGGTTGTGGGTTGAATTCCCAGTCGGTGGTATAATCATAATTTAATTTGGCCATAAAACATAAAAATAAAGTATGTGTTGAATTGAGAACCTCCTCCGTTTTTTTCGTCGGTTAATAAATAAGTAGGTACTTTATATATAAAGTAAATAGTACTCTATTATTTATTATTTATTTATAGATGCTTATATTTTAATCTTATGTATACAGGCAAAATTAAAATAATTTAATTATAATAATTCATTTCATATTATATGGGACCAAAATAATAGATTGTGTTGTCTGTGTGTTGTGGCAATTAAAAATGATATATTAACAGCGAACCGCTCGCGGCTTCGCCTGCCTAAACATTTTTCTGCCCACGTTCTCATTTAAAGCACAAAATTTGCTTAAATTTATAGTGTAAATGGTTGTAACTTTTTTATTTATGAACCGATTGAAATGAAATAAACACTAAATGTTAAAGGAAACTAATCACGTCACAATAGTCAACACAACAAAAAATGGCATTTAAATCGTTTCCGCCGTTTCAGAGATTTAGCGTACGCAAACAAAAAGACAAATAGAAAAGAAAATTAAAAATAATTGTTTTGGATTCTATTACGTTGGTAATACATTTCCATATATCTTCCATGTACAAACAGCGTTCAGTAACATTTTTAATTATATGTCATAATAGTTTTCGAAAAATAAAATGAAATTATTTTTTCTTGGCATTGTATACTCTGTATACATATAAATGTCTTCATTATTTTTTATTGACAAAACTGACAAATGTTATAACCGCGATTTAGTTATTAATTATTTTTCCATTAACAAAAAGTAATATAAAAAGACGTGCAAAGTTTAACACAAATTTTAATTTTGGAAATTTAACAGTAATCTTTTTATAAGAAATATAAGATTGAAATTCTCGTATAATAAGAAGTAATATGGTTTGTGTAATATGTTTATTATGTTAAATGGTAGTCAGTTTTACCTAAATAAAACGGTCAATCCATCTTTTTTTACAGATGCCTTTATTATAAAAATATGATATCATAATGACTATATCCACTAGTCATGATGACTGGCATGGTCCTTTTTGGTCAATTAGTATATAATACCTGTATGTAATAAGTTATATAGTACCTGTTCCCTTGGGTTACCCATAATATTAGATTATTGATGTCTAAAAGAATTTGCCTAAGTCCAGATATATTAATAATAAGTAAATGACACTGACTAGTTCTTGTATTATTTCTGTATACTTTTGAGGACTCTATTCTGATGAGTTCTATATATGTCTACTTTATTTCACACAGAGCAGATAATACAGAGAGAACCAAGCGTCAAGACACTTCGTTCTCCACTTTGTACCCGAAATCTTGGTATCTGGCACAAAGTGGAACGAAATGGCGAAACTCATTACCAAAGCGCTTTTTCTTACCAAAGCGAATAATGCAAGTAATTTAAATATATAGTAATCGTTCCTCCAAGTGGGAGAAAAACCTAGAACCAATGGAGTCAAGAGGCAGAGGCTGTGACCACTACGCGACAATGGTCTCAGATATTATTTATATATAGTTAAATTAACATGTATATATGATTTTAAAGTTTTAGTGTGATGCTGCTAAAAATAACAACGCGACGCTAATTATGAATGCCCAGCCATATCGAAATATTTATATATATTTATGCATTCCCCCAGTTTGGTTCTACAGAATAATAAAATAAAGAGTGCCATGCTCCCTGTATATCCTGCAAAGTATGGCAGACAGGTAATAAATAAAGCACTATACTTTGCATATATCTTTTCAATTACTAATTATTATTATTCAAATACTGCCTATCAATTTAATGATAATTAATATATAATTAATTTAATGATAATATACATAAGCTGATAATTAGGTGATTTCTCAGTATTTAAAGATCGAAATGTGCATAAAAAACACTGAAATAGTGAAAATAATAATTATTAGCCTTCGACTTTGAAATTAAATACATTTTGGATCTAACTAGATGAAAAGTTGCGAGCTTGACGGTTTTTCTGAGTAATCTAGTTTGGTTTATATAGAGATTATATAGAGAATATCTCTATATAATCTCTATATAAAAAAATATATATTTAATCGCATATGTTTATAGAATAAAACAAAGTCAGGCAACATTCTATGTTAGTACGCGTTGAAGGAAACAAGTGTTTATACTGCCACGACTCGCCTTGAACCACTGACGTTCGTTAATAGTGCGTGGGAAATGGACAAATATCTGAAAAGAAAATATAAATTAAAATCGTCGGAGAATTTCGACGAATATCTTAAGGCTATTGGTAAGTCAACTATTATGTTAAATTATTTTCTGAATGGTATTACAAATGTTACACTAGCAGGTGCACTAGCAACTTTGTTTGTGTGGACTTAATAATCCTTCCCACATTCACTAATTCTCCTTCTCAACTATATAACTTTTGACGGAATTAAAGAAATTCCTTTAAGTCAAGCTGGACTACTATTCTATGCCACATTTAAAAAGTATACAACAATATTGATTCAAACCCGGCCAGTAGTTCCGAAGATAAGCTAGTATAAACATTCTGTTTTTACTGTTTTATTATATTTATTTATTACAAATGATTATAGATATATTTTTTATTGTATAAAATGTACTTAGTTAGTTAATAACAAATACGTTTATGTGCCTACAAATCTAATCTTATCTCCATATTACGTGTCCTATCAAAAGAAGACACATTAAAAGATTTTCAACAATTTTAAAATTAAGTTTAATATATTTATTTAAGAAATTTTTTATGTATATTCATGAAAGTACTTTTTTTTACATCGATATATCTAATCGATTTCTTATTCAAAGCAAATTGCATTTAATTTATGGATTTAGTAATAGTCTTAAAACAAAGTCTAGTTTTGGTCTAATTTGGTCTAATCATAACATATCTTTGTTGTGATAATAAAATAAATATTGAGCACAGCTTCGTTTGGATGGATTTTATAGCCAATTATTAAATATAAAATACCATCTTGTTGCTGTTAGTATTGCCACCATTCTTTCACTAAAGAATCTATAAGCCAAATTTAATTCTACTCGCTTTGCTTTGGGTTGTATGTGCATTATCTAAGTACGTACCCAAAGCATTGCGGTCTCAGTGAGTAATGCTCTCAGTGAGTTTTATTCTTAATCGTTTCTTAAGTTAGCTTGAAAATAATAATAAGCAAAATCAGAAAAAATAAAGAATGCCATTTTGAAAGATGTATGTAAGCATGTATATTATAATTATTTGCTTTACAAGTTGCTAGTATGAACTACTAATTTTCTGTTCATAAATATTCAATTTATATTGAACTTGTTCAACTTTCCACATCAAAGTGTATATATAAACTGAATACACACACCAATATACTTAAATATAAACTAAAATCTAAGTAAGATTAATTCTAACTCGTGTTATTAAAAAGTAATTTTAACAAATATGTTGTATCTAGGTTATATATTTTTAAGCATTTAAATATATTTTTATAAGTTTACCATGTTTCATATTTAGACAAGATGTGTTCTTGACAAATCCCCGAAGTAATATTGAATTATTCTTCTTGAAATTAAACTGTAAATTCAAAATCAATGCTAGTTAATTTTAAATAATATAATACCAGATCTTATATTAGGCTTTTGATGGTTGTTCTAGTACTTAAATTGATTATACAAATATTTAAAAAAAAATTGAAAAATGTCCTAAATCATAATTACTAACAAAAAATGAAATGGATTCATTTGTTTGGAAATAACAATGTACACACACACACACATACATTATATTGTTTATATGTACGCATGTGTATCATAATGACTTCCTCTTGGACCGATAATATTAACATTTTTGTTATAATGGACGATTCAAAGTATTAGAAAATGCCATTTTGAATAAAGAATACTTATTTTCATTTTATAGATACGTTTTGTATGTAAAAATATAGCTCTTGTAATTCTGACTTAAACGCGATAAGTTGTGAATCGATTCCCACTTAGGGAAATGCTTATGTTTAAATTATTCTTATTTCTCCCCTCTGGTACCCAAGAAACTGCGCGGCATTGAGTTTCGCCGTCAACACGCAATGTCTTGATTTCAGGCGGAAAGTGTAGAACGGAGTGCCTAGACACTAAGTTCTCTGTGCCTACCCCGCAGTGCGAGAAAAAACGTGAAGCTGCTTTATTATAAAAAAAATTATAATTAACTTATTGTATTTATAAAAAAAATATGCGGAAACAGAGATGGTAATGTTATATTTACGTCAAATAAAAAAAAATACAAAAGGCGTAGAATTTCCATTTCCAATTATGTAAATAGCTTTGTGCCTTTTAACAATTTATATGAAAAAGCGTTAATTACGTGTGCGTGTAGTAGTTGATAATTTACAGTATCGTGGTAAGTATGACGTCGTCTTCGACTTCATTCACGGGCTTGGAAATATCTATATATAAATGGAATTTTGATATATGTATTTATAATATTGTATTTGTTTATTGTTTTTTTATTACACAATTTATTTACTGATCTCCCTAACAGAAGGTAGGCAAAGGAGCCTAATTATTTGGCATTTATTTATCTATAATATTTTAAAAAGATATGTGTGTTATAGTGTGTCATGTGTGCTATATATATATATATATATATAAATATATATATATATGTGTCTTATTAGCATTGATTTATATACCCATATCTTTTTAAAACTTGGATACTACCTAACTATACAATATTTTTTTAATATTTTTTAAAGTGTTAATCGCACAATTAGAAAATTGAAAAAGACATACTCGTATTTAGAAAACTTATAAAAATTTGAACGCAGCAGGATTTGAACCCGCGCATCTTGAAAACCGTTCAAGAGGCGCGGGTTAAATCCCGATACACTGATGACGCGGGGATAAATTATGGTATATATCTCTCCCTTTTTACTGGGGTATCGGAGTGCACACAAAAGAGGGTAATATGAATATGTCGCTAGTTTTAACATTGTCATTGGCAATGTAACAACACATTGGTCTCGCTTTTTCTGCAGTCTTCGTTCGGGTGACCGGTATAATAAAAATAATTTAAATTTAGTAATTTACCAGCGGGCATCGAATTCACAACTATTGCGTTTACAATCAAACATTGCCTTACTACGCCACGATGGCTCAATTTTAAATGTTCCAGTTCAATGGCAACGTTAATATTACTTAAATTAATCGACCGTACACTTGGGCGTTGCGAAACTAATATGTTATTATTACATACAAATGTATTGACATTATTCAGAACATATTATTTATTTCATAAAAATATTAATATTAAAGGTAGCTAGCTATATATGATGATACCAATAAATAAATAATAATAAATTGTTATCGAACGAGACTTTTCATTATTTTTAAAGTTGACGCCGGCAACCTCTTTTTCGGTCAAGACTCATATTATTTCAATTATTAACTTTCGTAGTTTCAGACGTAAATCATAAAATCACCGTTCTTGTAGTAATTTTGTCAAATAATTTCTATTCTCTCCCACTTTCCCCTAAAAAACCCTCACGCCAAATTTCAGCAGTTTAAATCGACAAGTCCAATAGTTTCTCTATGCTGTGTGTATAGTGTAATTTTACGTTTGAAGTATAGGTACACGTACTATACTGTATGTAATGTTTTATATTTACTTACTAATCCGACTATAAATTAGGTCACAAGATATTATAGCTCACTTATTATCAGGCCATCGTGGAGCAGTGGGATAGCGTCAGACTGTAATCGCAATTGGTTGTGGGTTCGATTCTCAATCGGAGAAATTATTATATTTAAAATATTTTCATTTGTCCGCTTTGGTACCCAAAACAAAGCGCAGTGTTGACTTACGCAATGTCTTGATTTCGGAAAGCGAAGAACGGAGTGTTACTAGGTTTTCTGTGACATATGACATAGCGGGTCTTCGGGAAAAAGTGAAAAGTGTATTATAGGTCATTAACTAAAATATATAAAACTCAGGTATTGAATCATTTCAGCGATTCATAATTTATTTGTATTTAATTCTAATAATAAGTAACATTAATATATTTTATCTTTAAATCTATCTATTCGATAAACTTGAATGAACTTGAACTTGAATAGGAAAAGTCAAGAACAAAATTATATGTGTGTTTATAGATGAATAAGTACTTAAAGGTAAACTAGTTTTGCTGTGACTTGTTAGTCAATGATCCATAAACTAGATTTCATGCTGTTTGCTTAACGTATTATATACGAATTACACTTTATTTAGATTATAAAGCCTTAATGTTGTGGGTTCAATCTTTTTTCAGATGTTTTTTTGTCAAGACTCTCCGTTTCAATCTCTACACTTTCGACCTGAATCCGTGTGACTTATGCGTGTCGGTTGGCGAATTGTCGCGCTTTGTCTCACCAGAGTGGAGAAATGAAAGTAATAATTCCCTCAAGTGGAAGTCGAACCGACAACCAATCGCGATTACAGTCAGACGAGCCTTATTTTACAAAGTGCAGTGCCATCTGACATATAATATCTCTAAATCGGTGGAAATTGTAAAGGAGAGTAACTAAATAGGTTATGGTAAAAGAAAGTGAATGATCTAGTGATAGGAGTGATAGGAATAGTGATAGGAATTGAAATGCCTGAAAAAAAAAAAAAAATATATATATATATATAAAGGTGTCCCAAAATTCACGCAATATTTGAATTTTCGCGCCATTTGTGCGGTGAAGTGTTGCCAACCAAAAAAAAAATACAGTGTTACAGCTGACAGTTCAGGGTTATTAAAAATGGAGCGCTACACAAAAGAACAACGTATTTTTATTATTGAGCAATATTTTATAATTTACAATTTTTAATTATAAACCTGTGTTTTCTATTAAAATTACTTCTTGCGTATATATATATATATACAGTACATGCATATTTTAGTTGAGTAAAACCAAGAATTTCAAACATATGCCGTAAAAAACTGACTAAAAGTTTGCGATACCTTAAGAGATATACTATGGAATCAAATAATATATCATGAATTTGTGGTTCTTAAAAGGGTTTTCAAAAAAATTTGCGATGATAAGTTGGCCCATAATAATTATTTTTATCTTAAACTGATTCCCAAAAACTAATGTGTTATTTACGATACAATTTTAAATGAAACTGTATATTTTTTTGTCTTTTTAATATTATATTAGATGCGTTATGTATTTAATATATATCATGATATTCAAATTAATATCTTAGAAAATATCAGAGGTTAAGAGGTAATAAAGGAGCAGATTGACCGTCGCGTCGGGTCTAACGTTACGAACGGCAACAGCTGAACGGTGGGAACTTAAAAAGACTGCCTTGTTTGAAAATATGTAAAAAGTTGAACTTGTTGAAGTTCTTTTAAAAAAATGTAATATTGCTTTGCAAGTTCTAGAGTCAGTTATAAATATTTGCAGCCTGGACATTTTGACACAAGACAGAAAAGAACTTTTAATGTGATATTCAAAGTATACGGCGTAATTTAATGCTAATTCCCTGATGACGAATTTATTAGCATAATATTTGTTTAAAAATTTTTAAAGTGTTATTCGCACACTTAGGAATTTGAAAAAGACATATTTAGAAAACGTATAGAAATTTTAACACAGCAGGATTTGAACCCGCAACCCTGAAATGATGAAAAACTAGCCGAACTTTTCAGTCGTGCCAAAACTTATATTTCTCTATCCTAGATAGATAAATTTCTATTTATGCTGTAATAAAATTTTAATAAAATTCAAAATGTCTGGAAAAGTATAGTAAAACACTTTGTTACTTTATTTACATTATATTATCATGCAATATATAAGTTAAAAGCAATACACAACAAACATATATAAACAAATAGAATGGTATTGTACGCGTCAAAGGCATATGCGTACACTTGAAAAAAAAAGGCTTTAGGTATAACTAGAAGGCCAACTTAAATGCTTTGATTCCACAAAAGGCACAAAAAAGTAAGTTATGTTATTGTAATAATATCAAAAACATACATTACGTTTTTGTATATTATTTTACTGTAGGTAAATTGAAATTTATTCTTCTGAAATAAATAAAAAAATATTTATAAATGGATGTCTATGATTGATATCTTGTACAATTTATACAATGTTAGCAGTTTAGTTATGTTATTATAACAAAATATGTTTTTGATAGTAATATTAATATATAAGATAATAAATATTGAAATAATCTTTGTGGTCTTCTCTTTAAAAAAAAACTTATAGCCTCGTCTTTCAAATATAATGTAACCGTGAGAGTTTTAAGAAAAAACCGTGAGAGTTTTAAGTAATCGATGATTTTCGTAAGCGCTATCGTGTACTTTTAATTAATATTCAATAGTTTGTTAATTAAGGGGCACACAATGTATGACGAATGACGAAAAAACTAACGACGAAGTCAATAAGTAAAGATTCAACGTAAATGATAATTTAATTTGTTTACAATTGAGACAAATTGAAAACATTTCTTTATATTATTTTAAAATGTTATTCACTCACATAGAATTATTAAAAATATTTAAATTCCAATAAAATATACCATTTTGACTTTTTGTCCGTTACTCAGAATAAATATAATAAAACGTTCTTCAATCTTAATATGTCAAAACTGTCTTAACTCTCTAATGGAATACAGAGAGAGACACTAATCTCTCTATGAGAGATTTATGTCTTCTTCTTCTTATCTTATAAGCGTAGGTATATGAGTCTTATAGGTCTATATACTGAAAATGTTAAAAATGGAATTGTAGTAATAAAATATGTGTGTGTGTGTAACAATAATAAGAAAAGAAAAATATGTCAAAATATTTTATTGAAAATAGAAAAATTACATCACAGTTGTAATAAATCTGACTCTACTACTTGGCCAAAAATCTCACTGTTCTGTCACGGAATATCAAAAGAAGCTAAGCATAGAATTCAATCAATTCAGAATTCAGTCAATCATACACTAGGGCCAGTCATTTGAGCCATAGTGAGCCATCAGCTGACTTCCAAAGAAGTGATTTTCCTAATCGCTATTTTTATATTTTTTATCTATTTAATCATAATCACATGATAAACTTTAATTAATCTATGTAATTTAATAACACTGTTGTTAAGTAAATATCCGTTAATATAGAGTTGTGACGGGACACAGTCTTGTTGATTTGCTTTCCTTTGTATTAGTAAAACTTTACTACATAATGGTGTTGCAGTATAAAAAAAAATGCATAACAGGGTTTTCGTAGTTTCGAATAGACTATAGGTACTTCTTGTATTAAATTTGTATTACATTTAATTTACAGATGTAGGCCTGATTTCGCGAAAACTTGGGACCTCTTTGTCTCCAACGTCTGAATTGACAAAGAATGATGATGGTTCATACAATCTAACATTCGTTACACCAATAAGAAGTGTAACAATTACATTTAAGCTTGGAGAGGAATTTGTTGAAGAGAGAGCTGATGGTGTTAAGGTAATGAGTATAAAGTGGGCAGAAAATGGAATAAAAAGTGTTTTTTTTTCCTAAACTAACCACTTTTAGAAAATATAGAGCTCGTAAAAAGTGCTAATACATCTTATTATCATTAATAACATAATTAATTTCTTTTGATTTAATACATTTGAGTCAAAGAATTACTCAAATGTCTGTAGCAGTAATGAACCCTCAAGCTATGCTAGACACTGGACGTTATACACCTTAGACGTTATTAACCTTATAAATGATATTACATAGTCTTGTATGTTTCAGGTAAAATCAGTATTATACATGGAAGGCGACAACCTTGTTCAATCACAAGTGGAGGAGAGCGGAAGGAAATCAATTCACGTTAGACAATTTACCGATACATCGCTTATTGTGGTAAAGAATTATATTAAAATATTTACATTATTATCATGTATATCTTGAAAAGGTTCTCGGGTTCACAGGAAGCCGGGTGTTTGGACAGCTTGCGTGGGGACGCAGGTCCGACACGTAGCTGCACCTTAGAGACAGTAATGTTTTTTATTGTGATTATGTAATTTTAACTATATTAATTATATTTTTATTACTTATTAATTCTCGTTCAGCGCAAGAAGGGGCGGGGGCGATGTTGATATTTACTATTACCTCTGTTGATGCGTAAAATACGCAATGTCTTACAATCTGTCACATAACATGGAAAGTGTGTAATGTGTTATTAAATAAATATGGCTCCTCTTTTGCTTATTATCCCACCCTTAGAAAACATAGAGATTGAACATTGCGTATAAGGGGGAACTTTCCAGCATAAACCCAATTATTAAATATATAAATAACTTGTTTGAGATTTTCAATTTGATTTATTCATCATGCATTTCCTGTCATATTTCGTTATGATTAATAGAAATCAAATAAATGAAAAATGTTCATGTCATGATTAATAAAAACAAATAAAAAAATATGTTATTTACATTTTTTTGTTCTATTACTAATTAAAGAATTATTCAGAATTTCTAGAAATACATTGTTTTAGGTCACACTGCGTTAATATGTACTAAACTTATATTTTTTTAAAACTAATTTGTATATTTTTATTTCAGACATCAACAGTAGATGGTTGGGATGACAAATGCGTGAGAGTATATGAGTTAGTACAATAAATTTAAAGCATTGTTATAAATACTTGTTACTGTAAATGTTACTAAGAATGTTTGTAATTTTATTATAGAAGCTTGACTTTCTTCTACTAATGTAGTTAAAATATTGAAAATTGTAATTATGTTATTAAATTTGAAATAAAATTTATTTTTATTAATATATGATTTTTCATTTTAAACATCTAAACATATTAAATAAAGAATATCTAAAGATATTAAATAAAGATCCTGTCTTGTCAAATTGCTCTCTCCACATTCTCCGTTTTCTCCGCATTTCCCCGTTTTCTCCGAATTTTTAAGTTCTCTCCACATATCTCAGTTTAGCCTGCATCTCCCAGATCTCTTCGCTACTGTCCGTTTGGCAGTGATGATATCACAGACAGACAGACAGAGTTACTTTCGCATTTATTATATTAGTATGGATTATTTGTTATCCTATGTGCGAATAAAATTTTCAAAAATATACGTACACTAGGGATCTGTCAAAAAATATTTACAGACACTTATAATAATTAGATTTTATTGTCAATTGTTAATTCATGTCCAATTATATTATTTTAGGTAGACGTATGACGTAGTTCCATTCTAAAGTGCGAAGTGCTCGCTAAATCTATATTTTTACAATTTAATCTAATTTATCTGTAATAATCTTAATCCACGTTTGATCAAAGTGCTTATAATTGTCGACGACGCAAACGAGGGCGAAAATTTAAATAACGATTTAACGTTGTTTAAATAATCATTCTCGCTAATATGAATATTAGCGTCTCATATAACGTATACAATAGGTTTGTTACCTTAGTATACAACGGTTAAATAGAATGAGTGCGTACTTCTATTGATAACTGACCTTAACGTTTAAAGTACCATAAATAATTTTTCCTTGTAACAATATTATATATGTAATCTTAACATACTAAATATATAAACATGTCGGAACTCCGGCCACTGTCCATAATTGTAGGTGATTAGATGTAGGTACATTGGTACGGGCTTTTTCCTCGCTTTAATAAAAATATACATCGGTACGGGCTAAAACTTACAATTAGTTAAGTTACAAGGCGTTTCGTTTAGTAACGAACGCTACCACCCCTCAAAGCAAACTCTTCCTTTGAGAGGCCACCACGGGTTTTCATCAACCAACGCCCGTCCCACCCACATTCTCCCATTTTTCATTTTTCGCGCATTGATAACCTAACCTCATACAGCGAGTAGGAAGTAACGCAGATGACCAGCATCACATAGTTGCAACTAAACAAGATAAAATTTTTAGAAAACGCATAAAAAATTTAACGCAGCGGGATTTTTGTACGTTTCCTAAAAAATATTTTTCAATTAATTAAGTGTGTAAATAACACTTTAAAATGTAAAAAACTAGATTAGATGACGTTAATCTAAATTATACTTAAATCATACTTAGACAGACAAACTATTACGCTACGTATATACATATATTTTTGTACATCTCAACATTTTTAATGTATTGTTTTTAAAGGTTTTTTTTTTGTTTCTATTTTAATTTTTTTTTTTTTTGTATAAATTATTCTTTCGTTTTATTTGTATAACTTAACTGAATTTTAATTCGTAATTTTTTTATAAAGTAATTTGCTGCAGTATGTTGTCAGCCTGTAAGTGTAATAAAACCTTGCAATATTTGTGTTTGTTTTGTGTATATGTTTATATTATGTGTATATTCTATTGGCAGACCTTATAAATTAATAAATATCAAACGTATGGTACTGAGTTTAGTATTTTTTTTTTATAATTTAATGTGTTGATAATATAAAAATTGGAAGGATTTTAATTATAAATTCTGCACTCGCCAAATAAACTTTTACTGTAACAAATTTTATGCTCTACTATCTGTAGTAATTTATATATATGTTACACACTAATAGGTTTTATATAATATTTTCTGTAATAAATTTTTATTTTTATTATACCCACTTTTTGAAGCCAACGTGTACAGATAAGTTAAAGTGCTTCTTATCGCCTTCCGCTCCCATATACTCATATATGTAGGTACAATAATTTCCTAAGTTTTTCAATCGGGTCACCTTTTGTGCCATTCAGGTCACCTTTTGATTACTTTATCAATTGATTACACGATAAACAACTTCTGTTTGTCCTATACTTATATGGTATTATTAAATGTTAGATTTCTAAAAAAAATAGAAAAAAATTATACCGAACAGAGAAAAGTACAAGAAAGAAATAAAAAAGAAGAAGAAATAAAGAAGAAGTAAAAAGTGTACACTATACTTGTAATGGTAACCATACCAACCAACCATCTTAAGCTTTCCATAAAAGCTAAAACTAATTTTTTTGGCTGCTATTATATTAAACTTGCCTTAAAATATCCCGTCAATATTTTATTAAATGCATACAATTTTAATAGAAATATAGATTTTTAGCTATACGCAAATTATGTAATAAGGTTTTTAAATTTTAAATCTAAGACGTATTTTTTTTGCAAATATAACAATATAGAAAATAGTCTTATAAATTTAAAACATTGTTATAAATAGCCTCTGCAAATGTAAATATGAAAATGTTTAAAGACTCGAAGGAATTATATATTATATATTAAAAAATTCTCCGCTCTGGCATCCAATACAAAGCGCGGCGTTGAGTTTCGCCACTCATACGCAATATCTCAATTTTAGGCGGAAAGTGGAGATCGGAGTATCTTGACAGTAGACTGTCTCTGACTGCTATGCAGGAAAAAACATGTAACTATCTATCATTATAATTCTTTTATTATAGTTAATATATATATTTTACTATAATCTTTAAATGAAAAATAATAAATAGAAAAACATTTTTTGGTCTATCTGATATCTATTTCATTTTATGTGACATATATTCAAATGAATATAATTAATTATATGACAAACTATTTGTGCCTAATCATAAAATTTATAATATTAAGATACGAATACAATGTGGCGCCATAATCGTGGTATTGATACTTAACCCGGTAGTTTTTAAATTAGGGAATATTTTTATTATTATAACTATTTCAATTTACGTAAAGGACAAACTTTAGACTCCTTTTCAAAAACTGAAAGGGCGGGAGGAGAATGAAATTTGGTTTTCTCTTAAGTTATAGTTTATATAGAAAAGAAAAGAGTAACAGGAAGCTCATATTTTTAATAATTAGAAATATATAAAAAACCATTATAATATGATATTTATGACATTTCTACCTGTAGAGTCCATTTGATGTGGATAATTTGTTTATTTTTTAAGTTATATGTTTTGACACTATTTATTTTCATAATGACATACTAAGTTATGCCAAACTAAGTTATAAAATTAAAAATAAATCTATTTTACCGAATGTATTCGAATAAAAATAATGATTCGTTAAGAGTCCCGATTAATTATTGATATTTATAGATTTTATAAACTACTGCTACTAAACTTAAATACTACTTTGTGTTTGACACACAGTTTTGAATTAAGTGGCCTACAGGTTGCTATGGCAACGTGTATGTTACATGTCAACTAGGTTAAAAACACTTATTGAACATGACATATTTAGAAAACGTATAAAAAATTGAACGCAGCGGGAACGTATAAAATTTAAACCCGAAAACCGTTCAAGCCATGCGTTCTACATCCAGCTACGTTGAAATTCTTATACGCTTATTACAACTTATATTTGCGGGTTTAAATCCCGCTGCGTTTAAATTTTTATACGTTTTCTAAATATGTATTTTTCAATTTCCTTAGTGTGCGAATAACACTTTAAAAAATATTAAAAAAAAATACTTATTAAACATTCTCGTTTCCTGATCAGCCTTACCTGACCCTTTTTATTTCAATAAAGGACTGCTTTCGGTTCCGCCATATACGTAATGTTATCGTTTTTTCGGAGAGTGGACTGCGGAATCTTTTAATACTAGTGACTTTTTAATGTATACAATTATTCAACAAAAATAACAATTAATATTATTATAATAAACATTAATAATTCTGTGAAATAAATGTATTTTGTAATATGTATACACAAATACCATTATACATTTTGTTACACACAGCAATTATTTATTTTAATTTATTATTTATTTGCGCCTTGAGACACTCCTGTAACTTTGATATCAGACACACTATGATATCGTACATGTACGATAAAATTAAATCGAACGATAAAAATATAATTTCACTTGTACTTTTAATCTATCCAAATACTATTATTGTTACTAAGTAAGTAAATGATGTCAGCTGACACATGCAGAATATGATTATTATACTTCCTCTCTTTCTCTTATTTCAAAACTAATTTAATACGATTTTCGAGATGTAGAAGACTTGCCTATTTAAACATTTTTGAAATTTTCCAACGCTTGGCTTGGCTGTCAAAGCACATGGATGGTTTCCGAAAGGATCGGGTTCGAATCCTGCTGAGTTCTTTTTTTTATACGTTTTCTAAAAATATATTACATGTACTTATTATAACATAAAATAAGTACCCTACAAATAAAATGTTGGCTTCAATTTTATAATATCTGACACATTTAGAATCACATAAATCTAAATAATCAGTAAAATATAATATGAATTGCACAATCAGAAACCGCGTCTCTTGGATACTTGTAAGAGCTTCAGCCAATTTTGCTCTACATTTTTATCGCACTACGTCGGTTTTATAGTCTAGGCAGTAGGCTTTTATTTTACCATAGGTAAGCATCTGAACTGAACATTTTTAAATTAGGCAATTTTAGAAATAAAAATAAGAAACTATTACTGAGCTTAGTAAAGTTATTTTTTTTAACACATTGTCGTAATTACTTAAATTACTTGTTTTACTTGTTGTTGGATTATAGTCAGAGCGTTCTGGTTAACTTTTAAGATAGATTGTGAAAAAAAATACTATTGAAACATTTCTCTGCTACCCTAAAATCCAATGTCTTTTCTAGGGAAACACAATATATATATATTAACCTCTTTAAATATAATTATCCAACTAAAGTTGATTGATACAAATGCAAATACTTAGGTAAATACAGATTATATAAGTACCGATAAATACAAATCGATTTGGCAACTGTCGATCTGACGATCGGGAAATACTCATACATTTATAATGTATAACTGTTGTCTTATATACATATAAGAGATATTCAAGTTTCGTATCGTCATAGGTATGTAAAAAAATATTTTTACGGACCAATTTCAGCATTTAGATTCCCTAAGGAGAGGAGAAGGGGATAATTTACAAATTTTAAGTTTTACAAAGTTGCGAGCTAGAAGTCGTGAGTCACTAATTTGTAGATATTATGACAGCATGTTCTGACAAACAACGGTTATTAAAAATGTTATCTTTAACTTAGAAATGAGTAATTTGTTTTGGGAAACACAAAAAACGTACATTTTACAAGGAAATAATATTTCATTTTGAAACTTAATCCAGTCATTCTTGAAAAATATATCATAATGATGGTTAAATTAAATATATATATATATATATATATATATATATATATATATATATACATATAATATTATTTTGCTCACATAATTTGAACAAACCAATTCCAAATTTAAATACTAATATATCTTCTAAATATTTTGTAATTTTAAGATGAAATTGCCTTCTTACTTATTACGTTTTAAAAATTAACAGGTTTTGAAAAAAATAATATTTCGAAATAAAATATAAAAATCGAAAGATCGCTTTGGAGTCTGTCTAGTACACATATAACCCATACACATAATACGAGTAATATTGGTAAGTACCTGCTATAGAGATGTACAGGAATATCTATTATAAATAAATGTTAACACGTAATGCTATTAGGCTAACATTGCACTCTCGACAGATATGTCGTATCTATTTGAAAATTTTAACTAGCCTCTAATGGATAACTGAAATCCAGTTCCAATACAAAAATCCAGTCAGTTGGCTGTAAGCTTAAACTACGCCAAGCTTTTTATACTCTTACTTTAAATTTTATTATTTTTAATCAAATATACTGATAAATATATTTTGTAAATATATTATTTTTACTGAAATATTCTAATAAATATGAGTTCTAAGAAAAACTATTTATGAATTAGGTTTTAAAAAATCCATTTTGGCCACCACTAATATATTAATATATTATTTCTTCAATTTTTTAACTCTTCGAACTTAATATATAAATATTTGTCAATCATTAAAATGATTAAATAAAAAAAAATCTCTTACACGTTAGTGACATCCTGCTAATATATTTTTTACATGTTTATCGTCACTTGCTTGTCTTTTGTTACTTGATTCTTGGCGGAAATCAATGTGGTAATATGTTGGTAGACAGACTCATCAGTTTTTTAGTACCTACTTAACATTTTCTCGGAATATGAACCCACTATACGGCGATATTGTCTTTATATTTGGTCTTGATTTTTATTTACTATAAATGAGAAAAAGGCTTTATAGATAAATAAATTACTATCGGTTTTCAATTTTAAAGTTCGAAATTGTAATAAATAAGAGATAACGAGATAAAAAAGCGTACCATACGTTTATCGATACATTGCACGCTTAATATAAATAGAGGATTTGGATTTTTCATATTTATTGTGTGTTAAACGCGAATTATAAAAGACTGAAAAATGGCGTACAGCGGCAAGGAATACCAACACGAGAATGATGAAAACTTCGAGGATTTCATTGTTAGTTTGGGTAAGTAGTTTAATATATTTATTATAATAAATTACCTATTTCTTTTCGAAGATACGACGGCCTGATTGTCATTATATTTTAGATGTTTTCTATTTTTTAACATATTTATATCATTAACAATAATAATAGTAACACTTGAAATATGCATATTATTATCTTATTATATATGTTGTTATATTTAATTTAGTTAGAAGTGATAATGTAGCTTATTATGGCATTATGTAATTTATGAAGAAAGACTAACTTTATAACGACTATCTAAATTTGGTGAAACAAATAATTGTTTTATACTAAAATTAAGAAATGTTACCTAAAATGCTATCTACATATTTACTCTCAGAGAACAGTACTCTAAAAGCATATCTATTACATAAAAATAAGTTCTCGCGCTCTTTCGTAACTTTCTCAACAGAAATGCTTTTCTAACCATTGCTTATGTTCGTCCATAGTTCAAGTCTATATTGCTTGCAAGTGTATTTAAATAAGGAATTGAATTTCAATATTAAAAATTTTGACTTAAGATATATAATAAAGGTCCCCCGGATCAAAGTAAAATGGGATTTTTTGCAGTTTTTAACAATTACCTGTAAATTGTATAATTATTGTTCATTGAAAGTTTATAATTACTTTTAATATTAGAAGTAAATATCATCGAAAGCCTAGTGTTTTAGTGTAAATAGCCAAAATTATGATTTGAAAATCATATTTCACCACATTCCTTACATTATTTAACATCGATAATCGAAATAAACATTTTAAGTCTATATATATAAATAAACGAATAAGCGATTTCCTCACCCTTCCGATATTGCAAAATATGTTAATTTAGTTTTCAATGTGCTGTTTTTTTTTTATTTTAACATTAACGTCATCTCATTTTGCAGGCATTCCCAATGATAAGGCTGACATTCTGCTTAAATACAAACCCTCACAAAAACTAGCAAAGGAAGGCGACGAGTACATTCTCACTAGCTCCAGTCCCGCTGGCTCAAAGGAAGTCAAATTCGAAGATGGAATTGAATTCGACGAGGAAGTTGCTGATGGAGTTGTTGTAAGTTCCCATTAGATATTCTTATATTTTGACAAAGTGACTTAGACACTACGATAGTATGTTTCATACGGTAGTATCTATATGTTCCACAAAGTGCAAATCGAACCCACGGCCAGTGCTTATACAGTCAGACGCTGCCACACTGCGACACAATGACCTATTTTTCACTTTAAAAAAAAAGAAGCTATAGCTTAATCTGTTTAATTTGTTAATTTTATCTATACACAACAAAAATACATGCTACATTATGGCGAAACGAATATTAATAAATAGTAAAGTGAAAAAATTATGCATTTCCAACTCCTCTACTCCTAAAATAATTATTTTTTCAAATACATACATGTTGGCTGTATATATCGGTTAAATTTGATTTGAAAATTTTATTACATTACTGAAATATAAATTGCTTTTATTGTAATGTTCTTTTCAGGCAAAGTCAATCTTTAAAGTTAACGGCGATGAGGTTGTTCAAGAACAAACATTCGCTGATGGTCGCAAGTTATGCTACAAAAGAGAATACAGTCCAGAAAAGCTTGTAGTGGTGAGTTATTAAATATTTTTATAGTAAGACTATCTGTGCCCGAGACTTCGTCAGTGTGGAATTTTTAAATAAAAGTAGTTTAAGTTACTCCTTATTACATCTACCATCGCCAAAATCGGCGCAGCCGTTCCAGAGATTAACTGGAACAAACAGACAGACAAAAATTGTAAAAAAAAATATTTAGTTCAATTTATCGTATATACATACATAAGCTAATAGTAAAAAGCGGTTATTTAATATTACAAAGATACACTTGAATTTCAATAATTTGTATAGATTATGAAACACTTTATAAAAAAAAATTGAAAACAAACTATAACTCCTGTCACTGCTCTATTTAAAGAAGACGGAAATCGATTTTTACAAGGATTTCAATCCCATACGGACCCGTAATAAAATATTTGTATTATTATATTCCTACTCTGTAATTAATATTGAGTTGTTGAAATATTGAATTTTATCTTATACCGAAGTAAATTGTTTCATTACAATATTCAATACATATAATAATGTTTCAGACAATTACCTCCAGCTTTTGGGATGGCACCGCAGTCAGACACTACATCGCCGCGTAATGTTTTATATTATGAAGGTTTTATACTAATTTAATTATTTTATATTTATTATAATACAAAATTAAATAAATTAATATTGTTTTATTTTATATACATATCTACAATCACTCAAATTATTATAAATGGATTGTACGTTCGATATCTAAGCATTAAACTATAAACATGTTTTATTCTGCTAAGACGTTTTCACATGCAACTTTCAAACTTAATTAGAGCAAGATGTACTTCGTCTTGCCATAAAATATATTATTACAAAGAAAAGCATGTTTTTATTGAACGTAACATTTATTACTATTACCGTGTGTTAGTTTATTACATTAATATAAACCATTAAAATATATAAAGCTTATTCGAAGTGGTTCTCTATTGGCTGCAAGTCCAGTCTACAGTCCTTTAAACGTTGAGGCCAGTTATCAATAGTTGCACGCACTATTTTGCTTGAACGGTTGTAAGCAGGCGCGGGTTCCCGAAGCTTTCAAATGTTTTATACGTTTTCTAAATATATGTTTTTCAATTTCCTAAGTGTGTTTAGAAAATGTTAAAAAACACAAATTATTTTACAATATATTGGCGCAAAGTAAGAAAATACAATGAACAATCGTATAAAAATTACATATTCTGAGGCTAAGTATATGTATGTTGTAACAGAAAAATGTATGCATGTTTGATTGTAGAAATTTAGGTACTGTAAAATATTTTGCTTGAGGGTCTAAATCAATGTATCAACCTGTGAACCAATGTTTCCACTTGTGAACCAATGTTCAGAAGTGGAAACATTACCCTTGACCCTACTATGAGGAACAAAAGGTCAAAATCAACGTTGATATATTTCAGAATGTTGTATATTTTGTTCAAAATAAATTATATATTTACAATGGTAAACAGCTACTAGACAAATATAAATCACAGAACACACAAGTGGGTTCCTGATCAATCAACTCACTCCTTGCAATTGCTCCGCAACCTTTACACACTAGATAATTGTCATCATCAATAAGAGTAAATGAGAGTGAACAAAACATGTTCAAATGTCCAGAAGGACATGAAAAGTCTTTTATTTCTTCATCACAACCCTGACATAAATATTTAATACTAAAACTTGCCATATTATGAATATCCTCTTCTATATAATCTGACGCATTTTTACAATATAACTCACAGTAATAATATATATAGTTTTTACTGCCTTCAAAGCTTTCACAGTCGAAATCAGTCAATTTTATATGTTCTTTGTGCATTCCATAAATTTTTTTGAGAATTGTTACAGCTTTTGATAGAAGTATTTTGTTTTTAATAGCATCTATTGATGTTTCTGGCAGTGGTTCAATTGTATTTGTTGACATTGATTTATCTATATTATCATATAAAATAAGACAAATTAGATAAAACTTAAGTTTATAGATATCTTTATCACTATCTTCTAATAATTTGCCATAATCTATTTTTGGTAGCTTTTTTGTTTTAATAACTTTACATCTAAAAAGTTCCACATGATCCCATATATTTTTAAATTTTTTTGATGGATTATTCAGAATATTTGCAGCACAAATTTCAACATCAGTTTCTTGACACAAAAAAGCTATATCAATCTTCAATGTTTTCTGTCTGTATAACACTTTTCTGTCTATAAGAGTTAGTGCCAATATAGCTCTGGTTTTTGACCAACTAATACTGCAAAGTTCATATGTTGAGAATGAGTCTTTAATATCTAATAACTTAAATGCTACTGTTATTTCATTACTGTTGCACGAATATTCTACTTCATATATCTTTATATCAAGTGTAGATGTGTAAATTACATTTTCTTTCTTCGTAATACAAGATATTTTATTGTCATTTATATTATTTATACTTTGTGATAGTAAGTTTAATGCTTTGTCATACAGCTGCATAACAAAATGTCTATGTTTATTAAAAACTATTAGTAAATTACCATTCTCATTAATATGTTCTAGATATGTTACTATCATCCTGTCTTTATGTGGCCATAGGCTATCTTCATGTAATGAAGTAATTTTTTCATTAATTATTTCACATTGATTAGCCAAGATTTGTCCATGCTCATTTGAAAAAAGCAAATGAAACTTTTTGTCATTTATTGGAATCCATAGGAGCATTACAATTTCTGATTCACTTTTAAGTTTACCACAGAAACTTATTTCTAAATTATTATTATTCTGTTTCACACACCAAAATAAAATGTCACCGGATCTTTGAGCAGTTACTAAGTAGCAAGACTTATCAGGATTTAATCTTGGGGCCCAACAAATTGAACATGTTTGCAGTTTATAAACAGCCTTTTGTACTTCTGTAAACACTTTTGGACAATTGATAAGGTTTTCATATTCTTCTTGTAGATAATTTTTCATTTCATTAGAAAAATTCATTACACTTGACCAAATTTGTTTCCTTGATCCATATAATTCTACATTACCAATACTGTTGACAGTTGCAATTAAACATTCATGATTATTTATAATATTATCTGGGGACCATTTATACGCTATAATATTTGTCATTTCTTGAGCCAGGTGATTATTATGTGACCAAAAAGCAGGATTTGTAACCATTTCTACCAGTTCTAAGTTTGTTAAGCCGTGTGCTGCATATTTTGAAAGGTAACTTTTCGGCAAAGGACTCTCATAATTGCTGGTTATCGTAAATTCATTCAAATCAAGAGATTTTTCTATACTTTGTAAATTATACGTGAAATCCATCATATGAATATTTTTATTTCCCCGTACAGAGAGAATTGAATTTTCCCATGATACAAGGGTCTCTTCATATTTATTCACGTTAATTCGCTTACGACCAATTTCTTGTAGCATTTTCAGTATTGATTTAATTAATAATAATAATAATCAGTCCACCTTATTACACTTAAATAACTCTGTTTTATAGGTTATTTAAAAAAACGTTCAATATTAATAACAACAATATATTAATATATTTTTTGACATTTTTGACAGTTGGCATTGCGACATTCGAGACAATTTTCGTTCAAAATTGAAAAGTTAAAATTTACACAAATAGATTTTTTTTTATGTTAATTATATAACTATAAATATATTGTAATTAAAAAAAAAACTACAAACAGTTCCACTTAAGATGTCAAGCATGAAGAATTTATAATACATTTTAAGGCAATATGTAAAACAGTTTTTTTTTTGATATAATATTGCCTGAAAGCTAAATATAATAAAAACCATTTTTACATAATAATTCTTTAAGGACAACTTCTTATTACAAAAATAAATTTCCATTTGCTTCATTATCAGCAAGGAACGGAATATTTGTAATTTTTACCTCACTCAAAGTCACTTGTCAATAAAATGCAAATTTTAAAAGTCATAACAAAAGCACGTTGATAATTATGCTGTCTACGTTTCGATAGAATAATTTTGTTAGAACTTATATTTATAATATATTTGGTTATTAATTGATTACGATTTAACAGTTAAAATGGGTAAAAAGCGTTACAATGCGAAAGCTCGTCAAGTTGTAAAGACCAACATTGATGATTCTCAAACAAATGAGGTGAATATATACAGCAAATATCAAAGTATACTACTATATATATATACTGCACGATTAAATAAGCATTAAGTACTCAATATAGATAAATATATTTATATTATATAACATATTTCTGAGCACTATGATTATACACATAATTTAAGTACTTAAAATTATTGTGTATTAACCTTAATTAATTAGAACTTAATTTTTTTGCCAGATTAAAACAGATTTTGGTTCCGATGAATATGGATCTACCGACAAAAGTAATTTATTGGCTTTGCCCTCAAAGAAAAGAATTACAACAATTGTTGCAGATAAGAAAGAAAAGACAAGATTTTTATCAAAAGCCCAAAGAAAAAGATTAGAAAAAATTGTTGATAAAAAGAAGAAAAAAGAAAATGTGAGTACTTTATTTAATGTAAAAGTAAAAACGCTTATAACATTGTCACCTACAGGCATTTTATAACAATTTTATGTCTTAGAGAGCAGCTCTGTTGGAATCTTTAGCTCAAGTTCAAGTGACACCTGAAGAAGTAAAACTATTAACAACCATATCAACAATACAAACATTAGGGTTAAGAAAGCTTAATGAATACAAAGTTCAAGAACAAAACTTAACCTTACAAAATAATATAGAACCTAGTGAACAAAAGAAATTTAGTAGTATTGCTGGTAAGAAATATAGATATATACATTTTCTATCCTAATATTTAATTAATATTCATAATACAATATTTAAATAGGTATTTTTACTGCTGTTAAAATATCAATAATAAGTTTTTACTTTATATTCTATTGATTGTAATTTTGTTAACTGTATTGAATCTTTTTTGTAATTTATTTATGACAGCTACCATTGTGGCATAGCCGAGAATTGCTGACTGTGCTGTAGGCTTAAATCTGAAATGGGAAATGCAATCCAACCACACAGTTAGATAATATTTATATAAAATCAATATATAATTAATTTATCATGTTATAAATGCATGTATGGAAAGTAAAACTTTGTATATTAAAATTTAAAATTCATTATATTATTTCAGGTGCTAAAAAACGATTAAGACTACTTAGAATGGCAAATGTTGATGATGTAAAAAGGAAGAAATATGATCCGAACATAATAGGTTTTGAAGAATGTTCCAGTGAAGAATCATCCGAATCTGATGAAGAACCAGAAGTAATTGAAATTAATCAAAATGAAGTAAATAATGATCATCAAGGTATTATAAATGAAAAAAATAAAGAACAACAAAAAGAAGTAATTGTAGAAATAAATACTGACATCATTGTAAATAGAAAAACCAATGATATAATAAATAAGCACAATTATGAAAAAGAAAATAATGTAAAAGATAAGCAACCAGAAAAGAAACCTTCTCTTGATCATCCAATGGTGCATGTAGATGTCAATAGGGACCCTAAAATACAAGTTGCAAGGTTGAAGCTGCCGATTTTGGGAGAAGAACAAAGAATAATGGAGCTTGTTAATGAGAATGAATTTTTGATAGTTGCTGGTGAAACTGGTGAGTAGTTTTACTCTTTTAAGCTATTGCATTTTTAGTACTGACGAAATTTATAGCTGTTCGGCTGGGTATGTAATACCAAATCTTAAACAAGCTTCTAAGCAAATGGCTGGATACTTGGCCTTGTTATCATGACCCATATTTTATGGTCACTTAACATATATGACTTGATGATTGCAAGTTTAATTGTTACTTACAAAAAAACATGTAGTACATTGACATCTAATGACGTAATTAAGCGCAAATCAAGTATCAACTAACATTGAAAATCCATATCATAGTATTTGTAATACTACCTTTTATTTTATTATTATTAACTAACTTTTGCCAACCAGTCTCAATGTATTTGACATAAAAATCATTAATCTTATTTTCAATAAAATACTTTTTCTAATGATTTGTTTGATAGGTAGTGGTAAAACCACACAATTACCCCAATTCCTGTACGAAGCTGGTTACGCAGAACGTCAAATGATAGCAGTAACGGAACCAAGGAGAGTAGCTACCGTCGCTATGTCAGTAAGAGTTGGTCACGAGTTGGGCTTGACTAGCAAGGAAGTGTCGTATCTGATGAGGTTTGAAGGAAATGTTTGTAAAGACACAAAGATTAAATTTATGACTGATGGTGAGTGTTTCATTTATTTTTCTGTAGTTGTGTTCAATGGGTATTCATTAACTAATGTAAGGCAATTTCAAATTATCATTGGGACACATTAATATGTGCAGCATAATAAGCAGCTGCACGCTTTTTTTCCGCATTGCGGGGTAGTCAGAGAGAACCTAGTGTCAAGACTCTCCGTTCTGGTACTTATTACCGCGTTTTATAGTAAGTACCAGACCAGATTAATAAAAATAATTATTAGTTAAAATAATTATTTTAAAAAAAAAGTGTTATTCGCACACTTAGGAAATTGAAAAAAAACATATTTAGAAAACATATAACAATTGTGAACGAAGCGGCGACATTGCGCGTTGAGCGGTGGAGCTCAACGCCGCGCTTTGTCTTGTTCACTAGAGCAGAGAAATGAAAATAGACATATTTAGAAAACGTATGAAAATTTGTACGCAGCGGGATTTGAACCAGCGCCTCTTGAAAACCGTTCAAGCGCTCTGACCGCTAAGCCATTCATTCTACATCCAGCTGCGTCGAAATTCTTATACGTTTATTAAAACTTATATTTGTTGTTAGCATCCCTGTAGAGAGATTTATACAAATTTCTGCTACCCAAAGACTATTCTGTGAACAGAAATAAAACAACAATGTCTTTTTCAATTTAAATATAATTCTCCCGAGTGGTAATGGAACACACAACCAATCGCGTTTACAGTCAGACGTTGTCCCACTGCGCCACAATGGTCTCAATTTATTATTTACGCACATTTATTATTATTATTTCACAGTTAAACTTAATATTCCGTATTTTAACATAAAAATAATAACTATTAATTGGAAAAAAATAAATATTTCTTTTTCTACCAAAAAAAAAACATAACATAGAAGCATTTGGATAACCTGATGACACTCATTAGGAACTCCACTTTCTATAAGTTATTAAGTGACATGCTCGATGGCCTAATTATGAAATATGCTTTGTTTGACCGTATTAAGGAAATGTCTGAAAATGAAAAACATTTACCTTAAAATATACTTAATCAATAAACTCATTTATAAAGTTTTATATAATTTTTAGGTGTCCTCCTGAAAGAAATTCAATCAGATTTCCTCTTAAGCAAGTATTCAGTGGTCATAATCGACGAGGCCCACGAGCGAAGTGTCTACACAGATATATTACTAGGACTTTTATCTAGAATAGTACTATTGAGAAGAAAACGAGGCAGCCCTTTGCGACTTATAATAATGTCAGCGACACTGCGTGTGGAGGATTTCACACAAAATACAAGACTGTTTAAGGAACCACCTCCGGTTGTTAAGGTAATTTTAATATTAAGTGGGTGTTAACAGAAATAGATTAGTTATTTCATATGCAGCTTCATGCTTTTTCTCTCACAGCAGGGATATCAGAGATAACCTAGTGTCAAGGCACTTAGTTCTCCACTTTCCGCCCGAAATCGAAACTTTGCTATTGGCCTTTAGATCGCGCTTTGTCTTAAGTACCAGAGCAAAAATATTATAAATATAATTATTCTCACGAGTGGAAATCGAACCCACAACCAATCGCTTTTACAGTAAGATACTTACAGGCCTCCTGCGCCACGATATCCTCTAGACATATATATATACACATACGTCTAGGTGATAATGATAATTAAAAAAAATAATTTTAAAATGAATTTTTAAAATGTGTGTGCCAGAAAACATATTTCAAAGATGTGTCATATACAATTGAAACTCGATTATCCGGACCTAAGTTTTTATCCGAATCTTTTCTTCATATATTCGATTTGCTGGATATTCAAGTAATCTAATGTATGACACAAACAATTAAAACTATTATTCAAACTACCATTGGGCAAATAGTGCATGCTCCTAGAGTCACAATTTAAGTGAATCTAGGAGCATGCACTCTTTACTCTAGGTAGGTAAAGAATAATATTTTTTTGTTTGAGAATGTTTAAAAATGCAATTTACTATATTTAACGCTGTAAAGTGAATAATTTCATAAAAGGTTCTACACATAAATGAATTTATAGCACCCTAAGTAAGTTTTAATAGTGTTTGTTTTTCTATTCATCACTTCACATTATATTAAAATAAAATGAAAATAAAACCACCATTGAACTCATATTTATATATAACAATTAGATTAATATTAAAATAGAAAGGTATAATTTCAATTGAATCTTCAACAGGTAGAAGCAAGGCAGTATCCAGTGACAGTACACTTTAATAAACATACCTACAGTGATTATTTAAAGGAAGCTTATAAGAAAACAGTCAAAATACACACCAGATTACCGGAAGGAGGCATTTTAATATTTGTTACTGGACAACAAGAGGTATAATTTATATTAAAAATTAAAAAAACAAATATTTTATTAAAATTTGGTTTATTATCCAGAGCTGAATTTAATAATTGAAATATATTTTAGCACTTAAAAAACTTTATAATTTTTTTTTTAAATTTATACTTACCATTTGCAGTCAAAGACATTATGTCATCATTACATTCACCGCAATTTTTTTTAACATTTTTGAAATTTTGCAATCATATGACAATTTTAATTGTATATAAATAAATTATACAATTTAGATTAATAAACAATTACACCTTAAAATTTTCTTATTTTTTTATTGCGTAAATACAAATTATATGATTATAATATGATTTATTATTGTAAGGATTTAATAAAGGTTACATATTTTTTTTAAATATTTGTTCTTTTGATTAGTGATATTTATAATTTAAAATAGTTTTTTTTTTAAATTTTGCCTTTTGACAGGTGAATTATCTAATTCGCAAGTTAAAGGCGTCGTTCCCATATCGAAAGGATATCGATTATTCGAAATTGATAAATAAGAAAAATTCCAATGAAGTAGATCCTGCTTTGAACTCTGAGCCTGATGATATAGAATCTGACGATGATGAGGTAAGTAAGATTTTCATAAAAATCTATAAAGTTAATATATCTCTATGTTAAATCGTCAACTTTAGAGTTACTATTTGTGACAGCGTAATTTTAAATATTTTGAATTGTGTATAAGAAAAAAAACAAATATAACGTACGTATAAGTTAGTAATAATTTATATTCGTATGAAGTTTTCTTGCAGTTTCAACGAAATTGAATTGAAATAAAAATAATTTAAATATAGACATTCCCCCCAGTGTAACTAGTAATACGCTTTGTCTAATCGAATAAGGAAACAAGGATACGGACCAATTTGTGTCATAGAGTGTAATATATTGTGCATGCTTAAAATATTTTTAATGTACTGTTGAGAACTGAACCCATGAACATCGCGTAATAAATCACGTAGATATTCTTCAGGAATAATGTAAAAAGTGTGGAGTAATTTGTATATATGAGAAGAAACTCCTTAGAGTTCCGGAGTCGCTGTTGCAGAGACAGGAGCAAACTAATGTTGTAAACCTTTAAATATTTTCTTATATTTTATGACCATCAGTGCGACAGCGTCTGATTGTAAACGCGATGGTTATGGGTTCGGTCTCCACTTGGGGAAAAGGAGGAGCAGAGCGGGGGGTTATATTTTTTTTATTTCGACAATTTATTATTATTTAGACAATAATTATTATAAAGACAATGTGTGGCGTCCGACGTTTTGCATGCAGTGTCTCCAACTCGGGTGAAAAACGGAATTTCTCAAAACTAGGCACTTTTTGCTTATCCTTTTATGTGGGAAAAAGAATAAAGCTACTATTAATATATTTCATAGATTATTTGTGTTATTATAGGTAGAAAAAGAAATGAAAAGAATGAGAAAAGCCAGAAGGAAAGCTAAGCAAAAATCGAAAACTTTGCCCAAAATCAACTTAGACGATTACGATATGCCTGAAGATGATGGACAAGCGGACTTAATAAGTGATGATGAAAGTGAAGGACATGTTAGTGATTCAGGTAAATTATTTACCTAAAAATATAATTAATTTACCTAAACTGGCCGTAGTATTAATTTAGGATTATAGTTATTATATATTTTTTTGTCTCTTACGAATGTCCTTTAGAATAATGAAAGGCTTGAAAAGATGAAGGTTTACTTCAAAGTTTAGAAGCAAAATTGAAAAAAAATGATGTTAATTTGTTTAATATAGGAAAAGAATTATATTATAATATTGTATTTTTAGTAATTTATTACAAACAAACTTCTCGTCGCAAAGAAGAGTTCTTGTAAGAGTAAAATAGGGAAGTTTAAAGCTTGTAACTGCGAAAATCTGTAAACGCGTGTTTTTCATACGACGATATTCATGTCTAACATTATATTGAGGCCACCTTGGCGCAGTGAGACACCGTCTGACTATGATCGCGATTGGTCATTGGCTCGATTCCCACTCAGATGAATTATTACTAAAATAATTTTAATTCTTCTGCTCTGGTGAACAAGGCACAGCGCGGCGTTGAGTTCCGCCACTCCACACACAATGTTTCGGATTTGGACAGAAAGTGGAGAACAGAGTGTATGACACTAGGTTCTATTAAGATAGAACTTAGACTACCCTCTTATGCGGGAAAAGGGTGAAGGGTCCTAAAAAAAATTAATTAATTAAATTACATTAATGACGTCCCACACAAATCAAATGCTTTTCTTATTTTAGACGCAGAAGAAGACTCTCTTACCACGGATATAAAATCCTGTCGACAACCTCTATGGGTGTTGCCTTTGTACTCTATGCTCAGTTCTTCAAGACAGGCTCGCGTATTTGAACCAGCACCCGCCGGCGCTAGACTCTGTGTTGTAAGCACTGATGTGGCCGAGACGTCTTTAACAATACCTGCTATTAAATATGTCGTTGACACTGGGAAAAAGAAAATGCGGTAAATATATATTTTTTTGTATTACAGTTGAAGCAGGTCATTTTTTTTTAAATATATGATTAATAGATATACATACGTACGTAGACATACATTATAGCGAAATTAATACGAGTCTCTGGGAATAGTAAAACAAAAAGAAATCGATTTCCAGCATACACGACCACACTACAGGCGCGAGCACGTGGCGGGTGGTATGGACGTCTCAAGCCAGCGCTTCTCAAAGGTCCGGCCGCGCGGGACGCACTGCGCCCGGACACGCGTACCGGCTGTACAGCTCGGCTGTCTTTCAACATGACTGTGCTCCTCAATACGAGCCTGATCTATGTAGACGACCTGCAGACGATTTAGTTCTAATGATGAAATGTATGGGGATCGATAAGGCGAGTTTTTTTTTTTTCTTAATCTTGTTAACTATGAATGTCGCGAATCAGAGCTTCTCAAAGGTCGGGAAAATGCAACTTGGTTATGCATGCAGTTGTGCCCGCGAATTCAACCGGAATGGAATTCTAAAATTAAAGTAGCCTACTCCTTATTTCATCAACTATCTCAGACAGTCAAAGTACCGTCTAAATCAGTCGTTCTAGAGATTAGCCGAAACAAACAGACAGACAGACAAACATTTTTTATTAAATTATTTGGTATTAAATTTTGGTCTGTAGTAAACATTTTTTCAAAGTTATTATAGTGTACCCAATAATAATAATGAACTTTACAAATAACTCATTTCTTCTTAAACATACAAAATGTAATCTTAAGCAATATTTTAAAATAGCAAAACTAATACAAAACTTAAAGAGTGATTTTTTTTTAATATTTTTTCGATTTATGTATTTTGTGAGTTCTGAATGTCAATTGTCATTAAAAAATATCGCAATTGGATTAAGACTCCATTATTTCCATCAGGTCGTAAACTTTCCGTACCCAACTGCGCCTGACAGATTGCAATTGCGTTTAGCGGAAAAAAGACTTGAAGTACTCGGCATATTAGAGAAACCGGAAGTGAAAAGAAGAAAACACGACGATGAAGAGGTAAGATTATGTATTTATTATCTTTTACCAAAAATAATATTATTTGGTATTTTTTTCTTTTAGCTTTACGCCTTTACCTGTAAAACAGGGCAGTCAGAGAGATATAGTGTTAAGACACGCCTTTATCCATTATCCGCCCGATATCGAAACATTGCGCGGTGAGTGGCGAAACTCAACGCCATGCTCTGTCTTATATTTTAAATGTAATAAATTCCCGAGTCGTAATCGAACCCAGAACCAGGCGCTTACGGGAAGCTTCTACCAGCCACTTAGCTTATTTTGTTTTTTAAAAAAACCAATAGAACCTTGAATTCTACTTTCTGGTACTGATTTTTTTTTATTATTTTATTTCCCCGCTCTGTTAATACAAAGTGCGGGGTTAACTTTCGCCCTTCCACACAATGTCTTGAAAATTAGATAGGAAGTGAAGATTTTAATATCTTAATACTAAGCTCTAATAATCCTAAGGCCACGGTGGCGCAGTGGGACAGCGTCTAACTTAACACGATTAATTGTGTGTTCGATTCCACTAGGGGTAATTATTATAATAAAAAAAAACATTTCCTCGTTCTGGTGCCTTATACAAAGCACGTTGAATTTCGCAACTCAACACGCAATATTTCAATTTTGGGCGGAAAGAGGAGAACGGAGTGTCCTAACATTATCTTTTTCCTAATTATAAAAAAAATTGTACGTAAATGTTTGTTTCAGGTGTTAAAAGTGACGCCATTGGGTAAAGCGGTATCGGCGTTCCCGCTGCTGCCTCGCTACGGGAAGATGCTGGCTCTGAGTCACCAATTTCATTTATTACCATACACTATTGCCCTAGTGTCCGCGCTCACTGTTCAAGAGGTAGGTACATATTTTCCTATAAATTGTATGCTCTCTAACCCAAACATGACCAGAAACAAATTTATAAAAATGTAATTGCGCTGTCTGTACATGGAATATATATACAATATATTTAGAAATTTTATTTTTCGGTTTTTCTGTCTATTTGTCTGTGCGTTTGTTCACGTTAATGTCTGAAATAGCTTAACTGATTTGAAATTTTAATGCAGTTTTAACTATATTTGGTAGGTAGGTTTGGTAGTCTTTGTTTTTGTATTTATTTTATTTTAATCAGTTCATAAATAAAAAAGTTACAACAATTTTAAATTTGTTCAACAAAATTGCTACAAAATAACTGGTTTATTAAATTGGTTGAAACTTCAATCAATTCATTGTATCGATATTGTCTGTAAATGTTAATTATTTTCACAATTCGACAGAATTATAAATTTAAGCACAGTTTGTGATTTAAGTGGCAATGGGCGATATAACGTTAACGATGGGAGGTTTACGCAGGCGAAGCTGCGAGCTGGTCGCTAGTATCTATAATATAAAAAGTAAATGCACATTAGATAATATTTATACGTGTCAATTGTCATGTTAATAGAAGTAGATAAGCACGCCGTTTAAACGTCCTTTCTTAAGGCGATATCGTGCCTGGCTTAGTGTTCGTAGCACATATTTAGAACATTTACTGTAATGTGAATGTTATTTCGTTTTTCAATAACAAAAACCAATTCAGAGCACATAGTGAAAGGATTAATTTCTATAATAACAATTTATGAAACACGATACTTGTTTTGAAAAAGTGAAGATATTACTTTGGGCGATTAGTTTTTCTAGCATTTTTTACGAAAGTCCAAAGTCTTTAAATTATTTTATTCTAAATAAGAAGTTACATGTTTCATTTTTTTAACGTCAAATAATTTCACACTGGTTCAGTAAAGTTAATGCCTCAGACCTGTGCAGAAACTCGGCGGGACTTCTATATTTTTTCACCACGATCAGTGAAATTGGAGTAAAGTAAAAATCTTTCAAAATTTTAGGAAAAATTGTTATTATCATTAAAATTTCACTCACAGCTGCGATTTGTCTTACATTCTTAAATATTATATTATTCCGTTATAGGTAATGAGTGGAAAAGCCGATAGTTGGCCCGCGACTGGAAACACTCTATTACTAGGGGATCCAGGAGTACTTCTAAGAGCCATTGGTGCCGCAGAATTCGCTTATGTTAAGGGAGAAGAGGAACTGTTCTGTGCAAAATATGGACTGAGAGAAAAGGTAAGGAAGATATAAATAAAATAAAGAAAACAGCCTTACACTTTTTTCGCAATGCGGGGTAATCAGAGAGAACCTAGTGTCAAGGCACTCCGTTTTCCACTGTCCGTCCGAATTCGAGACGTTGCAAGTTGAATGGCGGAACTCAACTGAGGCGGTTCAACGTTGCTTTGTGTTATTATAAGAGCGGAGAAATGCACATAATTTAAATGTGACTGATCTTCCTCCGAGTGCGGATCGAACAAACATCCAGTCTCGTTAACAGACAGACGCTTTCCCACATCGCCACGATGACTTCCGAAAAGGAATAAAAACTTTGATCGTGAATTCTCTTATATATGAATATTGTTCAAGCTATCTAAATATATGTATATCCCGCTACATATACTTATTTTAACATTTATAAAACAATACATTTGTTCAATATTATATGTACAGTTGAAGTTCAAGAAAATAAAGGATTTATTATTTTATTTTAACTTTGTGTATCTCTAAAAATTGTAATAAAATGGCAGGCATTTAAATTTTATGTAATTATTAACGTACAAAAAAATATCTATTTGATTATATCTATATATAAATATTTAATATGACTACGATCGTAATGTGATCCTTAAAAATATTTAAACTAGTCGTTGCCCGCAATTTCATTTGTGTGGATTCATAGACCCTTCCCACCAAAATACTTTACTTACTACTACTACTACTACTACTTACTTTTAAAAAACTAATTATAGCCTAAGTTTTACCTAAACCTAAATAAAACCTTTACAACAAAAAAGGCTTAATTCGAATCTGTCCAGTAGTTCCGAAGATGCGCGTCAAACGTTTTATTATACTCCTAGTATAGACGTAATTTATACGTTCCACAACTGCCTTTTATAATTGTTAGAATTTGTTAAACTTATAGGCTATCAAGGATATCCGGAAGCTGCGTAAACAACTAACATCAGAGATCAACCTGAGCGTGTCCAACGTGAATGTTAGCGTCGACCCCAATATGAATCCACCGGACGATAAACAAGCGAGGCTGTTGAGGCAGCTCCTGCTGAGTGGCTTGGGAGACCAGGTTGCGAGGAAAATAGCTCTGCACGAAGTCAAGGAAGGTATGTATCTGAGATAAAAACATGCCGCCGTGCAGATAAACGCGATGGTTGTCAGTTCGATTCCCAATTAGGGAATCCCGTATTCGTATACTGTCTCGAATTGGAATGGAAAGCGGAGAACGGAGTGCCGTGACACTACGTTATCTGCTATAAAGTAGTGTACACAATATAATATAATTACATTTTGAGAGACAGTGTCTTTATACTCAGTAAGTCAATCTGATTATAAAAGCTATTAGTTTGGAGTTCGACCACCACTTGGCTCCATATTAACATTTATAAAGTGCTATGGATAGAAAAAAGCGCTTGGCCGGTTTCCAAGAAGCGCCGATTCGCATCTTGCTGCGTTGAAAATTATTATATATTTTTTTAAAATTGTCAATTATTTGTTATGTTTTCTCGTTCGTAGTAAGTACCGCCACACACATTTTAGAGACAGTCTCTAAAATGAGGAAAGTAGATCTTTTTCATCACTGAAACCGGATAACGCCCTCGTTGTACACTTAAGGGCTTTCAGCATAAATACGGTCATTTTTTTAAATGAAACTATTTTAACCGGATTAATATCGTATAATTTTGGTATTCGAAACATTTTTAGAACCCGCCGTTTGGAACACTTTACAGTAATCCGTGGTCACAGGTAGACTGAGGTGGCATTTGTCTGTCATTTAATACAATTATTACTACCGCCAACGATTTCTTAGTTGCCTCGCGTACTGCAAAATGAGCTGACTGTATCTTTATCTATGGTGTGATGGGATTGAGACTTCAAAGTTTTCAGTATTGGGTCCCATGTGGTAGAAAGTTTCCAACCGTCTTCTCTATTGAAATTAGGGTGTTTTTTTTATTTCAATAGCCTCGCGGATCATCCTTGGGATACATCTGTTTTCCCTAGCGAGAATATGAGGTTTTTCAAACCTGAGGTAATGGTTGGGTTTATCCGTTGTATGCTCACACACAGCTGACTTCGATAAATTTTTTCAAAATGTGTAATAATCGCGAAAATCAAAGAACTTATTACGGTCATTTTGTTTGTTAAAACATTGCTCAATTGTAAAAATTTTGTCATTCGTGTAAACATTTTGCGTACCGCTTACGTAGTTGTTACGATATTACCATCCTAGTCTTTTTAAAATTATCAGTTTAAAATGACCAGTGCGTCTTATGGGCTATGGGCAAGTAGTAAGTCATCTTTTAAAATACGCGACATGATTCTAGGTGCTATCTTTTTCTCCCGAGATAAAATATTTTGCGTTCGGACAAGATTTTTTCGAATTCTTTCCCTTACTAGTACAATTATTCCAAAGTATTTTTTAAAATAATAAATATCTTTGCTGATTTATTATTCTATTCACCACTATCCTCTTAATAAGCTCTTTGTTTTAATTAAATAAAATATAAAAAATAAAACTGTAAGAAAGGTAGAGTATGATGGGATCGGTTGACCTTCGATATGATACTGGAGGAAGGTCATGGAAAAAGCATGAGAACCCCCTGAGCCCGTGTATGGAGAAGTTGGTGACTGTGGACTAGGCAAAAGGTACCGTAGCGGTTAGCGCTCCGTTCTCTCTCGCTACGGATATAACACACGAGGCTAAAAAAACCATTTTATTTATTATAAACAGGTGAAGACAAACGTAAATACAAATACGCGTATCACACAAGCAACTTGGACGAGCCGGTTCATCTCCACTCGGGGTCGATACTGCGCAAGGCCATCCCGGAGTGGGTCATCTACCAGGACATGTACGAGACTGGTGATGACAGGAGGAAGATGGTGATGAGGAACGTGGTGGCGATAGAACCGGAATGGCTGCCTGTTTATGTACCCCAGCTTTGTAATTTAGGTAGATGATGAAATTATTTGTTCACATTCAATTGGATGATGGAATTTATTTATTTTCCTATTAGGCTCTACATTTTTTTTTGTAAGATATGTTAATAATTTTGTGGTGGATACCTATGTATATTGAAATTTCTTGTAATAATTTTATTGTAGATGGACTTGAACTCTTCTCGAATACAGTTTAATGCGAGTTTAATGCTATAGCTTCACGTCGCACCGTTTTAAATATTTTATACGGCTTATCAAACGTTGTTGTTCGAAATTATGTAATAAAGATTTTTTCTATCGTAATATTATTACTAAATTCATCAACCATGGCAAGAGAACGTCATTTATAAGTTACTTTTCAAGATTTTTCACATATTTAAAGTTATTAACATATAATTTTCATACTAATCATTATTTCCGCAGGAGAGCCGCTTTCAGATCTTGAGCCGAGATATGATGAGAAATCTGGTGTAGTCAAGTGTCACTTTAAAGGAACATTCGGAAAAAGCGGCTGGGAACTGCCCGTTGTAGAAATAGACTATCCAGATAAAGTAGAACGTTATAGGTACTTTGTTATTATTTCATTATTCCATGTCATTATATTTTAATTTTAGTATCTTAAAATATATATTATTTAAAACATATTTAAATCGATTTTTAAAATATTTTCTATTATGATGCTCTTTGAAAATTAAAGTAAATTACATATCACTGACATTGTGTTGTGGTTTCCTTAAACTGTAAAATCGAATAGGAGAATCCACTTAAACATAACCTAGATATCTAAGTAAGATAATAATTTTAAGCGTAAAGTTATAAGTTAAACAGGCCATCGTGGCGCAATTTGGCAATCGAACCCACCCAGTTCGATTACCAATCGGGGCAATTATTACTTTAATTGGTCTGGTAAGACATAGCGCGGCGTTGAGTTTCGCCGTTCAACACGCAACGTCTCCAACGTATCTTGACACTAGAATTCATCTACACTGCTTTGCGGTAAAAAATAATAAAGCATTTAGTATTACACAACAAGCTAGCAATGTACATGTCTTTTAAATTTAATATTTGCTATATTTTTACACAGATGGTTTGCAAGATTTCTTCTAGAAGGAAAAGTATTTCCGAAATTAAAAAAATACGCAAGTTCTTTGTTATCTCCGCCATCTACAATGGTGAAGAGTTGGGCAAAATTGCAGGCCAGAACAGAAATATTACTAAAAGCTTTGATATCTAAACGAGCTGGCACGAAGGACCAATTACAACAAATGTGGAATCAACAGCCTAATTGCAAGTCTTTTTTTGTTATATTATCTAAAAAATTCATCGTGGAGCAGTGAAACACAGTCTGTCTGTACATACGATTAGCTGTGGGTTGGCTGCCCACTTATGAGTGGGAGACTGAGACTTAAAGCGGAGAAATTAAAATAATTGAAATATATGATATGTCATATATTTCAATTATTTTCATTTCTCCGCTTTAAGTCTCCGTCTCCGGTACCTAAGACAAAGCGCGGCGTTCAGTTCCGCCGCGCAACACGCAATGTATTGGTTTCTGTTAAAAAGTGAGAACGTTGTGTCTTGACACTATTTTATCTGTACCACCCCCATGCGGAAAAAAGCGTGAAATCGTTAAATCCTTATACATAATATAAATGTTACTTAGAATAAAAATTCTTGCTTTTTAAATTTGATATATGGAAATTTGAGGAAAGAAACTAAAAGTTTCTTATATTCAGAAAATTATAGACTTTCTCTTTTTCAGATTTACTTGATGAATTCTTGAAATGGGTTCCTGAGTCTGCCCATAATGAAGTCACCTTATATTGGCCACCGAATAAATGAATTTTGTTGTAATAAATAAACATTTTGTTTTATATTATATATAATAATTTAAAAAGATAAAACTACTTTTTTTTTACGTCCATATTCATGTAAATAATGTAAATATACAATTGTTGTAATATATAGGTCGTTTTATTATTTCTTCATTTATGTTTTCAATATATATGCACTCATAGGCATATGAGTGACTGTATTTCAATTGAAATATTTCTTATTATAAAAAGACTATCGTGTCGCAGTGGGACAGCGTCCGACTGTAAACGCGATTGGTTTTAGGTTCGATTCCCACTCGGTGAAATTATTATATTTAAATTATTTTTAATTGCCCGCTCTGCGCCATGACATGCGGCATGAAGTGAAGCTAAAAAACCATTTATAAGAAAAATAATAAAATAAAAAATTCAATTATATGTAAATTTTATTTATAGCAGGATTAATTATACATTTTTATTCTTTTTATTATACAACTAGTTGCGAGTTGTCGCCCGACTGCTTGCCGTTTTCATTTTATTTCATTTAGTTTTGACTCTAAAACGAAAAGAGCAGTTTTGTTCACTCTTTGAAAGGTTTTTGAGAAATCGTCTCTTAAAATGTTCCGCTATGCTCCTTGATTTTCAAAATCGCGTTACATTTTTTACATTGACAGGCTTAAAGCGTTTTAAAAATTTTATACCTTAATATTAGGTATTACAGTTTACTTTTAATTATTGACCTGGAAATGGATTCTTGTCATTTGGGTTTTGTATGTAATAAACGAAACAATACAAAGATGAATTAGATTTTATTGGTCATCATACTTGTAATGGCTTGTGTAGATATGTAACGTAGTTAGTAAATTACTTTTTAATAGCATGATGTGATTTGGTAGCTTCTTTTGTTTTTATTAATGTTATTTCATTTTATGATTTTTGGCTAAACTAAACTAAACTACTAAAACGTTCTTGATAAGCTATGGTGATAAAAGAACTGATAAATACACCAAACCCTCGATTTGCGTCGTTAATTCGTTCCTAAAAAATCAAATCGAAACGACGCAAAGTGAATCACGATTTTGGTTCAAAACACGGACAAAGTCGGAGATACGTTCCAGTTTTAGAAAAAAAGGCCGTTTTTTGAAAAAACAACAAATAAAAAGCTTTAACTGTATAAATTTAAGTCAAAACATTCTAAAAACGTTTGTAATAAAAATCGAAACAACTTTGGTTACTATATTTTCGAAGTATATTTTTTTTCTTCAAAAATTTGAACCAATGTCAGCTAAACAATTGTAGACTCTAAATACAAAACTCATGAAGACTTTACATAATTTGAGTCGAGAATAGTGTACACAAGGGTAGGTTATCAATTAAATTTGCTTAAATAGTAATGGTGCAAACAAAAAATTATTTCTTTCATGTTTCCTTTTGATTTTAACACAAAATGAAATTAATATTTCAGCTGCGCTGAGTTTTAGTTATACTGGATATCTTTTTGTTGTATTGCAAGATAGAATTCAATTTTTTTTTGGACACGTTTAATGTATAAAAAATAATTAAGATTCAAGACGACGCCACTTTGAAAATGACGCGAACCGAAATGACGCAAATCGAGGTTTAGGTGAACATTTTATATGAACATTTCAGAACGTATGAGCCTATATTGATAAATTAACATATACTTATAAAACACTCATCAAGTAAACTTATGAAAATCACCTACGGAGGAAATCGAACCCATAATCCTAGATATTTATGGGAAATCAAAAAATCATCTAGTAATATTCTGTTAACTGCAATTAGATAATGTGCTCGATGATTATATTCGAATATAATTCAAATTTGATAATTCCTCTGAGTGGGAATCGAACCCACAACCAATTGCATTTCTTTTCATTTCTTTCATTTGATTGCTTTCATTTCATTTCATTGCTTTCCCACTGCGCTTCGACGGCCTCGTCATTTACATTTATCACTGACATTTACCAATAGGTTTAACGGATGCATTTAAGAAAATACGATACCTATCTTTAGTAAGAAAAAGTACGTCGTCCGTTTCGGCTTTAAACATTAAAATCCTTTCGCCAGGGTACAGCAAGAAAAAGAAGCAGAAGACTTAAAGAATATTCAAAATTAACATGTTTCATAAGAAATGTTTTTTTTGCATGTAACGTAAATTTGTTATTCAATTATATAAGCATTTAATTAACCATTACGTATACAGTATAGTGTTTATGAAAACAGCTAAAGGCCATCGTGGCGCAGTTGTACAGCATCTGGCTGTAAACGCGATTGGTAGTGCTTTCAAACCCTACTCGGAGGAATTATTGTAATTCAGTTATTTTCTTTTTTCATTTGTTCCGCAGAGCTCCGCCACAGCATGCAATGTCTCGATTTAAGCCGAAAGTCGATTAGATTACTGAGTATTGATTTCTGTTCGAGGTTCTGTGACTTTATGCATAGCAGGGTATGCATAAAAAGTGGGAAATTAACGAAAAAAGCTAATTCAGTCAAAATATTATCAATTACGTCATTCATTTATGTTTCATAAGCATTTAACCTATTTTTTTCTCTCTATTGTTAGATTCGTAATTAATAATGCATAGTTGTGGAAGTAATGATGACCTTGTGTCTTATAACAGAATTAACTGACATTTAATATTTTTAATTTTAAATTTTAATTAATACGCAATGTTTTGTATTCGGTCGGAAAGTGGAGAAAGGAGTGTTCACTAGTGTCCAGATCACATGACAATACAATATTTTTTTAGTATAAAAAACCTAAGTTCATATTTAGAAAACGTATAAAAAAAAAAAAAAAAAAAAAAAAAAAAAAAAAAAAAAAAAAAAAAAAAAAAAAAAAAAAAAAAAAAAAAAAAAAAAAAAAAAAAAAAAAAAAAAAAAAAAAAAAATTTGAACGCAGCGGGATTTGAACCCGCGCCTCTTGAAAACCGTACCGATAGAGGCGCGGGTTCAAATCCCGCTGCGTTCAATTTTTTATACGTTTTCTAAATATGTCTTATTCAATTTCCTTAGTGTGGGAATAACACTTTAAAAAAATGTTAACAAAAAAACCTAAGGTCCTCGCCGACATAGCCAGGACAATGACAACATATTTTCCAGTGTGTTCCGCTTAGTTTGTTTTTATAATTTATCAATAAAAGTTTTTAAATAAAAATAATATAAATATATAAATTTTGCTGCAAATGAGATTTCAACCTAGAACCTTCGCGTCAGATTGATACATCTAACCATTACGTTGCCTTTTAACTAAATAAATAATCTGTATAGGGTATACTTACTCGATACTTATATAGGTGTGAATTTAAAAAATATGTATAGTTACATTTTCTTATCTATATTTTGGCATTATATCCCAAATAGTGTGTAGGCAGCTTATTCATCAAAACCGACTTTATCAATTCTATTTTCTGACTTCTGTCAGTGTTACTGCGAACGTCGAGCTATGAGCACGTAGAGTCAAAATGAATACTATAGCTTTAAATATTTTATCATTAAATTTCATAGTGGGCTTTGTATTGACATTTGCTCTACCATTCGAAGGATTGTATGAATTGGATATAATTCATTATAATGATTTTCATGCAAGGTGAGTTAATATTTAATATATTTCTAATGTCAACATTTAGGAACCAAATAAAAACCCTTATACTTAGTTATTTAACATTATGCTTATTTTCATTAAACTGGTATAAGGAAAGAAGTCATGAAATAATTAAAAACATATATCCTTAATCATAAATTTTATTTCTATTGCTTAATTCGAATTGTCCTTTAAATAAACAAACATATATAATTTGTGTTACATATATTTAACATTCTATATAATAGTAGTTTAACTTACACAAAAATATTACTAATAATTCATACACGACTTTACCCGCGCTCTATAATGTCATGGTATATTACCATATTGCGATTATAATTTTTTTTTAACTGTAAATTATATATTAAAATGATAAGAATATCATACAATAATCAAAACAAGCCTATAGGTTAAATATTAATAAACATTCGTGCCCTTGATACGATTACTACGAACAGGTCTACTTTCAATGTCTGTAATAAAGCGAACCTTACGAAACATAGATGCTCAGTACACAATACGTGTTTTGACAAGTGCGGTACCAAATATCGACTTACGTAAGCAATACTAATGACTTTAAATCTAATAATCTACAAATTAATGTCGAAGGAAAAACTTATGCGGACAGAGGAAGCCGAAATTTAGCTTGATGTTATTTGTTTGATATACTCGTACTCTTTTGGTTGGTCCAAAAGAGTACAATACACTTTGCTAAGGTAACGGATATTTTACGCGGTAATAGTTTATTGAAATTAATTATTAAACTAAATATGCTCGAAAGAAAGTGGTGTTAGAAGTTATGGTTCAATAAAACTATTTTTGAAGAGGTGAGGTACATGTGTACCTTTTTAATTATGAATTTTTTACAGCTTCACGCTTTTTTCCGCGTAGTATAAGGAATCTAGTCTCAATACACTCTGATATCCACTTTTCCGAAAACGAGACAATGAGTGTTGAGTGGCGGAACTCAACTTAGCAATATTTTTAATGTATAATAATTTTATATATTAAAAATATATTATTATACTCAGTTTATTTAGGTGCATCTGATAAAGCAGCATACCATATGTATTTACAGTATAATTAACATATATAATTTTATTATTTGTCTGAAAAATTATGTAGATAGATATATAGCTATCGAACTCTTGTTAACATAATTATAAATGTAAGTTAGTATATTTAAGTATATTCGTTAACGATGTTCCGCTTACTACCAAAATGAGGTGATTAGCCTTATATTTTGTTTTATTTCTCCACTCTGGTATTTATTACAAAAAGCGGCCTTGAGTTCTCGATTTCGTGTGGAAAGCGGAGAAAGCAGTGTCTCGATATTAGGTTCTCTCACCACCCTGCTATGTGGAAAAAAGCGTTAAGCTGAAAACAAGCCTAATTAACTGTTATGTAAAAAAATACAGTCCATATGAAAACATATGAAAAATATATCATACACATGTTTCGGGACAAAATTCAATTTTCCAGGGAAAGAGATGTGCTTAGTTTTTTAAACAACAAATAAAATAATGTAATTTAAACGCTGACATAATTAATTTAATTATAATTGAATATAGTATTACGCCTCATATGTTTAAAATTTTAAACAGGTTCGAAGAAACGTCAGTTGAAACGCCAACATGTAGGTACAACAATGGCTCCTGTCTCGGCGGCTTCCCGCGGCTTTTTAAGAAAATTCAGACTTTACGCGATGAAAAGCCACACTCCATTCTTTTGAATGCAGGCGATAGCTTCCAAGGCACTTATTGGTATACCCTCCTTAAGTGGAACGTTACACAAGAGTTCATGAATTTGTTACCGCATGACGCTCACGTAAGTAAAAATTTGTATAACAATAGTGAAATATGAATAGAATGAGACGTTTCACAGTACCAATACAAAAAATGACTAACTAGATACCTGACAATATATTAGATTATATACCTTTTTTATTTAAAAACGCTTTTATCATTTTCTAGTTGATGTCCACAACTTCGATTGGACTTTATGATATTCTCATATATTACTTTCATTTTCCACCACCTGCCTGTTTTCTTGTGTCTTAGCTCAAATCTGATGTTATTGAAATTGGTTGTTAAACTAATTATACTTGAAAGAAAGAGTTTTAATGCAGTTTTCTTGTATAATAGCTTTTACTTATTTCTTATAGTTTAGCTGGTCAATTATATTCTCTTTTAAAATTTAACAAATTTTAGACATTGTTGTGTCAATGAAAAATGCCCAACACGTTGTACAATCTTTGATAATGTAATATTTTCTACAACATCTGTCTCTTCGAAACCAACTATATTATGAGTTCTGCTCAGGCTTAAAGGCTAGGCAACCAAAATAAAACAAGCTTAATTTAAATCCGTCCAGTTACTATGGAAACTTGCGCGTTCATATTCTATTACTACTTTTATCTGTATAATTATTTAATAAATATATTTAATGTAGACACACTTTTTTACAGTTTTATTACAGTATATATATATATATATATACCTATGTTCTTGAAAAACTACACCGCAGTCAATTATTTCGTATATTTGTCGTTGATGATGAGATTATAAAGCAGTTTCTTTTGCATCTGAATTTTGTGTGACATTGTTTAAGTAAATTATGAGTGAATGTAAGCTGAATAATGAGTATTTAAAACTTATAATACATTCGAATTTAAAATATTCTTTATTCAAATAGACTTTGTTATCGCTGTTGAATTGTCGAATGAACATAAAAGTACTACCGGCTCGGAAGTTAGTTTCTAATGACAAGAGCTGGTGCGAAAGTCAGTGCGGTTTTTTAAATCTTTGAATAACAATATTTATATTATGCAATGGTATTCAAGTAATTCAACTTATTCTTATCCAGCAAGTGAAAGATAACAAAATTAAAAAATCCATATAAAATTGCATTAAATATTTTAAAGACACTTCCACTTAAGGGGGCTCAAAATATGGGACTTGACTGTAAACATTAAATTACAGTATATATTATATTTCCTAGTGTGTGAATATTACTTTATAATATTATAAATTAGAATAGGAGGGCTTAATGTGAATATGTAAAGTAAATATCTATTATATTCGACTCTTCTAAGCAACACGTTACGATGGGGACAATAATATAAAGTTTTCTAAATATTGATGAAAAACATTTTTAGAAGACGTATTAAAATTTGAACAAAGCGGGATTCGAAATCGCGCCCCTTGCATAATCGTGAAACTAAAAATGTTCATTACATTTATTTATTTATTTATTACATAACACATGATACAAATGATAGATACACAGATGGGCTTATTTTTTAAATATTTTTATTTCCGCTGTTCAATTGTTATGCATAAAGATAAAAAAATCGAAACATAATATTTTCAATAATATAATTATTTTCTAAATTTTACAAACAAAGAATCCTTTGAGGATAACCGTTTGTTATTTTCTCACATTGTAAAATTTCCGACGACTAAACAACGTAATGACTATGCCATTATGCACTTTACCGACGGATATGTATGATAGGAACGTCTTCAAAGCTTATTGTTGAATCATTTATTCATACCTAATACATACATATTGGGTTTAAGCTATAGATGTATATTTATTTTATTTTCTTGCATATACTGAATTTTGCAAGGTATGTAGAGACGATCCTTTGAAGGGAATGATCAATTAATTTTCCACAAATACATTATATAATATTATTAAGTTATCGATACTACTACATTATATAATAATATAAATGCAAAAGTAACTCTGTTTGTGACGTCATCACGGGCAAACCGTAAACCGATTATGATCAAATTTCACATAAAAATACTTGAGAGTTTTGGGATAAACACTGGCTACTTTTTCTCCCATTTTTTAATTTACAGGAATTTTATTGGTTTACGAAAAACACGCGGGTGCCGTGCTACAAGCCGCGAGCTGGTAGCTAGTATTTAATATAAAAGAACCTGAATATACCTATAAACTTGCAAGTAAATCGTGAAAGATAAAAGTTCCTGTTTATACTATGCTTGTGTATTGTAGTTACATATATGTAGGAATCTTAACCTGTTATCACGTAAAGTACAGTTATCTAATAGCTTAATATGAAATAAAATTTTATGATTTTGCTTTAAGGCGATTGGAAACCACGAGTTCGACGATGGACCCCAAGGTCTAGCACCATACCTAAGAGCTCTCAAGGCACCAGTATTAGCAGCAAATATGGACACTAGCAAGGAACCCATATTGAATGGACTGTTCAGACCTCACGTTATTATAGAACGAAAGAACAGGAGAATTGGTCTTATTGGCCTAATTACTACTGATACTAAGGTGAGTGAGACTAAGCGCAAGCTTAATACCTTATCATTCTATGTATTTATTGTGCAAATGCACATTGCTATACAGGGGGAGTTCAGAACAGTGCCAGTAGGCTTTTAGGCTACTCATTGTATACTCTTTCTATGTAACCAAATTCGAAATTATTCTACTAATGCCACCTTCGAAGACCTTCTTCATACATTAATTTTAGAGATAAAAAGACAAGGTGCCTATCAGGTGATAGCATCACCAGACCTGACAATATATATAATTGTAAAATATATTGTATAAGGAAATGTTATTTTTTAAATATAGCCTAAGGGAATCCCTAGTGCGAACAGCAACTATAATCATCATTACTAGTCAATCGTCGTACATATATATATTTACATAATTATTTACATACCTATAATATATATAAGAAACTAGCCAACCAGAAAGAAAATTCTGTATAGAAACAGACAACAGATAAGCTTTGAGATAATTATAAAACCGTCACGACTGTTTCACGCCTAACCACTTCAAATGATTCAACGTAAGAACAAAACGACTATAAAACAATAATCTACAAAATCTTCTCTTATCAAAACCTTTCAAAAAATTTACAAACTTCATTGTTACATTAATATTAATATCAAAATATTGTTTTTAATTAATAGTGAACTGAAATAATTAACCATTCAAATACAATGGGATAGCAAGGCTTCTGACTATAAGCGCGATTGGTTGTGGGTTCATTCCCTCTGGGGCATTATTATATTTGAATTCTTATCATTCCACCGCTCTGGTAAGACCAAGACGGTCAGCACGCGTTTTGAACTCGCGCAGAAAATAGAGAACGCAGTGTCTTGACACTAGATTCTCACTCTGCATACCCAGCTGTGCGGGAAAGTGTGAGTAGCAGAAAAGAAAAGAATAACTAGAAACTATTTACAACGAAAATAAAATACATATGTACACATTTCTAAGATTTCTACAAAACAATATATTTTAGAAAAGTATGACAGTTGTTCGATCCTTCTACGGAAAGTAGTTTTATTTATCACAACTAATAGCCACGTTGATGCGGAAACAGACTTTGCCGAAGTATCATATATGTAACAATTACTATGTCACTTTATACAGACCTGTGTCAAACATATGGTAGTGTGTTTTACATATATTTAATTAATTTAATGTATTTTTTATGCATTATTTTCAGAAAAATACTAGCATTCAGCACTACTTCGCTATACTTAAATATTGTTTTAAAGAAAACATTTTTTTTACTGTACTTTACAATAATTACTATTACAGTATGTTAGCTTAATACATTAATATAAAATCGTTAAAAATATATAAAGCTTCAGTGGCCAATAATAAATAATTTAAACGTTGAGGTCCGTTATTAATAGAAGCACGCACTCTTTCTATATGAAAATTCTTAACTGTCAATCGTGTGGATTGTTTTTGGAGACATTGCGTGTTGGGTGGTGGAGCTTAACGCCGCGCTTTGTCTTGGGTACCAGAGCGGAGAAATAAAAATATAATCCATCGAGTAGGAATCGAACCCACAATCAATCGCGTTTACAGTCAGACGCTGTCCTACTGAACCACGATTGCCTCTTCTTAATTTGAAGATGTATAAAAATACAAAGAAATATTTGAGCCCACTCGGCTGAATGATTGAAGCCGGAAACTATCGCGTTCATCAGGCATAACCGCGCCGCAACAGTTTGTTTTTTTCAATTAAGTTACTTCAATATACACTCATAGAAATCGGTCTTTGTTGTGTTCATTGTGAAAGAAATTTGGCTCCTAGTTATAATTTAGACAAAAAATAATAAAAATATAATAATAAATAATAAATTAAACAAAAAATCTCTCTCCATTTCTAAATTATTTTCAGATTTTATCGTCAGCTGGTAATGTAGAGTTCACTGATCCGCGTGAGGCCATGCGTCGAGAAGCAAAGTTGTTAAATGAGAAAGGCGTGGAAATTATAATTGTTTTGTCTCACTGCGGCCTTGATGTCGACAAGTGAGTGTTATTGATATGTATATTCACATACACTAGTACTATTTTGACTATCTTAATAGGATTTAATTATCTTGACGTAACTGTCAATTTTTGTCTTTATACCGAGTTATTTCACAGTTACATTACAATTATGGTGTTGAATTTCAAGGCCTTACTTCATTTGATGAAAATAGAAAATTTATTTCCTAGAATAATATTTGTACATATGACCATTGAATTGACCAACCTTATTTGATTGTTGTAAGCATTTTTACCAGGCTTCAAAATGAAATAGTTTAATTATTTATAAAGTATTTTTAATGTAGATTTCATATTTTTGTTAAAGAGAATTAGCGAGAGATTATGGTAAGTACGTGGATATCATAGTGGGAGGTCACACTCACTCTCTTTTGTGGAATGGCCCTGCGCCAAGCGGGGAACAAGTCGCAGGACCTTATCCGGTGCTTGTTCAAACAACTGCAAATAAAAATCATAATGTGAGTATGCAAGAAATATAATATATTCTGTATCGCACAAAAAAATACAAATGAGCATATAAAATGTATGCAAAAGGTCTTATAGCTTCTTGTAATCTCTTACGGACAACCTTCTGTGAAGAAAAGATTAATTGTCATAACTTATTTACTACTATTGTATTATAATCTACTAGACACATTTTTCCTGTTCGAAGTTTAGCGTTTAACATTATCATTCTTTGATATTATATCATTTTATTTGAACGCATCTCAGAACATTGCTTGGGACTATCTCTGCTTTACCACGAATAAGCAAACTTTTTAATCGATACAGTGGCTCAGCGGACATCTTCAGCGTCTCTATCAACGTATTTAAAAATAACTACTTGCAATATCTAATAGCAAACTAACCAATTACTTATATTTTATAATTTCTGTTTTTACTTGCATTTGATGTTAACCTTAATATAGCTATCAATAATTGCATTTAAGTATACAATGTTTGTATTTTATGTGTCTATAATATTGTAAAACTGTTAGTTGCGCTTTATAATAAATAAATAAAATATCCAGTATTTAGTAGGAGGGAGTCATTGTTCTCTATTTTTATCAATTTTAGATACATTGTGCGTTAGGTAATGGAACTTAACACTGCACACATTAGCGCTAGTTCACATAGACAATCCCCAAAAGCGTCATCGTGACGGTGACAAAATCAATAATTTAAATAAGCATACAGAAATTATGTCGTCACAGAACTTCAGTTGATATCCTCATTTAATGCAGTATTTTATTACTTTACCAACGTTTTTCTATATATTTGGTAATTAATAATTAAATAATTCAAAATAAACTGTTCATGACATTGCAGGTATTGATAGTTCAGGCATCGGCGTTTACAAAATATATGGGAAGACTCACCGTGTCCTTTGATTACCGCGGGGATTGCGTAAAATGGGAGGGAGAGCCGATCTTCTTAGATAGATCTTTGCCTGAAGGTAAGTTACCCTTTAAAATGTAAACATAGTTTTCTACCGCTACGAATTACGTTCCCAGTTCTACTACAGCCAAGATATAGCTAGAATAATATAGGACTAGATTTTTTTTTATTTTTTTATTCTCATTTAAAGAGCTGAGTCACTAATTACTAGACACTTACGACTAGATGGAACTCGAAACTTGGCTTGCTGGAGTCTTCTCAAAGGCTGCTATAGGAAGCGGTCACATGTGTTTTTTCTTCCTTAAATTTGCGAGTCTTGTTGTCTAAGCAATATAAATGATAAACAAAAATAATACTACTTCTATGTGTGAGTTACATTTCACCACTATATGATAGCTGTAAGCAAAGAGAACTTATGTCAAGATTTTTCGCCCAAATTCCAGACATTGCGGCGGAACTCAATGCCGCGCTTTCTTATAGAAACTCGTTTTAAACATATATCCATGTTATTTCTGTTATCTTAGCCGCGCTTGACCTTTGCAATCAATTCTATCATTATTATCTCTGTGACCTACACAATAATTAAAAGATAATATTATCTATAAATAAAATTGTATTATACTTAGTGTAAAATAGGAACGTGATTTAACAACTTAACTTGTATTGTAGCAGTACTTTGTTAGACTCCCGCCGAGAAATGTAAATATAAAACTTTTAAAAATATGTGTTAAAAATATAACATTATTTATTTTTTTAATCCCCATGTTTTATACAACAATCACGTACATTAAAAAGTTCCTGACTTACTTATCTGTCAATAATGTCAGGGTTTTGTATATGCTGTTAAAGTGTATTTTTATGTGCATCGCTAAAACTAGCCTTAAGGCGTATTCTGATAGTCTTTGCCTGGTTTTAAAAATAATAATAAAAGTAATAATTTAAAATGGGATATGAAATTTAAATGTTAATCGAACCAATATATGCAAGTATACGACATATGCAAGTATTATAATCATAATCGACATATGCAAGTATGCGATAACTTCCTATTTGCTCCACGATGGCTATAATGCATGCTATAATGCATTGAAAATATCACGGGTTAAAATAGTTTCCCCATATACACAGATGAAGACATCAAAGTTCGCCTCGCACCGTATGCTGAAATGGTACATAAAGCTGAACAAGTGGCTATCGGTGAAAGTCAAACTACCCTAAGCTTTGAGGATTGTGTGTTCGGAGAATGTGCACTTGGCGATTTGTTAGTAGATGCTTTAGCTGAATTTGTAAGTAATATTATTTTAAAATTATTTATTTTATATACAATACTAGCGACCGGTCGCAGAATCGCCCGCGTCAACAAATAACTATAGCTGTTTCGTATTTTCGACGGCCTTTTTGTAAAGCAGTGACAATTAAAAAATGAGAAAAAAGCCTATGTTCATGCCAAGACAAGTATTTCTTTATATAATCTATACATTTCATCACAATCGGTTTAACTGCTTGGCCGTAATGGTGTCACAGACAGAGTTACTTTCGCCTTTATAATATTAGTATGGATGTAATGTTTTATTTTATTAGTTTAAATATTTATTATTTTAATTCTTGATGTGACTGCTATCATTGACATCAGAATCAGGTCGATAATAATTACACAAACAATTTTATTAAGTTAAATTTCAATGTAAATAAGAAATAAAAAACATGTCTTGTTGACTCTACTCAACTCTACTCAACTATTCCTTAAATTGTAAGAGATAAAAACCTATATTATGCTTTCTTATGTTACAGGGCAAATCTTTAAAATCAGACAACAATTACATATCTTTTATACAACGTGGTAATATCAAATCTACTATACCAAGTGGGAGTAAGTATATATATTTTTTTATTTATTATGATTTTTATGCAAACTAAATTTTATTTCTCCGCTACGGTGTTTAAGAAACGGTAAAAAGAGTAAACCTAAAATAAAATTAATTTTGATTAACTTTACACTGGTACTATACAAAAAGACATATTTAGACATATTTCCTTAGTGTGGGAATAACACTTTAAAAAAATGTTAGCAATATATAGTACTATACCAGTTTGACATATATTTTTTTATAGTAAAATTTGTAATGTCCAAAGTTAGAGATGCTTGTAAGTATATTTACAGGAAAAATATATGTTAAGAGTTTATTTTCGGTGTTTTCAGTATAAACAATCTAAGAAATTTTTTTTTTGCTTTTTCATAACTTTTTTCTAAAGATCGATGTCGTCGAACAACTATGGTTATAAGCCGTAATTCTTATTAACATACACACCATTATTTAACCATACACAATATAAACTACACTCAAACATACTGTCAAGTGCTATAAAATTGGTTTGACTTTGTCTACTATAGATTAAAAACTACACTTCTTAACGAGTATTTATTTTATTCAATTACAGTTCCAATTTTCTGTTTCATTAATTGAGTTTATATTAAAAGGAAAATATATTTTCAGCAATAACCAAAGGTGTTATATTCGAGCTTCTGCCATTCAACGATCGTATAGAAAATTTCGAATTGCAAGGAAAGGATATATTGCTCGCATTAGAGCGGAGCGTGTCGGGTGCTTGGGACTACAATCCATTTAAGGGACCTTACGTATTACAAGTTTCTGGTGAGAATATTATCCATTACACTTTATTGATATTAACCAATTTATGCCATTATAACGTCACTTAAATTACTAATCAGCGTGCGGCTATATAGAGCTTTATCGAATATGTTGGAATTAATAGTTTTCATACATACTAGTCTCTTATCAAATCTTAATATCTAAATATATATTTTTCAATTTCCTAAGTGTGTGAATAAGACAAATATAAGTTGTAATAAGCGTATAAGAATTTCTACGTAGCCGGATGTGAACGCATGGCTTAACGGTCAGAGCGGTTTTCGTATAAACGGTTTTCAAAGACGCGGGTTCAAGTCCCACTGCGTTCAAATTTTTATACGTTTTCTAAATAGGTCGATTATTTTTTTTAAATTGAAATATTAACTAATGCTATTAATTGTTAAGTTTGACTTTTTAATAATTGATTTTGCCAGAAGTAGTCAAATGTATATTAAATATAATAATTATAAATGTTTTACTGAGTGGTAAAAGTAGTAAAGTATAAATGCTTGGTCGATCATACTTGCGACACGATCGCGCCCTAAACATGAAGAAGTTGTTTCCTTTCATATTTTGGTGTGACTTGTGATCAGTTTAATTATGAAATGTGTTTATTTGAAGTTAAATATAAGGTATTTATTAAACTACTTTTTTCAGGTTTGCAAGTAACTTACAACGTTTCTTTGACCGAGGGCCACAGAGTGACTTCAGCGTTTGTTGGTAATAAAAAATCTGATGTTACATTAGATCCTGAGACTTATTATCATGTAATAGTACCAGCTTATTTAGCTGACGGTGGAGATGGATTTTCGGTATGAAGTTATATTATATTATATTATATAAGTTTACTAACTAAATTTCAAATATGTATATAATAATTTTATAACGGAAAAAGTAAAGGAAATAATAATATTTTTTTACCTTCACACCTTTTTCGTATAGCAGGGTAGTCAGGGAGAACATTAATTCAAGACACATTGTCTCTACTTTCTGCCCAAATTCGAGACATTGCCTGTTATGGCAGATATCAACGCCGCGACCACAAAGAATTGCAGTCAGATGCTGTCCCAGTGCGCTACGATACCGTTCCTTGAAAAAAGTTCAATGACAAAAACTGTACTTACCTACAAAGACAGTAAAGACTATGGCAATCATCTTCTTTTACGTAAAATATTCTTATGTCAATTATCACGCTTAAACGTTTTACTCTATATATTGATAACTGGCAATGACGTCTGTTAGGTTATATTTAGAAATAACCTAACAGAAAAAAAATATTAGTAATTTTTACATGACAAACATGTTTTAATGGATTTGAGGCCATCGCAGCGCAGTGGGATTGGTTGTGGTTTCGATTCACAATCGGGGAAATAATTATATTTACATAAAACAAAGTGCGGTATTCTTTCGCCACTCAACACGCAATGTAGAAAGAATCTGGCAGAAAATAGACAACAGATTGTCTTGACACTAGGTTTTCTCTGACTACCCTGCAATGAGGGAAATAACGTGAAGCTATAAAAATTATATTAATAAAATTAAATGCAACAATATTAACTGTATAAATATAAATATGTCTATATACAGTAAATATTGTTGCATTTGATTTTTAAATATTTTCAAATTTTTTATTATTAATTTTATTTAAACATTTTTAAAGCTCAAATAGTATCTTATAAAAAAAAATATCTTTCAGATGTTTAATAATAAAAAGAACGTCGAAGTTGTAAGCCGCGACCAGACAGTAGTGGAGAATTATATTAGGAAGCATAGCCCTTTGAACGTGTCTACAGACGGAAGGATAGTGATTGCTGAATAAGATATACGTATATGATATTATGAAATAATAATAATATATTTTTTAATAATAAATATACTATGCATTTATGTAACAGGCTGTTATTTTATACTATTAAAATATTAGTAATATGAGATTATTTTTTTTCCATATCCAGGAGTGGAGCATGGAAAGTTTTCTGATTTTTTTATCGTAATTGAGAGCACAGTATTGTTAGGCCCTTTGACGTGTAAAATACACGTTACTATATAAACGTACATGTCATAGAAACTATGTATGTCAAACACACTATCGTGTGTGTAATAGTTCTTAGTTAATTTAATGTATTTCTAATATATTATAATATTATATATTATTATATAATATTATAAAAATATTAGCTTTCAGCACTAATTTTCAATGAAAACTTGAACTCTGCTAAATATAATGCGTTGTATGAAAGAATTCTTAAAAAACCTAAAAAAAATGTAAAAAAAAATTAAATATAGGGATTTTATTATTTTTTTTTAGTGGAACTATAATTATTTCGAATCACCATTTTGTTTACTTAACACCGAAACTCTATAGTCTGTACTAAAAGTTTATATGTTTAAACTATGAGTAGAAATATCGACAATTGATTTACTGTGTTTTTTCGTATTGTTTAAGCAAAATAAATATTATAACTTAAATAAAACAACAAATACTACATACAGCTCTATCATCTATTTTCGTATATTTTGTGCGGTACAGATACACTTTTGTAATCACTTTCCGTTATTCGCTTGTCTAAAGAGACTGAATAACCGAAACATTGAGCCTATAACCTTCGCAATAAGAGTTCCTGCCATAAGAGCTCCTCTGTAAAACCGTCGAGAAGTGCTTTATTTCAAGTTTGCTTATAACATTAAGTTAAAAACCAAAATAACAATGATACTCTTTAAATCATAATTATTGCCAAGAATATCAATTAGTAACTACTTAAAAAAAATAGATATACTTTTTTTTTACAAAATGTGTAAATAGTAATACGTTGTTTTCGAACGTCGTCGTCATCTTGACTCGAATTGTCGTTGTTAGTATCTCTGTAGACAATTTTTTACAAATTTCTGCTACTCAAAGATTATTTCTAAGAATAATCGTTTAGCAATAGAGATTTATTAAATATTTTAACAGTTTTAAAGTGTTTACACTTAGGACATGAAAAGGTTAACAGAAAACGTATAAAAATTAGAACGTAGCGGGCCTCGATTCTTGGGTAACAATAAAAATAAGTTGTAACACGCGTATGAGAATTTCTACATAGCTAAATATAGAACATATGGCTCAGCGATCAGAGCGCTTGGACGGTGTCCTAGAGGTGCGAGTTCGAGTCTTGCTATGTTCACAATTTTAATATAATTTGTAAATATGTTTTCCATGTACTGTTATTCGCATAGCACTTTAAAAATGTTAGAAAAGATTACAATTTTTAAATTATAAATTCTGCGAAACATTTTCAACATAAATATCGTCCACTCTTTTTTGTATAAGTGTCATTAAAAACAATATTTATGTATTCATCTAAAATAAAAAAATAACTAAAAAACAAACTGAAATGAAGATGCTTAAAATTATTGTAAACTGGTATTAATACCTGTTTACAATATACCAGTATACCGGTTTACAATATTCATATTTATTTTTAATTAAATACAATATATTTGATGTTACCATTAGTAAGAATTTGGTTAGGTAGAGAGAGGAGTTCGGACAGAGGAAGTTTCTCTGCACGGACAGCATGCTAAGGTGTTTTTTCTCTATATTAAATAAATGTAATTTAAAAATAATGTACGTATGTTATTTTACCATCCTGATCTTCTTGAATGACTGGTACATGCTATAAAAATATTGCAATATCATCTGATCCGGACAAGTGTGTAAATTTTCATGTACCTACTAAAATCGTGGCGCAAATTCAGTCGAAAGAGCGTTGCATCGTTATCTTTTTTTCTCAGATTCACGCATTTTCCCGCATAGCAGGGTAGTCAGAGAGGAGAACCAGAATCAGTGAAGAAATGTGTAATTTTTTAAATATAATTCCGAATGGGAATCTTTGAATTTGAATGGCAAAAACTCAGAAGCAATAGTGCTTACACTCAGACGCTGTCCCACTGCGCCCCGGCTGCCTATGCATTTTCTCACAGATATTAATAGACAGATATAAATGTGAATCTAAACATGTTAAGAATATATAAGTTATCTATAACCATAAAGGTACACACAAAGTATAAAGGAGGTAATAAAACGTATATTCGTCACTTTACTCCGCACGAGACTACTTCCGCTTTTTAATCCTACTGTGAGATGGCTAAGAGCGTTATTGTGAAGATAACTCCATTATTGCGTGCTCAAAAAAAGCACTTTTCTCTACCGTTTGTTTTTATTAAAGTTAGAAAATATTTTATATTTTGTATTATCCACTAATATACACCCAATATTTAAACTATAAAACTAAATATTTAAAGAACTAAGAAGTGATTCTTTATAGGTAGCAGGTTCACTCTTGTACTAATTAAAATATGTATTTAAAATATTTATATGAAAAATTAAAAGGATATTCATGGTACTTGTAACCTTAGACTTATTACTGTATGTATGTACTAAATGTAACCCTATATTTCGTGTAACAATGGAAGTAAAATACTTTTCCAATAAAACAAAGGTACAAATAGATTTGTTACATTGTACTTTGATGGTGTTAATTATTATAATAATTAACAGATGGACAACGCGTTTTTAGGGTACATGAATAGGTAGGTTTTTAACTTGGAATTAATTATTTTAAGGATTCATGTTCTTTTATTCGTTTCATCTTTACAAAACATGAATTTGTTTAGTAAAAAATAATTTAGAAGCTCAATCTGTATGTTACTTTTAATAAATAGACAATGGTTGCGAATTTGATTATCTAAAGTCTAGAGGATTTTTCGATATGCCCAACAGAAAAAGTGACTGGTTTCTCTAATTAGTAAAATTTACGTCTAATAATCTCTCTCTCAATCCTTATTCGCTCACTGCTGGGTATAGGTTTCCTCATTGGAGTTCCAGTCTATGCGGTAGTCGGCTGTCCTCATTTATTAAATAAGCTTATCGTTCCCAGAAGATCAACGGTCCATCTTATTGGCTGTCCTAGATTATAAATTTTCTTAAAAGACTAATTTAGAAAAAAATGGTCTAAGTCTGGATGTGAGTACAAATAAAATTTTGGTATTTGAAAGAGACGAAGAAAAACAGGTGAATGAATGGTATTATATCTGGAAAGTAGTAGTGATGGAAGAGACGATATGGATGTAGAGAGGCATATTGCTGCCGGTAACAAGATTAACGGTGCTCTCTCTGCATTGATGCGACAGCGGAACGTCAGCATAGCTGCATGTTTGGTTATAGACCGTCACTGTTAGGTGACAGTGAAGCGTGAGATGTTAGAAAAAAAATAAAATAATGGTGAATGCTGTACAATTGCGACCTTTTTTAGGATGTGCGGAGTCATCTTATCTGAAATACCTCAGTTGACCTTCGACAACACAGTATCGATGATACTGGACGAAGGTTACGTAAAAAGCATAAAGTGGGTCTTTTTTCGGAGGGCGTGTATAAAGAGATTGCTGACAGTGGACGCAGTGAAAGACGTGCGATCCGTTCTCTCTGACTGCCCCAATCTAAAATACTAATCTAGACCGGCACTAGCAATAGTAAACTATTTTGCCAAGCCAAAATCGAACTTAGTATCATAATATAACCTTGATTGCAGTAAATAATAAGCATATCTAACGAATCATATTAACCGTAGCTTTGTAGGTATATAAACAAATTTATAATTAGAACCTTTGAAGCGGTGCTTGTGTTAAATTGTCACGTATATAATTGGTTTTCCTTTCTCGAAGATACAAGGTCGGTTAGGCACAAAGGTAACGTGCGATACTAAGTTTTAATTTTATACGTTTGACTCATTTTTTGATTGCTATTTAAAAGGTATTAATTGTTATTTTGTTTTATTTTATTTTTGTAGTACAGAAAATATATTTTTAATTTAAATCTATTCCCACTCGGTGGAAAGACTAGACTTAAATTATATTAATTTCTCCTCTCAATGTCTAATCTGCACTTGGCGCGGCGTTGAGTTTCGGTACTCAACACGCAAATCTCTCGGATTCCGGCGGAAAGTAGAGCACAAAATGTCTTGAACAAAAGGAAAAAGCGTAAAGGTTAGGTGCAGTTGTGAATTGGTTAACTTTAAAATGTATGGACATGCAATGGTCCCCGCATGAATAATTTTTTTTTATTAATAATTTTATTTATATTTTATTAGATTATATTGCGATATATGATAATAAGAATAGAACGGAGTCAGAAATAGCTTGACTCTTGTTTTCTTTATCTTAAAAGTAGATCTATTATATAATGTTATTATTTCTTTGTCCCTAAAAAGCGAATTGATCGACAATCGCAAAATACTCACGATTTCTGGCAAATATTTCACTTGTAAACATCGCATTGCAATGGGACAACGTCTTACTGTAAACTCGTTAAGATGTGGGTTCGATTTCCATTCGTGGGAATGATTATATTTAAAGTATTTTCATTTTCTGGTATGGTTCATAGTCTGGTACCTAAGAATAAAGCGTGGCGTTGAGTCTCGCCGCTCAACTCACAATGCTCAACACGCAACGCTCAACACGCAACGCTTAACACGCAACGCTTATCGACTCGATTTTGGACGGAAGGTGGAGAACAGAGTGTCTCGACACTTATCGACACAAATTTCTATTACATTTTTTACCGATTTGACTTAACTTAAGTTTTTTAATAAGTAAAGTTAATTAAACTATAGGAAAATTTTACTCCCATTATATTTTGCGAGTTAAAACTTTGTATGAAAATAAAATTCAATTTCATGGGGTTTACTTTATTTTAAAACTTTATCCACTTAGTTGATTAAAACTATAAACTTTGTATTATAATATACAGCATTCAATTCGGACTTGTAGTTTGATTTTGCACAAACAAATGTTTGTTGCAGCGCCCCCTAGTTGGTTTTCACGGTAGTACATTATCTAAGAACATGCACTAATTAAGCTCAAATCTACAACTGAAAACCGCATTCAAATCGGAATAGTATTTTCAGCTTTGAACAAATAAATACTTTCTGCATAGCCCCCTGGTGAGGTGTCACCGTAACAAAATATCTAAGAATAGCCATCAATTAAAACCGAATATATCACAGAAAACTGCATCTAAATCAGAATAGTAGTCTTGGTGATAAATGGCGACATTGGTTTGCGCAAACAAACAATCAAACTCTCACCCCAAACCGCATATAGCGTGTCCGTACCGTCTAGGGTAAAAAATATATATGGTCTAGAGCGTTTGATATGGGATATTAAGACATCATATGGAGTACTTATAACATGCATAGAAATGTTGCCTTAGCAGAAAGCACCTTCAGGCTTTTTCCAGCAAAGCAATATACTCCGTTCTTCCTCTGTCCGCCTATATGAAATAGTAGCTTTACAAACTTGTTTAGCGTAATATGACATTTTTAATTTTGTTAAGTTCAGCTTGGGCCCAATTTTTGATAATGACGTATGGCAAAATTTATTCATATGTACAATAAGAAGTTATATTTGAACACAGATTGTAAAATATAAGTAAGTTGAACGAGATAGCCAACTTCTATTTAAATTTTATTTTGTGGTTGTTTTAAGGTTGGTATGCACATGGTTCACAAAAAATAATCGACAGCTTACTTTTTATCTAAAATGTTAAATGTTAGGTTAAATATGTGATTAATTAAAATAATTCAAATTAGCTTAAAGTCGCATAATGCTCTCAATGGCGTGAATGATTTATTAAAAAAAAACAATAAGTCAATATAATAATAGGTCTCACAAGGTCCACATCTATCTGGATTTTGATAAGATAAGATAAAAGTCTTTATTGCACACTAAGAAAAGATACGTAGGACACATATATTTAAATTTCAATTCATGCTTATTACCGCATAGCAGGAGAGAATCTTCCGGCCGAATTCAAGATATTGCGCGTTGAGCAGTGGAGCTTAACGCCGCGCTTTGTTTTGTTCACCAGAGCAGAGAAATGAAAATAGTTAAATTACGATCATTAGAACCACCGGGAATCGAATCTACAACCAATCGTGTGCCACGAGGGTCTCAATAATAGCTAAAAACTTTACTTTTAACTTACTATACTATACTTCCTTTATTTTAAATTTACGAAATTCAAAAATGTATTTATTGTAAATGTGTTGACTATTTAGGTATATATGTAAAATTCTTGATATTTCTTTCTAACTGACTGGCAGACATAACCTACTGGGTGTTAAAAGCTGAAGTAAGGCGTATATATAAGTTCGTCACGGGATCTAGGGGAGCGGGATTTTTACGGTAAAATTGCGATTTTACTTGTAATGACGGAAGATTGCAATGGAAATAGTCTTATTAGCCCACGCAAGCAAAAGACTATATACTTTTTAAAAACACGCTTGCTTGCTTCTGTGATGGCAAAATACAACAGTGCAATTTTCTATATTCACTTCTCATTTTCCAAATGAGAGTCAAACTCACAATCCAATGATACTCAATTGTATAAAGATAAAATATTTACACTATATCTATGATTTTATTAATATTTGATTGATTCGTGTCATTCATTTACATCACATTGTCGAATGGACAATAAGTGACAAAACTTTACTGCTTTCATGTTTTTGATATCGCGTTGCTACTTAAAGGATGATTTATATTTATCTATACAATATGTATGAGGACATCGTGGCGTATAGGAACAGTGTTTGACAAATTCGATTGGTTGTAAGTTCGATTCCCACTCGGAGGAATGATTATATTAAAAATATATTAATTTTTAAGACACGCAATGTCTCTATATGTGGGCGGAAAATGGAGAACGGAGTGTCTTGACACTAGGTTATCTCTTAAGCTGTATATAATATGTATATTTGTTACATATTGTATAGTTACACATGTTACATATTGTATAGTTACAATAATAAATATAGTAAACAGACATATTGTGCAGTTATATTGTTTTGTTTTTTCCGCTTTACACTTTTTCCCGCATAGTCAATATATTAGAGAGAACCCAGTGTCTTGACACTCCGTTCTCCGCTTTCGACCCGAAACGGGACATTGCGTATTGAGTGGAACTCAACTCCACTTTGTCTGACGAGAGCGTGGAATTGGAAATAATTTAAATTTAATCATACCCCTGAGTCGAGATCGAACTTACTACCATCGCATTTCTAGCAATTCGCACACCACGCTACTATAGCCTTATAATTACAGGTTGGATTGGATTTTCTAGCACTTGATATCACTAAACGTAATATAAGTGCAAAAGTTATTTGTATTTCAAGGTTTTTTACATTAATTTAGCTTGTTATTTATTTTTTCGTAGTTTTGCACCGCACTATGCCCATCCGTTTTGGTAGATCCTATCAATTTGGTTGTCTGATGGTTGAGAGATCACTTTTAGTGATAAGGTCTCCTTTGTGTATTTTCTGCAATGTTATTTTATATGTACCGAATATATTTTCTTAGTGTGCAATAAAGACTTTTTATCTTTATATTTATTAACAAGGAACATTGTACGGCTTATTTATTTTAAAACGTCAAAATATAATGATATATTTGTGTAATAAGCCTGTCTACTTTCAATATGTCTTGAGTTTCTTAAGAGAACAAATTCATAAAATTCGCTAATATTATTCTAAATATCAATGTACATACAGCTACAGGTCATATCAGGGTAGGCAGAGAAAACCTACACCCCACCTACCTGTAACAATCGAGTTAACGGTCAAACGCTGTCAAACTGAACTATGATGACCTTAATATATATATCGCTTTTTGATCAGATTCACGCTTCACGGCTTCACGCTTTCACGTTTTGTCAAGTGTCACATTGCGTGTTGAGTGACGGAATTCAACAAATGAGATGGATACATGAAAATTATGTAAATATAAACAAACCCCGAGTGGGAACCGAACCCACAACAATCGCGTATACGTTCGCCACGATCATATGTATATGAAATACATTATCATCATATGATATTTCATATAGTGGTTAGATAATAGCTCTAGCACATGGCCTCTTGCAATATACTATCTATTAATCAAGAGTCGTATCGTGTGTGATTACTTAAAGTGGGTATTATGTGTATGTAAAAATATTCATTGCTAAATATTCCTTTTTTATCGTAACCTTTTACGTCATATTATTATGGGGAAAGATTTAGTAGGTTCAAATTTAACTTTCAAACACATCCCACTTTAGCTTGAACCTTCGCTACTTGTAATTTCACGTCTTATGTCCGTCAGTATGTACCCAGTAACCCTGTAGGTGACTAGTTGTTGTCCGTGGCTTTATCCGCGTAGTTATGGAGATCTCTCTGCCAGTTTTAAAGTTCTTAGACCTATTTAACACGAACCTGTCGCAAAATATATTCTTAGCGGACGTCTACTATATAAACTACATCCCTTAAGCGGTTTTCGACATTTCGTAATGAGATGTGTCATAGAAAACAGGTGGCGATTGTGAAAATTATATATATGTATATATATATATATATATATATATATATATATATTATCTCCTAATGTATTGCGCTTGTGACATATCGCACGTTCAGCCTTCAATTCAGAACCCTCTTTAAAATTCAAACCTCTTCGAAAATCAGCTAACATATTCCAAAGACTAAGTTTTTACAATTCACTCCATACTTGGATTTGCAAGACTAATTTTTCCACGTCTGCAATTTCGGTTCAACGTTCAAATTCAACGAACAGTTGAAGATAAAATACAGATTCTGCAACTTACACCTTCGTAATTGAAACCTTATTTAATATATTTTATCGAGAGCTTAGTAATTAACTGCGCTGTTTCGTTTTAGCTTTTTAGTTCTCAGTTTATTAATACAATTTATGGACTGCGAATCTTTTCTTTTAACATCGATGTTTTCGATCATTATTTTTTCTATTGTATCTTTGGAATAAATATTTTCATAGTTATTATTTTTAAGTTATCTATACAATTTAGTAAAAAGAACCCAAAAAACGGTAAAACGATAGACTATGTTTGGTCATGTTCTTTATATTTAAGTTTTTGTTTTCATAAAGGTTAATATTGTTTACTTCTACCTATAGATACTACTACTGTTATAGATTTATCTATTATTTCTTAGCAAAAAATAAACTTTATTATACTACTACTTATTTGTTGAGTTCTCTAGGATTAGGAACGTTCGCTCCCTTTCTACTATACTTCCATTCTTTTCTTCAACTATATTTCATAAAGTTTTTTACGAAATGGCAGATATATATTTTATTATTTAAAATTTAATTTGTTTTATTTTGATATTTTTGTTGAATTAAAAAAGAAAGTGAACAGTGTTATAAATAATATTGTGTTTGTGTTAAATTTTTAACTATACACTCAGTGTTGTTATTAAAATTGTTACAAAGAAAAATATTTTTTTATTGTACGTAACATGTATTTTATATTACTATTACAGTGTGTTAGTTTAATATAAAAAATATATAAAGCTTATTCAAAGTGGTCTCCATTGGCTGCAATATAGTCCTTTAAACGTTAAGGCCAGTTATCAATAGCAGCACGTACTCTGTCTATGGGAAAATTCTTCACTACCAATCGCATGGATTATTTTAGGACTCCAAATTATCATTTTATAATATATTGTGGCGAAAATAAGAAAATACATTGAACAATCATGTTAAAATTACATATTCCTAATTCAAAAGTAATATTTTGTTTATTTTCAATTATAACAGTATTTATTTATGGCCATAAAGGCCATTGAGGACCTCTGACAGTAAACGTAATGGCATTTGATTGTAAACACGTTACTTTTGTATTTGATCCGCACTCGGGGAATGATTATATCTCTATAAGACACTTCATCGACCGAGAACTAACCTTCACCGAGTACAGAGTGTTTTGACACTACCTATCGTGCTACATGGAAAAGGCGTTAAACATCTATAATTTAAACTAGCACCTGGTATCTGTCAGTGAAAGTTCCGTCAAAATCGGTCCAGCCATTCCAGAGATTACCCGGAATGAACAGAAAGACAGACATTGTAAATAATATATATTGCTATTTGTACCATGTCAGAATCGGGCTTGGTCGTTATCATAATTTCACCGATTATTTAAAGAAATTAACTATATGATTCGTTTCATCGAACAATTTAAAATGATAATGTAAAAAATATTAATTTATTTTTGAAATTCGACTCCAACGTGGCATAGACACGTTTGGACTAAACATAAGATTAGTGGATTGAAATCACACTAAGAAAACGTTTTACTTATATACTATATTTTCCCGGTAATATATATAATTTAATAATGGATGACGTGTGTTTTTCTATTTATTGAATTTCACTTTATTGAACTTTAGTAAAAAGTGCTCAACACACGTTTTGGGTGAACAAAAATCATGGAACTCGCGTCGTCGTCACCGAACGCCTAATGTCGTATATAATTTTATGTCAATAGTCGTATGGCGTAGCGTATTATTTTATGTTAATAAATGTGGAAACCAAATCGTTATGAAATTTCTTATTATAATTCTAAGTTATAAATTTTCACTTCTATCGACAGTCTCTACGTCAGTTATTATAATGAAGGTTATGTAAATTGTATTAAATTACAATAAGTTTTTTATTTTACATATTTTTTTTTTTACTTTTCTGTCTGATCACTTCATGTCATCGTGTCGCATTGGGACAGTGTCTGACTAAACGCTATTGGTTAGGGGTTCGATTCCCACTCGAGGGATTTAAAATATATTCATTTCTTCGCTCTGGTACGCACCACAAAGCGCGGCGTTAAGTTCCGCCACTCAACACGTAATGTTTCCATTACAGGCGGAAAGTGGAGAACGGAGAATAGGTTCTCTCTGACAAGAATTTCGGACTGGAAAAACCGGGAAGCTGCTTTTTTTGCTTTATTATTTAAAAAGGGGTTACGTTAACTTTACTATCTTTTGTTTATTAGTTTCTCTTCACCTTACGTACAAAACAGATTTTAAACTAATCAGCAATTGATGACGTCACAAGTTAAGTTAATTTCGGCTACATGTTTATTAATCGGAGTAATTCAATTACCAAATTTTGGATGTACATTTGTAAAATTTTTGACTGTAAACTAGTTAAAATGTATATTGGCATATTTTTGAACTATAGTGGCCCATTTTAACAAGATATCATTATTTTTGACAAGCGTACATAATCTATAATAATATGCACTTTTCATAAATCATATTTTTTTTTCGCTAAATTAATGGAAAATATATATATTTTATTGTATACAATAATATCTAATAGGTTTTTAAAGGACAATACGCTATTGTTTCAATAGCTTATATTGACGTTGTACGAGTATAGACTTATCTGAATGAATGTGAATATTAGGGGTTCAAATACAACTCAAAGGACAATTTTTATTTATAATACGAGGATATTTTCCAGCGACTTCCCGTCTACATAATGCTCAGCATTTGGTTCACCACTTAGCTCTAATATTATTACCTAACGCTATATTTATTAGTTACATCCATTAAAACTCTTGATTATAGATAAAACGATTATAAGGAAAATTATCGACTTCACTATTTACAAGATTTTTTCCCCACAAATAATATTTACTATTGCGTCATTCCCATAATTATCAATCGTAGAATTTTTTATAGTTTATACCACAGTCAGCAAGGCGCATTCAACAGCTAAAGCAAAACCAAATGTTTGTTCTAATTTCTCGTTATCTAACTATAAAATATGATAAATACAATAAAAACGTTGAAAATATACAAAAGTTCATACTAATTACGACTATCCTTGACTGATGTTTATAATTTCGTAAAATCTGCTTTCACAACTACCAATGGACAAATGGCTGCTAAAGCTAGCTGCTATATTTTCAATTTTATTCAAGCGTTATGAAGATATAATATATAAAAGAGCACAGTCTCAAAAGCAATACAATGGTGTTATGACGCCGGTTGAGAATTACTTAGTAGTATATAAGCCTACACTTTAAACTGACGTGATCGTTGGACTCGTTCGAACGATGTGCATGCGGTAGATACGCCTAAATAAATATATTAAATATGAATTTAATATTTCTTCCATGTATTTTATTAGTGTTTAGTGTATATTGTAATGGTAGTGTATTAAGAAATAAATTATTGAAATTGGATATAATACATTATAACGATTTTCATGCAAGGTGAGATAATTGAATTATTTTTTTTAAGAATTGTATGTATATTTAATAAGAGAATGTAGTGTTTCAATATTTATTTTATGTGTGTACATTTGGAATATCCCCAGTATTACATAATTTTTTGTTGCAATACGGTCTTTTTTTAAATACTGATTAATATATTGTTTATTGTTGTAAAAAAACACATAAGGGAAATACAAAACTAGAAAAAGTTAACCAAATTTAGGTATTAGCAAAATTAAAAAAATTTATATATATTTTTACATTTAACATGTATTTTAACTTCATAATAAAAAATAACATTTATCTTACCTCATTCATTGACAATTCATTGTTACACTATGTAATGATAAAGATTGTTTTTTTTACATAAATGACTGTAGACATAAGAAAGAGTTAAATGATGTTTGTTAATTGACTGATTCCATATCTAGGCTGGACTAAATATGTCAATTATTATTTTTATGTTAGTGTTGAAGCAGTAACCATGAAAGTTGAGCTGTCAATGTAGACAGGCTAAAAACGTGTGCAAACAAAAAATAGGTCAAATTATCGATTGGAACGCTCATTCAATGTACAAGGACGTCCGCTCTTTAAATGCAAACTGTGACAAAAGATTCTTGACCATTTTCGTATTGATATTCGAAAACAAAATATGATTTTAAAAGTTCTTTTCACATATCCAATTTATGAAATTCCGCGTGAATGCTTGCTTTTTTTAAATATTAATATGACATAATCTTAAGATAAAACGTATATTTGTAATTGATATTTTTTTAATCACAAAACGTCTCCTTTCTTAACGGAATAGACAGATGTAACCTCGGCCCTTTAAGCCCACACTTGAGTCGCAAGTCCTAGGTCTAAGTCCACTGCTCCATGTTAACAAATGAAGGAATTCTTGGAGTACTGAGGACATTTTCTCTTACAATATTCCGTTATACACTTTCCATATTTCCGCATTCTACGTTCTTTGAAAAGGTATTTAAAAGGTATTTTATATACAAACACACCCCCGAGAGGGAATCGAATCCACAATCCTCAAATGTGTAACAAAATTCACAATTGCGCCCTGATAGCATCAACGAAACTAGTTTATTAAATATTAAAACAGCAACTTTAGGTCTTTTCTGGATATCAGGGTAGTCAAAGAGAGAGTCATATTATCAAGACAGTCCTTTCTCCGCTTTCAGTAACGAATAGAGATATTGCGTATCGAGAAGCCAGCCCACAACTATCATGCTTACACTCCCACTGGATCATTATGGCCACTAATCTAATAAAATATTATATAATAAATATAACGTTACATTAACCATATACCACCAATGTCACTGACAAACATTAACCTTCAAATACTGTATACGTGTGATGCGTTGATAACGGTATATACAAGCTACTCGAGTTATTACTGTACATTTCTCCCAAAACGTTGTATTTATTTTTGTGATTATCGAAACTTGATATTAACTACTACTTATATGAAACTTACTTGTATTTAAAGGGATAAAAAGGAGTACGGGAATAAGATATGGGAACTAGACTTTATATAATATATTTATTTAGGTTAGAATATATCGTCCCCACACAATAATCCGGTAATCGCAAGAAAAACAAATACAGGGGAGATAAAAACCGTTTCAATCAATAGCTTTGTAAATAATAGACCATTGGTATATTACACATCCAATGGTAGGTTTTTATTTCCTGCCTCTGTGAGTTAGTAGTTATTAATCTTTTTAAATAGTAATAGAGTTTTTTGAAAAAATACAATAATACTGAGAAACCACACATACAATATTTTAATTTTATTCAAATTAATATCAGTATCTATTTATCAAGATAATTTTCGTGTAAAATGTACTTATAATGAAAGTCACAATAACAGCTAGCACAATTGTGCTTAATTTTTTTTTTATGTCGTGCAATAAAATTCTGCAATTTTTTTCTTTGTGGACTTACTAGCTACTTATTAGCTTTATGTTTATAGTAAAGTTCATGACGACATTTTTCTATTAATATTGTCTTATATGTTTTATGCAGAGGCCATCGTGGTACAGTGGAACAGGGGCTCCATTTACAATTGATTGTGGGTTCGATCTAAACATGGACGAATGATATATAATCTATTTTAATTTCATCTCTCTGACTGAATTCCACCACTCACCTCGCAATGACTTGAATTCGGGCGGAAAGTGGAGAGCGAGGTGTCTTGACACTATTATGCGGGGAAAAGCGTGAAGCTGTATATAATATTTTATGTATTGACTAACCACTGAGGATGTCCCAGGTCGTGCAAAGTGGAGGATATTGAGTAGGAAGGCAGACCCTGGCTAAGCCGGGGCCAAGTAGAAGAAACATGATATTGTAATCATGTCTAGGCTTACAGATTCGAGGCACTGTATAAAATCAACAGAATACCCTAGTGGTTTTAATCTTCCACAAAATAATAGTATGAACAGTGTGGAAAAAATATAAAATGTATTTTTTTTGTTAACATTTTGTAAAGTGTTTTAAATTTTTTTTTTAATTTCCTAAGTGTGGGAATCACACTTTAAAAAATGTTAACAAAATATATATTTAATAAATAGCATTCTCTCTTGCCAGACGATTGTTCGTAGAATAATCTTTGGGTAGCAGAAATTTGTAAAAATCTCTCTACAGAGATGCTAACAACAAATATAAGTTGTAATAAGCGTATAAGAATTTCAAACGTAGCTGGAGGTGGGACGCATGGCTTAGCGGTCAGAGCGCTTGAACGGTTTTCAAGAGGCGCGAGTTCAATTCCCGCTGCGTTCAAATTTTTATACGTTTTCTAAAATGTATTCTAACCTCGAGATGCCTAATATGATATAGCTTTAAAAACTCAGTAATATAACTTTACAGGATTAGTCTGCGGTGGCGATATAGGGTACATTGTACAGTGTTATTTGAAGAACACCTATAACATTATCGAGTCATAAACTTAGGTATTTTGGTCGGAAAAGATATCGGTAGACAGGTCGCAGCTCGTGATGATAAATTAATCACTAGAAATTGTTCTATTCTCGTATTACATTCAGTTATATTAGAAATGAGACCGAAGTGGCAGGACCTAATACAAAGCGCGACAAGCTCCGCTACTCAACACGCAATTGTATTTTATATTATATAATAATAACTTAAAATTTATTTTATAATATTAAAACACAAATTTCAATCTTTTTTATTTTATAAAAAAGCAAATAATAATTGTTTCTACCTAATTATATAATATTATGATAAGGATTAAATACCAGCCACAGGACAGGAAAACTTGATTTCACGAACTTCCAACAATTGTCCTTGCGACTTGTTTATCGTCAACACAAAACAAATGAAGAGGAAGAGGAAAGTCCGTCGCACAATAAATATTTATAGCAGAAACATTCTTAGAAAGTAACCAATATAAATTTAAATAGAAATTTAAAGATCAAATGACCGGCCAAACTGTTGAATGCATACATTATATATCGTTAAATCATGCGGCCGAATTTTACTCATAATAGGTCGTTCAATATATCCATAGTCTAAGCTGTTTTCCCTGTTTAATATTTAATTTCCGAACGCATCCTGTTTACAAATTTTGAAACCGAAGTTAACCAAGTTCCGTTCTCGAGTATTAGCGAGACTAACAAACTTTTTTAAAATCTATATATTTATATATATTATAAAAAATACTAATTATTAATGGAGTGGCAGTTTAAGATATTGTTTTCAGCTTCACGCTCTTTCGTTGCATAGCAGGGTAGTCAGAGAGAACCTATTACTTAGCCTCCACTCTACATTTTCCGCCCAAAATCAAAACATTGGTATTTGCTATATAATAATAGAGCAATGCTACACGATAGTGCACCATAAATATTTATATTGACACAAGCTGCAATTTCCGTTGCAACCGATGCTTCGTTAATGGAAGGAAATAACATGGTAAGTATATGCGGGAATTAGAATACTAACATCTTATAAGGACAACAAAAATTAGCTACATTTTTCCTTATATTATACCGCTACTTCCTTGGCCCCATGGTAAATGTCTCATAATTGGTAAAACGAAAAGAATAGTGGTGTCTGTCTCTAGGTCCTTTTATTGTATATACATAATTTGATTATACTCATGAAGTAATGTTCTCAGTTATAGGTTAATATTCTCTTCGAAGAAATGGTTTTAGTTATTAAATATTAGCGACCCGCACGCGGCATCGCCTTCGTAAACTACACGACTAAACTATTTAATTTTTCCGCCCGCCCGCATTGTCACTTTAGTTCCAAATTTAACTTGAATATATTTAAATGCTTGTAACCTTTTTATTTATGAAACGATGTGTTTATTGTGATAACGAAAATGAAATAAGCACAAAATATTAAGGGAATTTTACCAAAATGCAATAGTTAAAAATGCATTTATATTGGTTAAGCCGTTTCTGAGATTAGCGTGCACTGCAATGCCCTGACAAACAGAAAAGAAATTTAAATTTAATTGTTTTGGGTTCTATTACATTAAAAATACACATTTTGAAACGAAACTTTTTTTCTAATTGACTATTATATAAAAATAATGTCCTTCCAAAAATTAATAAAAGCTCCTAATAATATATTTTTTCATATACAGACAGCGATCAGTTACATTTGTATTATATGATAAATATTATCATTTTACTAGTCTTGCTTATACAACATATTATTATTAGTTTTTTTTCAGCTTCTCGCTTTTTCCCGTATATCAATCACCATGGTCAATGAGCACCTAGTCTAGACATTCTATTCTCAACTTTCCGCCCGAAATCGAGACATTGCGTGTAGAGTGGCGGAACTCAACGCCGGCGTTTGTCTAAGGTACCAGAGCAGAGAAATGAAAATAGTTTAAATATAATAATTTCACCAATTGAGAATCGAACCCACAAACAATCGCGTTTACTGTCCCATTGCGTCACGAAGGCCTCACATTGTCATATTATGTTATCAGAAGTATTATATTAAAAACCTTAGCGTGTTATGCATTTTAATAACAATAAAAATATACAATTATATGTTAATCTAATTATAAATTGCTAACCGAGTCCAGTCATTATACAACTTATAAATTAAACATTAAATTGCCACTTGCACGGCTTCTGCGGTTAGAAAGACACATTATTTTGACGGTTATATAATTTTATAAACATTTTCTTATTGTGAAAGCTTAGAATTGAATATATTATATTTTTAACATTATTGACATACATAAAGATGAGGACATTTTGAAATTTGACATTATGATTTTAGCGGTCAGATCCGTATTTATTATAATATAGATGCCCAAGGTAGCGTGCATTGTAAAATCACGGACAAATTACGGACAAGATTCTTAAATTGCTGTACGATAGTCTAGTTATATGTTATTTCATATACATTTTGACAAAGAAAAATAATTAAACATTTATTAAAATAAAACTAAATCTAGTAAAAATAAATAACAGTTAGGTATCAGTACAGGAAACTGTAGTAAAAAATTAAAAACTGTATATTAACAATAAATAAAAAAGAATAAAACAGAAATTTTACTTCAATTCACTTTTGAAGCTATCGTGAGGCCTTGTGACAGTATCTGGCTGTAACGCTTGATACGTGATGGTAGTAGGTTTGTTTTCCACTCGGGGCAGGAATGATTATATTTAATTTCTCCACTCTGGTGTTCAAATCCGCCTAATAAATAGGCAATGTCTCGGATTGTGGCGGAAAGTCGAGAACGGAGTGTCTTTACACTAAGTTCTCTCTGCCTTTGCCTCTCTTATGTGAGGGAAGTAAATTATGCACGTTGTTTTTCTCTTATATAACAATATCAGGTAATGCTAACAAATAGGCTTTTCTGTCGACTTTGTCCATTGTGTAAGATACTTCAAGATAATAAAAAAGGCAACTAATTAGCTTGCATATTACGATATAAGTGGATAATGAAAGGTTTTGTTTATCTTTACATTACCTAATATTGACTTTCGATAAATGAAATCACTACTGCTGCAATTTGATAAATAATTATATGTATTTAAATTTTTTTTAAGTTCTACACACTTAGGATATAAAAACACACTTAAAGTCACTTAAGATATAAAAATATTTTTTGAAAACATACTTTTTTAAAATCAATCGTGAAGATGACTCCTATCCGTGCCTTTTGGAAATCGTCCAAGTGTTCTGTCAGCAAAACCATACTTTGCAACAAGCATATAAGAATTTCGAAGTAGTTGAATATAGAACGTATGGCTTACCAGTTCAAGCTCTTAAACAGTTTCCAAGGGGCGCTAGTTCGAGTCCCGCTACGTTCAAATTTTCTAAAAATCTTTTAGTTATATGTATCTTCATGAAATTGAAATAAAAAGGCTTTTATTATTAACCAATAATTAAATTATGGTTTAAATAAGATACGATCAAAGTAACTGAACAAAATAAAGCGGAACTAATAGAAGGTCATATGTATAAATCTCAATAATGTCACACTACCCTGAGCCGGAACACAAAATTGCTTTGTAATTTTTGATTAATTTTGAATTTTGGTTTTTTTTTTTAAATAATATATTAAGTTATTTTAAAACTTACGACTCTACGTCAATTATTAGGCCTCTTAATCAGCATAATTACCAAACTAAATAAAATTATATATAGTGTACACATAAAATTATGGACATTTTAAAGGCATTTTATTTTTCATATAATTTGTAATGTTATAAAACTTTCGATATTTATTAATATTTACGGACATGATCGTTTTATTACAACATTGTGATATAAACTATAACTTATGTAATAATTACAAAATATTTTTTACCATACATTTACAAGTAACGAAATCAAATTTCTATCAACGTTTATCATTACAAAATATTTATTATAATAATCCTAATTATGTTGAAGGAATAGCCCTTACTTTCATAGTATTCAATTTTGTTATTAAATACACAAATGACATAGCGACAAATGATAAAGCGCGGCGTTGAGTTCTGAAACTCAAAACACAATATCTGATTTCGGGCGGAAAGTGGAGAACGGAGTGTCTTAATACTACGGATCTCTCTGATTACCTGACGGAAAAAGCTTAAAGCTATAAAAAAATATATTCAGAAAAAAATATATACGCGTACTACCATATGTATTAAGTGACACAAACGTTGTTAAGATAAGGCGTATTTTACGCGTCAAGGGGTCAGTGAGTGTAATTGAAAGATGTAATTTCACGATATCTAACACTGGATGGTTATATAAAAATTAAATTTTTATCGTAGAAAACGATAGCTTGCACTTGACCTGTGTTTGCAACAATGTATAACATTGATTATATCATTTTCTGCTATTGATTCGCCATTTATAAGAGATATAACTATTTACAAGGACAACCTTGTGGAACTTGATTTGGTCTTGAGTATTTAAAAAAGGTATGGAATTTGGGGACCTCATTTTCTGAATAAATTGCATAATAATTACTTTAAATCAGACGCTGTGTTAAATATTTTATACGTTTAAAACTTTTTACATATCTTAAGTGTGAATAACACTTTAAATAATTATAGTATTTATTAAATAATTATTTATGTAAACTTTATTGTACATCACAGTAAATATTAAAAATTAAATAACAGGAAAAAAAATTACAAATATGTGCACAAAATGCGGTATTATCGCTAAACAGCGATCTCTTCCAGACAACCTCAAGGTTAGGAGACTTGGAAATTTATATAGCGTGGGTGGTGTAAGAATATATTATTCATATTGTACTATATCCTAATACATACACTATATCCTAATATAAGATTTTTTAACACGATTTTATAGCCCAGTTTACGCTTAAGAGATCTTATAAGATGTGTACTATCTTAAATACGTTTTTCCACTATTATAATTTTGACACTAGTGAAAATAGGTGAAAGTAAAAAAAAAATTTATAATCATTACCCCCAAATAAGATTTGTGCCTGCAACAATACGGTCCAAGCACGCTCAAATGAATAGCGACAACGGTTATGACGACGATAAATAAATAGACGAAGAATGTTCAAGTTTAACACGAACTATAAAACAGATTTTCTCTAGGTTTGAAGAAACTACAGTCTCTTATCCAGTATGCACATTAAATGACACTTCGTGTTTAGGCGGCTTCCCCCGCCTCTACCATGAAATTAAAACTCTACTTAAAGAAAAGCCTCGCGCTTTAGTACTGAACGCTGGAGACACTTTCCAAGGAACATACTGGTATACGCTGTTAAAATGGAATGTTACTCAGAAATTTATCAATTTGCTACCCAATGATGCTCATGTAAGTTGCTGTCAACTCATTTTTTTTATTTTCTTCAGCTTTTTTTCCATCTCAGGTTTTTTTTAATAAGCATATATTGTCATTTGTTAAACCGAACATAACTAAAGTGATTTCTTTACCGGTTATTTTAAAAGTTATGTAAGTAATATGCCGTAATGACGATGATAATTGAATACCTAACTGCAAAATAGAGCTGCTAGAAAATAATTCAACCTGGTTTGTTTGGTCAATATGCAAAGCAATCACGAATAAAACGCATATTATAAAAAAGCATGTTCACGCTTTTTCCCACATAGCAGGCTAGTCAAAGTTCTAGAGACGCAGTGTCAAGACACTCCGTTCTCCTTTTTCTGCCTAAGTTGACGACATTGCGTGTTGAGTGGTGGAACCCAACGCCGCGCTCTGTCTTGTACACTATCATAACGAAGTTATGAAAATAATTTAAAAATAGTCACTTCCCTGAGTGGGCATCGAACCCACAACCAATCGTGATTACAGTCAGATGCAGCCCCACCAGCCACAATGGCTTTAAATGGACGCGTAATATAAAAAAAAAACTTTTCTTTTATTACGCTAAAACTTTTCTTAATTTCATTTTAAATCCATTAAATTAAATTTTATCACTTAAACCGTTATTGTCTTAAAAAGAACGTTAAAAGTTTAACTTGTAATTAGTATAATAAGAAAAACAAAGTATCAAAGTACTTCAAAAAACTCATAGCAAGGAGATTTATACAACATCGACTTCATAGAATTGTCGCTAATGATTCTTACTCACAAAACATTGACATCAAATTTTTTCTCAATAAAATGAGGTCCTAAATAGATTTGATAGGACTCATGAACACTTTATTATATTGAATCGTTTATTGTTTCGACATCTAACGGCCGGTATAATAACACTTATGAATGTATAATATTTTATTTCTAGGCTATAGGCAACCATGAATTCGATGATGGAATAGCGGGCCTAGCACCGTACCTTATGGCACTCCAAGCTCCTGTGGTCGTAGCTAATATTAACACAACTCTTGAACCTAGTCTAAATGGTTTATACAAACCTCACATTGTGATAGAAAGATACGGAAGGAAAATAGGAATAATTGGCCTTATTACTACAGAAACAAAGGTAAAAAAAAGTATATTTTAAACATGAAGAATGTAAATATAATATCGTGTACATATATAATATGTATATATGTAAACGATATTAGAGCGTGTTATTACACGCCAAAGTGATTAGATTTGGTTTTTATTTAATATGGTTATAATTTTGAGTAATTTTTTGCCACTCAATGCTTTTACCCACCTATCAAGGGTGTTAAGAGATAACCTAGACACTCCGTTCTTCTACTATCTGCCCGGATTTAAGGCATTATATGTTGAGTTGCGTAATATAACGTCGCGGTTTATTTTACCAGAGCTAACTAATGAAAGTAATTTCAATATGTTAATTTCGCCGAATGGAAATCGAACCAATCGCATTTATAGTCTGAGGCGCCATGCGATCATTGTGCCAGGAAAACGTTGAAAACTCAAAAATAAAAAAAGTAATATAAAATACATAGAAAACGAAAATATTGACAAAGATTTCAAGTGTGGAGTATTGTGTCTATGAGGCTACTAAAAATACGTCTGTATTTTTTTCTTCCTATCTTTTATCTTAGGAATGTTAAGAAATATTTTTATGCAATAAAAATAATTTTACAGACTTCTTCAAATGCAGAAAAAGTAAAATTTTTAGACCCAATAAAAACAGCACAAAAGGAAGCTCAGTTACTGACGGACAAAGGAGTCGACATAATAATAGTTCTGTCACACTGCGGACTTGACATTGACAAGTGGGTAAACAATTTTTAAATTTTGTATCAACTTCATAAACGCGCTTTAAGTTTAAACATAAATAAAACTTTTTTGTCCATTATATCATCGTGCTGTAGATATTGCACTCAAGGTTTATGGGTTCGATTCCCACCCCAAGGGATTATTTAGTTTAATTTATTCATATCTCTGCTCTGATAAGACAAAATTCGGTGTTAAGTGCCCGCCACATATAAAAATTGGGCTGCTTGTGGAGAATGAAGTGTCTCAAGTTAAAAATAAAAGTAATTTTGACACACTTAGAACATCAAAAGCATTTTTAAAAACGTATAAAAATAAAGAGGCTTAATACTTAGCTCTCTTTGCCTACCCCGCTGTAAGCAGAAAATGCGAGAATAAAAATAATAAATGGCATGTAAACAGAAATAAGTAATTATAACCTTATAAATGTTATAATATTATTTGCAAGTAAATTATACACGAATAATGAAAATAATTAACTGAATAATTTACATACAATATAATAATTACAGGTACATTATATGTGCATAATTTCTTACACGTCCATTTGTCACTCATTAATGGCTAAAAGACGAATAAATTGGAACCACATTTTTGAAATAACGTCTACTGTCTGAATAGCGCAATATAAATGTCTAGTTTTAATACAAGATAAATGCAAAGACACAGTGTATTAAATGTATATAGGCCTTCCTCTGTTCAAACAATATTCATAATTATAATAGTTTAATATGAACGTGTAGAGGTAATTTATGAAATAAGACAAAGCATATGAATTGCTTTGACAAGAGCAGTAACAAAAGAGATTTATCTGTAGATTTTCTACGTACCTACATCTGTGTGTGAAAATCAAAAGAGTAGATTCGCTGGTAATATTTCATTCTTGAATATTTTTCACATAAACCTATAAAAACTAAGTTCCGGTCTAAAAATTAATTCATTAAATTTATACCTTTAAATAAAAGTTGAGAATCTCATATATTTAAGTGTAGCTGTTCGTAAGATGCATTTGACTTGTCGACGATTTAAATGCAAAGAAAGTAGCTAGCTCTCATATTTTCCAATAAACCTGTCAAGTAGCTGACTTCGGTGCATAATATTCTTTTATGGAAATAATATACTTCGATAACTTTATTGGGAAAGAAATAAATCGTATGGATTTTCTACATACGCTAAATCTAAAGTGGAAAAAGGATTGATGATATTTCCAGGAATAATATAAGTGTTATGTCTTGTTATATGAGAGTTTATTGTAGAGTGAAAAGTATTTATAAACATTTTTATATGAATGCATCTAAAGTATGATAGATTACAAATTGTATGTACAAATAGTTTCAAATAGTTATTTATATGTACAGTACGAGTACTGTATCAGTTTTTTATATATAATTGATGAATTTTGGGTATGTATAATGAATACAAAGCACGCTACTCAGCACGCAATGTCTTGACAGAAGGTGGTAACAGAGTCTGCAAACGAGGTTTAAAAATTAAGATAAAAACTTATATATATTACCAGCAACATTGCATCGCATCAAACACACAATTCTTACAGTTTCTTTTAATTTTGCACACGTGTCCGGACAACATACATTTTATTTTTTTCATTTTCGCATGAACGTGAGATCCCAGCTGGGGTTTGGTTTTAAGCGTATTTTCTTTACTTTTTTTATAAAATAAGTAGTTATTTATATTGTTTTTTAGACAAATAGCAGCTGAAGTAGGTGATAATATTGACGTGATTGTCGGTGGACATTCACACAGTCTTCTGTGGAATGGAACGTCACCTAGTGACGAATACGTCTCAGGACCATACCCAGTGCTCGTTAATTCTGAGAACAAACCAGAACATCAAGTAAGAAAAATAACTATAATGTCAGTTAAGTTCCTATTACAAGCTTTTCTCACGAACGTATATATTCACTATTTGCAAACTAAGTTCCCAAAGAGAAAAGAGTATGGTTTGCTATCATAAATTGAAACACAAAAAAAGAGAGAACCCCCACCCCGCCTTATGTATATATACATAACGCCATATAAGTATATATTTGTTACGTTAATCATATCATTATTGAATTTTAATAGGTCTTAATCGTGACAGCCGCATGTTTCACAAAATATGTAGGAAATTTAACAGTTTACTTTGATAAAGAAGGCGAATTGCAAGATTTCAATGGCGGTCCAGTTTTTCTTAACAGATCAATACCGGAAGGTTCGTATATATTTTATATTTTACATTCTTTGTTTATATAATATAACGTACTATTTTTTTAAATAAATAATTGTTTTGTCTATGGTACAGACCTTAAGATGGATAAACATATTGCTCGTACAGAATATAAAATTTCTCAATTCCGTGGAATTAGATCAATTTTAACTGGCAATATGAAATTAAATCATTTTCTTTCACTTAATATACAAAGTATTATAAGCAAGCGACCCGCTCGCTTGAACTACACGTCTAAACTATTTCGTTTTTCCGCCTTAAATCATGCTTAAATTTATAATGTAAAACGTTTTTAATTTTCTTATTTATAAACCGATTGAAATAAACACTAAATATTAATGGAAGTTTACCAAAATACAGTAGTCAAAACTGTATTTAAATCGGTTTAGTCGTTCCTGAGATTAGCGTGCGACGTACAAATAAACAGATAAACAGACAAAGAAAATTAAAAACCATTGTTTTAGCATTCATAAATGCACCTAATAATATATTTCTTCATATATTTTCCATATATATCATATATTTACATTTCCATTATATGTATATATAGATATATTGAAAATATCAATATTATAGTATCATTTTTGCAGATCCCGAAATAAAAGACCTATTACAACCGTACTCAGACATGCTACATAAAATTGTCAATGAAGTAGTAGGTTACGTCGACGATGACTTTCTGGCCCCGATCTGTGGATCACAGGAATGTGAAATCGGAAATTTCATTGCTGATGCATTTTTGGACGCTGTAAGTGTGTCCATTATATATCTTTTGTTTTATTTATAGGCGTAGAAGTATTGAATCAAGCACTGTTCCTTTGGGAACTCCTAGCTTTTGAGCTAGTCAGTCAGTCACGTTCTATTTAGTGAACCAAATTGGTGGTATCATTAGACGAACATTTTTTTTCACTTATATTTACTGGTTGATAATCTTGGTTAGATCCATCTTGTTTGTATTCAAAATATTTCATCTTAGAGTAGAAATTTTGAGATTTATTATGAGAGCATAAAATAAAATGTCTTATGACATTAATTATAATTATTTAAAAAAAAAAATAGTATAAAAGGGAATATCATTTACTACTATTACATTCTCTTAAAAATTCTATCTAAATTAATTAAAGTATATAAATTTGTATTAGGTTTTTGAAGATCTCTTAAAAAATGTTCTATGAATGTTTTAGACCCAAGAGCTGCAAGTGTCCAATTTAACGCACGTATCTTTCTTATTGCGTAATATGATTCGTGGCTCTATACCTAAAGGAGGTAAGTTGTTTCATATATATATATTGCATAGCAGGTTAGAATGAGAGAACATAGTATCCAGGACACTGTGTTCTCCTCTTTTAGCCTTAATTGTAGACACTTTGTGTTGAATGGTGGAAATGAACGTCGCACTTTGCCATACTAAAATAGAGTAATTATTATAATTTAAACATAATACTTGCCCCTATAGAGAACAACTATTACAGTTAGACGCTGTTCCACTGTGCCATGATTACTCGAATACCAGAAAAAAAGTTATTTTTATATAGATTTTATATAAATTCAGTTTACATAAACCGGCTTTCGTGCTGATAATTTCAGCGTAAGTTACATTTAATTTATAATGCGCTAATATATTATTGCTTATAGAAATATCAAGAGGCGAAGTAATCAATGTACTTCCATTTACCAATACCGTAGTAACTTTCTCACTACTTGGAAAATATTTAATACAAGCTTTTGAAAATTGCATGAGTTCGTTTTGGGTGGCCAAGCCATTCCAAGGTCCTTGGATGCCACAAATATCTGGTGAGTGATTTTTAACTGACGGTATGGTATATTTTTTTTAACTTCACGCGTTTTCCCGCAAAGCAGGGCTAGTCAGAAATAATCTAGTATCAAAGCACTCCCTTTTTCATATTCGACCCGATTCCAAGACATTGCGTTTTGAGTAGCAAAACTCAACGCCGCGCTTTGTCTTGCAACAAACCAGAGCGGTGAAATAAAAATAATTCAAAACTCCTCGTATACATTCAGACGCTGTCATACTACGCCACAATGGCCTCAAATGCGATATGCTCGTTACTCAGTTATCTGAGCTTTTTTGTTCAAAGTTATTCCCAGGAATTATGGTTTTCATGTATCATGTTTTACGGTAATACACAGATAAAATCCTAGAAAGGTAGAAAATTAATATGTAATTTCTATAACATTTTGCGTGAACCGACTATCGGAACAACTATATTTGTAAATAATTTGTATAAATTATCTCATTTCAGTGCTTTTGTTGTTTCTTTAATGAGTTAGTTACGCACACAAAATAATAGTGTAGAAAACATACTTTGCAACTTTTCTGAACAGAGTTCGCCACAGCATAACTACAAAAGCTTCTCCTGCATTTCCTTATTTTCCTTTTTGTGAAAATAAAATAGATGACAAAAGAATGTTATGTATTTTTTGCAAAAAAATAAATTTATCTCTAAATTTACTTCCTTCTCAGGTATAAATTTAACTTTAAATTTAACTGAAGAATTGACAATGAAAGTTTTGATAAAGGAAGATGGCGAGTTTGTTCCCTTAGATCCAGAGAAAGAATATCAAGTTACTACTTTAAGCTTCATTACTAAAGGAGGAAATGGATTTAGTGTGAGTATTATTTATACGCATGTGCATGCATGCTGGATGTAGAACGCGCATGGCTTAACGCTCACAGCGCTTGAACGGTTTTCAAGAGGCGCGGGTTCAAATCCCGCTGCGTTTAAAATCGTATATGTTTTCCAAATATGGCTTTTGTAATCGATTGGTTGTAGGTTCAATTCATACTCGGCAATACTTTCATTTCTCTGCTTTGATGAACATGACAAAGTGAGGGAAGTAAATTCGGGTGCGAAGTAGAGAACTGAGTGTTTTGACACTAAGTTCTCTCTGACTACCTTTTTATGCGGGAAAAAGTGTGAAGCTCAAAAAGAAATAGGCGAAGTAAGGTGTTATAATGAAAAGTGAATTGAAAGTGAATTAAATTAATGTATATATTTTTTATACGATATGTAATTAAATGTAGTTAAATCTTCATTGCAGTCGTTTCTTATCCATTTCCTAAGAGGCGTTGTAATTTTTTTAAATATAAGATATTGATCATTTACTAATAAAACTAAACACAGCTTTGTGTTCCTAATTTCCTACAAGTGTTAAAATATATATATTTTTTTATTAACATTTTTTAAAGTGTTATTCCCACACTAAGGAAATTGAAAAAGACATATTTAGAAAACGTATAAAAATTTGAACGCAGCGGGATTTGAACCCGCGCCTCTTGCAAACCGTTCAGTTTTTCCGAACCGTTTTTCTAAATATGTCTTTTTCAATATATTTTTTTGTTACTGGGACGTTATATTGTATCAGTCGAGTATTACTATAGACATAGAACATGTATATGGTTTATATTTTCCATTTTGATTAATATTATATTTTTTTTACAGATGTTGAAAAAATACGGCAAAAATAAGACTGTTGTTGGAAAAGATAGCGAGGTTTTAGAAAGATATATCAAAAAACGAAGTCCTATCACACCTACCCTTGACAAAAGACTTACTGTAATAAATTAATTTATAGTTTTATAAACTTATAGTTTTATAGTAAATAATAAATAGAGTAAATTAAATTATAAATATTAACATTGTTTATTGATTATTTGCTCCTTTAAATGACAAGCAATCTGGATAAAGGTGTTTACAGCCAGCTTCTTTGTACTTATCCGTCAAAATCCGAAAATTATAATATATATGATCTCAAATATTGAACATAATTGAATCCGTATCTTTCGATCTCATATCTAGTGCCATGACAATTCTTTCTCCACTTTCCACCTGAACTCGAGATTGGTTTTCTCTTATCAGAGATATGAATATAATTTAATTATAATCATTCCTCCGACTGGCGTTCATATTCAAAACCATAGTTTTTCGTTTTCATTCAGACGCTGTCCCACTGCACCACGGTGGCGGTATTGAACTTGGACTATTGACAGAGCTTATCATACATGCTCTATTGCGCAATAAATAATAATGCTTGGGAGAAGTCATAGAATGCAATCGCAGTATTTTGTGATTTGTCTAAGGCGTGATTTGTCTAACTACTTATTTTTTGACTGCGTGGACCATTACACTATGGAGTCCACAGTAACGCTCGTGATCTCAATGATTCTTACCTTACTAAAAGGATGTCGCTATAAGTAAAGTAAAGTTGTCCGGTTGCTTTTTACGGATGGATGTACCATAAGGATCTATTTTAGAACCTTTCTTATTTTTTATGTTTCTAAACGATCTACCGTTTTATGCTAAGAATTTATGCGATACTGTGTTGATTGCAGAATCATCTGCAATGTAAGTATCATACTTACTAACTACTTATTTTTTTAAGTAGACCGATATCAAATGACTACGAGGTAAATAGTGCACTGTCGCAAATACTTCAATGGTTTACTGTTAACAACTATACTAAGTTGTTAACTGAACACGAAGAAAACTAAATGTATAAAATTTACTATGCCCAATGAGTTCTTCTCATTCTATTAGCTTAAGTCTCAATAATGAAATTATTAATGTTACTGACTGGGTGTTTTTAGGAATATTGTATATTTTAATTGGGAGGGTCCCTTGCAAATGGACCCAAGTCCGTTGTGTACGCTGTTAAAAAAGTTAGACAGCTTACAGAAGTTAATACGGCATGACTTGTTTATATGACATGAATTCGGAGCGATCAGACTGCTTGGCCCAATAGGCGCAGGATCGAATCCCGCTGCGTTCAAATTTTTATTTGTTTTCTAAAAATGTTTTTCAACTTCCTAAGTGTGTAAATAATACTTTATAATATTAAAAATAACAGATAATGGAACAATATTTGTAATTCAAAAAAGAGCAGTGCGGGCTATTTACAATAATGAGAGCTCGGGATTCTTCGTGACAAGTTTTTAATAACGCAGGTATGTTTACGGTTGCATCACAAGAGTTGAGTTTCTCGCCAGCTCGTCTCAGCAGAACTGCCTTCCGAGCCGGTGGTATCTTCCACTAGGACTGACAATACTGACATTTTATGTTAATTGACTATTCGAAAGTGCTTGTAATAGCATATTTGAATAAAGTATATTTTGATTTTGATTTCAGTTGTGCATGCCTTGAATATGAAGCCGGCGTCTACTTTAAGCCCGTGGTCGCATCACTAAAGCAGAATAGCAAAATACAGACGTTTACCCATTGTATACAAAGCTGCTTAATAGCTTATGTGAATAAAGTATATTTGGAGTTTGATTTAAATCAACAACAAATTTATTTAATAATGCATATAAACATTATAAACACGAAAGTGACTGTTTGTCGGTTGGGCCGTCATCACGGCCAAACGGGGGAATCGATTGTGATAAAATTATAAATAGTGATACATGAGGGTCTTGAAATGAATAGAGGCTACTTCTTTCTCCTATATTTTTTGCTTTTTCAGGTATTTCATTGTTTTTGAAAAATGGTACTTATAATACGAAACAGTTCACGTGGTTGACGATAATATATAATATATAAATGATACTTATTATTTTACTTTACCTCCTTTAACATCCTTGAAATAGAACCATAATGGCAATATTTGAATAAATACGTCGGCGGTTTACTTTCAATGAATATTTAATTCCACGTTATTGTGCTCTAACTTTTCAGAATTATTTATTTTCACTCAAGAAGAAATTTCTTATTCTTGTACGATATTTCAATATAATATTTTTTTGGTACTGAGAATTTGACTGGAATATATTTGACGGTCTTTAAGACTTTCATATACTTGACTACTACTACTGGCATTAAATATAATTTAGGATTTAGGGTGTCTAAGATCTATAAGATATAAAATATGTGTGTTTATAATCCCGTAACAGGCGTGAATAAGTTCATAAATTTTACAAATAAGCATAAGTAAAATTTTGTGGGTAAATTCTGTTTTAAGCTACTGAGAGTTTTTTTTTAATTGTTTTATTTTTTTTTTAATATTTTTAAAAGTGGTATTCGCACACTTAGAAAATTGAAAAAGACATATTTAGAAAATGCATAACAATTTGAAAGCAGCAGGATTGAAAATCGTTCAAGCGCTCTGACCGCTAAGCTGCGTCGAAATTCTTATACGCTTATTACAACTTAGTTACATACTTGCTATAATCACAAGATTACAACTTCAAGTTTACCTCTTATTAAGTAAATAGCCGAATTTACAAATCAATAAACGTAGTAACAAGATTATACAGTGATAGACTATATTGTGTAACTAATATACTAACATTTGGCTGCGAACCCAGCCCTAGTCTTTAGTTTGTTAAAAATCAAGTTAAAAAGTAGCAGTCGCTAGATAAATCTCTTCCGGACATTTAATGGCGATCGCAACGGCGGACGGCATTTACAAATAACTGTAGCTAAAAAATCTGCCAGTTTAAAACCTGTTTTAAAATATATTCTTTGGTCATTTAAGCCTTTGCGGTTTTACAAACACTGAATAAACATGTGTGCTTAAGTTCTTAATGGACCTTCTTTCAGTTCGCTTTAGTTCTATTTCCCTATTAATTTGTTTTATAAGCTATTGTATTTTGAAATAGAATATATTTGTAACCGTATATTATTAGTATTCGAAAATACATTTTAGAAAACCCGACGTTTCGAACACTTGACAGTAATCCGTGGTCAGTAGACTGAGGTCCCGTTTGTCTGTTATTTGATACAATTATTATATTGAACTACCGCCAACGATTTCTTAGTTGCCTCGCGTACTACCCTGATTCTTGAATGAGCTGACTGTGTCTTGCTCTCTGATGTAGTAGGATTGAGAGTACAAAGTTTTCAGAAATGGGCCCAGATGGAAGAAAGTTTGCAACCATCTTCTCTATTAGGTTCTAAATTAAATTGTTTTGTATCTCAATAGCCTTGCGGATAATTCTTGGCATATATCTGAATTCCCTAGCAAGAATATAAGGTTTATCAAACCTGATGTACCTAATGGTTGGGTTCATCCGTTGTATGTGTACAAACAGCTGACTTCAATACACGCCCATACTAAAGTGTTCGAAATGCCGGGATTTCTAAAATGTATTTTCAAAATCTAATAATGTTTCATTTCAAAATTAGTACAGATCACCAAATCCAAAAATCATATTAAGCTATTATATTATAAGTACAGCCTTTAAATATGATAGCTTAAGTTTTCTCATGTTGAAAATTGGTTTCACTTTAAATATGACAGTGAAAAGGTTACATGTTTTACTTATAAAATTCTGAGAATTAAATGGTTATTAATATATTATATAAGGACGTTAAAGAGAATATTACATTTAATTTAAACAGAAAATTAAATACATTTATTATATACTTACTTTATATATTGTGTTATATTTTGTTTTGTGCTTATCAAGAAAATGTAGTAAGGTCGAATTTTGTAAAATGGCGTATTATTATAGTAGAAAGCTTTCCTGTTATAGTGGTATTCGAATACTCGCTATTTTTCATATTTTTTGTTACAAAAATTAATAATTATGCCGTTTTGTTTATTTCTGATTAACATTTTATTTCTCCACCACTCAGGGGAATGACTGACTGGTTGTGTGTTCGATTTCGAATATTGCGATTTTGCGATTGCGAATGATTTATTTAAATTTTTCCCCGCTGGTACCTAAGACAAAGTGCGGCGTTCAGTTCCGTCACTCAATACGCAATGTTTTAATTATTGGCGATAAGTGGAGAACGGAGTGTCATGTGTAGATTCTTTTTGACTACCTACCTACGTTTTTGCTATACGGGGAAAAATGTGAAGGTAAAAAAAAACTTTTTACATAAGCGAAACCGAAAGCTTCTTATAAATACTTAGTCTAAAGCCATGAAATTAATCATTTCATAATACTTAATCTGAAACCACGACAGGTGGCGCTTTCTAATTATCACAAAATGGTCCAATCTCATTATCATACATTAAAATTAATTATTAAATCACGAAATTTGATTTTAAAGGACACTAGAGACTTATTAGTGTTCAACTTGAATGTGAAATTATACGATCCACGGGGGATTTTGATAAATTACTTTATGTAAGTTTTGAATATATGTTGCTACTAATTGCATATTTTGATTATAGTTTGCTGTCTTTTATTTATTTACTATAAGTTAGTATATTATAACAATAGTTATATTATTAACTATTATTTACTATAGTCGAAAAAATACCAGTTTCACGCTGTTTCCCGTATTCCAGGGTAGTAAGAGAGAACCTACTATCAAGACACTCCATTATCCACTTTCAGCCCGAAATCGAGGCATCGCGTGTTAAGTGACGGAACTCCATGCTGCATTTCGTATAAGGTACCAGAGCAGAGAAATAAAAATATTTTATATATAATTATACCCCCGAGTGGGAATTGAACCCACAACATATCGCATTTACAGCTTGACGCTGTCCCACTGCGCTACGATTGCCCCTGTAAAAAGATACTGGTGATAATTTTATCCGATATTATTTTTCTATTTATGTTCAAATATTTCAGCTTTACTCTTCTTTACATAATATGGTATTAGGTTGAGAGAACCTAGTGCGTAGATACGTTCTCCGTTTTCTCCCTGACTTCCAGTCATCGCGTATTGGGTGGTCGAATTGAACGTTTACCTTGCAGTAATTAAAATACAATCATTTCTCTGAAAATGTTAAATTAAGTTTTACATAGTTTTATAATATATTAACCTTTTGTGATGTACTTATCATAAATATTTACGTTAATTGTGATGGTATTCTCTTGAAATATTTTTCTACCTAAAGTCAACATCAATCAACATCTCTGTCCAATTACTAGCCATGTCTAAATATTTTAAAAAATTCTATCTAAAGTCGTAGCAGGTTACTTCTAATAAAATAAAAGCAGTATTCCTCACAGATAAGTGGCAATTAAGTCGACACTGTAGATTCGTAGCAATTACGAACGATGTTTAGTAATTTGACTTGATTTACAAGTTTGTAATTTGTAAATAAGCTTACTGTAAACAACGTTGGACTCAAAGAACTTTGTCATATAAATGCGGGTTGGATCAAAGTACATCAACGGCACCCTAGGGAATCGCGGCTGGTCGAAAATTAGATAGAGTTGGAATCAACATGTGGGACCGCCGAGAGGTCTGATATATGTTAAATGTTGGCCGGAATTTGTACTGCAATTAAGATGGATACCTTCTTGCTTACAAAGGTATAATAAATAATGACTAAATAGAATGTCGCCGTTGGAACATGACTGAATATACGAAAGGTGTAAGTTCAAATCTAACTAGGAAATATATATGGTTTTCCGTTCTAGTCAAACTCTATTTGTTGCTGTTTTTCGTTACCCATCATGCAATACTGTTTAAGGGAAAAATAATGAATGAAATGATTTCTCCTGATTAAATAAAATGATTTATACAGATATAGTGTATTGTATGTAAGTTATATTAAAGAACTTACTTAGAAATCTGTTTATTATTTTTTTCTTATTACTGTTTTAAGACAAGTTGATGTGCAAAATGCGCGTTATCTTAGCAAGGTAATTACAACACATAGTCATTTGTATAATATTATTATATTATTTGAATGTATTTTTAGTGCATAATTTTATATTTAAAATATTGGTGTTCTGCACTTCTCATGGTAAGACTTTACTACTCCATTTTCCATCCAAATTTTCGTTTGTCTTCAACAACTAAATTTAGGAAAAAAAATACTTTAAATATAAATTGTACTCCGAATACGACAAGTATTTATAACGATAGTAGTTAGCGAAACTAGAAGATAATATTACTACACCATAACACCGTTACATAGTATAGTCATTTTGCTTTGTCAGCCTTTTTCCCACCATATTATTTTAAGCCATTTAAACGTTCCCTGTGACATTCTACGGACATTTTTAATATTTTTTTCTAAATTCAAATAGACAGGAAAGAGCTTGTTATTACCGCAAATATTTGAAGAGAGCTTAATCCGCGAGCAAACTTTGTTTGAGCTGGCGCACTCGTAGGTATATGAGTAAAAATATTTTCTTTGCAATGTAATAACACTGGTACGTCAATTTGTATTTGTTAATATCAATTAAAAGTAATTTTTTGTCTTTAAATTCATATGGTATCGTTAAGGATGTTTTAATTAGTATTTTTTATTTGATATTTTGTACCTGTACCTATTACATCGTTCGTTATCTGCAGCGACCTTATTTGTGCAGCACAAAAGAAAATATTAACAAATATTCTATTATTTAACATTTCACTTAATTCTCTGCATTACACGATTATCGATATAGAATCAACTATGACATGACCAATTATAGTTGTCCATTATTTAAAAGGATTGTAAGTTAAATTCGAATCTATAAACACTGTGTTCTGTCAAGTATATCCCAATTTCACTATAGGGTCGGTAATAATAAATTAATATTAAAAAACTATAATTTTTTTTCATTTCAAAACTTTTCCACTTGCTGTCTCTCTTTAGTCTGGAAAGTATGTAAAAGTTTTCACCGATAAGCTAAATCTTGAAATATATTCGAATTTCAAAGGCGAAAGGCGCATTCGAGTGGAAATCACTTCTGTATCGTGGGCTATATTGAGTGCATAAAATATCCCTCCTGCTTGAAACATGCTTCAAATAAATTTGTTAAGAGCGATTCAGTTATATTTACTAGAAACATATTTAGTTGATGCTATATTTTAGTAACTTTAAAATAAACTTAAAAGTATAGCTCCAAAGGGGGTCGAATACTGATATGTTTTGTTATTAGGCTAATTTCAATGTTTATTAAAAATAAAGAGGGTTGGAGAGTAAAGAATTTCTTATTTATTTTTACACACCTCCTATTTCATCTCCTGAATTTAATGAGGGAGGCAAAAATTGACAATTATTTCGTAAAGTGTCGGAGTGTCAAAATACCAGGTTCTCTCTGACTATCTAAGTAATCAATTTATATATAATTATTTCTTATTACTGTTTTAAGCCAAGTTGGTGCGCAAAATGCGCGTTGTCTTAGCAAGGCGAATGCCACTTTGTTCAAAAGTGTAATTAAAACACATAGTCATTTGTATTATATTATTATATTATTAAAAATTTATAATAAAATTACGTATGTGCAATTGCGTTTAATTGTTTTTGTTATATAAACTCATAGAGCACCATCCGTGTTGCTCTAAGTATTATCAACTCCTGCTATACGAGTATATGTGGTCTTTACTATGTAAGGATTTACGTTATCTACAATGCTTTCTACAATGCTATCTACAATGCTATCTTCACAAAAGTAAGAGTTTTAAAATAAAATAGCGCAAAATAGTAAAAAGCTAAGGTTCTAATCCTATTTAATTTAAACATATTTTGGTATTGTCTACTTTCAGGTCTTGTCGGATCTGTTGAACGATTCCTTCAAACATATTTAATACACACTAAAATAATGAAAGAAAAAAACTGCTAAATATTTAATATTTAAGCCGTTCTGTTGAAAAGAAAATATAACAAACGTTAAACTTGATTAATATTTATATAAACCATATTTTGGATATAATATTCATTACAATAAGAATAAATATAATTTTAATATTTTTACCCAATTCCGATTCTTATTATTAGAAATATATCTAATATATTTTAAAATAATGTTAGAAGTTGTCAAATGACGAATAAGATTTTTTTTAATTAATGTATTAATTATTATGGACTGATAATAATCGCAGTCTGCCACACGTTTATCGTAATATACGAAGCTCTTGAACGCATTTGAATAATATTTGGTGCATAGTAAATATATGTATGTAGCCATGATGGTTGCCTTTATGCAGTACAGTTGGTTAGATAGTGAGAGGTTAGTAATAAGGCATTTCATCTCTACCATATGCCTATTTTAGCGAAACTGTGACAACTATTCTCCACTAAGCATATGTCGATTTTTTTGGGACACTGCGTCTCCCAACAAGTGGCGGAGTCCGACGCTGTGCTAATGCTTAACCTGTCCGGGGAAAATAATTTTAATTGTTCCTCGGAGTAACTGTAGAACACATTGCTTGCAGGCATTTTTAATTTTTCGAGAGGTAATGAATAATATAAACATTTAGATTTCTTTCTAGGCTTAGTTAAAAATGATGATGACGGAAATAAAATTGCGATCAAATGTGAAATTAAAAGGACGCGTTATTAAACAACCATTTGCTTAGATTACACATTTGAACTCAAAAAAACTGAGTTATACATAATTTATATATATTTTTTTTTTAAGATTTTTTAAAGTGTTATTCGCTCACTTAGGAAATTGAAAAATACATATATAGAGAACGTATAAAAATTTGAACTTGAACGGTTTTCTAAAGGCGCGGGTTCAAAGTCCTTCTAAATATATTTTTTGTTTGATAATATGAACTGTTTGATTATTTTTAGATTTTTTTATATTTCAGTTTTCGATTTAATTTTTTCTAATTTTACTATTAGTTAAACTAAATTAGATCAGTATGAACAAAATAATTAATTACGTACAATTTACCTTAAGAGGCATGTTTAGTAATATTTTATGTTTTCACTAATCTTGCATTTAGCGCGCATGTGTCATTGTGGGTGACTGCGCGCATGCGTCGATTACCAAGATGGCGGACAGTGCCGGGCTCTCAAACCATTGTAGTAACTTATTTGTGCTATAAATAAAATTAACCTTGAAATATAACGTAAAGCATCTAAATACGTAAATGGAAAATATTATTAAATTATATAACACAGTTGAAAATTGTCAAAAGTGACAATGTAACAGAATTTGGGTTATTTAAGTTGTTGACAGATCAGTCGCAATCAGTGAAGATGAGTGACTTTGTTTTACGGGAGTTCGCAGTTTTATCGTTCATCTCAGGTTATTAACTGCTAGTAGATTTAAAAAGGGATTTGTATCAGCGATGTTTTAAATTATGGACCGAGATGATTCAAGAAATAATAGAATATTTGTTATTTTATGTATGAGGTGAGTAAATATTTTATTATTTCACGCTCTGTGTTTAAGCGTTATTTTTCACTACCATGCTTTCTTATTTTACAAAATACATCGAAAATAAATGTATTTTTAAATATATTATAAAATAAATAATCAGTTACATACTGAAAAAGAATCGAGCATATAAATATGTACCTACTTTATGAATTTAAAATCGGTGAATACAGTTTTGTTTCAAAAAACAATTTTTGTTTTAAAAAACAAATAGGCACCAAGAAATATTTAAATACTTTAGTAGTTCGTGACATGATTGTTTTTCTAATTAAGAATTTCCAAACCTTATTTTCTTTTTATAACTTAACAAAAACTCTAGCTAATTCATATTTGTAGATAATATTCATGAAACACTAATACACTAGTACAATAATGAACAACGGCATCGATATTTCTTTTAATAGTCCACATCAAAATTTGTATCTGCATTTCAGTCGTAAGTATAATCATGTTATTACAAACAAGTCTTTTGTAAAGTGATATGTTTAAGAATTAGGGCTAATTTTGTTTTTAGATCACATTAAAAAAAAATCTCCAAGAAATCTCCACTCTACTCTGTAAAGCCACTTATGGAAATACGTGTGTCATACAAAGGAACTTCTAATACCGTTATCGACTTATTGTTAAAAAAATTGCATAGAAAAATAACCTAACCTAACTTAACACTAGGGGTTATAATAGCATGTGTAGTCACGGTCTGTCAGCTGGGCGTATTTGAATTCACTATTCATAATTGGAGTTGCATTAATGCAACGTTTTAAACCGGCATTATTTCTTAATGCATTTTAAAAACTAAATGAACACACAAACTATATTATATAAAGTGCACTTGACCTATAATTAAAGTTAGGCGGTTTTTATGTGGCATTATGTTTACTTTAGAAATTTAAAATTCTGTATTAGTTTTAAACTGTCGATGTTATTATCCACTTATTAAGTTATTTATACAACGTATCCCACAATTCAACGATAATCCGGCACCACAAGGTCGGTCTGCTCTTTACTATTTAACATAAAGTAAAAATAAAACTGAAATCTATATTTTTAAGGAATTAAACAAAGTGAAATCCTTTGAAAATTTACCTTTATGACATTTTAAATTGTCGCGACCACCATTTTTGAATATTCGATCTCTTTATTATGTATCAGAAACCTTAGTACTACAACTCTTAACCACAATGCTTTAAAATTCCAAAACGACTGTAGTTTCTATACAAAACTTAATCAAATTAACTATTTTTCCGAAAATTCTTATTTTTCTTTTATTCTACTCTCGCTAATGATGGTGAAACATAATATTCTGGACGCTTATGGATTTTTTTTTAAAAATGCGGCAACTAATCGTGTTTGCAAAATGGTACTTTTATTAATATGCTTATAAAATATGTTAAACATATATTGGGTCTAGGTAGACTCAAATCGAGCCTAACTTGTTGTCTGCCGTTAAGCTCATAATCGTACATAACCGCAGAGATCAGGCCGAAGTCCGAAGTCGGATATGAACCCTACGATTCTCCCATAAAACTAGTTATATAGTTCGGCCAAGCTAAGAATTACATGCGCTTCTTTTATTATATAATCAATGTTAAGCGCAATATCATATTTGTCTAGTCTTAATCTACTTTTTCTTTATGATTTACCTAAATTGAAATGTCCACTATATTAACACCGAAAGTCAGTAAAGTGGCGCTTGAAAGTACTTGCCGTAAGAGCTACGAGCTTCTGGGATATAAATAACTTCTGTCACACGTAAACTTTTCGTAATAAATAAACAATTTTTTTTGTATGAATAAAATGTGATAAATATTATTATGATGCTTCCCGCAAATTTTTCATGTTTTTTATCATTATCATATTTCATTCTTTTTTCTATATTGATGAAATGACATATAAGCCGTTCTATTTTTCACTCCTTATTAAAATATGGGAGTTTGATGTCAGCTCTTACCACCACTTCTCTGCAATGAGATCGCGAAAACGTCCATTTTTTTTTCAGCTACGCCCCCTTTTTCCTGCATAGCAGACATTCGCATTATCAGAGAGTCTAGTGGCAGTAAGTGCCAACCAATCCGTTCTCCTTTTTCGGACAGATTCGAGAGATTGCGTGATGTTTGTTGCACCAAACCAAAGAAATTAAAATCGCGAGAGCAGTCAGGTTCTTAGTTGGACACATTGGCTTGCATCATAATAATAAGTATATAGAGATATCTTAAAAAAAGCTTTAGTCAAGTAATTATTTGCACGTTCTATATACATGTACATATATTCCATTCTCACTTGCGCCATTAAATCAAAAAACTAATATAACATATTATTCAAAAAATACACTTACAAGAATAAATATTTAAAAATTCCAATTTTAAATTAACATTGCATTAGAATGACAAAGAAATATAGAATAATAGAGAATAGTGAATGTGCTTCAGCGTACGGTGAAGATAAGTTAATGAATTTTAATTTAACTTCGTCTGCTTCAGCGGTAATATTTGTTTATTTAGCTTTTAGATATTACCGACTGAAGTATATACCTCTTATAACGTTCTATTTATTGAAAATATGAACACTTTTTATTCATATTAGTAAATATGGTATATGATGGTAATGTATGCTGTATTATAGGTTTCTTAGTAGGTTTGTAGGCATCAACCAAAAATATGTTGTGAAAATTTGTAGCTAACATCAAATGATACATTTTAAAATTGTGGAACAATTAACTTATTTTTATTATAAAGTGTTGTAATCTTGTATTTAGCAAAAGAATCTCTTAATTAGTTGTTATAATTGATCTATCTAGTATATACTATATGCCTAAAGTAGTAAGTTGAGTAATTAAGTACTATACGTTAGTCAGTAAAAGTATAGTATTCTCAAATACGAGTACTTTACGTTAATAGAAATGGCATTGTTATATAAAATATTGGGAAAAATATTGAAAGACTTAATCCCAATGGGTTTTATTTCAAACAAAAAAAAAATCTTTAAAAGGTTCTCTTTGAATTCACTGACCGCAAGCTACGTTCATCTTTTAACGTTTTCATAAATTTGTTACTATTTTTGCTAAAATTGTACGAAACTAACATGATGAAATCTTTTTTTATTATTTGTTTTCGGATTTATATCTGAATATATATTTAATACCTTTATGTCCTTCTTTAACCAGTCGTGGCGCATTTGGTCAACGTCTAACTGTAAAAGCAATGGTTCGACTCCTATTGATATCCCGGAATCATTATAATTAAATTATTTTCTTTTACTGCTCTAATAAAATAAAGCACGGCGTTTATAATTAAATAAGTGCAAAAGATATTGAGAAGCAAAACAAGAGTCGCTTCACCCTTTTCTCTACAAGGTAGGGGAAATAGAGAGAACTTAGCCTCAAAACACTGCGTTTTCCGACCGCTTTAGAAACATTATATGTGTGTCTCGGAAACGGAGAAATAAAAATAATTTAAAGTCTAAATAAGAATAACCTACTTACATACACACTCGATCATTGCGCGCTGATGGATAATTAGTTAATTAATTATATTAATATCTAATCAATCTAATCAAGAATGTTCTGTATGAAACTACCAATACCAATACAAAGCTCGCTAATTTACCGAAAAAATCGAATAATAAAGTGATATATTGGCCTTACGGCAATGAAAAAGACGAAATAAGATAAAGAGATTAAGTGAAATGAATGTTTAAATAGTTCTATATTATAACAATATAATAACATAAAAAATATTTTATTTATGAACCATGAACTCTGCCAGCATCACTATATATATGAAAGCAATATAAAACAATCACCATTTATTTATACTGTAGTTAAAAGTTGTATTGAAACTATATTTTAAATACAAATAATCGCTTGAATTCAAAGCCAAGACAGTTGTAGCGTCTTCATAGCTTTAGTTACTTAATCACACTTCATTTCACTTATATTTAAGTGTCCCACTAAAATCCTATTAACGTTATTGTATATTTGAAAATAAAAACAATTATCTAGACAAATAATTCGTTTAACAGCGCTATAAAACTCAACGAATGTATTTTATGACTACTATCAGATTGTTACGACTAAGAATCTATACAAATAAAATCAAATCCGGTGTTTAACGGTTATGAATCGGCATTCAAATTCAGAGCGTTTGTGGTAAAATTTTGTGACGTCATAAAATAGTCGTTAAAGATACTATGAGATAATACTGATTATGCTCCAGGAACAACTTATTTGTGGTAATAGTCTATGGTAAATAGTACTTCACTCTTCTATGTCATATTAATGTTCAAAATATATATTTTGGATAATGCTTAAATTGAGTGTTATCTACTATCCTTATGCTACTCATGTGTTCTCTATACCTATGTATACCACTAACGATGTCAATTGAATTCTTCAATTACATCCTTCTATTTACTTAGGACTAGTGCCTGCCAGCGACTTCATTCATCCTAAAAATAGGACTGTAAGATAAATGTAAAACGCAAATGAGTAAAAGTCTTTAAGTTATATTCCATTCCAGTCCATTTGTTGGTGTAAAGTTTAGCTAGGCTATTGCCCTCAGATGTGCCGTATGTAATTACCATGCTTATTAATTAAGAGAATCGGCATCAAAATAACTTTAAGAGTTTAGGTAACATAGGTTTTTCGGTACTTTTTTTTATAATTACAAAGAATGTATAATATAGTCAATAATATAGTCAATAAGAAATAGTATGTTAATTTAAATAATAACAGCTTTATCACACTTATCAGTAGAGATAATAATAATTAAAAATATGTATCGAAACAGACCTCTTCAGCTTGATGCAATTCTGCTGCACTTCACTTCAACAGCTAGTGTTCAATTAAATTGCGCCTGTTCTCAGTGGGCAGAGCTTCAACAGAGGACATGTACGACCCTCTACAATATTTCGATACCTGAACTTTGCAAAGTTATTTAGCAAAGGCGTAACCTATTTCTGTAAACAATATACAATCTAAACTATGGAAGCTGCAAGTTATTACAAAATATAAAGTAGAAAATATAAAAAAATGTGTTTTTTACATTTACAATTTTGAACTTCAAGCCATATATAAATTTGGCGTGTTGGGTGAATAAATATCGATAAAATATCCCTATAATTTAAATACAAGTAACGTAAGCTGTGATAAGTAGTCATTTCTTTTAGAGTTCTATACTTGTGTTATACTTTAACCTCACGAAAAATTAAGAGGGTGGAAGGCATTCAACATAACAATATGATAGCGTTTGAAAATATCACAAATTATTTAAAAGGTTTTCCACAATTATCGTATTTTATTTGTATGAGAATACTGGAAAAGCTATATTTTTATTTCACGATATGCTATATTGTACGGATGATTGTTATTTAATTTTTTAACATATAAAATTTCATATTACTGTTGCATACAAGACCGGTGAAATTTTCTGCCTTATCGCCTTTTATTGTAAGTACCTCAAAGAATTCAGCAATCGTATAAGCTTTCAAGAGAACATTATTATGGTTCTCATAAAAAATAACAAGCTAAGGGGAAATTGTGCTGCGATGAATGGCTGAGCTCCTTAATCATGCAGGACTCTTTCAGAACATTTTCATTGTGAACAATAATAAAACAGTATGAATGTTTCACTATAGCTCGAAAGTAGCAAGCGCTGACGCTCGCAACGTAGTCTTCATTGGAATGTTTGCTTTAATACACTGCACTTTGTAAATTATTTATGGCAGTAGCTCTATTGGCACCTGGATTCAAATGGATCATAAAATGTTGTCTTTTAACGATAAAATATTCTTTCTCTAGCAAATTTTCTCTTTGACATTTTGTAACACTGAGTTCTTTTCATGAAATAATTCAATTGCGGATGAACGATGCTACGCATTTTACTTAATGCTATCTCGCCAACTTATCTTGGACTGTACTTATTCTTTCCAGGTGAGGCGGTTTACATATTGGAAAACAATTTTGGAATTTGTATACTATACTACAAATTATTGCATCTAAATGGCCTTGTTAAATGGATAGCACCGATATATCTATATTTATTTTATTAAAGTATTCTGTTCTACAATATTTTATTGTTCATATCGAGTATACAACACCCCACATTGATGAGTGTCAATAAACTTAAAATTAGAAAAAGAATTAGAATTAGAGTTTCTTTAAATATAGGTCCCATATTGAATTCTTTAGCCGGCGCCTGCACAATAGCCTTACCTGATTAATGCAAATTAAAATAGACCAGTTTTTCTTTACGCATTTACCGAATTCCTGTAAGGAGAACCTGATTGAGGCAGGAACACATACAAAAATATAAGTATTCCCTCGAGTGCAATTTGAATCCACAATCAACGGGTCAGGCTGACATATTGGGTCACTGAGTCAGGAACATTAAATCGTTATTTCACTCAACATTCATGTCACTTTATTAGTCTGTGAGTATATTAATTAATTGTTTAACACACAACGCGCGTTTCAACGATATTGTGACAGCGCGTGTAATACGAGCGTTTGTTCAAATGCGCACTCTTGCATGTGTACCTTCATCCAAACTTTATACAATAAACGCGCAATACTAAGCTGCCCGCTTCAATGTGCCCAATATGTACTCGCCCTTATTGCCAACCGACGTACAAAATATTTTACTTAAATAAATTTACCAATGTCATAGCTAAAATAATTTACATCTAAAATTGAACGAATATTGAATCGTTCGGATTTGCAAGACGTATTATAAAAATCGGTAAGAACTTTCCGCCCCTTTTTCCCAAAGCATTACGATGACACCAAAATCCAATTTCAGGTGTCACTACAGATAAAGATTTTGCATAAATCAATGATATAATCCAATATTACAGAGTTTTAGCTTCCCCACGCCTAATGTCCCATTGAATCTCTATTCCAATTTAAATGAGTTATTTCATTACCCTGCGTGCGCTCCAACGGGTTCTAAGCGAGATTCGTAGACATAAATTGAGAAATTGATAATAAAATTTTTGTGGGTAGGTGTTATTCTGATCCATTTCGTATGTTAAATTTCGTGGTTAATATTTTCTTTGAAAATAAGGTTTTAAAGGCTGATTAGCATTTAAATATACAAGTGTAATTTGTGAACGGAACTATTAATATAAAAGTTGTAGATTTTATAGTACAATTTTTCGAGGGAATAATCCTTATACTCCGTTAAAATATGATATAACGTGATTTATATAGTTTATCGGTAGGGGTAAATAAGTTTATAATATATTTTAATTTTAAGTTGCCTTAAACATGTCTGCGAAGCTGAATCATGTTACCAAGAATAATATTGTAAAAATTTGGAAATTCATGTCTATTTTTTCTATATAATATTCTATCGATACTATACGATATACCGTACAAATATGTCGAAATTTTCGATATATCTTAAGTAATTTGTTTATATTCAAATATTATATTAGATAGGATTATAATTATAGATAGGGTTCAGGTAAATATAAGTGAAAACACGAACTACATACAGGTAACAGATTATATTTTTTAGTACAGTAATGCTTACCTATCGAATAATAGTACCTCGTGTCTTTGCGTTTCGTTATTACGAATGCCAGTTTTTCAACGATTCGATACATTTTATTTTCACAGTTGTCAACCGCCCAATAATTAATAAAAAAATGAGAAAAAAAAGGAATTGAATGTGCATTTTATCATCATATAAATTATATCGATTGTACATATAAATATTCAGTTGAAGCGATATATCGAGGACCATGTATCGATATTTTATATAATATCGATTTATATCGTGCATTCCTAATGTCATCATCCTGAAATTGCATAAAAATCAGGTTCAGTGCTTAGCTCAGTAAGAGGATAAAGTAATATTATTTCGAACAATCTTCACCTCTCCTAAGTAACCCTAAGTTTTTGCTATTCCAGAAAGTTCCCCAACTTTGTTGGAACCAAGTTCGGTCATAACTACTACAGTATGATTGCAATTTCCTCCGGTCCACATGTTGGGATATTGTCGATAGAAACCTATACGAATAGTATTCAAATGCACTTAATGTTGAATAACAAGCTTTAGTTCGATCCAATTCTGCTTTTTCATATTTGTGTGATACGGCACATGTCCTGAACATGTAAGTAATTTGGCTATATTTTTTACATTATTTGCCTATCACGCAATACTGCAAGACATGCGTCAATAGAAAATATAAGTAGCAATCGGTTGTTCTGTCAAATATACACGGTTATGGATATACTCTTATAAAAATAGATTATTATGTATGACTAACAAAGATATTATCATTAACACGTCCAAGAACTGTATACCCCTTTATACGAAAATAATGAAGAGGGAGAAGTCGACTTGGCATACTTAAAGTTTATATATAGAAGTACTGTGTGAAAGCCAATATTTTTCCAATAATATAGTCAAATATATAATTAGTTAATAAAATAAATGTTACACACACTTTCATTTACTAGATACACTTTTGTATTAAGCGATAAACCCGTTAGTAAGACGATGCCTATTTTACATGTAAAGGGGACTTTTCCACAGAGAAGAAACTCCTTAGCATTCCATGGATGCACCGGGTGCTGGCCCCATCGTGTTGCAGAAAGCTTAAAGCTGTGCCTGGGATTTGCCACCCAAGTGTAGGCTTAAAAGGCCCTTTTATAATATTGTGTTTTTTTTATTTTTTTTACAATTTTGCCACTTTGATTATAATTCCACATATAGTTTATAGATACGAGTAGGTATATAATTATAAGTTTTTCGTTGTGAAATTTACTAATAAAAACAAATTTACTAATGTTTGTTTACCTTTAAATAAAAGAATATTACCTGTTTGTCGAAAGCAAGATTTTACTTTTAATTTTATAAACTCACGTTTAAACAATGTTACCCTACAAAATATTTATATCTAAATTTATTTGTATAATATATCATCATTGCGCACTTCGGCTCATTTGAAGATATTTAACGTTGTATAGAAAAAGTTTAGGAAATTAATTAAATCGGGAATAAACTTTAATTAAAACTTTCACTATTATTAAGATATGATTATAACAAGAACGCTTTGACGAAGGCGTTACTTATATAGTGAAATATATTAATATATGTAGTAAACTTACTTCATAGTTCTTAGTACATACAAAGATGATACATAGCCTTTGGTTTCTGTAGTTGGTAAAAACAACTCTAGATACACAAGTAAGAGTTAACAAACTGAAACTATCTACAATCTCAACGAGAATCTGTCTATTAGTTGCAAACTTAACGGGTCACAAAAACAGGCAGAAAGGCGTGAGCTAAGTTCGTTTCATGGCTTTTCAGGAACTATCTTGGTAGTACTGTACTTGGTAGCTTGAATATATTATATACCAATGTATTATTATTGTTGCTTATATTAGTGACTTTTTTAAAAGTTGTTTAGACCATTTTATTTTTTTAATAAAATATTTATAATATTAAATATAAATTAATACTACCTTATTAAAATTATGACATTTAGGTATTAGATACATACGAGACACTAGTGGACAAAAATATTCTTAGAACTCTACTGTTATTTGTTGGCTATTAAATATAGTGTACATTTTTATTAGTATGGCATAAATATTTCCTTTTTTATATATAAAAAAGGAAATATTTTCGTCTATAGGTATGTCTAAAATTCCTTTTGTCAAAAAAAAAGAATAGTAGCCATACGTTCAAGTAATTGTGCTTTAATTTGGCAGTGATATTTTTCCACTGGTGTGATATTAAGTTGGGTAATCAAAGTAGCTTAGACTAATGTAGTGTAAAAGATGCTATAAACTATGAACATTTACCATAACGGTTGCCTAATGCTCTTAGTCACGTAGCGACTTAGCGAATTCGTTGTTTCTAATACTATATTTATCCGTACACAAAACTAGATTTCATAGAAGATTTTTTCTATACAAATATGTACTTTCTTATTTCTTTATAAACGTATAGGTGTACTTAGTTGTCAATAAAATAAAATTATTTGAAATGATTTCTTGTTTTATGGTTATTTTTCTGTTACTAAGCCATGCGTTCTACATCCGGCTACGTCGAAATTCTTATACGCGTATTACAACTTATTTTTGTTTTGAGCATCAAATACCGGGGGCGCGGATTCAAATCCCGCTGCATTCAAATTTATACGTACGTTTTCTAAAAAAAATGTTCGTTCCCATGTTCAAGTTTAAACTTTAATAATTATAAAATCATATCTAGATTGATATACTCCGTGTATTCCGTATTCTATACGAACCAGTACAAATTATTGTCTTAATGTTTCTAACACAGAAAACTGAGTGCATTACTCGGTCATAATAATAAGTAACCTTCTACAACTAAAAATTTGCTCAAACAGTTATTTGTTTTTTATCAACTATTTTAGGAACAAAATGAAAGTCTTTATTCGAAATCCTTAAATACAATAATGACATATTTATTCAACTTAGTATAATAAAAATAAAGCCGAATTTGTACAATACTCTGTTCAGAATCTCATAAACGACACAGAGCTAGTTGAAGCTTATGTTGAAGATGTTTCCTCGAACGTAACGTTATATGTTCATATAGGTAAAGTGTATATTCTATGAATTTCTTTTCCCTTTTTGGTTCTCCGACACGCCTTTTACTAGTAAAGCTACTTTATATCCCTTCACTGGATTTTAGATAATATTCTTTATATTGATAGGTTCTCGGTAATACTCGAATAATAATCAACCAACATCACTGATTCTATTTAAATATATATCGATTTGCTGTTACGAATATTTTTAGTATTTTTATACTTTTGACTATTCTGTATATAATAATGGGTGTACTTTATTTATTGTAGCCATCGTGGCGCAGTGGGACAGCTTCTGACTGTACTGTATGCCTTTGGTCGTGGGTTCGATTCCCACTCGAAGGAATGAGCTTATTTAAAACAAAAAATTTCGACGCTCTTGCATCTGAACAAAGCGACATTGAGCTCTGCCACTTCACATAAAATGTCTCAATTTCGGGCGGAAAGTGGAGAACGGAGTGTCTGGACACTAGGTTCTTTCTGACTATCCTTGCTATGCGGGAAAAAGTATTAAGCTGTTTTTTCTTATTATAGACTAACATTTTTTTTCTTTCAAGGCTATTAAGCATTCAAGTGAAGCTAAACAAACAGTAAAAATGTGCCAACACTCTATTTTATGAAAACAAATATGGACAAGAATAAGAAAAAGAATAGTATAAATGGAAAATACAAGAAAAATGGTAAAGTAGATCACTATGATGATGTCATTACGACGTGTTGCCTTTGCATTCAAACAAAAAAAAGTAAGAAGAAAAGTTTGATAGCAGGATGCGTTACAAATTTAGGCATATTCATCATACTCCTCGTCTACACTTTGGTAGGCGCTTTTATATTCCTAGCTATTGAAGGTAGTGCTGCAAAAGTACATCAGAAAACGCTGGCAACGACTTCGTATCAGGCTAATGAGAATAGGAAAACTAATCCTTTACCAAAAGTGAACAGCAGTATAGCTCAAGTTAGTGCAGAACTAAGATCACAGACTGTGGAAAGTATTTGGGAAATAACAGTTTCATTGAATATACTGTATAAAGAAAATTGGACAAGACTTGCAGCGCAAGAAATCGCAAAATTTCAAGAGAAATTAGTAGCGAGAGTAGCTGCTGATGTATCAGAACAGTATGGAGGTGTTAGGGCATTAGAATCAGCGCCAGCGCTGGTTACTGACGACTACGAGTGGAACTTTGCCAAAGCATTTCTGTACTCTCTCACAGTCCTTACCACTATAGGTATGTATTATATTATAATTTCTCTTCATAAAAAGATGGAAGTTATTTCTTCCTGAAATAAAATTACCAATTTTAAAATTATGCCTTTGTATGTGAACAATTTCGCCTTTGAGCGTAGGGCCTGTATAATGTGTTTAATAATAATTAAAATATTATTGTTTATTTTATTTGAGGCTATCGTGGCGACATGACATCGTCTGACTGTAAACACGATTTGTTCTGAGTTTAATTCCTACTTGGCGGAATGATTATATTTGAAATATTTTCATTCGTCCGCTCTACGACAAAGTAAGTTAATATTTTGATTCTAGGCGGAGTGTCTTGACAATAGGTTCTCCTGGCTACCCTGGCCATGCATGGCTACCCTGGCCTGGGCATACGGGAAAAAATGCGAAGCCGAATAAAAGAATATAAATTATCTTAAATTGTTTATACTAATATTTTGTTATTGTTGGCAGGTTACGGCAGCGTGGCACCTAAAACAGCTTTAGGTAAAGCAGTGACAATAGGATATGCCGTTATAGGTATACCTCTGACTCTATTGTATTTGTCAGTAGTAGGAGCGTTGTTATCGAGACTTGCTCGAAGCATATTTAGTCGGGCGTTATGTTGCTGCTTATGCTCTAAGTGCGGATATTGCTGTCTCGACGAAAGGACAATGGCAGTTAAGGAGCGAAAAGAAAAAGTGAGACGTCAAGACGACTACAGATCACAAACATTACATTTACAGGAACCGTATTATGTACGATCGCCTTCCGGTACTATAATTTCCGCGTCCCAAGCTAACAGCCTCAGCAATAACTCCATAAAAGATAAAACACAAGGACTAAACTTTCTACGTGACTGTGACTCAATGAGCTGTGCGGATACTGATTCGAAAGTTTCTTTACGTGGTGTCTCGATTCTTGCCCCGATATCTTTGTGTTTGGGGGCAATATTCACTTACATTTTCTTTGGGGCCCTCGTTTTATATCAATTAGAGGGATGGAGTCCAATTGACGGTGTATATTTTTGTTTCATGAGCCTAAGTACAATTGGATTCGGTCATTTAGCGCCAGGGTTGACACAAAAGAATGGCGCATCAACCGGCACTATTTGGTTCTGTTCGATCTATATAATGACTGGTTTAGCACTAACCGCGATGTGTTTCAATGTCCTCCACGATGAAATCGTTCACCGTCTGAGGCATCATGAAAAAGTCCTGAAAAATACCCAGACGATTCTTGCTCCGGAGTTTTTGCAACGCTCTTGACGAGACGAAAGTGATAATTTTACAGACGAATCTATTATTCATTCTGATGTGGAGACATTGCCCGAAGTGTTGCATCACTTGCCTAGTTCGAGATTTGAAGGTGGTGCCATTCGTCGCTCCGTTTATACTCTCAAAGAGGAAAAGGAACCGGAAAGGACAACTCCGATGTAGCAAAGGTTTGATTAAGACTTCATTAATTAGATGTTATATTTACTTTGATATTTGAAAATTTTTAACACAACTTTGGGTAATGAAACGTAGAAAAATATTAGACAAAAATAAAATTATTTGATTATATAATTGTTTGATTAATGAAACGACTGAAGTGTTTGTTAATTATGCTGTTAAGTAAGTGCCAAATTAGGCATAGCTATATTGGTCTAAGTAAGTTTTCTGAATTTCCGTAAGATCCGGTAAATGTATAAAACCTAACTGTATACTACTTTAATATTATAAGTATATTATATATGTATTATTATAAAGGTTAAAATAATTACGAGCACACATCATTTTGTACTAAAAGTAACTAACTGTTCGTACAATTTTAATTCAAGAGTTTTTTAAAATAATCGTATTTTAATTAAGACTGTGAAATAGGAAAAAAATAATATTTAACTTCTTACCATAATGGCTTTAAAGGAATATTAATAAGCCAACAATAAATATGTAGTATATTCTTTTCAACAAAGTTACTTATAGGAATTGATTTGTCGGAACATGTATAGGTATATCTACACAATTTGGGTAAGGTGTTAGTTCGTACTGAGTGTGAATTTTAACATCTGTATATTTAAGGACCTAAGTCGTTTTGTGCAATTATACCAAGTGTAAAGATAATAAAACATTTTTATGTAAAATAAATCATTTCTTTTATTTGTACTTGCATGCTTCAGTAAGTATGGTAGTTGTGGATTCAAAACCCACTGAAGGTTTTTTTATTTGATTAAAAAAAAGATATGACCGGTGTAGTTGGATAAAGCTTGACGTTTAGTTACGCCACTAATCTATTTAAATGTGTAGTCGGTCGATCGTTAAATTGGCCAGATCACGATATGGATGGGCATGTCATGAAACGCCCACGCATTGACATAAAATAGTAACCACACTTTTTTCTTAAATTATTAACTCTTATCACCACAGACCTCGTAAATTTTAATGTAACCAACCATATTAAATGAAATATATAATTTATATGGATCTAAAGGTCAGAAATAAAATAAGTTATAATTATTTTGTATCGTTATTCAAACGATCGGCCCACGACATTTAAAAGTGGCGGTTTCTCTTTGTCTAGAAGAAACACATGAAAATTAAACCTATCTTTACATACATATTGTTATGTTAACAGTAAATATAGTACGACTTGTATGAGCGACTTAAAGATGTCTCATCAGTTAGAAACTTAATAAGCTCGTGTATTTCATATAATATGAATTAACATTCATATACTTTTTATAAAAAAAATAATTAAGGAAATATTTTATTTTGATTGTTAAATTTTTTATATTTTTACAAATATTTACATTTAATATAAAAATGTTTAGTCAGTCAGTAAGTCAGTTTTTCTGTTAGTCTAAAGTCTGCTTTACTTGTGTTTAAATATTATTTAGAGGAAATACACACATGTAAGGCAAACACATTGACTGAAGCCAAATAAGAAGTTACATGCTTCATTTTTGAAACGTCAAATAATGTACTATCGACACAATCGCGGCGCAATGAGAATTTGAACGATAACGCCATGATTGTTTAACGATCTCACGAAGGTAAGGGATATATAACTTATTTTATTTTTTCCGCTCAGGGAAGCCAATGCACGGCGTTAGGTTCCGCCATTTGACACGTAAAATTTGATGTGGATGTAAAAAGAGTGTCTAATAACTGGAATTTAAAATATAGCAGAGTGATTTGTGCGAAAGATGAGTGAAGCCAAATAAAGATCCTAACAAAGACAGTCACTTAGCGCTCTACCGCTTTATAATTTAGTAACGTTTTACAATGTAAGTAGATTTTACCATCGCCAACTTCGCGGTCGCGCGTTAATGGGTGCTTCCATTAAATATTATTTTATCGCGCGAACTTAAAACAATTTTCAGCGAGCTTCACAGTCGATATATCAAATGAAATTGTTTTTGAACAAGATTTTACCATTATTTTAAATATTATGTATGTACTTATTTCTGCTCATGTTGCAGTTTCCATATACTATGGCAATTCATAATATAATTCGACGTTATAATATTCAATTGAAGATGAAAAGAAAAAGTAACCTATTGTACAAGTATCACTTTATTTTTATAATCCTAGAGGCAATAGTTGCAGTGTTTCCTACACAGGAAAAAATATTTAAATTATTTCTATAAATCCGGAAGACAAAAAGCAGCGTTGAGTTCCGCCACTCAATACTCTATGTATGCAATTGGTACGGAAAGTGAAGATAGAAGTGTCTTGACAGTCTTGTCAGGTTCTCTCTGACAGGTTCTCTCTTCAGGTTCTCTCCTGGCTACGCGGGAAAAGGCGTGAAGCTAAAAATAAAGAAATAATAATAATGGTTCAAATATCATGAAATTCTGATGAAAATAATTCTAGTAACATAAGCTTAATAGATGTGTATCCTCTTTTTGTGCCATTAGTTAACTAGGTTTTTTGGAAAAGAAAAAATAAATTAAAACATTTCTTTTTCTCTTTCATGTGTTTTAAAAACGAAAATATTGCAATTCCTTCACCCTCTCGTTGCTCAAAGAAACAATGGTTTGTTTTATTTGTGACATGAAAGTTTCATTTACGTAGCATTCAGTAGGTATGAGGTAAAAATTGGTGCCATTGACGCAACGACGAATATGAATAAATCAAAACAAATTGATATGTACTTGTTAGTTAGAGTCGGTATTTCTGATTTCAATTAAATTTGAATGCTAAAAAGATATATTATAATAATATTTGTAATGAGAAAATATGTATGTAGTTCGATTCGCTGCCACGACCAATCTCTAACATCAGAGAACTGCTCATTATTTTAAACAAAGAAATATATATATATAATTATCCTTAATAATTACTTATAGAAATACAGTAAGATTTTACTCTTTATTTAAAAATTAGGCGTTTTATTCAATATTTTCTTAGCTTCCCGCTTATAGGGTATCCCGCATAGAAGGGTTGTAGGCAGAAATGGCCTAGTGTAAACTTAATTTTTTACTTACCGCCCGAATTCGAAATCAGTCTTGCTTTCTGCTAAACTCAAAGCCGTAACCTCACTTACCAAAGCGGAGATTTTTTTAAAGTATAATTATTCTCCTGAGTTTGGGGCTTAACCCACAACCATCGTGCTTATTGATATCATCCCACAGCGCAGCAAAATAAATGATTATAACATATAAGTAAATATAAAATATTTTGTTGTGATGAATGTCATTCACTTATGATATGTATTAGTATGTACAGATGGTTTTTTAGCTTAACGCTTTTACAAGCGCCTTCACCTTCCGTCCGAAATCAAGACATTGCGTGGTGATTGGCGGAACTGTACGCCACGCTTTATCTTTTTCACAAGTGCGATTAAATGAAAATAATTAAGTTATGATAATTCCGATATGGTTCCAAAGCGATGACATGAAAATATATTATATATATATATATAATCATTTCACCGAGCTGGAATCGAACCCACAGCCATCAGAGGCTACCGTAGCGCGTAGTAGTGTGACAGCGGCTGACTGTATACACGATGTACGGATGTGTTGATTTATTATTTAACTTTATTCAATCAACTAAGCCTATTGTAAGGTAAGCGAGGTGTTTCGTGATACAGCACTATTAGGAAACGTATACCAGAATTGTACATATCCATACACACGCACATTCACGTATTTATGTACAAATATTCTTATTTTTTTAATTTTTATTCTTTGACATAGTTAAATAAGCAGCAACTTTGAAAATGAGCGTTAGTTTTCGTAGACAACTAACGCTCGTAACGTGGACAGTCCAGTCCAAGATATGTGGTATGTGATAGGTATAAAAAGAAAATATATAATAAAGTTGAGGCTTGAAATCATAGATATTGCTGTCTCCATACTAATACAAATCTTGTAGAATACGTATTATATACCAATATTTTTCCGCTTTTGCAATAGTTATGTACTTATTCAATAACTAGCGACCTGATCGCGGCTTCGCCCGCGTTTCTTAAAGGCGGTAATTTTGTTATCTCTCAAACTTACACATCAGATGTTTTAGAAGATTGTACATTTTTTTCAGCTATAGGCTTGTATCTCTTTCCGCCCAAATTTGAGACGTTGAGAATACAACGCCCTTCCTTTTCTTTCTTCAGAAAAAATAAAAATAATAAAAATATAACCATTCCATCAAGAGGGAATCGAACCCACAACTATCGCGTTTACAGTTAGACGCTACCCAACTGCGGCACGATAGAGCTTAATGACCTATTTGTTAACGAAAACTGCCGACCACACTGAATAATTTTCACTAATGCAGCATTGGCTTCTTTCTTTAGCTGGTCTATCATGGTTCTTTGTCAGACTTTTACTTATTTCTTATAGTTTAGTTGGTTTATTATGATTCTGATGTAGAATATATAATGGTTCCATAATAGGTGTTCCACTCTTCGAAATTTATTATACCCTAAGTTCAGCTCAGGGTCAAAAGCTATACAATAAAACACTACTTATATTATATTTAATTGTTATATGACAATGGAAAATGCTTATCATGTTAAACAGTTTTGGGCCATTTGTCATTTTCTATTAGTTTAGGTAGAGTATCATGGTTCTTTATCAGCTTTTCTGTATCTTGAATTTTTATATGTCAACGTGAAATGTAATTCTCTGATCAATTTCTGCTAAGGTAAAATTTCATTATTTTTTATACTTTAGCTAGGCTTATATAGCTCTTTCTCAGATGTTCTAGATCTCCAGTTGTTATCTGTCAGCGACAAATTGTTCATGTTTATTTATTATAGTTTGGCAGGCCTCTTATAGTTCTAATAGGTGTACCACTCTTCGAAATCAATTATACCCTTAAGCCTGACCAGGCTTGAAAGCTTAAACATAAAAGTTTCATTCAAATTGGTTCAGTAACTTCAAAGATGTCCAGTACAAAGAGATACATTTATTTTTGACATCATAGATTCATATTATATTACTATTTTAACAATCCCCCTAATTTGTTTTTTTGTAAATATATTCAATGTACAATACAACTACTGTTTAATAAAGTGCAGATTTTCGGTAAATATAATTTTATTAGTACTAAGTTTAATTATTTCCATATATGAATTAGGAAATAAAGAGACGCTGATCATATGCATGGTCAAGGTCTGACTATAAATGGGATTGGTTGTAGCTCAACACGCAATGTGTCGATTTCGGGCGGAAAGTGAAGAGCGCAGTGTCTTGATAATAGGTTCTCTCTTACTACCCAGCTATGCAGGAAAAAGTGTGAAGCAGTTCCTTTTTTTAGTCCTATATGAAATTTACCTTTATCAATTTGACAAATTATTCACCTATATCAGTTTGACAAATATTTTTGAAAATCAACGTCTTAAATAAGTCGTAAGATATATTTATTAAAGGCTTTATAACTTTTACGATGCTCTATTCATTTTATTGCATTTAATAAATTCTATACGACAGATTCGATGACGTGGCTAAGTTTTTTAGACCCGCAATGGTTAGTAGAAAGAAGGTGGAACCTTTTCAATTTCATTTCGCTGTTTGTCAAAAGGTTTCAAAAAGTATGTGTTTTACCAGCCTTGTTTAACGACATTCGTTCTATACATGTTTCATAAATAATAAGTTCTTTGAGTTTCGCGATTATTACACATTTTGAAATGAAACTATTTTAACCGGATTAATCGCGTATAATTTTGGTATTTGAATACCAAGTTTCCAAGTGCCCAACCGTCTTCTCTATTGTAAATTAGGGTGTTTATGTATTTCAATAGCCTCGCGGATCGTCCTTGGGATATATCTGCCACCTGGGACCCAATACTGAAAACTTTGAAGTCTCAATCCCATCACACCAGAGATAAAGATACAGTCAGCTCATTTTGCAAGAATCCAGGGCAGTACATATTAAAAACAATAATTAAAAATACCAATTTAACTGAAAAAAAAAGCGATTAACTTGAAGTTCAAACGTTCAAACCTCTAAATCACTATGAAATTAAATGTTAATATGTGAACACTTACGTAGTATCCACATAAGCTCATGAAATTGCCAATGACTAATTTTAGACCCTGTTTACAGATTAAGTTAATTAATTTTCAATATACGAATATATTGTGCAGCTTACGATTAAACATAATTGAATGTTTGAAACGACGACGCTACGTTTCATTAATTGCTATCCAAACTATCGATTATTTGCATTAAACACATTGATTAACATAAGCCCATCGTGACACAGTGTAACAGCGTTTGACTGTAAACACAATTAGTTGTGGGTTCGATTCCCACTAGGTGAAATAATTATATTTGAAATTTTTCAGTTGTCTGGTCTGGTACCCAAGACAAAGCGCCACCTTTCGTTCCGCCGCTTAACACGCAATGTCACGAATTCGGGCTAAAAGTGTAGAACGGAGTCATGTTAAATTCACTCTGACTCTGCTATGCAGAAAAAGCGTGAAGCTAAACAAAATATATTGATTTTTGTAAGTATGACTAAGTGTTTATATTTGATATATTACAGATTGTAAATTAGATTTGAATTTAAAATAATAAATGTGATTTACATAAGTATTTGGTTATTTGCTTACCTAAATAACTATATTATATATTGTTTTATATTTTTTTGGTCGAATAAACTTCTGAAATTAATAAAAAAATTAAGTATTGATACACTCCATCCTCATTAATTATTACACTTACAATAAGCTAGTATCTGCGCGCTACTCCGTTTGTATGGACTTAATGTCCCTTCACACCAAAATAACCATTACGCTCATCAACTTTTGCTAAGCATTTTTTTGGAATGTCCTTATATCATATAGTATAGTCTATTATGGTGTAACATCAGGTGGTCTACTCTTCAACAGTAATAACAGTCCTGTCTAAGCTTAAAAGCTATACAATTAAAAAAGTTTTATTCAAATCCGTCCAGTAGTACCGAAGATGCGCGAGTATAAACATTCTGTTTTTACAGTTTTACTATAGTATAGATATATCCACGACCGATTTGTTAAGAAACAAATAACACTATGTCCTTCTAACGTACAAAAATGTATTTAAATAAAATCCCTCGAAATTGCCAACAATATTTATACAACAAAAGTGGTTCAGAAGAAAGAAAAAAACTGTTAGAAAAATCAGCGAAATCGTAACAATAAACAGAAAGAAAACGTCCTGAGAGATATTTATCGATAAAATATTCGTTCGCTAAGAGGCGCGGGGTTGGGCGATCATAAAATAGCAGGCAATGCCTTTCGTTAGCTACACGACTTGCCAGTTTTACATAATGAGACTCTTGAATCTGAACTGTAAAAAGGGGTACAGTTGATTTTAAATGCGGAATTTCATGTCTTAAATAGCTAATAATTTTAAATTTCGCTTCGAAATCTGAAAATTCAAGGTTCTTTTAGCAAGGAGTGTTTTTGTAATGGCGTTCTCGTTTGCTGACTGTTTTATGATACCATTTCTAATTTCAAATAATGGTTTGAATAAAACAATTACATTTTATTTTTTGTTATGCTTCTTTTCTATTTAGTTCTATTCCTATTCAGGGAAATTATTATATTTAAATTGTCTGTGGTAAGACAACGAACGAGGTTGAGTTTCGCAATTTACCTGTAATATCTCGTGTTGACACTAGATTTCCCGTATGTGGATAAAAGCGTGTAGCTATATCATTGGAGCCATGTTATTATGGCGGAGTTAATTAATTCTACCTACTATTTATGTCAAGGTAAGGTATGTACCTACGTAGGTAGATACCTACCAATGATACAAGAAAAAAAGAAAAGGATATATATATATATATATATATATATATATATATATAATACACGTGGTCGCGAGCGGCGGTGATCACTTATCATCAGGTGACCCGAACGCGCTTTCGCCTTGTTCATAGAATAAAAAAAACCCTGCTGTTAATTATCACTGACCCTCTACTTTTTATACTAAATTCTAAGCAATCAAAAATAATAAATAGTACGCAATAAATAATATTATATTTTTTTTAATAATAACAAATTAAAAAGAAATCAATATTAATAATTTATAATTAAAAATCAATAATTATCACAAAATATACAATCTAAGAACCCTTTTATGTATTAGCACTGACAAATTGCTGTATTATCTCTACCCAAATAAATTTGAAGCGTTTCTTCTAATGTCACCTTTGAAATACGTACTAGAAACTACTAACTACTACTCCAGCTCTTTCTACCGAATACAAATTAACTCTACTAAGTCTATTTCTGCTGGTTTATTTATCTGTGTATACTACAAATAGCTACTCGTAAATAGTCTACAAACGCTTATCAATTGCACGGAAAATAATTTGATGTTTATGAAACCATAAGCTTCCCCAATGTGCTAGCGCGACCCTCCCAATTATACAAAATTTATGATCGAGAGGTCAACCATTTATATTGTAGCAAACGCCAGTACCTCGACCTCGTGATAGCTATACATTTTGTGAAGCACTTTAAGACGATACACCGTATATTTCACGGCTTTGGTAAATTAATTGTTGGCACTTAAAATGTGTATTATATTTTAATAAAGCCAATTTGTCAGTTGGAAAAGAAAAGAAAACTGTATATACGATGATTGTGAGTTCGATTTACGTTTAATGATTATTTTCGTTTTAATATTTGCCAGATTCTATACGACGTTGATATCTTTTCTCAATATTGTTTTCAAGATGGACAGAAAGAGTTGATTTCTGTTTAATATTGATTTTTTACTTCTCGCGTCTTTCACATTTTATATTTATATTAAAATTTAGTGAAGAGACACTCCTTTCTCCACATTCTGCTCTTTATTTTCCTGCACTTAGAAATACTGCCTGCTGGGCTTAACTCAACGCTAAACTGCATCTAAACTGTTGAGAAAAATATATAATTGAAATATAAACGTTTGAACTAACATGTATCTTACTATTATACAAAGCGCGGCGTTGAGCTCCGCCACTGATACTGATACTCAATGTTTCGTATTCGGGTAAAAACTGAGATTAGAATGCCGTGACAATATATTATCTCTGCCTACTATACTAAAGGTACAGGTTACAACGTAAATCTTCAAGAAAAATCTTATATTCCTATACAAATATTGCATTAAAGAATATTGTTTTTTTTTAGAATATTAACCAAAAAATCAATAAAGACACAGGCGTCAAACCCCAGAGAGGCAATTGTGCAGCAAATAACCGATAATATCGTCGTACGAAATCATAAGCACCTGTAGAAAGCTCGTCGCGACCCTTCCAATTACGTAGCCCTGCGACGGATACGTTGAACATTGAGAAGTATTGCATGGAAGGGACTAAAATATATTTTTAAATTGAATTCCTTATACAGAGCGTGGCGTTATATTTCGCATAAGATATATTTAAAAAATCTTGACGCCTCTAACACTTCTAAAATGTGAAAATATCCATTTTCAATAGTTTTATTTCAAATATATAATACATATATATGTTTTGGTTTAATGAAACGCATTTTTCAATTATTACTAGTTAAGGATTATTAAAGAAAGCCAGTGGGCCATCTAGGCGATGTGGAACAGTGTCCGACTTTAATAATAATTCGTTGTGGATTGAGTTTCCACTTGGTGAAATGATTATAATTTATTATTTCTCCGCACTGAAGACAAACTGAATGCAAGATAAAGCAAGGCTTTCAAATACGCCACTTAACATGTAACGTCTTCAATTGAGGCGGAAAGTGAAGAACGGAGCGTCTTGAAACTAAGTTGTCTCGGACTACCCATCTATGCGAGAAAAAAGCATAAAACTGGAAAAAAAGTGACGCCAAGTTGCCGATAGCCGATAAGAGATAGATGTTACAAATCTCTACGTAACCTGTATTTGTGTCAATATAGCTTTTGAGCCATATATTCATAGATTAGTCAATTACCATCTTATTTCATTTTCAATCATTATTACCGACAAATAACTTTGTTTAACCAAAAGCGAAGAAATAATCATTCTCCGAGAGGACATCGAACCCACAACCATTGCGCCTACCGACAAACGCTGTCCCACTGCCTCACGATGACCTACAGAAATTATTTTATTTGGCTCTATATAAATTCTTATGAAACTCTTCCAGATCACACAACATGATCTCACAGGTAAAAATTAAGGGTAATTTTGTATACGGCTTTATTTATTTACCTTAATTTAGGGCCAGGACATAATGACTTGGACTTTAAAAGGTCCACTACTTAATGGAAGGCGCTGCGTAAATATTTGAAGATTTCCTACAGGATTGACGGGATGTGTTTATTATGAAATGTATCCTTTGTTATCAAGTGTATGTCAACACACCAATTTAGATACAATATTTGGCTGCAAATAATATTCTAGTATAAATTATATTGGCCTATAATAATAATGTACCTAAGTACAATATTTACCAATTTAGAATGTTAATTGCTGGAAACCTTGTTAACTAATGCTGTAAGTTTCTTTCTTGAAATCATCTGAACATTGTGGCGCAAACTAATAATGGCTAATAGAATTCGACGTTTACAAGAAGTAACGCATATATTTCTAGTAAATCACTGAGTGACTTATAGACATCGCATTATCGAAACTGCTTTACATAATAGCTGAAATTTAGCATATACATGTCTTAGGGAGTATAGAAGCTGAAACAGCACTGAGGTAAGGTATTTACAAAAATCACCTGGGGTTTAATTTTTAATATGATAAGGATCATAAATTAGCCACAAGCGTACGAAGTTGTACGCAACGATTCGTTTAACATATTCTCCAGCGGTACTGCGTTCGATCTATCTCATGAAGGTGATACGTATATAAATATAAAAATAAATCCAGCAGCTTCCACATTGTGCTAGAAAGGTAGAAATAAAAAGACTCATAAGAAAGGTATAGGAAAATATATATTTAAATATAAAGTATGGTGCTCCTTATGAAAGTGAAAACAAAAGGCTTATCAATAACCTTAAGCAATAACGAACCTCACAAGGCATAGTAAAATCAAACTGCAAAATTATTCTTGTGGCATAAACATAAACATTTATTCGACGTATCAGCTTAGACGATCCAGCTATAGGATTACAGGTACGTCTGAGCTTGGGGCATCAAACAACGGCCTGCAAGATTAAAAAAAAGCCTGCACATTATGGAATATTTATCTAACTCTTATAGAAATCAATACATTTGTCACGTTAAGTATTTAATGTAGATAAACTGTGTATTTTACAGTAAATAATTTGGCTGTAAATCATAAAAGTTATGATTGATTTGAATGGAGCGCCCTAAAGTGCCTAATAGGCGAGGCGCGCGGCGCGGGTGAGGTGTTCTCCATGAGTTTTTTAATTATAGCAAATTATCAATCTCTATCCCAAAGTGTATACCCCATTAATTCATTCAACAGGCATGGCATGTCAATGTATTTTTAGTAGTTTACTTATTATTTTAATTTCATTCGCATAAGAATTACTTTTTTTTGTTTGTTTAATTATGGGATTATAATTTTACATTATTATTATTTTGTTAGTTTATGAATAACCTTTATTTTAGAGTGTGTATAACTAAATCGATTCTTGAAGGGATTTGTTACTTTGTATAGTAGGTATAATTTTTCTTCTCGTTTGTGTATTTTAATTAGAAATATAAATTGCTTTTTATTTTAATTTCATTAGTATTACAATTGTTTTTTTTTGTTTAATTGCTTATAGAATTGTAATTTTAGTTGTTGAAGTACCTAAAGTTTTCGTTAGTATTAGGTAATTATATTATTTTACAGTACGTAGGACCGCCAAAATTAAAAACATCAATAAATTATTTACATATGTATATGATTTCAATCCTTTCAGTTTTAATTTCTCGCTGTTGCCGTACGACAATTGAAACCGTTATACTAAGTAATCATTTCAAATAAATTCAATAATAGTACATACTAATGCTTAACTGATACGACCAACAGTAAACGAAACATTTTTAAGCGTAATACATCTAAACTTTTAGATGGACGAATAAGTTATAATCAAATTTTTTTTATTATTTATTTAAAATAATTTGTCACGAAATTGTGAGCAAAGTCGCCGGCAAAAGCAAGTACAATATATAGCAGACTTAAACACAAGTACATGTTTTAACAATAGTTTAATTAATTTGTATGGGATAGCCCTAACTTACAAATGAGTTTTAAACAAAAACTAAAAGGAATACATATAAATTTTTCTCGCTTTCCTGATTTTCCTTTTTTTTATTTTTTTAAACTATAGACAAGGCAAACGAGCGTTCGGGTCACCTAATGGGAAGTGATCACCGCCGCCCACGACCCCGTGTAACTCCAGAAGAGCTACAGGAGTGTTGCAAGGATATCAGGTTAATGCTATGAAAATATTGTATTGTTTTTTGGTCTTGTTTCTTATACAAATTTTTAAGCGTATTAAAATTATAAATAATTTTAATACGCTTTTTATTATATTATAATAAATAGAAAGGAAATACTTATCTGTCTAATTTTTATTATACCCGTATCAGAAACAACTGTATACAACAAATTTTCTTATATTTTTAATTAATAAATAAACATATCAAAAACAGTTTGCTGTCTCGTACAACGCATTTAACAAATCTTTGGTCTATTTCCACATCCACTTATCTAATTGTAAAATAACCTGTCTGTCCTGTGTCTTGACAAACTCGCATAGAAAGAGGAACAAAAAAAAAATTGCTATGATAACGGCTAGCTATTACTGGTTGGTATCTATTTTACAATATAATTTTATTAAAATATTTCTTAGTTCATTACTAAACTTGAGAAGCCCTGATTGAAGCAAATCATCTCAAAGTTCAAGATTCGCTCGAGAATTTAGATGTGAGTAGCTATGGAGAGGCGGACAAGGAGGCAATTTGAATGACGAAATCAATTCGGAAGTATATGGTTTTTTTTGAGGCCATGGTGTGAAGGAGCGTCTTAATGTAAAAACACAAAAAAAACGTGGTAGGTTCGATTCCCATTCGGAGGAGTGATTCAATGATAATATTCAAATTATTTTCATTTCTGTTTAGACAAAGCACGGCGTGAAGTTCCGCCTCTTAACAAGCACTGTGTCAAGTTTGACACTGGTATCTGCTTGCTCTTTAGTTAAAGTTGGTTTTGTAAATCATCTTTGATATGAAGAAGTGATTATTCTATTATTTATTAATAATATTTCATTTTAAGTTATTTTCAAAGAGTTTAAAACTGCATTGTAATAATTTAATTACGGATCATACTTATTAATACAAATAATTTAAAATCAATTTAGTATGAAAATAAAGGCTAATCTTATACGACATATTTATTTATTTATAAAAAAAATTTATATAACAATACTTCACGATGGTCAAATTTATATAGTCTGTACAAAACGAGGCATAAATCTACCCAAAACCTACTTTATCCAATTGCAGGCAATTTTTTTATAAAATGGTCAAAGATTTTAGATAAGGACTGCAAGGAGAATCGCAATATTGCGATCAAGAAACATATATATGTTTCTTTGAATTTTACTCTGACTTTTTAAACTTTTTCTTAGAACTAATATAATTAAAAATATCCTTTACGATTTTCGTACCATCTGTCGGAATGTTTGAGCGGCGTAATAATAAAAGCACATTACATAATATGAGAGCTTCTCCCGGACTGTAATTTTGTGCCGTACATAGCTGAATTTAAAATTTTAATTTTTTTTTTTTAAAGTACTACATTTACATTTATGAAATGATAAAGGCGGGTATGATTTTGCAGTTGCAGTTAAAGCTTTCACGTGGTAAAGAAAACTCTATAAAATTTATTTTTAGCTTCACACTTTTCATTCAGAGCTTCTTCAGCTTCAGCTTAGTAGTCAGAGATAACTTAGTGACATCATGACACTTTGTTCTCAAACTTTTGCCCAAAATCAAGGCACTACGTGATGAATGACGTAACTCAACGCAACGGTTTGTCTTAGGTACACGGAGAAATAAAAAAAATATATAATCATTGCTTCGAGTGGGAATGGAAACCAACAACCAATCTCTTTACAGTCAGTCACTGTTCCACTTCGCCACGATGCTTCTTTACGCCTTAGTCATGAAATTGTATGAGTAAATAATTAAACTACTTTGATTATGTTTAAATTTGGAACATAGCAGTATATTAATTTTAATTGGTGTGAACGCTCGAATAGTATCCTAGTACAACCTCGTATTTCTAATTTTTATAACATATATTAAGTGATATTTTTAAACGTGACGTAGTAAAACAGCCTTTGACTGCAGGCGTGATTGGTGGTGGGTTCGATGCCCGTTCGGAGGAATGATTATAATTAAATTTATTTCAACAAATTTCTATCGGCTTTGAGTTCCGCAACTCAATTCAGGTGAAAAGTGGAGGACAACTGCTATGTCAGAAAAAGCGTACAGCTGTAAAAATTCTTGGTAAACTATCATAAAGATATATTGAAAAGGAAAATTTATATCATTTTTTGATATTTAAAAAATATAGCACAGTACATTTATTTTAATGGCCATGAATAACGTACACATACAATTTTCTCAAATATGACAATGGCTATAAATATTATCTACAAGCGATTTCCACAACAGAGAGCGCTAAAGTCGATCGGATACTTGATTTATGACAGCAAAGATTAAGTTCCGTAGTGTAGATATGAAACATTACACATTGTAAAATTAGAAGTATCGACAATTTACCAGAGAGAATCTAGCATTAAATAATTCCACTCACATACATTCCACATTCCACTTTCTACTATTAAACAACTATTTACCTAACTACATCTATGCTAATTAATTAGATTGGAGTGCCTGCATGTAATATTATAATATCCGATTTTTACTAAATGCATACTGAACCAAACAAAAAATATAAAAACATAAAAACAAAAAATATACTAAATGCATACTAAACCAAGAAAACTTTTTTTTAAATTTTTGCTGTCTGTTTGTTCCCGCTAATATCTCAAACAGCTCGATTGATTTTGACCAGCAGTTATCTGAAGTAATAAGGAGCAACTTAGGACGGATACTTGTATTTCAGAATTCCACACGTACAATTTGGCGGGCATAGCTAGTTGATATATAAATTTGTCGACAAGCGGCACGTGAACCAAAACCTAGCGCTATCAGAACGCTTGAACGTGATATAAAAGCCTTCATTTTGTTAATATTAAAGATTTGTATTGTATTATGTACCAGAGCGAAGAAATGAAAATATTTGAAATATAATAATTTCTCCGAGTGGAAATCGAGCCCACAACCAATCACGATGACAATCAAACGCAGCCCCACTGTGTCACAATAGCCTCCTATGATTATTATTAAACCCTTAAATCTATTCAATAACCAATGTAGGATAATCATTGTTAATTTTCACTTCATTGATGAATTTGGGGTATAAATCAAATGTAGCTTTAATGGCCGCGCGTCGTGATGTAGTTGGAGTCTGATAAATCACCACTAAAATGAAATAATCATTATACATTTATGTCGCAAATATCTATTTGTATGAAGTAACGTTGTTGCAATTGCGAATATTATTTTTGTTTCGTCTTGATGAATGACGTAAATTTACGAAGAACTTTATATATGTATTACAGTGGGACAGTACACTTGTTTTATTTATTTTCATTTTCTCAGGTAATACAAAGGGCGGCGTTGAGTTCCGCCATTAACACTCAAGCGCTGGCATACGGATCATCTTTACATTAGGTTATCTATGCCCTCGCCTTGCGTGAAGCTGTAAAAAATAATTAACGCGTGTTAACGTATCTCGCACACTTCGCCTGAAAGGCGTATTATCTTAATATCAAAACACTCCATTCCCCGCTAAATATGAAATAGTATGAATTTATTTTACAAATTATATGTTTTATTTTCTTAAAGAATAATAAAAAATTCTTATTATAGATTTTTATGCCAGGACTCGTTAATGACCTGATAAATTTTTGTTTAAGACACCATCATTTCGCTGTGGGACAGCGCCTGACTTTAAACGCGACTGGTTTTGGGTTTGATTTCCATTCGCTTGAATGATCATAATTCAAATATTTTTATTTCTCCGCTCCAGTGAACGAGACAAAGCGTGGCATTGAGTTCCGTTACTCTACCCACTATGTGTCAATTTCGGGCGGAGAGTCGAGAACGGAGTGTTTAGGCACTAAGTTTTCCCTGCTATGCGGGTAAAAGCGTGAAGCTACTTTGCTTTTAATTTAAACAACTATGTAAAGACATTTTAGAAAACATTTAACGATATTGTAATCACATTTAAACTCATATATCTTTCTTTTGTCACTGGGAAACACCTAAACCATTACAAAACGGACCCATATCGCGAGGACTTATCGATAGAGCTCTTTTCAATAAAATCCAGCAAAATTTAACGCTATCATATCACTTGAAAAGTAAGGAGTGACAATATAATGTGTTTTCGACAACTATTCTAAGAAAATATTCTTATTTGAGCGTTTTTAGAAGCATTTATTTTATACACTATATTTTTCAATCATTTTCAATAACTTCCTAATAATCGGGGCTAACGTGAAATATTGCATACATTTTATTTTTTATGTAATGTATAGTTTAGTTAAATAATGGCAGACTAATTTATATATGGCGGGCCGTGAAAATAAATTAGTTGTGTTTATGAACATGAAAGAGATCGTGGGGCAGTGGGACGGCTTCTGATTGAAAATGAGACTGGTTGTGGGTTCGATTCCCTCTCGGGGGAATAATTACATTTAAAATATTTTCATTTTTCCGCTCTGGTACTTAAGACAAAGTTGGCGTTGAATTCCACCACTCAACGTTTCAATTGTCTGTCAGTCAAATGTCTCGATTTTGGAGTGGTAAGCGGGAAATGGAGTTTCTTGATACTAAGTTTCTTGCCGAATACCCTGTTATGCGAGAAAAAGCGTAATTTATTTTTTAAAACTTATTTTATTTAACAAAATATTATTCTCAACATTTTAATATAAATTAAAGTTAAATGAAATTGGAGTTGGCTGGAAACACAGTGTGCGCCGTTATTTATGTGTATAAAGTCCCGAATTAAAATTTTATACATACAAGAGAATTTTACAATGGTCGAAGTACTGCCAATTGACTGGCAAAAAGATGAGTTAACGGACTGACAAGTGTGGAATATTTTATTGCATTAACACCTTTCCTAGTAACATTTTCCATAAAATGAAAATTACATAAGTAATATTGTGATAGTTCAGTTCAGTTCTTTAATTATGGCGCGTCCAACGTGTTACATAACACGGAGAACACACGAAGAAGAAAGAAGAAAAGGATAAAAATGTTCTATAAAAAGAGATAGAGGTACACTCTGATAAATTGCACGTTAAAAAGAGATCCAGTAGACGAGAGTAACAATATCGAATTTGAACTAAATAAAAACATACAATAGATACGACATTAAATATTAGTAATGAAAAATGTATCGCGTTTCTCGCGACACTGATCTACGCTGGGCTATACAAACCAAAAGATGTAAGACGTCTATAGGTGCAAGAAAAGAAGGCAGATTTAAGAGACGGTGTTGATTGTAATGTCTTACAGAAATTGCAGAAATAAACTGGATGACCACAGCAAAAGTTAGAGTTGAATTGAAAAAGATGGAGGAGGCATTTGACCAAACTGGGATTTCCAACCAAGAACTAGCTAGAACCAACTATAAAATAAATAGAATATTATCCATACTAACATTAACATAGGATTGTAAATATTTGGTTGAATGAATTGAATGTAAATATTTGGTTGTGAAATATATGTCTTAATTATTATATAATTATAATGAAAAATGTTTTACTAAGCGTTTAGTTTATAATTTAATTGTGTTATAACTGATATATTTACACATAACAAAATTATATAAAGGCCTAGACACAAAAATTTAACATTCAGGGGACGGGGAATATTATGATATAAGTGTTGAGATTTTGGGAACTTGACTCTTTGGAAAGTTTATAATTTTGTCAATAATTTCCTTATCTCGATTCGCTTAGAGTTTAGACAATAACGGCGTGCTAGCTAGCTCACATACAGCACACAATTATTCGAATTGTAATTCTAAAAAAAATCTAATTAAAATGTCAACTTTCAATAGATATTCGCTGCCTACAAGGTTAAATGTAATTTATACGCAAAAACACAAATATATGTATCAATGATAGTAATAAATAAGCTAAACCCCTAATAACGTTATATAGGTTCTTGGCTTGACGTGCAGGTGAGGAGCCTAAGGCTGTAGACCACGTGGTGTATAACCGGCGTCGCTTGGAACTGAAAGCGATCTTTAACCGCTCTAAGGAACATGATAAAAACGTATATTTAATTTCGCTTAGTGATTGAAATGAACTTTAATGTTACTGCAAATTAAGGGAAGGCAAAGGCAAGTGTTAACCTCCACAATTATAAACTCATATATTATTATTTTTTCACGCTCTTCCACTTCTCTGGTCAGTGCAGTCAGGGTAGTTAGATATAGGGTCAAGACACTCAGTTCACCACTTTCCGACCGAAATCAAAACATTGCAGCGCTTTGTCTTACAAGACTGAACTATTTTTTGAGAGATTTATTTTTATAAATTAAAAATATTGTCATTCCCGCATGTGGGAATCAAACCTATTACATTTTCAGTCAAACGCTGTTCCAGTGCGTTACGATGGCTAAAATTATTTTCGAAAATTATTATTACACTTAAAGATTAAATTTATTTTATATATGAGTTATATGGAATACTGAAAAATGAAAATTACGAGTAGATATTGCAAACATTAAAAACTAAAAAAAAAATATCATATTTATAATTTCAAAAATCTTTTCTTTCTTATGTTACAGTTAAAACCCGTTCTTACAACGCATTTTCTCTAGTTAAAACTAGTTTTTACTAGATGCCTTTTTTAAAAGCAGAATTAACTAAGGGTCAAAATAAAATTTCAGTAAAAGCTAGTTTTTAATAGACGAAACGCATTTTTTTAAAGTGCGTTAATTCAACTACATCAAAAATGAAACGATATAAGATTTTTATATTAAAATATATCGTTCCTAAGATGAATCAGTTAAAATGTATAAGCTAAACAAAAAAATCTTATACCGTTCTATATAAAAACAGTTTTTTTTTGTTTTGGAGAAATAAATGGATTTCCTTCACCACAATTGTTCCGTAAGATCGGAAAGTGACTCCAAGTTGCCAAGCAAATAATTTATTACAGTCGGAGAATTTGAAACAGAAGTGTTAAGTTAACCGCAATAATAGCTTGTGGATTAGTTACTGGACCTTGAAATAGTTTGCTTCAAAACGACAATATACTTAATGCGACCGTTGAACCAGCTATCAAAAATCATATAAATTTCTTTTCAAAATTGAAAAACTATAAGACAAAACTAATTTTACTTGAAAATATTAGACAAAAGGGAAAATTACTGCTAACTTATGTACTACTAATGATGTTTATAATAATTTGACCTTTATATTACAAACATTATATTACATAATTTAAATCTGTATCAACAACGCATCAGGTTTTATGACGCTTTCTCTAAATGAGCTAAAAGTGATATTTATTTTATCAATTTAATAATTTAATGAATTGCAGCTAACTTCGTTTGTGAGGTACGTAGAAATATGCAAAAACTTTGTTTTCTATCTCTAATAGTTTCGGCTTTTCGTTGCTTGTCAGGAAGAGTTTTAAATATATTTAATATAATATACAAGCATAGCAGGACAGTGAGAGAGAAAGTACTGTTAAGACACTCCGTTCTCCACTTCAGGCCATTGTGGCGCAATGGAACAAGGTCTAATTTTTTTTTTATTCTATAGACAAGACAAACGAGCGTTCGGGTCACCTTATGGTAAGTGATCCGACCCCAGATGTTGCCGGTCTTTAAGGTGGAAATAGATGCGCTTTCTGAAGGTACCTATGTCGAACGAATGTACTACTGCCGCTGGTAGGCCATTCCACAGTTGAGTGGCACGTGGAAAGAAGTTCCTACGAAATCCCACAGTAGTAGAGTGCGTATCCAGATGAAGATGGTATTTCAGTCGGTTATGTACTGCGCGTATGGAAAATTCGGTGGCAGGAATCAAATCAAACAGTCACCACTGCGATTGAATTTAAATAATTTTCATTTCGTCGTTCTGGCGCAAGATGAATTGCGGCGTTGAGTTCCGCCATTCAACTAAGTAGTGGAATAAAGTTCTGTATTTTCTTTAAATAAAAAAGAACATTTATTTATTTATTTAAAAGCCTCATGTAATACCATTTTACACGTATACATACCTACGAGTATGTACTAAAGTAATATTCTACGGCGGTACTTCATCAAGGTGGCGTTGTCGAATGGTGATTTATACTAAAGTTCAATGAAACTCGAGTTACGGAGATGTCGTGAAGTTTATTTTTATTTTATTCAATGCTCACATGTTTTAGGGAACAGTTGCGCTGGCCAGGTTATTCGTTTACTTTAAAAGGTTATTTAGAAGGCAATAATAAAGAGGGACAGCGTCTGAATGTAAGCGCGATTGGTTGTGGGTTCATATCCCACTCGGATGAATGATTATATTTAAATTATTCATATTTTTGTTGCTCTGGTACCTAAACCAAAGCGCAGCGTTGATTACCGCCACTCAACTCAACCCCACTAATGTCTCGAGTTCGGGCGGAATGTGGAAAACGGAGTATCTTGATTGATTCTTTTACTACAATACTATACGGGAAAAATCATTAAGCTGAAAAAAACTAAGAAAAGGTTGGTAAATATTACTCTATTTTACATAGACACGTGTTACATATTCTTTGTAAATATAAACTTATAATTTTGACGTTGATTTCTTACAACAAGAAACGCTCTGATCTACTAGTATAGAATAAAAAATTACGTCCTCTAATTCCAAAAAACACGCTTTGTTTTACGTACCCGAGAGGAGTAATGAAAACATTTTAAATATAATCTATCTCCCGAATAGGAATCGAACCCAAAGTCGCGTTTACAGTCGGCTGCAGCCACTGTTCCACAATGGCCACTTTATTTATTAGTTTTCCTATCTATAAATCTATCATTATATCATTTCATTCTACTTTTTTTAATCAAATTTCTTATTATATGCTATGTTATGCAAATAAATATAATAAATAATAATATAGTTTTATATTATATTTATGTTTAATTCCCAACCTATACACTTACCAGTATTCATACTCATAGTATGAATGCTATCGACGTACGCATTTGCCTCTCGCTTATCGTATTTGCGTCAACGTCATGTTGTATTGAGCTCCCTCACGCCTGTTATCCCATTTGCTTCGAATATATTGCCTTGAATATCCTCGGTTATTACTAAATGGCACTTAAGAATTAAATTTATATTTCCATTTAGGTTAAGTAGTCGTGTTTTGTGTTAAAGTTTGCTGATCGTAGGGTCTATTAATAAATGTAAATTTCTATGATAAATTTGGGTTACTATGTGGTTTATATAGAGGTTAAAATATAATAACTAAATAGAGTTGAGTTGAGGCCATATCGGCGCAGTGGCACAACGTCTGATTGTAAACGAGATAAGTTGTGGGTTCGATATCCACTCAGGAGGGTTATATTTAAATTATTATATTTTGTCCGTTCTGGTACAGACAAAGCGCGGTGTTAAGTTTCGCCACTCAACACGGTGTGATTCAATTTGGGGTGAAAATCGGAGGTTCTTTCTGACTACCATCGGGAAAAATCGTGAAATTGCAAAGAAATCTAATATTATCCAGTGGAAATTTTTTTTTAAAATTTATATAGACGGAAAGAACTTAGATATAAGACCGTTCTTCGACATTCGCCAATTAATAAATGTAGTGTATAACACTGCCATTTTTTTTCTATGTTATAACAAACAAAATAAACTCATTTATTTTGTATAAACCATTTATCACGCACTAAATTTGTATTTTTATTATTTAGGTAATTCTTTTCACATAAAAGTCTATCATAATTATTTCGACACCCCACAGTATTTTTATTCAGTGTTTAGAGTGGAAGATTTATACGCCCTGTAAGCCTTGCAATTTATCTCCAAGCATCAAAGCTATGAAGCGAAACACAAAGCCAAATAAATAGCAAAGAAAACCTTTTTCCAACTCCCTTCAGTCAATTAGCTCAATTTAGATTTGATTCAACTTCCGGTATCAGTCAGCTGTATAAAGTAAGATTCTATTATACAGTTTAAATTGTAATTTAAGTATTATTAAATTCTTTTGCCATTTGAGGCCATCATGACGCAGTGGTGCAACGTCTGGCTGTTAACAAGATCGGATGTGGGTTCGATTCCTGCTCGGAGGAACGATATAATTAAAATTATTTTCATTTCTTCTTTCTCGGGCCTAAGACAAATCAGTCCTTGAATAACGCCACTTAGCATGCAACACTATTCGGTAAAAGGCGTTAAACTTAAAAATAATGAAATTCTCAACGACCTTACGAACGAACGATCTATAATTAATAAACAAATTATATTGTATTCTTCATACACCTTATTATTATATTAAAAAAAATAAACGAATGTACCTTTATCTTGTATTTATTACCTGATTGACATTGATGTGAAATGGTAATATATTTAAAAGGTCCATGATACTATCGTGACGCAGTAGGACAGGGAGAAATTATTATATTTAAATTGTTTTCATTTGTCTGTTTTGATAAGAGAAATAGCGGCGTTAAGTTCCGCCTTTTAACATGTAATCGAATCCGGACTGAAGGTGGAGAATCGATTGCAAGACAAGGTCCGCTCATTTTGCAAGAATCCGGGGCAGTACGCGAGGCAACCAGGAAATCGTTGGCGGTAGTTTGATATAATAATTATATCGAATGACAGACAAATGCCACCTAAGTCTACCTGTGAACACGGACTACAGTAAAGTGTTCGAAACGTCGGGTTTCTAAAATGTATTTTCGAAAACCAAAATTATACGCGATTAATCCGGTTAAAATAGTTTCTTTTCAAAATGTTTATACTACCGTATAGTATAGGGTGTTGAGTAGAACACCCTATATATACTATACGAAAACAACCATTAATGTAAAAAAAATTGTTAAATACATTTTTTTTTACATTTGAGAATTGAATCCACGCTCAATTAACAGAGAAAACTAGATACCCAATTAAAAAAAATCCTTTTCAATACAGCAATATATAAACTCAATGACGGTAACCGTCGATAGTTTGAAGAATAAATTTCATATTATCAAGAAAGTTTCTATGAAATAATATATCTCGTACACTTTGAAAGCATCATAACGCTTGCGATACAAGTTCGAAGCTATAAGTTTTCCAATTTATGAGAACTAAGCTTTACCCGCAGCTTCATCGATAGTTTGTAAGAAAAAGTGACTTAAAATAAAACTAAAAGATTTTTATAAGTTCTTCTTTATTTTTTCTTCTATAACTTTATTGCATTTGCAAAGATAAGATGGAAATTATTGTATAAACATTATGTAAAGGAAAATGCTAAAAATAAGCTGAATGCTAAAAATAATAATAATGCAGCTGAACCTCGTAGTCTTTCAAGGAGTAGTAAACTGTCAGTATAGAAATAATTTCGCTTTAATTTCAAATCTTTAGTAAGTATATCACTTGTTCAGTGTCCTCTGAAATTCAGTGTCGTCGATATAAAGACTCGGCTATTTGTACCTAATACTTCCGGTGTAGCATCTGTGTATATAAAAAATATATATATTATGAATAAGGGAGGGTGTGAGATTTGAATTTACATAATTGGAGTCAATCGACGTTGGTACGTAAAAAACAATATTTTAGGAAATTTCTGATACAGAACAATACAGAAGATAATAATAATACAGAAGATATAGAACAGTTATTATACATTATTCAACAATTATTTACTTGAAAAATACATATTAAGAAAACGAATAAAAATTTGAACGCAGCGGGATTTGAACCCGCGCCTCTTGAAAACCGTTCAAGCGCTCTGACCGCTAAGCCATGCGTTACGTTTTCTAAATATGTCTTCTTCAATTTCCTTAGTGTGGGGGATAACACTAAAAAAATGTTAACAAATTATTTACTTATTTTGTTTCAAGTGAGCTCTAACAGGATTACTATCACGTAAGCTATAATTGTGTTATTTTTCTTAATTTCAATTCACCCCCAAAAGTAAGCATAATAAAGCTTTTAAAAAAATGAAACTTGACGTCAAATTACTGTTAACATTTCCTTATTGGTGCTCTCCTCGGATCTACAAATCTAATAAATTAAGCTCTAAAGACTTTGGATTGTGGTTTTAGATGATAGATGCCGAAATGAAATTGTAGAAACGAATTGCTAATAATTTGTTTATCCGCCCGCCTTGTTTCTGTGTACATTATTAAGTTATTTAATATTGGAATGTTTTCGTAAGTATAATTGAAAATATTTGTATATTTTTTTTAAACGTACTTTCCGCATACAAGGTCAAAGAGGTCAGAGAGAACCTAGTGTCAAAACTCCATTTTTTTCACTTTCCGCCCGAAATCGATACACCCACTGTGCACAACCAGCATGTAATATTAGTATAATTATAATGACATTCTGTTATAGTTACATTTCAACTTAATGCTATGCAAATTAGCATAACTCGACATATTGTGATCAATCTAAGTTTAATTTACCAATACAGATGCATTCTTGTATCTAATTAAATATGTATTATACAAATGTATAGAATAATTTATATAACCCAAGTATTTTGAAATTAATTAATATATATTTTTATCTAAAATATATTATAATAATACAAACACGAAAGGAAAAAACACATAAAATGTATAGTTGTTTTAATTACATTTTTCTAATGTTTTTTTTAGGCATAAATATAGTTTCTGTTTAGTTTAGTATAGTTATATATATATATATATATATATACTAAGTACTTATATATATAAAAAAACTAGCACATGTTTCTTAAGGGCCAAGCTAAAAAGGGTATAATACATTTCTAATACTAAGGAAATTTACTATAAAAACTTTTATCTTACGTCCCACCGGAGCTTTTCATTTTTCTCATACATCCACGCTTATAAAACATAAGTCATCACGTTTAATATTTTATTTTTAGCAATTTGTGTTATCTGGTAGCTAAACTGTTTCATATTGAACTAGCAACCCACTCGTGACTTCGCCGGTGTGAACTACACAAATAATTGTGTAATACGAAATAGCTTTAAAGCTACGAGTATTTCGTATTTTCGCCAGCCTGCAGTCTCGCGTGAACGCACAAACTGCACATATTTATAAATTTAAAAGAAGAAGACAGACAATCATAGGGGAGGGGCGACTTTATTTTGTAATATTTATTGAATAATTATTTATATATTAATATTGTAAATGTTAATTAAATTAACTTAGATAATATTACCGTGAAGTTAGCCCAGACAAACAAAAATTGCATAAATTAAAAAATTGGTACTAATCAAGGCTGAAAAAACTATGAACAGCCCTTATCAATCTCAGACGCGCGATAAGGTTCCCAATATGTAAAATATGATCATACGTTAAAGTACTATTATAATTTACACACTTTTACTTAGTAGTTTAATGCCTAAACAAAAGTCCAATGAGCTAGTGTCAAGTCAAGCCTAGTGTCAGGACACTTCCTTGCTTCCCACCTGAATAACATTGCGTGTTGTCTGACGTAACTCATCGCACAATAATTTTCATTTTGCCAGTGCAGAAAAATGAAAATTATTTGAAATATAATTTTTCCGAGTGAGGATCGAACCCACAACCATCTCTTACATATTATTTTTTTAGTACAGATCTATCCATCATTAAGAATTCTTTAACAATTGTGTAGAAATGTAGAAAAATATAATAAAAAAAAAAATTTAAAACGCTTCCTGTTGTGTGTTAATGTGTTTGTGTGCTTTCTTGCGTGCGTACGTATGTATGTGTATATGCGTGTCTGTTTTTATAGTATTAAAGTAATATAGATTAAGACTATAATTTGCTGCTTAAAAAAATATTAAAGATAGATGGAAAATGCCAATAGATAGATGGAAAGTGTCAATATGGCAATATTTTTTGTTACACAACAAAGGTACACGAGAGAAGAATGAGTTAGCTGGGTAATTATTAATGCCAATTGAAAAAAATATCATAAATAGCTTCAAGCAGTGGAAAATAGGTACGGCAACCAAACTACCCAGATATAATTTGTGAGGCTCAATTATAAGAATTTACTGCGCGCACGGGAGAGGGCTGACAGGTAGGCGGTAAATTATACCTTAACCCGGTCAAGTGGATATGACTTCACGTAATGCATGCGATTTATATTACTGTATTAGCGACCTGTTCTCGTTTATTTGGTTCTCCAAATAAAAAAACTGGGTAGCAAGCTGTTTTTTTTTCTTATTTATTTTGAACTTAATATGAAAGACTAAACGTAAATTAAGATCTGATGGCCATTTGACGCAGTGTTCAGTAACTTCACATCTGCATACAAAGTACAAAAAACATCTAGCCAGTAAAAATAAAAATAATATATAAAAAATCCAATATTAGAAATAAATACCAAAAGCCTAATTCTTCTTCATATAATGCCTCTCAAACTAGTAAAGGTGTAGTCGTTGGCAGTCAGTCCCGCACATTTTGTCTAGATTACAGGTTTTTATTTTAAGTAATATTTCCTTTAGTATGGCATTTTATTTTCCTAGTAAATGAGTAGTAAATAGTAGGAGTGGATTGCCTTGTATGTATGTATCATTTACACATCACTTACAACTAAGATTGACTGAATGATTTAATATTTTTTGTAATCCAAACAAAAAGCAAGTTAGTTGCACAGCCGGACTTTGAGTAATGACGCCACATTCGTGAGCTCGTACGCATATTGCGGTGTGTACTGAAAAAGCTGTGGAGAAGCTTATTGTTAAGAGAAACAAACATATGAAATTATGATTAAAGTATATAAATTGAACATTTCAAACTGAAACATATATTTATAAAGTTAACAAAAATTTAAACGCAGTGGAATTTGAACCCGCGCCTCTTGAAAACCGCTCAACCGCTCTGGCCGCTAAGCCGTGCGTTCTACATCCAGCTACGTTGAAATTCTTATATGCTTATTACAACTTATATTTTTTGTTAGCATCTCTGTAGAGAGATTTTTAGAGGGTTAAAATTTTTATACGTTTTCTAAATATGTCTTTTTCAATTTCCTTAGTGGGCGAGTAAGTAACACTTAAAAAAATGTTAAAAAAAATACATATAAAGCTTATTCGAAGTGGTCTTCATTGGCTGGAATACAGTCGTTCAAACGTTGAGACCAGTTCAATCAATAGCAGCTTACAATCTTTCTATGGGAAAATTCTTCACTGCCAAAACAATCCATACGATTGTTTTAAGGATATGGTTAGAAGTATACTTTATGTAATGCAATCACAGCGATTCTGTTCTCTTTTTTTTAATATTACCAATTATTTTACAATATATTGGCGCGAAATAAGAAAACACACAATGACATAAAAATGACAGATCCCAAAGTCGAAACACGTACGTACGTAGAGTATATGCACAGAGACATTGTTTTAACGTTGGTGATTGGCAATTTTTTTCAAGCTGGATTTAAACTAACGGTCAACTTAGAAATTTAAAATCTCTAAAAGATATATTTTATTATTTTTATTTTATGATCAGATTTTTTAAGTCTTACTTTAGATTGTCTAGTGCTTTACAGTGTTATTTTATGTGTTATTTCGCCAGGAAACTTTATTAATAATTATCCTTTTTTACCTCGCATGTGCGTGGGGCAGAGAGTGATCTAGAGAACTTATATATATCTCAATCTCTTTTTATTTTCCACCCACTAACAAGAAGAAATTTTAATTTCCAGATTAAGAAAACTAAATGTCATTTATTCCACCAAGTCGCAAATTAATCTACAACCACACTACTTTTTCAAATACTTGTGTTTTGAGTGCCGCGATATAGATATTATTATAGATCATTCATTTAATTTATTCAATAATTTGATATCTAAATATATAATTCCTGAATTTCATATATTACATAAATATATGAAATTCAGGAATTTTAAACATAAAATTTCACATTAAATTAATTACCAAATCAATATCAGCCTGAAAAGTGTATTTAACCGTGAAATTTAGTTTTGATTGATTTCGTTAATAGCTGCATATCGATGACTGATAATATGGCGTCATATAAAATTATTACGATTTATGGTTTAAGTACTACACAGAATGGCGTAATGAGGATGTAGTAGTAAGAATGAAAAAAAAACTTGCCCAGCCCAAAGGGCACGTCAAGAGGATGACTGATGAAAGGTATTTGACGGAAAGGTGAGCTGTAAGAGAGTTACAGAGGAGTTTTCGGGAGTTCCAGAATGACGTTCACGGCAGTGGACGAGGGTAAAGAAGTATGCTTTTACTACTCCTCTAGAGGTAAAGTACGAAGTTACAAAAAAAGGTTTATATGATAAAATCGGAAATCAGGAAAAATAAAAAATACATATTTTGTTTACCTTCAAAAGACTTTTTTGTTTTTAAGCATTTCCCATTGTAGTTTCTATGATTATATTTTAAATTTTTTTTTTTATCTTTTGGATCTGACCATCTCAGACAAATCGTGGCGTTGGGATCCGCCACTCAACACACGTGCAAAATGTAAAAAATACGCGACTATGAAATACACTCAATAGTTCTCTATGTCTTATCAGAGGGTGTCTCAGCAGAATTACCAAGCAACGTAAGCTATTTTCATTTTGATCAGTCATTCCATTTATCAATCCATCCAATTATTCCGCTAAAAGAAATATTATCACCTAAGAATAATATGTTACAATAAAGATTTGTGTAATTACACAATAATCTAAGCGACAATTTTTTTTTCTTTCGTCCTCCTATTATTTGTATTGACTGGCATTTTTTATCCTTGTATTAAACTTTATTCGTCGTTTTTCTACGGTTCGTCAGACATAACCTAGTATCAAGACACTCTGTAGTCCCCTTTACGCACGAATTCAAGACATTGCGTGTTGGTTAGCGCAACTCAACACCGTGTTTTATGTAACCATAAAAGGAAAACAAAAATAATTTAAATAAAAGGCATGGCTAGGCAGACTACGAGTTGGTTGAACCTGCTACCATCGCGTTTACAAGCAGACTCTTTCCCAATACGCGACAATAGTCTCAAAAATAATATGTTTCTCATATTTTCTTCGGGTATAGGTGTAAGCCCACAAAATATACTACAATTTTCGGTTTTTGAGTAACTAAAATATTTACAATCGCTATTTTAAACAATCTTTTATATAAAATAGAACAAAATGTAATCCACCTCTGCCAGTACAGTCTAGCTGTGTGATGCATTGCCTTTCGTCAGGCTCCATTGCTAACACCTCCATTGACAAATGGACTGGATACACGCGTGATTTAACCTTAACACGAGTTGACTTGATGAATCACATATAATATGTAGTACAGTATAGTATACGAGGTATAATGCAAGTAAATACATACTTCCTGTTTACTTTTGTTTTGCTCATTTATTTATATTTTTGTAGAACTAATAGAAATGTTCGATGTTATGATAACTAGATAGTTTTAATATTATTTCTTTATTTTTTGCAGCTACCCGCTTGTTCCCCGTACGGTGAGTAGGCAGAAAGAATCTAGTGTCACACTCCGTTCTAAACTCTCGCCTTTTAAAGGAAATCGAGACATTGCGTGTTGAGCGGCGGAGCTGAATGTCACGCTTTTTCTTAGATATCAGAGCAGCGAAATGAAAATATTTTACTATTAATATAGTAAAATATTCCCTCTCTATCTCCTCACTCCCACGAGGGGGAGTAATCTCCCACGAGTGGGAATTGAACCCACAGCCAATGGTGCTTACAGCCAGATGCTGTTCTACTGCGTCATAAGATCTCTTACATTTCATTTTATATGTTAATACGTAAAGCTAAATCATTCGACCCCGTTTTACGAAAATAATGCGGATGGAGTGTGAAATTTGACAGAATTAAAGTTAATATTTAGAAGAAATGTAGGAAGCTAATATTTTTTACAATTATAAAGCATCATAATTTTAATTAATAAGATAATATTTATCTTTGTGTTTGACATACATTTTTGTATATTTATTGTATACTTACACATTGCTAAGGCAACGTGTGTTTTACGCGTCAACGGGACGGGGCTACTAGTAAACATTTTAAAAACTCAGTACTATTACGTTCATACTTATACCAATAGTGCAACGATGAAATAGTGAAAAGATTAAAACTTACCTACTAGTATAACCAATATATAAGAGTTCTAAGGCTTTCCAATAAATCACGACTCGCGTTCCTCAAAAAATTGTCTTAAGATAAAAACGAACCAAAGCCTTCCTTGACCCACAATCAAGTGACGTATTACGAATTCTCAAATGCCTAGTGCATTAACAATGACTTGATATATTGCCGTTCGTTGGGCTCCACTGCTAACTCTTTCTCTGACAAATGTACTGGATTTACGTGTAATTTAACACTAACTAAAAGCGTAATAAAGCATGGAGCGGAAGAACTATATTGAAATATATATATATTAGGCTGTCCCCTATTTTTCTAGTTCGAGATATTTTCACACATATCTTCTTAAAATTTTCGTAATGATGTTATATTGTCTAGAACAAAATATTAGCCAGTTTTCTATACGATAACCCGTGCCGACGTGCAATTGAAACTTGACCAGAGAAATTACGCTGCGGCCAGTAACTGAAAGTTTCATTAATCTTATCGTGCGTGATTTTTAAGATTATTAATGCTGGTATCAATGGAATAACAAAAATTACGAACAAAATATATTCCTTGACAGAGAGCCTAGATATCAAATAAATGCTATATATCATAATTATCATCAAATCGACAAGTACTCGCCGTCTTATTTTACAAACAAGCTGACTGTAAGTGTACTGACTGAAGTCAGTGAAGTTGCAATGCTTGTTATTAAAGAGTACAGTATATTATAGTTAAAAAGCACTCTCTCTCACGAAGGTACTTCTTACCTGCGAGAAGAAACTTATTGACTTATATCATGTTTGAAGAGAACCTTAAAAAATTGTAAGAAGACTCACATAAGCTACGTTTAAGAGTAACTTGAACTTGTCGTGAACGCTTGGGGGAATGATTGTTTATTTTTTTGTATTTCTGCTCTGGTAAGGCAAAGCGTGGTGTTTACTTCCACCACCCAACACGTAATGTATCGAACTCATGCGGAAAGCGGAAAACAGAGAGTCATAGCCATAAGTTTACTCTGAAAAAAAAATATATATAACTTTATGGATCGCCGTAATTTTGTCTGAGTGCATTTTTCTTTATTAGCTATGCTATAAGACGCTATCGCCAAAGCGCGGCGTTGAATACTGCCACCCAAAACGCAATATCTTGAATTCAGATAAAAAGTGGAGAACGGAGTGAAGAAACGACACTACATACCCTGTTATGCGGGAAATAAGCCCTACTATAATTCTTCTTATCATTTTTAATGTTGAAAATAATAGAAAAACTTTCAAAATTGCCCCAAAGCGGCGTGTCACGCCTCATTATTCAAACGAGGGAAATTAAAGTAAGTTTTTTATATCAGCATTCATGCTTAACGATATTGATTAATCGTTATTGCGATTATAAAATTTTAAATTAGATTTAACTTCGATGAGATATAAATTTTAAACGTGAATTAATAGTTTGTATTTTTTTATTTTATTTATGTTGATAAGAATCAGAGATTTTATATGGAGTCCGTAACTGTCGGATGTCGGAAATAAAAAAATATCCGTAACCGATATAAAAGTTTCAGATAATTTCGGATATAAGCGGAGTTTGAATGAGAGTCAATAACTGATTTAAAAATAAAACCACCTGAAATAAAATTAAAAATTAAACAAAAAGAAATTGATAAAATTGTGGCCGATATTTATTTACATTCCCTAACAATCTAATTACCCGTAACCAAAATTATCCGATTCTATCATCTATCTAAACTATTATAAAATAGTAAAAAAGTTATGTTATTTATTGTGATATTGAATATATTTACGAAAATTAAATATAGGGAGATGTAAAATTAATAATAGAATATGAATTTATGACTTAAAATTATTGTCTGTCTGATTGTACGCGCATATTTTCGTAGTTACTGGACCGATTAGAATGAAACTTTTTTTGTTGTATACATTTTAAACTTGGTGTAAGGAATCACTAAATATTCTACATCAGAATCATAATAAACCAGCTAATCTATAAGAAATAAGTAAAAGTCGCCTTTACACAATTTGTCCTACGTGATGTGTACTCTCTCTGTCAACATATAAAAAATTTAAGGATCCAGTGCAGCCGAGGAAGAACCATTACGGTTTAGATAAAATATATGAAATAAGTAAAATGCTTCATTAAATTGTTCAGTATGGTGGTCAGACCTGACCATATTAATACTGACCAGTATTGACAAATAAAAATTATTGAAAACGTCCGACCGTAAACTCGGTGGCTGTGGGTTCGATTTTCACTTCAGATAAATGTTATATTTCCATTGTTTTAATTATTACTCTCCCATACGACAACGATGGGCGTTAAATCCAAAAAAGAGGAGAAGAAGAAGAAGAGAAGATATTGGGCCAGTTTCAATGCCAACATGTAGTAAATCGAAGTAGTTCATATGGATTACTTCCATTTACATAAATAACAATATAAGTAAATAACATAAATAATAACAAAAGTTGCGAGCTATAACTAGTGTATAACCTATATTGTGTATATAGAATACAAGATTGTGTATATAACAAGAATGGATTGAAAACTAGCAATTAACGGTTTTATTACTCCAAAATTAGCGAGTTCGACTCCAAAAGTAGCGAGAAAATCTAATATTTTAAGCTATATTTATAAACTGGTTGGTGTCCCACACCGTGGCCCTGGCCTGGCCTGGGGTTGGACAGCCTTGCTTTAAATATACCACGTAAATGCATTAAGCACTTATTCTAAAAAAATGAGATTCAGGAAAAAGTTTCTATTTCCTTTTTAAAAAAAGGAAAAAGAAACTTTTTTATTCCGTATTTTAGAAAAGAACACGTGACCTTTGTAAAATAAAAGTCCAATCTCCTTGCGTCCGGAATGAGTGGCAACTTTTCAATCTAATTCACTAACTTCCATTGTAGAGGTCCATTCCAGGGCTCGTTAAATAGCGGTCCGGATATTGCTCTGTTCAATACAAAAACATTATTTGTTTACATAGTCTGAGAATATGCTAGTCACGGTATATAAAATGTTCTAGATATTTATTATAATATCGAACTGTGTAACACTATTTTTAGAATTTCGTTTAGTATCTGTTTAATTTATGCAAAATTAACAGATATTGTCGTATATCTCTTAATAGATATTATTTGGGAACTCGTACCACTTCTAGGTTTAAAAACTTTTGTTGAACAATTATGGATGTTCCGAAATTCAACGGACTTGCCTCGAAATTTACCTTTGAAGGTTTTTATGGCGCTTTGACCACTAAGCCATATGTTCTGGTCACCTACAACATGAATAGGTTATGGCAGCCTGCAGGCGTATTAGAAACTAAGTTTACGTTTGACATTATCTGATCTTGAAACGCGTTATTCAGAACGCATGGCTTAGTGATCAGGGCGCTTGAACGGTTTCTAAGAGGTGCGGGTTTGAATCCCACTACGTTTAAATTTTTATGTTTTCTAAAAAAAATAAGATATAGTTCGTATAATTAAGTTTCATGGAACTGATATAAGCTATAAAACTTAAACCAATATCAATAATTTATGCTTTCTCATTTGTCATAGATATAATTGAGCTTAAAAGTATACGATTCAAACGTATTGACAACCCCTGAAATAAAAGACAGATCTCCTTAAAATTTCACTCAACCAATTCGAGTGCAAATTGAGAGTTGCAAGGAGTGAGTTAACAAATTCAACCACCTGTTTCTAAATTTCTGGCAATTTCTAAATTACTTTAGTTTTGTTTAACTTTGACGCTGTCCATTTAAATTAGGCATCGTTTAAGATAAGTTTTACTGCTTAGATAAAACAGTTTGTACAAGAAAGTTTGTAATATATATTTTCCAAGTGTAATGTTAATATATTTTAGTATTGACTACTAAGTTACGCTATGAAAACTACAATTTCAACATTATATGAAAACTAAACGTTTAAAAATAATAATGATAATTCGCCATGCTTCGCCATTCACGTATACAAAGTTGCGCCAATTTCTTATGAAATCGCCTAATTATAGCCCTGCTATGCGTGAAGCTGAAATTACATAATGTGTTGAAAAAGTACGAGGTATTTTGTTATAAAATAAAAGTTACAAAAAGTTAAGTTCTGAAATAATGATATTACAAAGTAGTGCCATAGCGAATTAACCGAACCATATTTGTTTTAATCAGCATAATGACATGTAAAAAACACAGATTTCATTTTAATTATTGTACATCCAAGATATTTTGTGAAGGGACTTATTTGAAATTTGAATATTTTTGTGTCGAGATAGTCTTTTGGGTAAATACTGGTTAATTAAGGTGTGGAATTTACGTAAGCTATAAAATTTAAGAAGATGAGTGAACCTAAGAAAAATATATACTATTAGTGTCTAAAAATTTCCTATTATTGCAATATTTTTAATATTATTCTTGCAAACTGAATATAAATGAGAAACAGTTTAAAAAACATCTGGTATGCTGTCCTCTTTGTCCTACACATACATACAGAACATTTTCCGTTACTGGAGTAACACACGAGCATGCTTCAAAATTAATCATTATACAACAAGTATAAGTTTTAATTTTTATTTTATTTTATCTTATTATCACTGATGGATCTAAATAAATAGATAAAAATACATAATTAATATTGGTAGAAATAACAGTTAAGTGGGAAACAAATTATAATTTGATACCAAATAATAATAATAAAATTGTACACCCAGAAACATAAAAAAGAAACTAAATACATAAAGTAATTAGGTTGTATAAGAGAGACCTTAAGGCATTAGAAGAAAAAAAAAGGTAATGAAAACCATATAACATATACAATAAATATAAAAGCTATACACACAAATAAATATATATTAATAACTTACCAACAAACATACCATGAATAAGTTTAGAGTTAATTTGTATTTGTGTTAGAAATAGGAGTGAGATGTATAACATCGAAATCTCTCTATAATATACTAAGTAACTACATTTGGGTCCCAAGTCCAGGAACTACTCCGAGTTTCTGTCTGCTACGAATTCTAAGGAGTTTCTTCTTTGAACTGGTGTTCACACACCAGGTTCACACCTGAAAAAAAAAATTAATACTTAAAAACGAACCTACTTTCCCCACCATAACCATCTATGTCAAAAATCACTATACTATAAAAGAGATAAAAACAGTTCACGCTCTAAAATCTCCGAGATTGCTCTTAGTGTGAAATTTTAATAAGATCGACTGCTACAGACGGATTCAATTGAACAAAATATCGAGTGGAAAACGTCGCTGTTCCTAAAATAGAACTTACATTACCGTTGCATTGCAATTGCATTAGCTTTATAGCAGGTTCATACAATATTACAAAGGATTTAAACAGAGCGGCTTAGAATAATCGAATCGAATATTTCGTTCAATCTCAGCTGAAAGTTATATAGACTTTGTGTAGAATTTTGTTTGAATTGAGAATAAAAGGATAATTTTTATAAACGTTATAAAATTAAGTGCCACTTTTTTTAAACATTACAATTAACAAATTGCTCTTTTAATTACTACTATTTTAGAATTAGAATTTTCTGGAATTACTTCATGTGACGTGACAAAGAAATATAAATTCCATACATTTCTAATACTGTAGTATAGGAATAAAGTATAGAAATAAATGATGTATAGTATGTTATATAGTAGAGAAATAAATACATACGACACTCTGTTATAGTGTTGCTGCAGACAACTACTAACCAATAATAATTTTGTTCTACTTTTGTATTTTAACTTAGGGATAAAACTATAATATTTAGATATGTATAGATTTAAGAAGTGAATATATGAAGTCTTGTTTGCTAGTTGCTTCAGTCCTTACTTTGACCTATTCATTTACAACCAGTACTTGTGATGTTAGGCATTGCTCTATTAAACAAGCCACAATTCAAATTGCCTCCTGGTTTGCCTCTATAAACTATGATCTCACTAAAAACCTTATTTCATGCATAAAATAGTACTATATATATGTAACTATTTTAAAGAAATTAGATTGGATTTTTAGATTTAAGTTAATATTTGAATCTTTCTGTAAAGTTGTTATTTTTTATTTATCTATAAGCCTTATCAATTGCACCCACGAAACAGGTATACCTAGTGTGGGGCCATCAAATGTATCAAAAAATTGTATAAAGCTGCTTTTTTTTTTACTATATTTATATATTTTTTATTTTATTGAAGTGAAAAAAGTCACAACACTACAAATTAAACATATGCCATAACGTATATTAATATATAGATTTAACCTAATTGAAACTTTGAATTGACCGTAAAAACAAATATCCCAGAGTAGCAAAACACATTGTAAAATAGCTCCCACTTCAAATGTCCGCACCCTCATTTGCAAACTATACACACTGTACAGGCGTGATGAATATTTAAATACATTTTAGTTGAATTTACATATAAAATTTAAATTTTTAAGCATTTAAATTAGTTATGGACAATTGTGACAGTGTTTTTTCAGTGAAACTCAAAACAACCATCAGAATAACACGTGTTATTACATAAAGTGATATATATGTAAAAAGTAAGGTATATATGTATGTTTGCTAATGATTAAAAAAACTCAATTCAAATTCGTGAAAGTTTTTTGTCGTTTTGACTTGAAATAAAATTATTTAAACCATAAAATAAAAATAAGAGAACCTAGAACTATCCACATTTGCCACTGGAAACTAAACACTGCCGTATGTACATTTTTTTTGTGTCTTTAATTTTGTTCAATGTAATATTACTATTACATAGCTAAAAGTATTGGGCGAGCGCTGAAATTTTGCACGTAACTTTGATGTAGAGTGCAGGGGGAAGAGTGAAGAGGAGGAGAGGTGGAGAGAAAGAGGGGGAGTGTAGTATTAAGAGTTGATTTTACAAAACTATGACAGAATCAGGAAATTAATGTTATAATAATAAAGTCATTATTATCTTTACATTAGATGTTCTGTTGATTTTGCTTTACAGTATGTGTATTTACTGTAAATATAATAACAATAGTAAATTAACCTCATAAACGAAATTAACAATTGAAACTAGAAATTAATAGACCCCAACACGTATACTGTTGAAATATAAGCGTATGTCCTTTTAATTCTAATAAAATATGAAGTGATAAATGTTTAAAACAAATGCCTTTTCCGATTATGATCTATTGAGGTTAAAGATTAATTTTAATTGGTTAAAGATAAATTTTTACTGTTGTCTAACAAGTAAAGTACGTATGTAACGATGTGAAATAAAATAATTATTTTCTAATAGGTGAAAAGTGGATGAAGTGTGAAGCTTTATAATAATAAACATTTGGATAGTTTCCGAAAGGTCCTGGTTCGAATACAGTTAAATTCAAGAATTAATGCGTTTTAATTAAATATAAATTCTTACACTAGGTGTATGAATAACACTTAAAAATATTAAAATTTAATTCTTTTTAATTATTAAATATTTACAATTAAAGTCGAAAATTCTAGCCATAAGCTATTATAAATTTTTATAGGAATAATATAAGAAGCAACAAATAATAGAGAGCGCCTGTGACGGAAGATTTCTAGATAATCAAATTCAAAATATACTTTATTCAAATAGGCTACTACAAGCGTTCCGAATCGTCAATTAACATAAAATGTCAGTATTGTCAGTCATAGCGGCAGCTACCACCGGCTCGGAAGGCAGTTCTGCTGACTTTAAATATAATTTTACAATAATACCATAACTATGATCAGCCTACAGAGGGAGCATCAACAGCATTTAATTCCACACATTAACATCGGAACAGTATTCCCGGACAGTATACTTTCCTCAATAAAATGTTTTAATCTTAATTTAAAAAATTTCAAGTGGCAAGTCTGAAATTCTTTGTCGAATTTTATTGTATATACCTTCTTATGACATAAATGATTTATTCACCTTTTGAAGGCGAAAATTAGGTGTAATCAGCTTATTTTTACTTGTTGTATTAAGACCGTGTCTATCACCTTTTTTTTTAACTAATCGTGTATATTTTAGCTTGAAGCTACCGGAACAATATCTAAATATTGAATTCTGAATTTTCGATTTTTATTTATTACATGGTACTATAATTATAGGTACAGCGATTCATAAACAGGGTGAAGACGTGTAAGGGACAAAAATAATAATATTATAGGTAAATTGAAGAGTGAGTGAAAGTCATATTTTGTGATCCATAACCCGAACTAGTTAAAACGTTTTAGTTGTTTATTTGTCACAGTTGTCTTTTCGAGTATCTAGTCACTCTAGTTTAATACATGCCTGTTATATTATATTTTAGAATGGCTAACCACACTCAAGAAAAAGACATATTTAGAAAAATGTATAAAAATTTACACGCAGCGGGATTTAAACCCGCGCCTCTTGAAAATCGTTTAAGAGGCGCGGGTTCAAATCCCGCTGCGTTCTAATTTTTATACGTTTTCTGACTATATTTTTTTCTATTTCCGTAGTGTGCGACTAACACTTTAAAAAATGTTAAAAAAATACACACTCAAGAATTTGCTTGCTTTGCCCTACCAAAGCGGAGAAATGCAAATAATTTAAATATAATCATACCCCTGACTGGAAGTCGAACCCACATCTCCATTTTGAATGAACGCTTGAATAGTTTCAGATCAATTCTTGCAAGTTTTAGAGTACCCTCCAAAAACCATTATTTTCCTTAATAAAAAGCAAAGAAATTTATAAAGAACTAAACTTTAGTATTGTAATATATTTTAGCTCGAATTTAGCAATATTTCACAGACATTTATATATAACAGATTCTTTAGACTATATGACTATAATTTACATTTCAAAAATATATTTTATTCATTGCGATAATATACAATTTCTTATTCAAACAACCAAAATATCGAATAATAAAAACATTTGTGTTTAAAATTTGCTTTAAATAACGGAGGGTAAGCCACGGTTATTTATTCTGGTACGACTTTTAATCAAGCTCCATTTAAGTTTATTTACAAAATATTTCTGTGGGATATATATATTTCTTTAAAATATGAAACTCGAGTGTAAATATTAACTTTATATCTAAATCCTTGTATAAATTTTGAAAATCAACTAATTATTTTTCAGCCTCAGGCTGCTTCATGCATATCAGAGTAGTCAGAGAGAACCTAGTGTCAAGACACTCCATACTCCACTTTCCACACGAATCCAAGACATTGCATGCTGCGGCGGAACTCAACACCGCGCTTTGTCTTGTCACCAGAGCGAATGAACATAAAAAAATTAAATATTATCATTCTTCCGAATGGGAATCGAATCCACAACCATCGTGTATACATTCAGACGCTGTCACGCGCTACGACAACTTTAACAACTCTCTCTCTCTCTCTTAGCCTATTGACGCCCACTGCTAGACATAGGTCTGCCCCAAGGATTTCCACGACGATCGGACCTACACTTGCCACATGCAGCGGTATCCGGCGACCTCGACTAGATCGTCTACACTGTTTGTAATATATGACAATTGTGAACATTATCTATTAGGATTTCTGGTTATAATAACACATTTCAATTATATGCAATTGTTATATTCGTAATAAATGCAAAAGAATTTGTATAAAGTGACATGAGTTGCTGAGGCAAGGAATATTTAACCTTATATATGATTATTCTTGGAGAGACCTTTGTTGATTTGTTTGCAAATTAAAGTAATAATGAAGTTTTATTTCCGTTGTTGCCAATCTTTGGTGTCAAGAACAATGTCTTACTAATAGGATATTTCAAATTTAAAGACGACGGTATTTATTAGTGTAAGATTGTACACAAATTTAGAAACGGTCTACAATATCGTCGTCCATTTGTAGGAAATGATTAGAAAGTTAAGTCTTATCATCAGAGCGGCGAAATGAAAATAATTTAAAGATTTCAGCTGCAACAGAACCCACAACCAATTGCGTTTATAGTTAGAGGCTGTCTCACTGCACCACGATGGCCTCGGCAATTTTTAGTAATAGAAAATAACAAAAATTAGTAAAAACTTACAGAGAACCAAGTTACACACATAAAACATGATTACTGGTCATATACCACATACATTAATATTAATTAATAATAACTAATAAGAAAAAGATTCTACTTTAATCGTTCTTTAGAGATATCGATACCATTAAATAAATAATTGGCACTGTCTCGATATTTTCTTGTGGTGATGAGAAAATATTGCACTATCGTCTATCTATCTATACTCATAAAATAGGTTGCCCTGTTTCACTGCCTGCTGGTTCATTATCGCCGAGCGTAAACTATTGAATTAGGATTCATGATTTTTGGTCTTTAGCAAGGGAAAAACGCTAAATAAACGCTGCAACAATATTTACCACTAAGGGTGTAAAAATTTGTATGGTAGTTTGTATTTTTTTAATTTAGAAACATGAACTTCCCTTAAAGTTTTTAGAAATACTGCGCTGAAATATATTTTAAAAGTTCATCGGTCACATTTAAAGTACCACACTTTAATTTGAGGCTTTTCATAATACACGTAATAAAAATATTTTTGTGTTTCTTAAATTTCTAGGGTAAAATTGCTCTCTACTGACTAAAGTTCGTGGGTTTCATTTCAATAGCTTAAGTTAGGCATTAATAAATAATTTCCCTACTGAGAGTGTTACATTAAACTTTTAAATTAAATATAATACTCTACAATATAAACGGTCGTGTGGTTTTTTTCCAGTAAAGAATTTATTTGTAATTTCTTTTCTTTTTAAATTACAGGCGAAACTAATAGAAAATGATCAGGACCATTCGACCAGTCGAAGTTACGCAGTAAACCGTGATGGGAGTACCACCTTCTGACCTAGTTGTGAGGCATTAGTGTCTTTCAGGTTCAGCTGCTCTGTTTTTAGCTGTAATTGGCGATTGGTGACTAAATATAGACCAAAAAATTAACAATAATACAGCAGCAGAATTATATTGCTATTTCGGATCATAATGCGGTATAAATAAAAGTTTAGTGCAAATACAGTTTTTGGAACAAGGTTTTATTGTCATAAGATCGAATGCCTGGGTGCTGATTTCCGCCTATCTATATATACCTTATATACCTTATACCTATCAAGATCCATTTCTATGTGAAAGAATCATTCTAGCATCCCAAACCGATGTTGTAAATAAAGTAAATTAGGAAATATTAAGTGGTGTAGCAGGTTAAGACACAGTAATAGTAGAAGACATCGTTATGGACACAGAACGGATCACTTCATATCCCATCGAATTTCTAAATTCACTTGAGCTGTCAGATGTACCTTCACGTAAGCTCCAATTAAAATTACGCGTTTCAGTCAATATGGAAAATTTAGAGAACGTTGACTTTATACGCCGATAAGATTAACCAGATGTTTACCGGCACACTTCTTGACTGTTACCTTGGGTTCCTCTTAGTATTGTGTATCCTCTTGAATTGTGGAAATGGTACTAATAAATCTTTGCTGAATATTGGGAAGACATAAATGTGTATATTTTTAAGCTTATTGCAAATTCCCACAAACTAAATAACAGGTAAATAAATGTAAACAAAATATTACATGAACTACATGTAGGTAATTAATAACAATAATAATGTAATAATTACGTCTGATAGACCCAATACATTGTATTTATTGTAGGTTCATCAATTAAAAAAAAAACTAAAATACCTTCTTTTATCTTTTTTTTAACCAGATAAGTAAGAAGAATCATAAAAGTCAGCCAAGAAAAAAAAGCCAGGTAGATAAGATGGAACAGGCAAAAAATGCGACTTTTATTTTCCATATGGGGATGTTGAAATCATTATACTATTACTAAAAACGTAAAGATAACCAACATCAAGCCAGATTACAATGATATTTGAATAAAAAAATCATATTTTTAGAAAACGTATAAAAATTTAACGCAGTGGGATTCGAACCCGCGCGTCTTGGAAACCGTCCAAGCGCACTGACTGCTAAGTCATGCGTTCAAATTCTGCTGCGTTCAGTTTTTATACGTTTTCTAAAAATATGTTTTTAAATTTCATAAGTGTGTGTGTTAACACTTTAAAATATGCTAAAAATATTTGAATCTCAAATCAGTACGACTACAAAAGTCCTGGTTGAAACGACTTCGTTTTTTGACATATAACAAAGTGAGAGAGTACCTAATATCATAAGTAACTCTACCTTTCCGCCCGAATTCGAAATATTGCGTGTTGATTGGTGGAACTTAACGCCGCGCTTTGTCTTGCCAGAACAGGAAAATAGAAATAGCTTAAAACATAATCGTTTCCCTGAGTGGTAATGGAACCCGTAACTATCGTATGTACAGCCAGTCCACCTCACGATGGCCAGCTTCATTGTTTTAAACAAAATACATTTTACATTCTAAAATAAGAATTGCAATATAAAATACAATGAAAAACAAAGAATATTGTTTTTGGTCGCATTTGTTTCGTGCTTATGAACTGTCTGGAGTAACATCTGGTCTCAGTCACGTGACATCGTTAGTCTTAAGCACTTTTGTCTAGCATACTTCCAGATGAGGGTTTCAGAAAGGGGCAATAAACTTTAGTAATTCCTAAATGATATGTTTTAGGTAATTTAAAAATAAAAGTGCGAGTAATTTCAGCAGATTTTTTAAACTGAACCATTTTGATTTGGTTATAATATGTGTATTATAATAACATGGTTTTTATTTTTTTTTACATACAAATGTGATAAATTTCCACAGGCGCTCGTGAAAATTTCAGATCCATACTTTTACAGGAAATATTTATGTTTATAAGTAATGTTATGTTTTTAAGTGGTTGAATAACTCTTTATAGTATTAAATAATATATCCATATGACAATGAGGTCATCCTGGCACAACCTTGCAGAATACAGAGAAGTTATCCAAGAAAAATACATCCAGCAAAAAATTAGTGAAAGTAATATTTTTAACTTTATTCTATTCAGCTTAACGCAAATTCCCGCATAGGTAGGCAGAGAGAAATAAATGTGAAGACATGCCATTCACCACTCTCCGCCTAAATCCAAGATATTGCATGTTGAGTGGCGTAACTCTACACCGAGCTTTCTCTCGTCACGGGAGCGGAAAAGGAAAATAACTCCCCCGACTGGGAACCGAATCCACAACTATCACGTATACAGTCATATGGTGTCACACTGCGCCACGTTATCCTCGCTACGAATTAATTATCAAAATATAATTCTAGTCTAATAAATTGAGTACAAATGCTATTCATTTTTTGTATCCTTACGCAACCAAACAATTTAAGTAAACTTGACTCATATCCAGAGCCTCATTAATTCAGTCCTTAGTCTCGTGTAATTTACTTAAGACTTTAATATATTTTGCAGGTATTAATTAAGTGGACTGTTCACGATGTACGCTTATTAATCCCTTGCCAGGCTTTTGAGCATTTGCATATCAATCGTGAAGGGTGCTAAGTTAATGGCCGATGTAATGGACATATATGAAATAACTTGTAAATATAGGCGTGTTGTAAGGTGCGAAAATCTTTTAAACAAAACATTCTACTGACAAAGATATTGTAGGCACTAAGTGGCGATATCAACAACTTTCCCATCCCAACCAATCAATTTCCCAACGATTGGAATTCGTAACTTCAGCCATTATATAGTACTCAATTATTTAAAATTGTATTTACATATCAAGAATTGATTAATAATACATTCAAAAAGATATTAAATTAACACCATGGTCCAACTATTCCACAAATTTAGCGTATATTACTAAAAAATCATATATTAAAACGTATATACAGCTGAATAAACGTAAATTAGAGCTATGACATACGATAACAAACTTTTGAAACCTAACTGACAACAGCGGACGCGTTTTGCATACTAATGTATGCAAATAATGAACCCAATACTCGTATTGGATGCTTTTAACAATATAGTGCAATTAGAATCAGCGGTGATTGTTACCAGAGGACGTATAAAGGAAAGTCCGATGAACCAAGTTCAAATTCAAGGAAAAGACCTTATTTTTGGAGAATAGAGTTGAAAATACAAAGTTGAAGTGGTTGCTCGTAAATTGTTGTCGTATGAAATACGTAAATACTTTAGAATCCATATGATATTATATAGATATTTTTATTTTTACTATATTTTTGTTTTTTAAAAACAACAAAAACAGGATCGAACCCGCAACCAATCCCGTGTACAGAAACTCACTGTCCCACTACGCCACGATATCCTCATTTTGTTCTTAATTTTCTAATTATTACTCACTAGTTAAATCTTTTTAAGCTTCCGTCTTATATTTCATTTGCGTTATATGCCACTATAATTATATTAACAAGCTTAAATATGCGTAAACCATAAAAAAATAACCCTTAAATAGTGATTATATATTTCTTCAGTTTTCACTTAAGCATAAGCGAAAATATAAACACTTGTATATATTTTCATCGTCATGCAGTGGGACAGCGTCTAACTATAAATGCGACTAGTTGTGGGTTCGATTCCGATTGGTGAATTCATTGTGGAAATGATTATAATTTTTAAATTTAAATAATTTATAATAGTTATAACCATCTTCTTCATAGTCGTTTTATTCGTTACTAGATCGCGATCCCAGAAAACGTATTCTCTGACAAATTCTAGTTCAGATAGCTCTCTAGTCCTAGAGTGTTTACTGGTTCTATCAATAAACATAACTTTCGTTTTTGACTTATTAATCGCAAGTCCAACTCAGGCACTGCCGTATTGGACTTTTCGAAATATCTCAGCTAGTTCAGCTTGAGATGATGCGAAGAGAGTAGTATTATCCGCGTATCTTAAGTTACTAATCCTCACGCCGCCTATAGATATACAACCTTTCCATTCTTCTAAGGCTTTTCTCATTATGTACTCACCAGGAGATGAACAGCCCCATCTCACTCCTTTTACTGGCTTGAAGGATCTTGATACAGTATCATTAATTTTACAATAGAAAAACCGTCTTGGACAGATTCGAGATAATAAGCATCAGATGTGTAGGTACTCCCATCTCCCGTAGTATCCCGTCCGCAGCCAGTCCCATTTTGCGTAATCAAATGCCTTAGAATAATCAATAAGCATATGAAGACTAATGTATTAAATTCACAGCTTTTCTCAATTACTAGTCTCAAGTTTGCAATCTGTTCTCGTGTTCCTCGTTCTTTTACGAAACCCGCTTACTCTTTTGGTATCTGCCATTGGAGAAAATAATGTTGGCGACTGTTAATAATGTATAGCATTATCTTGCTGGCATGAGATATAATTTATTGTAAATTATTTATTCATAATTATTAATTATCGTCAGTCAGTCAGTTTAAGCGTATGCCAAATTACAATATTGTGTATTTAAAAAATAAAGCAACGGTTATGTGATTATTTTCGTTCGTAAAATTTTATATGTTTTATTGCGTATGTTTGTTCTGTTTGGGTTTCCTCACTTTGTTCACGGCCGATGAATTAACAATATTTTGGTTTCTGATTTTTAACTTTTATCTATTTTGTTTGAAATTTAAAACAATTTTCTATGTTATAGATATTAAAATTACGTACTTTCATAAATATTTTAGTGAAACAAATACTCGGTTCTAGTAAAATTTAAATTAGCAAAAAGAAATTCTGTTCATGTATATCTATACTAATAAATAAAATTGGAGTATCTGTATGTAATATTAAATAAACGCTTTTTACTAAATGCACATGGATGTAAGGTATACACGGTACATATACCAAAAAACAAATTTTATTACAATATTTGTCTGTCTTTATGTTCCGGCTAATCTTTGGAACGGCTGGATCGATTTTGACAAGACTTTCACTGGCAGATAGCTGATGTAATCAGGAGTGCTATTATTTTAGAACTCCACGCGGACTAAGTCGGGGGCACAACATGTTTGATATGTTATTAAATATACCGCATTAAATTTTTGTGTATTAGGTACCTATTACGATATTGAAAGCAATAAAAAGAAGGAAAAAGATATAACAGAGATATATTGACCACAATATCTTATAAGATATTGTGATCAATATATTCTGACTGACTTCTTCACCATAAATTATGTCGAATGATATATCATTCGACATAATTTATGGTGAAGTAGTCACACTATACATACTTTTCTTCTTCCACAGTTATCGACCTTTTTATATACTTACATCATCCGGTTGTCTTCTTGCACTGAGCTCCTATCATTCATAACACACCCATAAGATCTTTTAATTTGTGTTTTTATCATTTAAAATGGAACTATTAATCCTAGGTTAATTTCGTATATTTCTTTATCCGAAAATACATTTTAGTACACCCGACGTTTCAAACACTTTACAGTAGTCCGTATACCTGTGACGGTTAAAATAATTTTATTTAAAATTATTCACACAGTATTTTTAAGTCTCATACTGACCTTATCTTTAATTTGTAACTCAATCATGTATAATAATAAAAAGTGTGCTATTTGAAAACCTTGTTTATAGTAAACTGCTTGTGACTAATTTTATTATTACGAGATGATATACTGGAAGCCATAGTTTAATTATCATTAAGCTTTTTGCAGCTGCTATATTAAAGATTTATTCGCGAATAACATTGTGTTAAGATCAAGGAATTTTAATTAAAATATCTTTGAAGTAGAAAACCATGGCGTAATTTGTTCCTGACATTAATCCGAAACGCTAAAACGGTTTAACCGAGCCAAGGCACTTTGATTATGAGTTGAAAACATTCGTGAATGATACGAATGAAATATTCAACGTCAAAAACAGTTACAATTTTGTACTTATTTTATTAGTTTAATTTAGTAATTATGTTTTAAGTAGATTAATATATATTTTTTTATTTTTCAGTTATTTTTTATATATGTATACATGTTATTTTCATATAGAAAATATATACATTAATCCATCCATACATTGTGTGTTGAGTAGTGGAAATTTTATTTTAAAAGAAGATAATTATCACAATTTTCCCTGCTAAACCCTGTCATGGTTCAAATACACTTACATAATTGCTTGAAGGAGGGTGGCGATATCGAGCACTCAAGGTAGTTCTTCTATGTAACATTCAATATCAAAACTAATAATTTTATATTAAATACTTTTAAATTTTTGATTGGTGCTATATAGAATAATTAATCACACTTTTTTTTGAAAAAAAAAAGGCAATTCTTCCTTGCCGCACTTATTCGATCCGTACCAGGTAAATACGGACAACGTTAGGGATGATTATGACCAGTCCACATCAGTCTTCAGGGAAATCACTAACATAACCACAATGGTGCTTTCACTTGTGCAATTATCAAAAGCTTAATGTTCAGTAGGTTTCATCAATAAATATTTAGAAATTTATTAGCACCTACTTTAAAATGATTAACGGTTCTTCTTTCTTTAAACCTTTAAATTAAATCAAGACTTGGTATTACTCTCTAAATCTTAAAAATGATGGTGACGATAAACTCTTGTTTTTTTTTAAATGTAATACTGATCTATTTCAAAATACCATTACATTTTCATGCTCTGTTTTTGTCATTAGAATGTTGAAAACAATGCTCTGAAAATATCAATTCAAATAAACAAAACTAAATGTAATTTAGAACAATATACAAAAAGTCAGTTAGTGCGATTTCTAATTAATATTAAAGTCCAATTCGATTTGCATCTCGTTTCGACGTGAAGTTTAATTTAGTTTCGGACGGATTCGGAGATCCTATTTACTATAAAAACCCGGTGAATTGAAATTTTTATTTTTTAAATATTTTCCGCCGCTTCTGAAACAATCGGGTCAATTAGTTTGGAAATGGTAACAAATGCGTTCCAATTTGCCCTGGCTGTACTGTGTTTTATTTTTTTTGTTTATTTTTAACTTTACGCATCCCGATTGAGAAACCTGCCACTCTAATCTCGATTATTCGCCTGTTATATTCCTTGTTAAGTTGTCTTAGATCAAATCAGGGAAAAATATAATTTCTCCGCTCTGGTACAGGAAAAAGCACGGCGTTCAATTCCGCCACTCAGCACGATATGTCTCGAATTCAGGCAGAAAGTTGAGAATGAAATGTGTTGATTAGATCAGACCCTGACCTGCTATGCAGAAAGAAACCTGATAAAATATGATTTCATTGTAAATATTTCCTCGAGTGAGATCCAAACTATTGCGTAGCATACGCAAACTGTGTTAACCCGTAGGTTGCTATGCTACGCTAGAAAACCTTAATGCTTTAGACCAAGACCTTGTGGAATTGTTTAATAATCCCGACAGCTATACTTGTATGAAAGGTACAGATACCAATCAATCAATACAACCATAAATCTGGAGAATTTCAATTTCACAAATAGCTTATAATAAATCATTTTCATACGCTAATAGCTTTTATAATTTGTAACAAGCATCCTCAATATTGGAGTAGCATTTGTACTTAATAGACTTGGCAAGTGATTGAAAGCTGATAAAAGACTTTAGCAAAGATGCTTAGAAAAAATATGAATTATTATACTTATATCTATATTTTTGACACAAGATTATCTTATTTTTTTGTGTAAACATCGCCTAAAATAAATTTGAATCTCCAGGAAATTATAAATCGGTACCTTCGACGAGTCAGTTGAATGCCAATGTCAGGGTATACATAGGTATATATATTCATAGATAGGTATCTAAATATCGTTGGAATACTAATATAAACAAGTAATATCTAATATATATATTTAGAAATACTGTCCAAGGACGGTTTCCGAGAGGCGCGGGTTCAAATCCCAAATTTAAACGTTTTCTAAAAATATGCTTTTCAATTTCCTAAGTATGTGATTAACACTTACTAAATAAATGTTAAAAATATATATCTCTGTCTAACGTCATCTCTATCATCTGTATAACTTCTCTCCATCTATTTCTTTCTTGTCTATTATTTTATAGATACCACGTTCGCCTTTCAAATATTAAGAATTAATAACAAAAAATCAATTCAGGGAACATATGAAAAGGATTATTATTAATAACAAATATTTATGAAACTCAGTAGATACTTTTTTGAAATGGTTAAATTTTTCTAGCGTTTTATACCATTTTGTAATATTTATTAGTTGCGCCAATTTTGAAACATACTTTCTATTGTAGTGTCCAAATATTTTCTTTCACCGCGATTTAACAATTTTAGGAAAAATAGTTATTTTGTACAGAAATAAAGAAACTGCAAACATTCTGGGTTCTTGAAATTTTGTGGCTAAGAACTTAGCAACTGCTTAACTAATTATTAGCATATTACTTACGCATATTTAAGCGCCTGCCAACCGATATAATTATATTAAAACTTATCGTAAATTTATAAAACTTTGTCTTTGGACTATCTGAGCGCTACTTCAAGGATCCTAATACGAGTACTCTTGCAAAGTGCATTAAATATTAATCTCGCGCATCTTAATACGTTCATTGAACGGTTGTAAAGGTTTAAAAATAAAAAAGCTTGCTTAAGAAAAGTTTCTTTTGTAAACTTAGAGATTGTATAATTCCCTTTTTATTAAGAAAGAATATAATACTGTATGATTTAAACAAAAATGTTTTAATTTACATGTAACATACTTATTTAGATGTAGTTATTTAAATCTGTGGATAAAACCTACGATTTAGTAACTTATTAAAGTCGTTGTAAAGCCTGAGTGAGGATCGAACCCACAACTATCATGTTGGTATATATTGAAATCCATATTTATAAATATTTGTTTATTTATTCCATCAATCAAAATAAAAACAAGTATCTTGGCAATTTATAGCTGCATGAACTTTGACTTTGATATCGTTGCTGCAAGTTAATGCCTGTTTTATTTATTTATAACGTTCCTTAATGATTACTTACATAAATATAAAATGAGGCGATTTAAATATAATTAATATATAAAGAAAGACAATAAATGTGTGTGTGTGTAATTACAAAAAAAAACAATCATTAATCTCGAAGTCTTGATTAGAATATTTCTCTCCTTATAATAAAGATGAGTGATTTGACACTGAGTTCTCTCTTTGTAAAGTGAAGTTATAAGTAAAGCATTGGTAAAGAAATTATACGGACCTACCTTAATAGGTAGGTTAGGTACTTATACGCTTACACTTTATGAAAAATTAAAGAAATACTATTATTTTATTATATACAAGATTTATTTACGATTGCTCGCGTAGCGATAGGCAGAGACCCTATTGTCAAGAAACTTTATTTTCCACTTTTGATCTGAATTCGAAACATTGCGCGTTGAGTTGCGGAACTTAACGTCGTGCTTTATTTTGTGAGAGCAGATAACTATAAATAAAATTAAAAATCATTCCTCAAGTGAGAATCAAACCAGCAATTTTACGCTTTGACGCTGTCCCTTGCGCCATGACTCCTTTTCTTTCATAGATCGAAGGATTATTACATAAGTCAGTATTTCAAACAAAAAAGAACAAAAACATAAACATTGCTTTATTCGGTTACAATTTTACATATTAATGTATAGATAACACAACAATTAAAACTTTTAGATTGTTCATACAAATGAGCATAAATGTTGATTGCAATTACAATTTCATTTTGGTCTGTGGCGTTCTCAAAATATGCGGTGTCCCGCAAAGTGGCCGTAATATGAAAATTTAACTACGGAGGTAATTCTTGCATATATTTACACAAATATTTCATTGAAATTAGCCACAATACAAACGAGAAGCCGATGAATATAAATTGAAATGAATCATCGTTATCTGCCATGTTTTTAACATTAAATTTCTTTACCCATAAGTATTTTGCAGACTAAGAAAAATAAAATACCGAGCACCACCATTGAACCAACGACTGTTAAGAGCTGGTTCAAATTGAAGGATAAGCCACAATTAGTCATCTTGGCTGATTTCTTAGTTTCTTGATACATATAAGTTTAGGTTCCTAGAGTTCTAGGCAAAATTTCCGAGTTGAATATGAGCCAAAAATTCTTAGCTCGATCTAAATTCGATGGTTAGAGCTAAGTTCCTTGAAAATATTTGCACATCCAGCTCATAACAACCAGCAGAGTCACAAAGGCGAAAGCTATTAGCAGTACTTGGAGTACATCAATATTGTAGCAGACCTCGTTCTTTCTCCCCATGTCAAGTTCTTCCGTTCACAATATGACAAACTATGAGAAATAGTAAAACTAGGATCACTATAGAACCTATTATCATCAAAAGTTGGTTCAAATTAAAACTTAATCCACAAGACGTGTCAGATGTTTGCTTTCGACCCATGTTATTACTTTACGGTCCATACATTTTAGCTGAGTTGTATTTTTACTTCTAAATTTACATAATTCAAACACTATGGTTGTTTTTTTTTATTGTATCAAAATTTTCTTTCTTTATACATGTGACATGGAAAATGAGTGGTGATTTTGACAGTGTTGCATTAAAATCATAGACTAAACTAATTTTGTTTATGTATCAATAATTATGAAATAATTTTGTAGAAAAAGTTTATATTACATTATATGATTCTGCTTCTGTTAAGTAATATGGATGTGATATGTTACGATACTGATTGTGAAAGTAATTATTAAATATATAAAAAATATATTAAAAATAATATTTTTGCATGTCTTTGAGAATAGCAATAAATATCAGGAATTAAAAAATATAAGTTGAGACACTAGATTCTCTCTGACTACCTGCTATATGGTAAAAAGCAATAAGCTGCAAAAAAAAATATAATTTTCATACATTTTGTCTAACTAAACCAAGGCAACTTATTGAAAGTGGGCATAAATGTTTCATCCAAGACCGTTTGCGGGTGACATATATAACAAAATATGTTTAATAATTGTAGAAAAAATTAAAAATCCAATATTTTAAGACTTATAAGCTGACGGGCAAATTGAATCTATTGGGCGGACCGCACCGTGGCCCGCAGGGTGCTTGGGGTTGGATAAGTTTGGACTAAACCTAAAAATATACAAACGGCAGAAAACACTAAGATTTTATAAATCTTTGATTATGTAATATTTTATACAATCAAACATTTTGAAACCACTACAAGTATTACGGCAAAATGAAGTAAAGCACATTTGAAACATATTATAATTAAAATTATTATACAATTTGAGTATACATTAAATTAAGAAATACATACTTTAAATTCATCTAAATTTTATACAATATTAGTTGATAATTTAAATATTAATTTTATGATTTCACACCAGATGTACGCAAGGAACGTTACCGTCTTAAGATCAGCTATTAGATAAATATTTTAAATTAACAATGAAAATTAGGTATGAAATGATTGTTTCTAACGAACATTTTATTTTGGTATTAAAAAATAATTTTAAGAAAACGTATAAAAATTTTTACGCAGCGGTATTCGAACCCACGCCTCTTGGAAAACGCCCAAGCGCTCTGACCGCTAAGCCATGCGTTCCACATCCGGTTGCATCAAAATTCTTATACACTTATTACTTATTTTTGTTGTTGTTAACATCTCTGTAGAGAGATTTAGAAAGGTTGATATTTAAAGAAAATCAAACTTGGATATTGATAATCTCTCATAAAAACAAAGACATTGCATTTTTAGTATATATTAAGACGAGTTATAGCCCCCACAAAAGTAACACAAAGCGCGTCGTAGAGTTCCAACAGTTTCAAAGAAATATAAATTGAAATAAATGAATAATTAATTAACAGAAAATAGAGATCGGAGTATCGCACCCTAGTGCGAATATATTGAAACCTGGTAAAGAACCTATTTTTCCTGCATTGAACCTATGCTATGCGAGAAAAAACATAAAACTGCTTTTTATCTTTACATTTATTATGTACGTTCTTTTAGAAAATCTGTAATAAAAGATTCTTAGGTACACGTATTTATTCTTCACGTCCCACCACACATTTTATTAAGATGATTTCTCAACGATGTCTACATTTTGATTTGAATTATTATAAGTTACATACGTTTTACGTACAATAATTGACCTTGATTATTTGTTATATAACATCAGGCGTCCATTTTTGTCCTCCTGTAAAAAATATTGAAAAAATAAAATAAATAATATATATCATAAAACATTTTTAGAAAACGTATTAAAAATTTAACGTAACGGGATTCAAACCAGCACCTCTTAGAAACGAGAGAGAAGAGGCGCGGCTTCTAATACCAAATGTTCAGATTATTATACGCTTTCTAAAAATGATTTTTAATTTACTAAGTGAATAACCTTTAATTTGTTAAAAATATTTAATATACCTCATATTATGTACATGGGTCAATCAACTTTTAAGGTACTCATTTAAATGTAAACGAAGATAAGATTAGTTAAAAATGCATATAGGTATATTAATAAAGCAAATTAGCTTTATTTTACGTTTTTAACAGAAGCTGCAATGTTTTCATTATATTTTAAAGATATATTTTGATTATGCAATGTAGTTCTCTTACGTTACAGCCGTTGGAGACAGTGTTTTTATATAAAAACTAACATTGCTCCTCTGCATTACTACAAAAAGGGAAAGTATTTAAATATATATTAATACAATAACAGTAATGTAACATCTATTGGACTTATGTCGTAATATATCTACCAAATTAACATAAATAGTCATTAGTAATATTGTTTTTTATTTGTTACACGAAAGAAGTACTTTAAAAGTTGATGGTCCAGCTGTATAATACACAAACGTATTCAGATTAAATGTTACACACAAAATGCAACAAAGAACAAATTTATTGTATATTTTTATATATAACATTATGTAGTCAATAAATGAGCTCCGTTGTGGTGCATTTAGTGAGTGAGTGAGTATTATCAACTACCATTCGAGTGTGGAATCGAATTCCATTCATATTTACATTTACAATATTAATATTTTGTAAACAAAGTGTCTTGTTAGTGCGTCTCTGACTACCTAAGTAGGTAAGGAAAATAATAAAACAGCTTATAATTTTGTAGTTTACATACATAAATGATTTGTTTGGACTAAAAAGACATATTTAGAAATGTCTTTTTCCTAAGTGTGCGCATAACACTTTAAAAATGTTCAAAATTGTTTGGACTAAGTCCATTTCTGGTTTCAGTCATCTAGCACGATTGTTTATATAGGTTGTTAAGAAATAATAAAGTAAATATGAATAATTTCTATGTCTATTCAATTCTATGTAAATATGTAGGCTGTAACGACGATGGCAAGTGGACCTTCGCCCATGGACATAGTTGTAGATACAACAGAGGAGTTATGGGTGCGTTGCCGGCCTTGAGCGTGAAGGTGTATGTACACCCGACGCCGATGTAAACTATGCGTCTAGATGGTGCGGATGTTACATACTTCTGTGGCGATGTGCGATGGTAATAAGACGGTGGTAGTACCAAATAAAAAAACTCATTGGAGCGTTCCCCATTTTATAGACGGTACTATACCGACACAGAACCGACGTCTTTCCACATGCATAAGCAAACTAATCCGTCTGTAAGTTAAGGATTATCGACAATTCGGACTGCTCGGCGTTGAATATAGTCAAGTGGCTGTACCTGACATTGCGGGGCGCCTTTCCATAGGTGGAAGCAGTACTCCACATGAGGACGGAGCTGAGCTTTATAAAGCAGAAGTTTCTGCTTTGTGGTGTGAAGTAATGCTTCACCTTGTTCAGTACCCTTTGCAGAGCTTTTTTGGAGCCAATTTGTCTTTGCCCTTCAAAATACCCCTAAACTGTACTTTACTTAGCACTGCACTTACAAAGGGAATTTAGGCGCTAAAGGCAAGGGAGTCTTTTTAGCGGCGAATGCGCAAATTTGTGTCTTCGAGGGGTTAAATTGGACGAGTATACGTCCACCCTATTCCGAGACTTTTGATCAGAAATTTTATTAATGGAACCGAAATGCACGAGTTCAAGATGTAAAACTTATGTGCTTGAACTTAGCTCGAACAGCCTGCTTCTTACAGAATCTGGAGGCTCAGTGATCGTGACGGCGTCTGTGCCGATCGAATGATTACTAGAATAAAAGTAAAGCTGCCCCATGGGTTGCAAAAAGGATGCAAAAAACTGTCGCAACCAACTGCAATCTGCACTCATAATGCTAAACTAACCGCGTTTTTGATGGTCGGTCGGTAAAGGTGTCTCAAAGTTCACCATACAGAGATCAGATGTACTGAGAGGTGCATTGACGCATACGCAGTAGCCCTCGCGACGTGTAGTCAACTGAATATCTATCAAAGGTCTGTCGTACTCCCTATCTGGTTACATCAGAGCTTTGTCAAAGCTGTAAGTCATTATTCCTGCGTGGCTGGTTTTGTTTGATCCAAGCCACTCTGTATGGTGGGAAATCACCAAGAATAACTAATTTCGCACTAAGATAACGTTCGAGGACGTAAATTGTGGCTTTTTCAGTTTATCCAAAAATACGGTCAACTTCGGCGTTTCCGCTATGCGATCTATAAAGGCACGCGTATACGCGAGTTAATATTGGTAGGTCACGATTCTCCAAGCTGTCGCTGCCAACAGAAATCATCCCTGACGTACACAATACACAAGCCAGTCGGATTGACAAAGGTGTGTTTAAGTATGTATCCTGGGTACTGTAAGTACGATGTGTCAGCAGGGGTGGATATCTTTGTGTGTTAAAAAAAGTAAGGCTGGCTTCGCCGTCTCGCCATGGTGGTGAATTCCCCTGATGTTGCTGAAGTGCACATTAAACGTGGAAGAGGAAGCCGCTGAAGCAAAATAACTTTTTTTCTTCCGAACAATCATTGAGGTTTGTATATTATTTTTAATAAAGCAGCTTGACGGTTTTTCCCACACAGCTAAGTAAACAAAAAGAACCTAGTGTGAAGACACTCCGTTCTCCGCTTAATTTATACATTCAATCCGAACAATGAAACACTTACTTAATTTTTAACCTAAAACGACGAGCGCATTTCGATATTTTTTAATTTACACTCTACGCCGCTTTGTTTTCTCTTAAATCTCTAAATCTCGAAAAATGCAATAATAAACATAGACATAGCGACTACTGTTGTTTTATAAAAACCTCTCAAGACATTTTTGTCTTAAGTATCTCGTGCGTATGTACATACAGACTAATTATTATTTATACTTACACTTTCATTAGTACCATCACCAAAGCTTATTAATAAAACAGTGAATATCAGTTTTAAACAATTTAATTTCTAAAATTTCTTAAATGTTATCATCCCATCCACTACCAATTTACAACAATACAAAAAATCTTCAAACAAAAAAAATATGACATGACGACATTTTCTTTACAGATTTAAAAAGCTGCTTAATATATACATTCACTGCATTTTCTATATGCTTGCCTTTTCACCTTCTATTATGAGGTAGACAGGGAAAATGTATTTTGCCATACTATTTTTCCATTGGCTATCTAACTATATGGGGTAACTAAATGGGGTTATAAATATATATATATATATACGTCAAAAGATAAGTTTAAGAAATATGTACACGTTATTATTAGTAGTACTAAGGCCAGCGCAAATGATCTAACTTACCATATTCATATTTTAAGAGAATATTAAAATATTTACAATATTAAGATATTAAAGAAAATTATTAAATTGAAAATTTATTAAAAATATCGTAAAATTCACCATTTGAGTAACATTGAGATGAATTTTAAATATTATCTAGACGATGGCTGTACATCTCTTAATGTGGAAGTGGGCATAAATTTTGCATCCAAAATCGTTTTCAAGCCACATATACTTATAATAAAATATGTTAAATAGATAGACCATAAACTGACGCCATTTTAGAGTTCTATATATGTAAGAATAACCTAATCAATATACAAAATGGAAGTAAACCCTAAGGGTCTGACAAGCGCATCTTTGGCTTAGAGCATGCAGTGCTATAAAAAATATATATATGTATAAAATTAGTATCGTTTCCCATAAACCCAATTACTGTTTTTTATACTTTCTGATCGCCTTCCTGCGAGTATTTTCCATACTTCGAATGACTAGCCACGTGCTGAATCTACCCGCAATGTCATTCAGCTGGTTAATGAAAGCGAAGAACAGCGTATGAGGGAAATATCCCGGAGTTTTAGACACAGTCCCTACTAGAGACAGGGCGGATTTAACGAAAGTTTTGGCAGTGGGGGCTATAATGCTACTGCGACGGATACCAGACATGTTGGAGCAGACAAAGCCGGGTAGAACGCATTGTATTATTATACCCTTTTTCGAGTATTCCATCTCGAGACCTGCGCTAAACTTGTCCACGTAAGCCTGTAAGAGAAGTTTTTTTGTTATATACACGACTAAAGTTTATTATTCTTTAATATATTGAGTGAATGCTACAAGTGGTAATTTCTATCAATCTATTTTAATTTCAGTATTATTCAAAAATAATATAATTATCAACAATTATGTCAATGTTTGCTGTACAATATAATATTTATGAAAATTTAAAAATCATTTCATTACAAGTTCTTTATAAGATATTATATTATTCTTTATTAGTTGATACAATAAATCCTTACTGGCATTAACAAAATTATAATTTCAATTAATATTTTACGAAATTATAAACAAAAAAAAAGTATTTAAACCAGGTTAATCGCGCATATTCTGATTTTCGAAAACTACCTGTGAACTGCGACCAGGAACGACTATAAAGTATTCGAAATGTCGGATTATCTAAAATGTATTTTCAAATATCAAAATAAACGCGATTAAACCGGATAAAACAGAAACATTTAAAAAGTGTAAAAATTGCAAAAAGTGAACATTAGTTATTGGAAACTTATTATATACGAAAAAATTTGTAAATTCTGGCAAAATAAACAATTTATAAAAATAGAAAAAATTGTCATACCTTTGAAGCAGCGTATACAGTGAGGAGAGGACTGGGTATCATAGAGGACCCAGACCCAATATTGATTACTACTCCTTTCCCACGCTTCACCATGCCAGGCAAAACTATGCCTGTCATTCTTGTAACCGATACTACGTTACCTTTGAACATATTGTTGATAGATTGCTCCCTGTTGGCAAATATATATATAGGCCTATTAAACGCAATCGCTAAAATTATAGATATTTTAACCATATCGCTGGCAGCTGCAACTATATAGGCATGTACATTGACATTTTTTTCAGGCTACACGCTTTTTCCCGCAAAGTGTAGGAAGAGAGATGTATTTTAATGCGGCTAGTATTAGCCTGTCTCCGGCTTTGGGTATATTTCAAATTATTTAGATATATTTCAATTTATTTAGAAAATATTTGAGATATAATCATCCCCTCTAAATATTTTATCCAAATATGCCACAGTGGCGTCTACACTAGTATTATACACTACTAGCTAGTCTATAATTATGTGTCTCTCGAAAATGGCTGCATCGTATTTTTGGCGGCCTTTTCGAAAAATAATGAAATTCCTGAAAAACTAAAAAAAAAAGGATAAAAAAGCCTTCATCCCAAGACACGATCAAACGGTTTAGCAGTATGGCCGTGATGACGTCACAGACAGACAGACTTACTTTCGCATTTATAATATTAGTATGGATTATTTTACTGCTTATAAAGTGTTCAAAATGAAAACCTATGTAACAACTATTGAAGTTCAAACTCTTCAAAGCACTAGAGCATGAAGCAGGTATAATATTTCAATTTCACTTATTTACCGGAACACCTGCTACCATCTAAAATCGTACGGAGCGGTGCGGTTTGCTGTGTTCAATTTCAATCGCTGGATATTAAAAGCAACTATCGGTGGTGTAAAATATTTTAGAAATATTCTTTATTTCAAAAGAATTTCTCAGCTAAACCTTTCTGTATTAATTTATTTCATATTTCGCATTTAATTATAGCAGGTTTGTAATAATAATCCACGTAATTTAATTAGCATAAAAAATTTTACATATAATTCAATTCGTTCACATCACACACACACACACGAATTTGAATGCAGTATAAATGATAACATTAGGTACCACAAAAAAAAATTATTTAATACGTAAATTAATAATTCTAGCGCGCAATTGCAATATTACGGAACGATTGACGACTGCGGAACCAGGGTATTTAGAGAGAACGTTTTGGATGGCGGAGTACTCAACGCCGCGCTTTGTCTAGCACCAGAGCAAAGAGAAAATGAAAACATTTTGAAATAAAACTATTTTTAACCGGAAAGTATATTGAACCGAAATCCGGTTTAATATTTTATTGTTTTCTTTAAATTTTAACTAAACTTAGTAACAATATGTCATAAACTAAACTGATAGCTGGTAAAGAGTCATCTAAGGACTTTTGAACATGTAAACATAAGCAAGAATAGCCTTTACATGTTCATAAAAATGAACAAGTAATAAAAATGTTAATTGTATATAAATAAATAAATTTATACGAGCTATTCTAGAATGTTGCTAAATTTATTGTAGTTTTATTGTTTGGTTAGTAACAAGAGGTTGTGGATTCGATCCCCACTCAAACTTAAAGTTTGTACGCTAATTACACACACATACCTATATATATATATATATATATATATATATATAAAAAAAAAAAAAAAAAAAAAAAAAAAAAAAAAAAAAAAAAAAAAAAAAAAAAAAAAAAAAAAAAAAAAAAAAAAAAAAAAAAAAAAAAAAAAAAAAAAATATGGATATTTCTGGATATTATTGATATTTTTTATACATGTATTTAGTAATTTATATCTATATTTATCTTTTAAGTTTAAAATCTATCAACAACCTGCGATCATATAGTAACTATTTCTTATAATAGAGTAATTATTATTATAATTTTCCATAGATTATTTCCGTAATTTGAACGACTTGGATGCCTTCAATCCCTCATTACAGACCACCACTGCACCATTGTGGTTTAACAAAATATCATACGTATATACAAAGAACAATACTAACCAATTGGGCAACTCCAGAAAATATTCAGGATAGGAGTATGAAACGCCGACATTATTCACAAGAGTGCCGATGTCGAGATCAGCTATCTCTTTAGATATCTTATCGTAAATGCTCTCGTTCTCGCTGAAGTCCACTTGGATTATCTTTGTATTCACTTTAAACTCATTTTCTGTGAAAACAATTATTTTAAGTAGCTTTTTAATTAAAGCTTTTTTGTTACTTATAAAATGTATATTATAATTTAAAAAGTTGCTGCCATTGACTTCTAGTTTCTCAATCACTGGTAAACTAACCTAACCTAACGAAGCTAACAAAACTGCTATTTTATATTCATTCTTGTAAAAGGCATATTAAAATTTAACTTGAATATTTTTCTTTTATCATTATATAAATTGTCAACATATGAATGCTTAAAATTATTATAAAAATAAATAAATATTTTATATATAGTATGTGAATATATCTTTCATTTATCTGTTTATATTATCGTACTATAAAACAGAACGTGTACAGTAAAAATATTTGAAAAACCCATACCAATTTCCGCTGCCGTAGCTTTTAATTTATCCATGGATCGACTGACTAGAATGATATCACAACCACGTGATGCCAGCTGCAAAAAAAACACATAAAATAGAAAACTAATCGTTACATTTTTTTTACTTTGACTCTCATAATATTTATATTGTGTTAATTATCTTATATTTGTGCAATATTTTTTTAAATTGTCACAATAATATTGCTTTTTCGGTCAAAAGTCAAATTAAACATTTTTTTTTAACCTAACCTAAACTAAATTTGCTTTAAATAATTTTTCATTCAATCTATAATGAATAGATTCTACAATCTATAATTAATAAACTTTCAATATTTTTTCTGGGTTCACGACATGAACGAGCATAATTGAAATATTTATCTTTCTTTCTTTTTTTCAGCTTCAAATATTTTTCCCGCGTAGCAATATAGTCAGAGAGAACCTAGTGTCAAGACACCTTGTTCTCAACTTTCCGCCCAACATTGAAAAATGTGTGTTGAGTGGCCGAACTCAACGGCACACTTTACCTATGGTACCAGAGCGAAGTTATAAAAATAATTTAAATATAATCATTACTCCGAGTAGGAATCGAACCCACAAATAATCGCGTTTACAGTCGGACTCTGTCCCTCTGCGTCACGACGGCCTCTAGTTTTTCATTTGATTCCAAATATATGTACATATCATATATATTGTTATATAAAAAAATAAATAAGAAACGAACCAAATTGTAGAAATATATATATTTAACCTTCCAATGGACCTCAGGTTTAGAATTACTATTCTGAATATTTAGCACTTCCGTTGAATTCAAGTTTATTTCCTATTTATCTTTAAATCTATGTAAATTTTTAGATAATGGAATTAAACAAAAATTCGAGGCTTCGTTACTCGAATCTTAATATTGTTACATAACAAAATGTAGGCGTTATGACGGTAATAATCAATTCAATTTATATCCGTTACTCATTGAGCTACTGAAAGAAAACGAACAGTTATAACTGCTGGACATACAAAGCTAAAATTTGCTATGTACTTCCCTTAGTAACAGTAATCAGGGTATCACGAAAATTCTATGGTACAGAAAAATATGAGATTTTACATTTTACAGTCGAAACTGCACACTATTAAATAACGCTAGGGTCACAAAGTCCAGCGAAACGAAGTTACGGGCGATAACTCGTATTATATAAAAAAAATTGAGTTACACATCTATCCCCGCATAGCAAGTCCAAGAACCTAGTGTGACACTACTAGACAGTTCCGCCCGAAATCGAGACATTGCGTGTTGAGTGGCGGAACTCAAAGCCCCGCTTTGTCTTTGGCACCAGAGCGGGGTAATGAAAATATTTATTTTTTAATATAATTATTCCCCCGAATGGACATTAAACCCACAGCCAATTGAGCTTACAGTCAAACTGTGTTCCACTGCGTTACAACGGTATTTAATAATATAATGTTATATAATCAAAGCCACTTCAATAATTGTACAATAATTTGAAAACTCCACAAGTATTGTTGAGAATTATGAATAAATATGAATTAATTGTGTCCTTCTACGACTTTATAATAACAAAACTATTATTACAATAAAATACATAATAAGAATTAAAGTTAAGTTTATTTTAAGAAACTAGATTTATGCATTACGTATTTTGTTGTACTTTTTTTTAAATTAATATCTTTAATTTTTTACGCAGTTCTATGCACAACTAAATAAGAATATTAAGTTCTTTAAGATAGTTTTTAAGTCATTAAAAATTTAAATCAGTTTAAATAATAGACCATAATTTCACCTTTAAAATTGACAAAAACCATTCAAGTTCTCATTTTTAAAATTCCAATTCATATCGCCTTCACTCGTGCATGTTAATTTAAAATTTAAACTATAATGTTCATAAATTAGCAAATGTAATGTAAATGTACGTAGCTTTTAAATTTACGTTAAGTTTCAATCACTTTATTTTAACATTAGGAAATTGAAGCAGACATATTTAGTAAAAGTGCAATTTTTTTAACGCGGCTGGATTTAAACCCGCGCCTCTTGAAACCCGTTCAAGCGCTCTGACCGCTAAGTCATGCGTTCTACATCCAGCTGCGTTGAAATTTTTATACGCTTATTACAACTTATATTTGTTGTTAGCATCTCTGTAGAGCGATTTTTACAAATTTCTGCTACCCAAAGATTATTCTCCGAACAATGTTTTGGCAAGAGAGAATGCTATTTATTAAACTTTTTTTTACATTTTTTAAAGTGTTTTTCGCACACTTAGGAAATTGAAAAAGACATATTTAGAAAACGTATAAAAATTTTAACGCAGCAGGATTTGAACCCGCGCCTCTTGAAAACCGTTCAAGCGCTCTGACCGCTAAGCCATGCGTTCTACATCCAGTTTCCAGTTTTCTAAGCATGTCTTTTTCAATCACTTATTTCAAAATACTCAACAGTATTTTTATAAGTTGTAATTGACTTTTTATTAGTATAAACTGTTTAAGTGTCGAAAAAAGAAAAAGATGTTAAAGGATTTCGAATCACTAATGCACTTTAAAAATATTGAACTTTACGCAAGAAATACCATATCTGATTAATATTAAATAAAAATACAGACCTGCCTAGCGTATTCCTTTCCGATTCCATCCGTGCTTCCGGTAACCACTGAAACAAAAGAAAACATATTGAATATTTCACTTTACACTGTGGCTTTACGCACGTCCATGAATTTTATATAGCTTCACCCTTTTTCCCGCATAGTAGGGTAGTCAGAGAGAACCTAGTGTCAAGACAGTCTGTTCTCCAGTTTCCACCCAAAAGGAGACATTGCGTGTAGAGGGGCGGAACTAGATTTTTTTAGTTTGCACACTTTTTTGTCTTTACCTTCCTACTTTACTATTAGAAGGTAATTTTCAGTCGTTGTACACAATTTAACTCATAGATGGATGGATGGATGATATGAAAATGTACACATACATATAAAAGTTACGTAATAATTGATAAAACTATTTTTATATTTTATGACTGACCTAATTTAACACGGTAGGTAGATAGAAAATAGAGGCGACTCGAATGTATGCAAATGTCTGTCTATATGAAATAATACAATTAAAAAATCCAAGCGTTAGATTACCTACTGTCAATAATGAAAAAGCAATAAAACATTCGCATAATATTAGTGCAAACAAAATTAAAATATCAAATCAACACTTGTGTCGACACATATTTACTTTGCAAGTTAAAAAGGAATCTTCGTTGCTCTTTCAACTAACTGTTTTTATTTTAGTTTACCCGAGGTTTGTTCTAAACTCCCGTTTGTTTGTATACGCTCACGAGTCTGTAGCATCGCAGAGAAAGTTTAGATTTTCAGTTTGCAAATGAAACTTTCTTTGTAGCGTACCGAAATAAAAATGTTATTATCCTGACAGTAGTGGTTCGAGCTTAACAGTGTAAAGCTTGTTTATTAATTTAAGTTTCCTGGTATATTCCCTTTCATATGTCATTCATTACTAACTGCCAAAACTTGGATTTTGGTCGTTCGCTAGGTGAATTTTCTAGTTATCCAGTCTGTTGAAAGCTAAGTTGGTGGATCTTTTTTACTAAGTTATTTTTACAGAATCCCGAATGCGAGTACTGATTTTTAATATTCAATCGGATTTTTCTGCATACCTATGCAACATTGAAGGTATTATTATTTTTATGCCTTGAAAGATCAATTAGGAAATAAAATTCATTAATGTGATAGTAATTTCTCAATATTTTACATTAGATTACAATTTATTAATAATAATAACGAGACGTGTTAATGTATTCTCTTTTTTTTTTTTTTTTTTTTTAATCTATTTTTACTTAGGGTCTTTTTATGTAATAATACAAAAATGTCAGCCCCATCGTTCCCTAAAACAATCTTCAAACACACAATTATAGCATTCCCTTAATCTTCTAAGAACACTATTTATACTTAAATTTATACAACATCTTAGTTACCACAGAACAAGGTTCAGACAATAAACATTGGAAAACACCTACATCTCTTAAATTTAAATTATATCGACGAATTAAGTCTTGACGGGCCCCGGCATTACGGACACATTCCACTAAGAAATGGTGAATATCATCCTCCACTCCGCACAATTCACAGTTAGGAGAATTTACTTTCTTCATGAGAAAACTGAATTTCTTTAACGGAATATGCCCAGCACGCAACCTAAGAGCAGTAACAATTTGTTCACGTGTCATTTTTTTTTCACCAAACCATGGGATCTGAGGAAGCTTATTCTGAATAACTTTATACCATATTCCTTTTAATTTTGATCTTTCATCAAAATACTCTTTCCAAATTTTTCTGACTTCCTTTTTGTACTTGATTAAAATTTCAAAAAAGTCAGGTAATATCTTTAAATTTTTACCTTCCACTAATGCCCGCTTTGCTAGTTTGCCCGCTTCCTCATTTCCCTTAAGTCCAAGGTGTGAAGGAACCCATTGGAGTTTGACAAAAATGTCTCTGTTATGTAACATAATAATCTTATCTAATATTTTATAAGCAACTGATATACCTCTCTTGCCTTTAATGCAACTAGTCAAATGAAGCAAAGCACTTTTACTGTCCGAGAAAATAACTATTTTATTACAATTACGAGAGGAAACATACACCAGTGCCATAAAAATTGCAACCAGTTCCGCTGTCATAATTGTAATGCAATTTTTTATTCTAAACATTTTGCCAACTATAAATTAACTGCATCAGTATTCTCTCTTACTTTTCGGTAAAATAGACAAACAATTTGGTTATTACGACAGAACATAAGTCAAAAGAAATACACACAACCATTATTATTATTATTTATTTATAGGCAACTATTTCTTTGTTAAAATATAACATAAAAGCTAATAAGGTAGCATTCAATACGTTTAAAATTAAACATTGCATTATCTTTCAAGGTATTGAAACGTGTTAATCGTAGCAAGATCTCGCGTATTTCGTCATCTGTCCAGCTCCAGCCAACTACCTTACATATATTTTATAATATTTGTTTGTAAAATGTTATTCAAACACTAAGGAAATTGAAAAAGACATATTTAGAAAACTTATAAAAATTTAAACGCAGCTGGATTTAAACCCGCGCCTCTTGAAACCCGTTCAAGCGCTCTGACCGCTAAGTCATGCGTTCTACATCCAGCTGCGTTGAAATTTTTATACGCTTATTACAACTTATATTTGGTGTTAGCATATCTGTAGAGAGATTTTTACAAATTTCTGCTACCCAAAGATTATTTTACGAACAATCGTTATGGCAAGAGAGAATGCTATTTATTACATATATATTTTTTTAACATTTTTTAAAGTGTTATTCCTCACTAAGGAAATTGAAAAAGAAATATTTAGAAAACGTATAAAAATTTGAACGCAGCGGGATTTGAACCCTACCCTATATCTAACCTATATATTATAATATATAATAACTGGACTATATGTACAAATATGATAATTAAATATCAAAGTGAATAATTTTAATAACATCAACCTTAAACGCTTGCTACCCAATGATAGTGGCGTTCCTATTCCTATAACTTAAGTCTAATTTCTGTTTCAAATTCAACATGGCGAGAGCATAATCGTATATTCACCGGATAAAGTCAAGTCAACAATTTACGTTGGAAGCTTGAATTTGCATAATTTGCAATTGATAACGCGAGCAGTTAGTGTAAGTAAGTAAGAGACACGTCTGGAGTCTGGGAGTCAATCAACTTGTTGGGACTTGATTGGTAAAATTGACTAATTCATATACACATATATATATATGTATTCGAAATATTAATCAATAAATATGTTGTATGTTATAAAATGTACCTTTTATTACTTAGCATAATCATTTCCATCTGATTACTCCTTAATTACAAGGGTAATAGCGGAAAAAAACCTTGAAGCTAAGTAATTGTTTGAATTTTTTTTAATTATAATTTTTTACGTGCAAGGATATGTTAGATATTTTGATAGGATTAATGTACATTCCATAAAATAATTTCTTATATTTCGATCGAATGTAAAAAAAAAATTAATTTTACGTTTTACAGTCGAAACTATGAACTTACTAAAGTTCAGCAGACGACAACTAGTTCGGAACCTTTGGATGTCCATAGAAAAACGAACGAAACTGAACTAACATTAAACCATACTTTAAAGAAGATCCGCAATTTAACTTTAATAATTTTTTAGCAATGTTATATTAAACAACATTTTTTTAATTTTGGTCATAGACAAATCATAAATAACCCAGAAACTTTGTATCTTATATTTTGTAATATTTTAATTGGCCTTTTAAAACTCGACCTTTTAGATTATTTAATAAACATTAAAACGATACTAGTTGGGTAGGCTATACCCATTTATACTTTAGGCTATACCAATTTTCCTTTTTCAATTTTAAGCAAGTAAACTTCGAATCAACGACTATCGTGTTCGTTCGAGTAAAACTCAGCAACTATAACGTTAAATAACAAAAAAATATTACAACAAGCTACATTAATAAGACTTATAACAAGGAAAGGTATTAATCATCAATAATTCTGTAATAATTAATCAGCCATTCATAATTATTATTCAAGCTAGATTTTGTTCTCATATGGGTTAATCATAAAAAAATACTTTTTTTCTGATAATTAAACAAATGCACAGGATGCATGATGATGAATCAAAACCCAATATTTTTGTGTAAATATCGTATAGAAATCGTCTACAAGATTTAATTTAAGTATTTATCATTTAATTATTTATAGCTATGTACTTCAAACTTGCGTTTTTCACTATCGGCGCGAAGCTGTATAAGCTTATATGAAAAGAAGAAATCTCTAAAACTTATTATGAAATTTAGACATGGCAATAAAAAAGACATAATAAATAAATGGATAACTCGATGATATACCAAATATAATAATAATGAAGACATATACATTAAATGGCATCCAATAATAAAATACATATTAAGGTCATAATTCAATTTTTAAGTATATTCGCGGTAAACTTCTTCTGTACTTCTTCTTAGGACAGCGTCTATAAACGCGATTGGTTGTAGGTTAGATTCCTATTCGGTGGATTATAAGTATTAAAATTATTTTCATTGGATCGCTCTGGCGAACAAGACAAAGTGCGGCGTTGAGGTTACCCACTCAACAATGTCTCGATTTCGGGCGGAAAGTGGAGAACGGAGTATCTTGACACTAGATTCTCTCTGACTACTCTGCTATGGGGGGGGGGGGGGATGTTAGCGAGACCCTTCTATATTTCATTTGTACCCTCAATGTCGGTTTTAATGTCCAAAGAAATGTTAATGGCAGTCATAGAGTCATGTGATACAAAGAAAGAAACGGAGAATTTATCACTACTTTATCTCTGACTGAATGCAAATATTACACGTAAAAGGTAATATTATACGATAGCAAGTAAATGGTCAGATTTAAACAAATAAAATATATTATTATTATCATTAATCAAACATAAGCACTTCCTGTTTTTAAATCCATCTACTTTCTACTTCCGTATGAATATACGTAAAACGATACCTTGCACTCTAAAGTTTAAAGACCGGTTTGCCTCGAACTTAGCTTACGGTGAAAGTTACGGTCGCGGTCAACGTTTTAGTTTGTTGAAGTTTGAATTTTAAATACATCAATAATCATTTTAAATAATACAATAATATATGTTTTATTTTAAATGAGTACTGCGATAAGCGTGGGTTCACATTTTCTCTCCTTGTTAACTTTAAATAATATATATAAAAATATTAATTAGTTAGTTAAAAGTACAAATTAGTTGGTCACAGTCGTGTAGTTTACGCAGTCGCTAGAAAAAAAAAATTTTTTCTTTTACATTTAAAATAAAATGTTATATCGTTTTAAGGATGTGGGAGGAAAAATAAATGTCTCATTTTTTACTAATAACAACACTTTTAACATTTTCAAAGTGTTATTTACACACTTAGGAAATTGATAAATATTTTCAGAAAACGTACAAATTTGAACGCAACGACATTCGAACCACGCCTCTTGGAAACCGTCCAAGAGCTATGATCGCTAAGCCATGCGTTCACTCGTAACGTCTTTTTTAAATTATAACACGCTTTTATTAGCTTTGCCTGTATCTATCTGTCTATATGAAAAATCTAGCAACGATATTGTGACCTACTAATTTTTTATCTGTCTTAATCTCAGATTATTATCAGAGATGCCATCGTGGCGCAGTGACAACGTCTGGCTGTACACGTGATTGGTTCATTCGCTCTGGTACCTGAGACAAAGCGCGGCGTTGGGTTCCGTCACTCAATACGTAACATTCCGATTTTGGGCAGGAAGTGGAGAACGGAGTATCATCACGATAAGTTCTGACCCTCCTATGAGGGTAAAACCGTGAAGCAAAAAAAAACTGATTATTTCTTTTATACATTAGTATGTATTAGTATACAAATATAAACAAACTACAAATAATATTAACGCAGCAACCATTTATTTCAGTAATATAAAATAAATATATTTCCTCAATTATAATAAAATACATTTCTTTTCCCCGTTTAATAATATTTCATATTAATAAAAGATATATCACAATAGATTATAACATATGTTGCAAAGGGGATAACGCCACCGCTTTCCTTTGGAAAAGCAGCAATATCTTAAAGAAAGTGTTATAAAATTGATAATACAGATGTCTTAAGACACCTGTTACATAAAACACTTTAGCCATCTACCCACAATTGTTGGTATAGATTAATTTATTAAGACTAGTAGATTGTTAATGTATATTTCATCTTCATCTTATCTTCATCAATTGTTATGCGGACGGAGTGTGGTATTTGGAGCAGTTTAAGTTTTCATGGAGAATGAGTGTAGAAAGCCATTATTCTTTCTAATAATGCATTGGTAATGCCATGGTTGTATTAAATTATTAATAAGATAATTACTGCACACACTAACATGTGTTAGGCAAACACTTTTGTACAAAAAGACTTATACTTACGTATTTTATGAAATTGAGACATTGCATGTTAAAGGCGGAACTCATCGCCCTGAGCTCTTAGCCCCCAAGTTGGAGCAGAGGGCGTCCGCAGTGAGTCTCCATTACGTTCGATCTTGAGCGTTGATTTTAATTTCGCTCCATGTCTTGCCAATCTTCTTGATCTCATCCAAGACTGAACACCGCCACGTTTGCCTGGTACGGCCATATGTACGCTGTCCTTGAGAAATCCATTACCTACTTAGGGATATGGTCAGAGCCCCGACGGAGCAGTTCCACTTGGAGCCAGATCTGCTGATCAGCAAATGTTTCTTGGCAACGTTCTCAAAGATGTTAATTTGAAATTTGGCGAAAACAACGTTTAATGAAAACCTGGAGCTGATTCGTGATGGGCTTTGTTACCTTCCACATTTCCAGCACGGACTTTACGTTGAACCCAAAAATCTGTCAGATGTCACACACATGACGCAAAACACCGTCAAATGCAATCAAAAAGAGACGGTGTGAAAAATGGCCGGCGTGCACACCTATATCTTTGGATATTATGCCATCGTGTGCGTAACGTTGCAAGAATCACTCTTGTATGGCTTGAAGTAGTCGGATAACTTTTGGCGAGATGCCAATGATGGTTAGGCGAGACCCCATAAAGTGGACCATCTCAACTTATCAAAGGCTTTATCGAAATCGACAAAGTACATTAAAAATTGTATTTTGCGGGACTGTGTGTAATGCATACTGCAACTAAGCATAATGAGCTACAAAATATACTTAGTATATTTTTTTAAGAGTAACACTTTACTCGCTCGCTAACACACGCTCTTCACTTTCATCCAGATTCATCCCTCATGCAAATAATGTTGTTAATAAGATACATCAGATATTGTAATAATTACATAATTACAATTTCCCAAGAAATCTGATTCCTCCAATTAGAATTATCCGTAATTGTTTGTGCAATTTGGGACACATTATATCGTCAACAGTCAATATTTGAAGTATTAAGTAATATTTGTTACACATGTATCAAATTACATACATAAAACCATTTCCGCATGGCAATGTATTATGGTACTGAGGTCGTTTACACATAAAATGTTATGTAAAAATAAAATCAAAAGAAATGTTTAAAGATATTTGATTAGAAAATTCTTCTTTTTTGTTTTAGTCATCGCGGCGCAATGGGATAGTGCAGCGTCTGTAACTGTCAACTTTAGACGCAATGGCTAGGGGTTTGATTCCCTATCGAGGAATCATTAACCTCCTTTCCCATATTAAAATTATTCTTATTTCCCCTGGCTGATCCAAAGTAGCAAAGTGCAAAGCGGTGAACGGAGTGTCTTGACAATAACAATAGGTTCTCTGTCTACCGTGCTATGTGGATAAAAGCGCGCTAACTGCTAACTTTGCCGATTCTTTATTATACTAAGCGCGACTAGCCATTTACTATACAAAAAGAGAAAACAAACGTGATACTTATTACTGTATTTTGTTTTTGTTACCTTTTAAATGTTCCGTGAAGATAAAAACACTACTAAGCATATTGAAATCGTAATAATATTATAAAGAAAATGAAGTAAACAAAATTTGTGTAATGTAAGCAAAGTATTTTTAATAAGCGAAGATAATTCACTGAATTCACGTGTTTAATGTGCCATTAAAATTCCACTAGATTACTTAAGCTGATGTAACACGAGGGAAGGTATCTCAGAAATTTCATTAACTAAACACCTTTAATTTTTGTTTTAATTACTCCGCTTTCTTATATTAATCATTATTTCAAGTTTTGCGAAAATCTTGAAACTTTTAAGAATAAATTATATAGAAAAGCTCTTAACAACTTTAGCTGTTGTAATTATTTGAAAATGAAGAATAGTCTAAATCATGGTTTCACTTCATAAGGTTAACTTTTGCGTGCAAGAAACACGACACCTTGCTTTAATGTACTTTAAATTTGTTTCAGTAATATTATATTTTTTCTAATTACAAAGAAATTTTATATAAACTATTGATTATGTCAGTATTCAGTATTAACTGACTACTTTTATTAACTGTAATTCCGTGATAAAACTTTTCAGAAATATTAATGAAATTTTATCAGTCACTTTCAGAAAGAATGGCGTGTCATGTCATCTTATATGACACTTAATATTCTTCCTAATGAAATAATCATAATAATCTCTTTTTACTTAGTTTAAATAAATTTCATAGGAAATTCAGTTCAGTTCTTTAATTATTGGGTTTGGAATGACGTCATTATATTATTATAAATAATAACATTAATACGATTTTAGATAAACATTGTACAAAATAAGATATATATTATAAAATATTTATATTAAATCGTAATCTATAAAACATTTAATCTATGTAAATGTAATTATATATACATAATTCAAAGCTATTATGAATGGAAAAATGTAGCTGGAATTTTTGTAGTCTAAGAATCTTATATACTAAGTTTTATCTCGTCATACTAAAATGTTCTCTATGAGGTACTACATTTTGCGAAGAATTAAATTATTATATAAAGCAATGCCATTTTTGTATTTTTACTGTTTATTTTTTTTTTTTTCTCTCAATAATTGAGTCGGTGCATCACGCTTCAAAGTAATCCATTTGCTTGTTTGGCGCCGATTCAAAATAATTAAGGTTTACACTAGACAACTTTAAGAAAACAGGTTTTACAGTTTTTGTCGGTTAATTTTTTTGTTAAAATTTCATTATTGAATTTAGCTATTAAGTTACCTACAAAGTCGCTATGCACACGACGGTTGCATGTAACTAATATAATTTATTTAAGTATGTGTATATTTGATTTCCCTATTTAAAACATTTTGGCTACCCTAATCTGTTCGTCTTGGATTTATCCGCTTTACTTCACCCAAAGAAAAAAAATTGTAAAAATAAAAAGTCGTTAAAACAAATAAGATTTAAAATGGAGATGTGATAAACAAGCATCGTTGAAAATACATGTTATCTAAAAACCACCAATTTGAGGTCAACCACAATAGGACAGTGTTCGAAGCGACCTCAAGAACTAGAACCTATAAAGGAATACTTGCACTGCAAGCTCGCTTACTAACCTTCATTTAATTTATTTATAAAGCACTTATTAGGGCATTAGAAGAAACCGGTCATGTAGAAACTGTTTTCAACTTAATTGTATTTTTTTTATTTTGTATTAACGATTTTACCTAGCATAGCAGGGCAGTCAGAGAGAAACTAGTGTCAAGATTATCCGTTTTCCATATTCTGCCCGAATTCGATTGTGCGGAGTAATGAAAATAATTTAAATATATATCCATTCAATTAAATATATATGCCTTCACCCACTTCCACAGGTTGGCTGGAAGAAGTCTCTTTTAGAGATAAGTCCCACCGTTGCTATCTTAATTTCTGTAATGTGAATTGTATTGTTTTTCAACAAAGAATATATATTGCGTTTGCAGTCAGATTTTTCCCACTAAGCCACGATGGGCCTGAATATATTATTTAAATAAAATGATGTCATTATAATTTGTGGTAGTTTTTTGTTAATAATTCAACAAATTCAACGGGTATAAATAATATTTTTTAATCAGATTAAATCTCGTATATTTTGGTAGCTGTAACCACGGGCCAGTGTAGTAGTATAATTATTGAAACATAAAATAATTGAAACGTCGAGTTTTATAAAAGTGTATTCTCACAGCTTTTATTTTCCCGCATAGCAGTAGTATATTTTGTGTCAAGAAATTCCATTCTCCACCTTCCCGCCCGCAGTGGGAAGTGGAAATAGTTGAAAATAATAAATATACCGACTCCTCGAGTGCGATCAAACCCACACTGTCCCCACTGCGCAGCGATGGTCTGTCTCTAAAAGGTATTTTAGAATACAAGAATATACATCTATGTAAAATCATTACTTTTAAAATGTGCATAAATCGTGAAAACGATTCTATCAACGATATTATTAAATTCAACGATGTTCGTAAACGAATGTACACTGAATAACTTTTTAACTGATATTGCGATAGTCTTGGTCTCAAAACCCACAAAGTTCATAATTAGTAAAACAGTGTTTCTTATATTTCAGCTATGTTATTATATCTGAACGTTTTTTATTAATAAAGTCAAAGTCCTAAAAACATAATAATTACTTAACTAACCGGAAATCAAGTTTTTATATAGGTTGGTATACATAAAATATTTTTTGTGACCTTTGATTTTATCAATTCATAAATTTTAATGATAATAATATTGCATAGTGCAAATAGTTATACATAGTGGAGTAAAGATATTTATATAATAAATTATGGCCAAGAGTCTAACATTGATGTCACATCTTCATAGGTAAACTAGAAAAGTTATTTTTAATATGTATGTACAAGTCTTGTTAGCATTGAATTATCCCTAATATTATAATGAGAAAATGAGTGAGTGATGAATGAGTATATATGTATAGTAAAGTCAAGGTAACAAAATATTATGCATAATAAACATAAAAACATTCTGTTGGTATAAATGACAATGATAAGTTAATATAATTCAAAGTCATCTGGCATTTATATTTTCTTTATTTCATTTATATTTTGATATGAAGATCATTAAGAGCCTTTTAAGGACTGCACCGCGAGCGAAGCCGCGTTTAAGAGTACTAGTAATATACACATGTGTATTAATAAAGAAAGTGAAATGGTACAAAATAGTTAAATATTTTTTTTCACTGGTAGTAAGTACCTAGAAACTGAGTTTATAGGCACTCTAGTGACCTGACATATTTTAATGAATATGATTATAGTTTTTAAATACACTTATTAAGGAGAAAAATATTTTATTTGAAATGAAAAAGAAGTATGCTTAATAGAAACATAAAATTAATAATAAATTATTTATATTTTTTAAAGTGTTAATCGCACACTTAGGAGATTGAAAAAGACATATTTAGAAAATGTATAAATACGTTTTCAAATTATTTATAGCCAGTTAACTTAAATACTATAAAGATAATGATAGAATATTTAAATCTACTATGCCGGCATAAAAAGCACTATATTACTAAAAACTAAAAAAAAATATTTTGTTTTTATATTAAAATATGTTTTATTTTCAAATCTCCATACAATACAATATGATATGTTTGTGGTTAATTTATGTACATTATTTCACACATAATAAATTATAAAAAGTCGGAGGAATGATTATATTTAAAGAACTTTTGTGTTTCTTCACTCTGGTAGAAGACAAAGTTCCGCATTTAACGAGCAATGTCTCGATTTCGTGTGGAAAGTGGAGAACTGAGTGTCTTGACACTAGGTTCTCCCTGACTACCCCGCTATGAGGGAAAAAGCGTGACGCTGTAAAAAGAATATATATATATTATTTAGTTGACAATTCATTTTTAATAACTATATTCACTATAGTAAACTGTAAAACATTTTTGCGCGTATGCTTTTTCAATTTTTCATACCATTACAATTTAGAAATAAAACATTTTAGAGGACTGACAGGGATAATCTAATAGTATACCGACACACAGTTTTCAATATACTTTTTATCCGGATAGTTTATTTGCGTGAGGCATCTCTTTAGATACATCTATACAATTAATAGATATATCTTTATATATCTATTAATTTTGTTTTTAATAACACAATGTAATAGCGTAAACAAAAAATCAAGCACTATATAAAATGTTGATCATTCATAATATAATTAAGATATTTTTTGTTATAAGTGTAAATTACCTGAGTCATTTATAAACCAGTCGTCTAACAACTTTTCATATACATTTATCCACACATGTTATAAGTTTAACTTTAGAAGATAATAAAAGTTATTAGTTTTAGAATGATTATGTTTCTTTAATATTTTCGATATTTATTTAGCAACAGCCATTGATTCCATGATAAAATGTAAAGCATGTGTTGGGAGCAGCGTGTCTAAACAATAAACGGACCTGCCTTACTTTCGCAGCAATTCGCGGAAATCAAAAAAGATGCGTAAAAATAATAAAAAGTCAACATATTATACACTAGCGACCCGCTCGCGGCTTCGCCTGCGTAAAGTACATGACTAAAGTAAATCACAAACTTTGCTTAAATTTGTTATTTAAATGGTTGGAACCTTTTTTTTATCAACCGAATGATATGAAGTAAACGCAAAATGTTAATGAAAGTTTACCACAATATAATAGTCAAAATTGCATTTAAATCGGTTAAATTGTTTCTGAGATTAGCGCGCACAAACAAACAGACAAACAGAAAAGAATATTTAAAATAATTATTCTGGTGGATCCTATTATATTAAGAAATGACCCTAAAAGATGTACAGACAGCGATACATTTTTATTATATGTATATATATATATACATATAATAAAAATGTATTTATATATAGATTTATATAGTTACCATAAATCTATGGGGCAACTCGTAAGTCTACCTCAAGATGTTGTAGACGAAAGTCTCTAGGGCTTAGAGAATACGCCTAAAATGTTACCCATCGCAATCCCGGTGATAAGATAAGTTCAACAAAATATACCAAATATCTTAAAAATATATCTGCATATAATGTTATTGCTTTAAATGTAAAAAATATATTTAATGAAATAATACATATTTTTTTACAGCTTCACGCTTTTTCCCGCGTAGCAGGATCCCTGCGGAGTGTCTTGACACTCCGTTCTCCACTTTACGCCTGAAATTGAGATTACGCGTGTTGATTGGCGGTACTCAATAATACAAAGCAAACAAAAAATTCAAAAAGGCCAATGCAAAAATACATCGTTCTTACTCATTTATGAAATTTGATTCAATCAAGCATAGAATTCGTAACATCTCACGCCATTCCTACGAATGCGCAACACTGTCCGTCGCTAAGAAACGTGAAAGTTTTAAAATAATTACGCTACAAGCCATTTCACTTTAACGGAAGTACAGACTGCACTTTGGTTACAAGTAATTTATCATAAACATAATATACAGTATACTCATATAAAAACATATTATATTGAAAGATCAACATAAACAGGTAAATTTACACCTACATTAAAGATATCATTATAATATCATTAATCATTATTTCCATTTTATAAATATTTACCTCCAGTAACAATTGAAATTACGCCTTTTAATTTGAAATATGTAAATATAAATATAAGAGCAATTCACTAATCATATAATAATTTAACTAACTAGGTCACACGGCATTTCTACGACATTTTAAAATTAGTCTTATTGAATAAAGAAGCTAAGGTATACACATATACCTACATATATTATTTCTCATATAACATAAGCACAGCCTTTGTACGTTGTAGTTAAATAAAAAGGGAAACGATTAATTTTATGAATTGACGATTATGAAAGTACATATATGCGAATGAAGATAGTAAATGTATGTTTATATTGAATAACATAAATTATACTTTCTTTTCATTAAAACTTCAAAGAAAGAATGACTTTTTACTTTTAAAATGCTAATGCAAATATATTGTAATTACGATAGCTACGAATATATGAATAATCTGTTTCTTAAAACCCCATTAAAATAAGCCCCCTTGTCTTTCATTTACTAAAAAACTAATGTAAATTCATATGACTTGCACGTTTTTGTTCAATAAATACACTCCCAAGACTTTCTCAATTCATTTAGTGTAGTTGAATTGCTTCTTAATGTATTGTCTTTTTGTGATAAAAAATAACTGATAGTGTCATTGTAAGTTAATTTGTATACAATTAATTACCGTCCAATAATACTTAGTAGGTACTTTATAATAAATTACGTGACATCAATAAAATATGTAACAGATATACGGTCAACGGTGAAAGATCAAAACACTGAATGGACGACACACTTTATTCAACTTATAATTTATAATTACGAATAAAACATCAAATAAAAGAGGACAAGACACAAAAGTTGTCTATTTATATATAAATAATGATTATCAATACTTACAAGCCCACTTTCCTTTCGACTTAAAATCCACTTTATTGACGGCCGGCCCGATGATATAAGTGTACACCAAATTAACAACACTTTTAGTGAACCAATATAAAATACAAAAGAAAAATGCCAAACCGAACTTTTCTAATAAGCTAAAAGTAGCCATTTTAATTTATTAGTCTAAATATTAATATTAAATATTTAATAAATTAGGTTATCCCGTCGAAGAACCAACTGACAGTACTGACGCATGCGCACTGGCAAAGAAAGTGAGTTTGCGCAACCGACGATAAGCCCGGAATGTTTATCAGAAAGAAGCGGGATATATTAATAGAGCGCTGTCTCGCTCTCACATTTTTGTGTTGATGTTTTCAAGTTCATGTAATGAGCCGGCTGCGGAAGTGGCACTTGATACTTATTATTGAATATTAAAATATACTTTTTGGTTTTCATAAACTAAAGCAATATTCATTATTTAGGTTATATAAATGTGAATAAGATTATGATTTATATTGAAATCCGTACGTACTTCCAATCCAATCCAATCTATAACAATGTATATTATTTTTCTAATACACAACGCAATTCAAACTGAATATAGAAATTCAATTTTGGATAGTACCTATTACTACAACTATTGTATTAGTTATTTTTGCAGCTACTCGCCTTGCCCCGCATGTCAGGTTAGTCAGAGAGAACCTAGTTTCAAGATACTCCATTCTCCACTTTCCGTCCGAACTCGAGGCATTGCATGTTGAGTGGCGGAACTCAACACCGCGCTTTGTCTTAGGTACTAGGTAAATTTAGGTACTAGGTAGGTTTCTTTAAAATTGACATTTCGAACATGCCCATTAAGCACACATTACTTCTCAATATCACTTTGGATGGACAACACAAGAAGGATATTGACCGGTATAAGGGTGATAAGGTAAATATTGTGTTATACATTGCGCTGTATTAAGATGTGTCTTGTCTCCACCATTGTGTTAGATACTTAATGCCTACATATTGACATATTATTAGTGTTTTCTTTTCTTCTTCATTCTTTTTTCAGATAGCACCGTAGATAAAGAACTAGGGTCAAGACTCTAAGTCCATTTTCCGCTTGAATTCGAGATATTGTGTATTGGGTGGAACTCCGCGTAACGTTTCATTTGTTTGCCATATTGATTGATATGCAACAAAACTTTGTGTATATTTATAAATAGTTGATACCCGCAACTTCGTTTGCGTGGACTTTACAATTTTATGAAAATGCATTTACCACCTGTATAGTGAAACTTGGACCAACAATTATGATAGTTGCGGTAAGAAACTCCCCATTCAAATGTGACGCACATTTGTAATTCTCTCTCTCAAGTCAATGCCCGGAGTGTTTTACCGTGCTCTGGAGATAAAAAGTAAAAACAATTGAAATATAAATCGTCAAGTGACAATCGAATCTATTATCCTCGTGCTTACAACCACACGCTGCGCCACGATGGCTTCAATGTTCAAAGATTTTTATTTATCAACTAACACTGTCTGTCATACCGAACAGCTGTTACTAATGCAGCATTTACTTATTTCTTATAGGTAAGCTGGTCGATTACGGTTGAATGTGAGATTTTCCAGATATTTAATTGTTATATGCCAATGGAAAATGGTTGGGTCATTTTTAGAAAACGTATATATTTTTTTACGTAGCGGGTATTCGAACACGCGCCTCTTGGAAGCCATCATATGTGTGTGAATAACACTTTAAACTTTTTCTTTTCTTATTCCTACATCAGATGTTCCAAATCTTTTATATGTCAACGGAAAATATTCACACAATTTTGGTTAAGATTTCATTGCTTTTTTTTTTATAGTTTAACTGGTTTATAATGGATGTAGACAAGTTTTTGCACTCTTAAATTATATATATAAGTAATTAAAATATCCGACAAATAATAAAGAGAAAACAAACACGAACGGTTTATTGAAGCGAAATGAGTTTGCTTAATACATAGATTGCCTTTGGTGATAAGTAGCATTGTACTTATACGATTTTCAGAAATGTTATGAAAGTTGTTAACTTGCTAAGTTATCCGGGTCTCACAGCTGAGATCCTAGGTCCTGATGTAGTGAAGAGCTGAGGCGGAAGAAAATTTGACAAAAAAAATTGTGTTAAATATTACACTAATTGTATTATGAATATTGTTTCATATTTCAGTTTTACGCTTTAAATCTAGTGTCAAAATTATCCGTTTTCCAAATTCCGCCAGAAATTGAGACACTGTTTCTTGAGTGAGTAGACTCAACGCTTTATCTTACCAGTGGGAGGGAATAGATCCCACAACCATCACTTTCACAGTAAGGCTCAGCCCCATTGCACTATAGCCGCAAATTTTATCAATGAATATTTTAATTTTAATTTAATTTAATATTTTAATTTAATGTTTTAATTTTTTGTTTAAATTGATTAATGTCTACTAAACGTAAACTTTATATATATAATGCAAAGCTAAACTTGAAAAGAAAGAAAAGGTCACCTTAGTATTCCCAGATACTTTAAAAACAGCTGTTAAAATAATATATATATATTTTTTGTTAATCATGTTTTGTATTTTGTATTATGTTGTTTTACGAATATTTTATCTTATTCGTTCTTATTTGTATCGTATATATGTTTTGGGGATAAATATAATCAAATATTTGTATTTGTACTGATAATTGATATAATTATATTCTGTAACCAGCACGCTCGGGCTCCACCTGTGTAAACTACTGGACTACACCTATTTAGTTTTTAATAAAATTATATAAAATTTTATACTTCGCCTCTGATTTACACCTACTGGTTACCAATTTGTATGCCTTTCCTATAAAAACATTTCATACCCTAAGTGTGTGAATAACACTTCAAATATATTAAAGTATACAAAGAAAGCAATTTTCAACTATCGTAATCTAAGTAAATATTCCCCAGCTAATTGGACGGTCGCAGCCGGAAAAAAGAGTTTGTCTGTTTTAGAGTTTCCTTTACTTTACTATTGTATTGTCATCTAATCTATTTTAATACAAATCGAATATCAACAAATGTGTAAAAATTGTTATTTTTAATCCTTACATGATATTTATTTTTTTTAATTCTCAAAAAAATCGTGTTAAAAAATCACGATCAATATTTGAAACGCTCTCGCCTATTACTACGCTCAAACCCTCATTGGGAAATTTTAATTAGCTCCTAAAGTTTATACTTGTGAATTTAGCGATAGTAAGGTTTCAATCTACTCTTTAAGAGGAAAGTTCCTTGAAATATTTCCCACTAAATTACTTTTTTTTATTCAGAAAAGAACTAAAACAAATATGTGATATTTAGTCGGCTTAAGTAAAAATCATAGGTTATTACTGCTTTCTACGACTCATATTATTATACTAAATTAAGCTACATGTGGTGTGGTTGTAATTGGATTGTAAAAAAACGTTATTATAATACTAATGTGATTTTAATATGATAACAAATATAAATATGCAGGTTTTATCGATTTAAAAACACTGACGGTACAAAATAAAGTCGTTTCACCTTTTTATAAATTGACCCGCACAGACTATACAAATCATTAAACAGTCTATTATATGTGACTACTTGTCAGTTACTTAGTGTAGCTGAATTATTGTATTTTTGGGATGTAAACAAAGAATATAATAATGTAAATATTAAAAAAATATTATATTCTTAAGTATTTTTGGGATATAAATAAAGAATACAATTTTGTTAGTGTCTACTTTCGATGCTCAGTCGGTGTATTGATTTTACATATTGAAAAATACATCATTTCTCAGATCTAAGGCCGTCTAAGTCTATAAGCCCAGATTTGAATTTATAACTAGTACTTTTAGTACAGGTACAGTCTAATTGGCTTATTTCAAATAACTTAGATATAATCTGTTGTTCTATTATATGTATAAATAATATAAACTAAATTCTCAGAAATAAATGAATGCAAAATTACTTATGTAATCTCTTTAATCTTTAAAACACTATATATTATAAAAAAATCTTTAAAAAATAAAAAAAAATTCTGCGCAGCTAAAATATATATATTAACATAATGTTTCGTAATTTTTCTACATTATAATTGAATAATTTGTTGTCTTCAGAATTCATATATAATTTTTAGCATAATTTTACGCTATTTCTGATTTCCGGTGAATTATTTATGTAAATTCTATAACCTTCAGGATATTTACCTTTAAATAAGGTCGTTGACCGGAAAGCCTTAAAATTATTATAAACAATTCAAAATGTAACTTCCTATTATTTCCTTATTAATATATTGGTTATTATGAGTTTTATAATCTAAATACAATATTGGACCTAATTTAATGATGTTAAGGTCAGTGTAGGTTATAAATGTCATAAAAAAAAGATTTAAGGCAAGAGCTGCAATCGAAACAACCATCATGGTGCAATGGAAAACAGTTTGAATGCACACGTATGGGTTCGATTCTTAAGCGGAGAAATTATTATATTTTAACTATTATCATCTCAGGTAGGATCAAACGTGGAATTGAGTTCTGACACTCAACATGCAATGTCTCGAATTTAAGAAGCGGATAACTGTCACCCTGTTAGAGAAAAAGGCATTAAGCTGTAAACAAATGAGGAGAAGATCTTAGCAAATCTCTATTCACAAAAAGTCTATTTTCAACTTTCTACGTAAATAAAGACATTGTGCTGGTTGCGACAGGTTGTCTAATTAGTAATTTACCTCAAATACCATAATGACATTATAATATATTTGTATTTTTCATATTTTAACATTTTTAAAATGTTATTCACATATTTTGGGTCTAAATGTTCAAATTTTTACACGTTTTCTAAAAATGCTTTTTTTTACACATACACACACACACAATATTTGTTTTTTTGTAAGTTACAATCATATTAATTAGTAAATAAAATCATGTGTTAATCTAACGACAAACAGTTTGTACACACATATCATTATTATTTAACCAATTGGCATTGGTAAATCAGTAACACGTTGTCTGAGTATTGGCAACTTTCACTTTCATTAAATTAGTTGGATAACCAAATTGAAATGAGACATTTCTATACAACGATAACATAAATATTTAGTATATTTAAATAAGGCACATCACTCCTAATAAAAATTACTGACCTTGCCTCAAAAACTATTCCGTTATATTTTACATTAGCGAGCCGCTCGTGGCTTCGCCCACGTGTACTATAGCTGTTTCATATTTTCGGCGTTTTCTTAAAACAATGAAATTCCTGAAAAAATATAATAGTATAAAAAATACCTTATGTTCATCCCAAGACCCTCGTATCTCTTTAGAAAATTTCATCACAATTGGTTTAGCTGATGACGCCATAGACAGACAGAGTTCATTAGTATGAGCTTCCGTTATATATACCGGACAGGTTTTATATTTGCAAATTATATCGTCAGACGACAGTTAGAGGACTGTCGTTCTATTGTGCGATATGATATATTATATCAATATGATGGTTGTAGTTTCAAACTCCACTTGCGTAATGCGAAACCTATATTTAAATTATATTAATTTCCACCAGCTTTTGTCTGAATAAAGTGGGGTGTTGAGTTCCTTCATTAAACAAAAATATTTTTAAAATAGACAGAAATTGCTAAACGAGCATTACTAGGCTCACTGCCTACCTTACTGAACGCTTATAAAATGTGTTAAGATAAAAAAAAATACATTTATTTCTTTATTAGTATCACATAATAGACACGTGGTTAAAAAAAATTCACACTTAGAAACAAAAGTATTACAATGTACATTGTAATTATAAGCTAGTTTAACATGATATTCATAGAAAATATAAATATGTAATATCCCTATATAAAAATCAAATCAGACAAATTATTGTATTTTAATTATTTTCTTTTCTTCGCTCTGGTGATAAAGCGTGGTGTTGAGTTCCGCCACTCTACATGCAATGTCTCAGATTTGGGCGGAGAGTGGAGATCGGAGAAACGGACTCTAGCTTTTATCTGATCCCTGTTGACCACGAAACAGTGTGGAACTAAAACGATTAAGTAAAAAAATAAATAAATATATTAATATTCCATTACAGGCACATAGGTCAATATCCTAATATTCTCAGTTTATGCATATATAATTCACATAATATATTCAAGTCACTTGTACTTACTGTATTTACTGGTTTCAATGGACACTCGTTAGGTCGTGTGATATGTATCTCGCTAATAGCGCTTAGGCTATATTCATACTTTCGCACATAATATTCTGGACTGGAATTTAAACGATTAATACTTATATATTAAACTTTTAATATATAAGTTTCAGCTGAATGTCGCTGGATGCAGAAAAATGCGAAAATGTGGAAGCACAGGACCAATCCTCGTGGAGGTCCTCGGGGGAGACATATGTCTAGCAATGGGCGTCGAGCGGCTGAGACGACGATATACAATAAAAAATAAAAAGAACAGCATTAAAAAAGAATCACGTTTCTTTTCACATTAACCTACTTATATTGCTTTTAGGCACGTTCTCTCTAAAGTTATTTTATTTCTACGTTCCTTCGAATTTTGATGTTTGAATCTATATAAAAAATGAAACCAATCAAAAAAATACTTATATAAAGTGTGTTAATAACATTTTTAAAATATTACAATATTAGACAAATAGCATTCTCTCTTGCCAAACGATTGTTCGTAGAAATATTTTTTGGGTATCATAAATAAATTTGTCAATATCTCTCTACAGACCAACATATAAAAAAAAGTTTTGACAAAGCGTATAAGAAATTCTACGTAGCCGGATGTAGTAATGATGACTTAGTGGTCAGAGCACTCGAACGATTTTCAAGAGGCGCGGTTTCAAATCCCGCTGCGCTCAAATTTTATACGTTTTCGTAATATATGTTCTTCAATTTCCTAAGTGTGCGATTAACAATTAAAAAACAAATGTTTAAAAATATTTAGTTAATAGCATTCTCTCTTGACAAAGTATTGTTCGTAGAATAATCTTTGGGTAGCACAAATGTGTAAAAATCTCTCTACAGAGATTGCTATATACAAATATAAGTTGTAATAAGCGTCTAAGAATTTCGACGTAGCTTAATGTAGGACGGCATGGCTTAGCGGTCAGAGCGCTTGAACGGTTTTTTAAGAGGCGCGGGTTCAAATCCCGCTGCGTTGAATTTTTTATACGTTTTCTACATGTCTTTTTCAATTTCCTTAGTGTGCGATTAACACTTTAAAAAAATGTAAAATAATAATAATAATCATACTTATTAATGCCTACATACGAAGTTCTACTCTAGGTAGAAGTTCGTCAACATCACGTAATGTGTCACGTATACACATACAGTAACTTTACATATTATACACCTATTGTTTGTTTCAAAAGTGGCCTATTTTTTAATCATCGTAAGCATTTTACAACAAAATACCTAATGCATATATCAATATACAAATTTTAAATTTCAATATTCAGCACAGCTATTTAAATAAATTAAATATTAAACATATAGTATTGTATAATAATTCTAATATCTATTGTATATATTTTACTTAGTCAAATAATTATTATATTTCCCATCTTTGGTAAGCCAAAGGGCGTTATACTCCACCTCATAACATCCGATGATGAACGGAGTGTACTGATACTAGGTTCTCTCTGTCTACCATGATATGCGGATAAAAAAGGAAACGCAATATACAACTAATTCTACAACTAAAACTCATTCTAAAAATGCCCTAATAGAGTCCATGAGGACAATGCCTCTGGATCGGTAATAGCAATTTAGAGATCCGTTTTAACGTAATAAAGACCCTTTACAGGAAACGGTTAAGCTTCGCTGTACATTTGTATAATTAATAGCGCCCTTATTCGTAATACGGCTCAGAGAACTTAAGTACAAAGGTCAATAATCTATTTGATACACAATATGGAACAGTTGACCTAGCGGTACAGGAGTGTGATTGGTTTCAAATATTACTGGATAGGTCGCTCGTATATATATATATATATATATATATATATATATATATATATATGTATATGTATATATATTATGACAAATTTCATTCTCTTCCTTTTACATAGTTTCGTAAAAAGGAGTTGAAAGTTTTTTCTTCACGTATTAATGTATAGATTGCCTGAGTATGAGGCGGGTTAAACATTAAAGCAAGTTTTGCGGTCTCAAGACTTGTAAGTGCACTTATTTTGTAAAGTTTTCTGAACTCTGCATATTACCAAATTTAAATAAAAAAGAATAGCTTATTACCCAATAAAGCAACCTTTAAACCAAAGTAAACAATTAAACATTAAGTTCTCTCTAACTACCGTGTAATACGGGAAAAGGTTGCGGCTGTAAAAAAAAAATGATAATATTCATGCAATATAACAAATACATAGGTAATATTTGTTCAAAAATTATACCTGCCTTATGCACTACATTAGGTAGGTACTAATCTGTCTTTAATGAAATAATTAATCAAAATAACCTTTACTCGACATAGTTTTGGCATATTGTATAGAATGTATTTTTAACAATTCAGAAGTGTTATTCACACATTTAGATCATTCAACGTAAGCCTTCGCGAAGGAGCTGTTGGACGGTTTACGAGAGGTGCGGGTTCGTATCCCGCTGCCCTCAAATGTTCATACGTAATCTAAAAAAATGTTTTATTTTCGATTGACTGTCTAATTGAGAATCAGAAGCTATCGTGGCGCAATGGCACAAGAACTAACTGTAAACGCAATGGCTGTGTTTTCGATTTCTACTCGAAAGAATATTTAATTTTATTCTTCCGCCCTAGTAACACAAAGCGCGGTGTTAAGTTCCGCCACTCAGCACATAATGTCTCGACTTAGGGCGGAAAACAGAGAATGGAGTGTGTACTACATTCCCTCTGCCTACCCCGCAATGAGGGAAAAAGTGACAAACTTTTCGCTTTCGCAACCTTAAGCATATCATAAAGACTATTGAGACATATATCCATTTATGCCTTATTTACTTCTAAGCAAAAAAAAGACAATTGATATAGATTCATAAAATTCTTCCACTTTCTCACTGATTTTCAGTTTATAGGAAATTCACTGGCTCGAGTTAGCAATCACTTCAGGTTACACGTTTAATACATATTATTCAACGGGCCATAAATTTCGCCGCATGAATTTTAAAAGCAAATTTTTCCATCGACATTTCTCTGTTGGTATAAGCGCGCCACCTGGGATACGCGGATTTTCAAATATTATCCCCCTTACTGATTGAAAACGAATTTCAATTTGGTGTCGTTGTTTTGCAATTTTCAAATTAGTTGATTTTGTTCGTTTAATGGAAGCTCATTCGGAATATATAATCATTGAAGCTATTAGAGCAAATGGGAGCTAAGTAAATAAGTAATGTTGAAAAAAATATCCAGATAATTGGGGCCAATAAATCATAACTTTAGCATAATATTTATTTAGAAAAAATAAATAAACTATACAAATAAATAAAATTGGAGTACCATTTGTAATATTAAAATAACCGCTTTTTACTTAAGTATATATACCAAATAACATTATATTTATATTTTTTTCTGTCTGTCTGTCTGCTTGATTCTGGTAATCTCTGGAACGGCTGGACCGATTTTGACAAGATGTTACTTTAATTTCTACTTCCACGTAGACGAAGCCGCAGGCACAGTTAGTTGAACAATAAATCCTAATAAGGCCATCGTGGTGCAGTGGGACAGAGTCTGACTGCATAGGCGATTATTTGTGGGTTCGATCGCAAATCAGAGGGACGGTTATATTTAAATCATATATTCTTTTCTTCGCTCTGGTACTAAACAAAGCGCGGTTATAAGCTCCGCCGTTCAATACGCAATATCTCGAATTAGGACGGAAAGTATAGAAAGGAGTGTGTCGGTGCTAGGTTCTCTCTGACTACACTGCTAATTTTATTTTTACACTTATGCTCCTGTTTATCGAGTCATCGTGTCGCAGTGGGACAACGTGAGACTGATAACACGATGGTTGTGGGTTCAATTGTTCGTGCTGAGATAAAGCGAGGTGTTAAGGGTCGCCACTCAACACACAATGCTTTATTTTGAGCGGAAGACAGACTGAGTGTCTTGAGGTTCTCTCCTACCTACCTTTATTTATTTATTTTTATTTATATTTATTAGGCAGGCCAACGTAACATACAATAGACATGTGTATAAATATTATAACATATAGAAACAAAAATATTACATTATACATCACAATTATAGGCTAGTAGTAATATAATTTCCATACACCCAAAATTAAAACCAATTGAAAAAAAGCCTTTAACTTAAGAAAGATCCAAAATAAATTATATTTATAATATACCATTTATAACTAATTGGTATAAAAAGAAATATATAACAATATAATAAACAAATTAGAACAAACATAACCTAATAATTTTAAATTTTGTATTTAAAATAATATTGTTTTCTTTTAAATTATTTACGTATATTTTTAAATAATGTGCTTGATTCCTTTAAATATATCAATATTTGCTGCATTAAAAATTAAGTTATAAGATTGTAAAACTCTATTTAAAGTGACAGTAATGCCTAAGTTTAACTTTTCTAATTCAAAAGTGCATTTCTTCTTTATCCATAGTCCTGACTCTTGCGTTTTGTCTCGTTTAAGCAAACATAATTTTTGTAAGTAAATCATTGGAATCTATTCCTCCATTTATAAGTTTATGTAAAAAACAAACATCTAGCATTACTCTACGGCTTGTTTAGGAAAGCGTTTTATAAAATCTATTCTTGTCCTTGTATTTATAATTTTCTTTTGCCCTGTTCTTCCCATAACTTAAATGCTTAAGAATTTTTTTTGTACTCTTTCTATTCTGTCCTGATTTATTTGATAAAATGGATTCAATATAATAGCACAGTATTCAAATTTGCTTCTTACCATCGAATTAGACAATAGTAGTTCAGTCTGTGATTTTTTTAACTTTCTAGTGTTACTATAAAACCTACTATTTTTAATGTTGTTATTAATATTGCCAATATTGTCAACAGTGGGTACAAAGGTTAAATTATTACCTATCGTGATGCCCAAATCGTTTAGTTTCTTAACACTTTTTTGTGTTTCTCCTTCGAAATTATACAACAAATTAACAGAAGCATTTTTTCTATTAAATGTTTTAGTTAAACATTTTTCGTAGTTTAATTTTAATTTATTTTTATTACACCACACAAGTAATCACACATCAAGATCTTCCTTCATCAACAAGCAGTCATTTATGTTATTTTTCAACATAAAACTTTGAAACTACTTAAAACATTTTTAATATGTCGTTGATCAAAATTCCAAATAAAAAGAAGCCAAGATGAGATCCCTGTGGTACTCCTGAGGTTGCAATAAATGTATAAGATATATCCTCCAATAACGACGTTCATTTCTCGGTTCATGAAGCAAGCCTTAAACCAATCAGTAAATTTTCCGTGGATACTATAACTCTGAAGTTTTTGTACTAGAATTGAATGGTTGACAACATGAAAGGGCTTCACGAAATTCATATATATATACAATTTAACCTTTACCTAGAATACATTTATTTGGGTATATTGTACGCTTATCCGAGTGGAATGCGAGTGCCCAAATAAAATATAGATGTAAGTATATTTTTACAGCACATCCTACACACCTACACTAATGATGAAACTTAGACCACTTTCACTTTGGCGATTTATATCAATGATATAATTTAAAATTAAATTTATATATAATTTGTGAATATATGAATTGAATTCCTCAAATTCAATAGGCAATGGAAGGCGAAGGAAAATAGAATTACGTTAAACAAAATATACTATGTTTTCATAAGACGACAGACGGCCTTAATAACCAGCATAGTTTCAGAGTAATTTGTAAATTATTACAATATTTCTTTTTTATTACTAGATGTACTAGTAGAACTAAGTAGAAATTCAAATCTTATTAACCTATTGAGTTTTTAAAGATACTATATTTCCCGTAGACGCGTTAACGACGCGTTACCTAAGCAACGTATATGTCACGTTATATAAGCGTGTATTTGACATACTCGTGTATGGTAATGTGTTACACTAATTTATTAATTTAATGATTTCTTATGTATTATTTAAAAATAATATGATGGCATTCTACGCTTTATTTATATAAACTAAAAATGCGGCAAATGTCATATTCTTCATATTTTAGTAAGAAAAGGTACATGTTTTTTTTTATTCTTTACATTTGGACAACATACTCGAAGTAAAGTGTCGGATCTTATATCAATACCAATTTGTTTAGTAGCCTTAGATGTTTCTAGCCTTCTATTATCATCAAATGGTGTTCAAATGGTGCTAACAAAATTTATTACATTTCTGTTTTGATAAGGAATTGTGAAACTAAAAACCGGAAAAACTATTTTGCCGGATATCTAGACATTGCGGGTGAAGTGGCGAAATACAACGCCGCGCTTTGTTTTGTATAATACGACATTAATACACATATTGTCACAATTATTATACAGTGTAGTTTTATATTGAAAGTCCTAATAGATATTTGTAATAAATATTTTTAATAAGTATCAGTAACCTTTTACTTTAGTACATTTAATTTCTTATTCCCATTCATGCGTATAATACATGTTGTCATGACAACTTGTATGTCACTTTATAGAAAAGCGTATGTCAAACAAATGATAGTGTAGGTAAAAAATATTATGTTAATTTTATATATATTAAATCTAAGTTTCCATAATCCTCCGCCTGCACAATTTTTAACATTTTCCCATTATATATTAATATGGAGTAGGCTACTTTAAACTTAAGCTAACGATAGCATTTATAGAAAACGTATGTGAAACGAGTTTAAATCAACGAACGGTTCCAATTTCGCGCCTCTTGAAAACCGTATGTTACTCAATATATACTCAAAGTATAGCTTGGAGAGTTTCCAAGAGGCGCGGCTTCGGGTTCCGGCATGTTCAAATTTATAGACGTTTCCTAAAAATGATTTTCTTAACAAAATGTATTTTCATGGTAACAGTAAGATAAAAAATAATTTGAAAATGGAAACCATAGCCATAGAGGTCAGATGTTGTACACCTCAAAAAAATTCAATAGATGTATTTTTTTAAATATATTATTTTTTTAACAACTTCACAATTTTTCGATTCTGCATAGAGTCAGAGAGAAGTCTAGTATCAAGACACTCCGCCTTCCACTTCTCGCTCGGATCCTATATATTGTGCGTTGGGTTGCGGAACTCAACGCCAAGCCTTGTCTCGTTTACAAGAGCGAAGAAATGAAAATAATTTAAATATAACCATTTCTCTGAGAGCTAATTGAATCAATAACCCATCGCAATGTTAGTCAAATGGCCTCTAAAAATATATTTCCTTAAATTTATTATTATAAAAAGTTATATATTTATTATTAAAAAACAATACAATGGCAACCGGATTAATTCTAAAATTAGTTCAGTTAGTTCAGTTAGTTAATTCTAAAATATTGTTCTAAAACAATATTAACGGTAAAATATATAGCTTCGTATTTCATTATCTACTATACAATGTGAAAGGCTCTATAAAATCTTGGAAGCTCTATAAATAATTTAAGTCGATTGTAGTTCAAAATTTCATTGAACCTTTAATAAAGAGGACGTGGCTAAGTAAATTAATTTCCTATAAGCTATTGTAGCATCGTCAAAACACCTTTCAAACTTTGCGACCTGTTGTAATTAAAGTTAGGTTTACGAGATAATACTATAGGTTTTGTTTAATAAATTACTTTTATAATCTGATCTATCTAAAGGACTTTGTTCGGTTTATTTTTAGTGTCAAAAGATTTTAAATTTAATATTTATGGGCTATTTTTTTTGGATTTTGTAATAATTAAATTATAAACATATATATGTCTGGAAAGTAAATTGATAAATAATCCACTTCGTTTTTTATATTTTTATATACATAAGTTAAAATTTAACCGCCGTCCATTCTTCTTTGATGTTAGTTAACCTCTTCTATCTATGTAGAAAGTAAGGGCTCTAATTAAGAACAGTAATTTGTTAATGTCACTGTTAGTTAAAAGTTACACAGTAGAAGAGACTTAAAACTTCTTGGTGAGAGCTTTCAGGTGTTAACGAGAGCTTTTATAAATACACGGATATACAGTTTTGTGTTAAAGTTTTGCAAGTTGCGGGTTCAAATACCGCATACATGTTCGTCACAAAATAATCATTTCATAAAATTTCCAGACGTTCTATGTACACAGAGAACTGACCCATATTAGATGTGCAGTAGCTGTGTAGTAATATACAAGCTTTACTGTGTTCTAATTTGTATGGTAATGTTATCAATGAAATTACTAGACCAGTGTACATTATATATATATATATATATATATATATATACTTTTGTGACTGAATACGAGGTAATTTTCTTTACAACAACTACTCGTGTTTAGCAAGGTTAGTGTAGAATGACCTAATTTTTTTATTGGGGCCTCAAGTACCCATTAAATCCTCGCGGTGCTCTAGGGCTGCCACTAGACGAAACCACGGGAACTAAACACCACATATGCATATAATGTACTTTGTATAATACTGTTTTAAGCAGCGTCACGCTTTTTCTTTTGACACGCTTAAAGTAGGTAGGCGGAGAAAACACAGCACACACACACTCCGTTCTCCGCTTTAGGAATTCATATAATAAAATAAGAATTAAGGAGTAATTCATTATTCTTACAAATATGTCTTATAACGGCTATTTTTCTAAACTGTCTAACTATATTTAATGATTCACTCCAAATCTTTCGCTTACACTCCTTATTTACACATTCTATTTCACGCCATGTACTATAGATAATATAATACTTTAGCTAACAAACAAACGAATCCCACCTAATTATATACTTAAGATTAAATTACAAACAAGCGATTATAACTATTTCGTGCCCACGTTCTCATTTAAATCATAAACTTTACATAAACTTGTAATTAAAACTGTAACTTTTTTTTTGTGATTGAAATATAATAAGCACTAAAGTAACGGAACGGAAGTTTAAAAAAATACAGTCGCCAAAACTCGTCATTCAAATCTGGAAAACATATTTCCAGAAAACGTATAAAAAATTTAATGCAGCGGCATTCGAACCCGCCCCTCTTGGAAACCGTCCAAGCGCTCTGACTTATAATGTTAAAAATATGCGTTTAAATCTCTTTTAAGCCACTTCTGAGATGAGTAGATATGAACGCATTACTTTCGTTTTTATTACAATGATAAATGCCCCCAATAATGTTTTTTCTTATATATCTTTATTATATGTATAGATTATAAATATTAAATTTTACGGTAGGTGTACTATTTTAAGACCTATCAAATATTAAAAAAAACATAATACAATAGCATAAAATACGACCTACGCACTTTAACTTATGGATAATAAATTGAATATCTATAAATAGCTGTAAGTGTCAAATAATAACATATAATTCTATTCCATAATCTATTGTGTATTGAAAATCTTATAATATACGAAAATATAACTATATACTAATCGGCATAAGTTAATAAATTTATTATATCAATTTTTGTCTCGTCTTCTGACTTGCTATAACTAACTAATAAAAGAACTACATATATAGATGTAGGCTTTGTTTGTATTAGAAGAAATGTCTATATTTACGTCAAGTCAAGTAGAGAAAGTAAAGTAGTATGCGCGATCGTTCCTGTAACGTCTTATAGGTGTATTGTATCGGGTTTACTTCCCGGTGAGTCCCACAGTACCGTCCGTTCTCGCAAGAGTCGGCACACGGGCGATCTGTACATAAGGCATTTCCCAGCGTCAAAAAAAAATGTAGAGAAAGACATAAACGTGAAAAATATATTTTTTCTGTTAAGCCCCAAAGTGGAGTCACTGAGAATGATTGATCAGAACACTTTCTTTGTCAGATGATGAACAGTAGTTGTTTACAAACAAACAATCTGAGAGCTTTATGCTTAAATATGAGCTTAAGTTCTTGGCGGACAGCTCTGATAGTGGCGTTAACGAGTATTTGTGATGCAAAACTGTGCAACAACGCTGAACTTAAGAGTTTTTGCCTTACATCGTTTACAGGCGAAGCTTCGAAAGTTAGGCGAAACATGCTCAAGATACTGTGAAGATCTGTATTTGCAAATATTACACTGTTATTTTCTTTATAATGCGGATTATTTTATAAGAAATTAGTTTAGTCTGAAAATTTTGTACTATATGTTCCTATCATGCAACGACAATTTTTTTCTAATGTTACAGCCACATTTAGTTACCTTTACAACTGAGCCATGTTATAAAATTTCAACCCGTCACCAGCAGCTATCGCACAATACGTGTCCAAGATATTGAAGGACATTACGGCTTATAGCGTACACTTGTTCAACTTCAATTTAGGACTGGTGAAATCTTGAATCATGTAAGTATAAAATCAATTTAACTTCCATAAGTCTTCAAATCAAACGATCCTGTAATCCCCGTTTAAGCCAAGGACTTTTTTTAGAATATTTGTGTAGAACATTTTATTATTAAAAAATATTTGTCTGAAAAATCTTAGCTAATCAGATAAGGTTGAGCAAATCTACAGAATTGTAAAAGTTAAGTTCGCTGGACATATATGGGATAAAATGTTAATAGAAGTGATTTTATAATGTTAGAAGTGACACTATGTTGCCAAGCCCTGGATACTCTGCGTAATGGGTCACTCTGCGTAGTATGTTGATATACCTATTGTCTTTCGTATAAACAATATAATCGGTAAGAAAATACTTAAGTTACATATTACACGCATTTTTCATAACAGGGTAGAAAAATGGAGTGAAATGTCAAACCACTGGGTTTATTATTCTCACACTATGTACGTGATTATGACTTTCTTGCATTATTACCGATATTGTATCTGTTTGCAAAGATTTACGCCTTTCACGACTTTTCCTGCAAGCACGGTAGTCTGGGAGAACCTGGTGTCAAGGCACTCCGTTCACCATTTTCATTATTTCTATCTACTATTTACATATAATTTTTATTTTTGATTCATGGACATTTTTCCTAATGATTTTAAATTTTTTAATTACCATTACGGACTACTAAAATTCTCCATATTTTCACCGTGTGGACAAGACTGTCACCAGAATGGAATAATGAAAATGAATTTAAATTGACCCGAGTAAAGATATGTGTAATGTAAATAATCCATCTGGCCGTGATAGATACCGCGCGCCGGGCACTCGTCAGAGATGACGGGACAAAATTGAATATTATGCACAAATCGAGTCCGCCCAAATCTGGCACCTGTCACTTATTGTGAAATTGCAAACCTTGTTATGCTTCGCAAATACGCTGATTTACGATTTGGATTAAACCTAATGGAAGGGACGTGTTAAGCAAAAATATTAAAACAAAGCTCGCATGGACAGGCTTATTGAAATGCTACATGATATATTGTGTTATATTTGAATTTTTTTTAGCCTAAATGAAAATATTTTTCAGGTGTTGAATATGTTGCAGTGTTAGCCAGTTAGTTAATTATAAATTGTCTTTAGTAAATTTAATGTTAGGGGCCATCGAGGCGCAGTAGGACAGAGTCTGACTTTAAACGCGATTGATTGTGGGTTCGATTCCCACTCGGGGAATTGATTATATTTAAAATATTTTCATTTTTTCGTCCTGATACGGAATTCAGGCGTATAGTGGAGAAAGAAGTGTTGACACTCGACACTAGGTTCTCTCTGACTACCTAACCCGGAAAAAGGGTGAAGTTGCAAAAAAAATTACGCTACAAAATTAAATCTTATTGACAATCAGAATTCTTTTATAATTTATTTCGTTAAATTTATATAAAATTATATTAAAAAAATTATATACTTAAATATAATAAAAAAAAATATTCTTCCGCTTTGATGCCAAGGCAAAGCGCTGCGTTGATTTCCGCCACTCAACAAGGACGGAAAAGTGGTAAATAGAAATATTAAATTCAATAGGAAAGTATAAAATACATAAAGCAAGAATATAGATTAAATGTAAATAGTAGATAGAAATGGAGAACGGACTGTCCTGACACTTACTGACACTGACACTAGGAAAAAATTTGGTGTGAAGCTGCAAAAAAAATTACGCTTCAAAATTAAATCGTATTGACAATCAGAATTGAATGGCTATATCAGAATGTGCTCGCAAAAGTTAATAAAAAGTAATAAAAGTAAAGTTTCGTAGAATCAAGCACAAAATAAATAACAATGGGAAATATAGGCGTCGTTTGCTGCGTAACTCGTCGCATTGAAATTCATGAGTTGGAATCGGTAAAGTAGCGCTGACCTGGCATGTACATAATACGAATATATAGACTTATATATATATATATATATATATATATATATCACACTTGTGGTTTCTTTTTGGTTTTCGTTTTTAGTTATTCTGACATTTCAACACCTAGTACATATGCTTAGTACAGCGTTGCCCTTGGTCAAATTGCCTTTCTAAGTGGTGAATAAGGGGTCATCAAAACTGTTGTAGGAGTCTTCATTTGTATAGGTATATTGAAAGTAAATGGTGCGGAAGGTTTATACAAAAATCTTAAAGACCTTTTTTTAAACATTTTAAAGGTGTTATAATAAAATTCAATAACATTTTTAGGAAATATATAAAAATAAGAACGCACCAGAATTTGAAGTCGCCGGAACTCGGAAACCGTCTAGGCGCTCTGACCGCCATGCGTTCTACATCCGGCTACGTTGAAATCGTTATATGCTTATTATAACTTATTTTTAACAAAAATAAGTTTTAATAAGCGTATATCGACATTTCCGGGTCTTACAACACATCTCTTAACAGCCAGAGCGCTTGGACATTTTCCAAGAGGCATGAGTTCGAATCCCGCTACGTTCAAATTTTAATACGTATTATAAGAATGTTTTTTTTAAAGCTTACCAATATACTTATTTTTAGTTTTTCACTAGCTGTGGCCGCGACTTCGTCCGTGTGAAATTCGAAAATAAAAGTAGCCTAAGTTACTCGGCTTAAGCTATTAAATTAGCTGTATCGGTCAGCAAAATCGGTCCAGATCCAAAGATTATCCGGAACAGACAGACACAGTCAGTCAAATTGTAAAATATGTTATTTTGGTATATATATTTAGGTTAGAAAATTACTTAAAAGCAAGTTTATTTAACTGATATTGAATAATATAGTAAAGGAAAGATCGCCTTGTAAAAATGGTGAGCTATTTTATATTTAAACAAACATGAAATTGCTTTATAAAAGTGTTAAGGAGTAAATATTTTAGTGTTTTTGCTTTAATTAACTCCACTTACCTGTAATATTTTTTCTTGTATAATTTCCAGTGGCCAGTTACTTTATACTAGGATTTGAATATAGAACTATCGTGTCCATAACATTAAATAGACGCCAATTTTTTTCCGAAATTACACAAAAGGTCATATTACTGTTTTACGTAAATCATAGCATTTTTAATTTGTCCCTCTATCTCTTATAAGTACAAAATACACATACTATGTAAATTTCCTCAAATCGACATCGGAGTAAATAACAATGACAAAGGAAAATACAGGCATCGCTTACTGCGACGTCGAATTGAAATTCATGAGCTGGAAATCAGTAAGTAACGCTGATCTAGCTTTCTCATATATGTACGAAAATGCAATAAAATGTACAATTCGCTTTAAATACTTATCTATGTTTACTATGAAATGGATTTATTGTTAAAATCATATAACACAATTATTGTTAAAGGTCTGATTTTACGCGATGGTTGTGAGTTCGAATCTCAACTCAGAGAATATTTATAAAAGCAATATTGTTTGTTAGTTTATACACGTTTGAAGTAGAAGAGAGATATATGACAACGATATCTCTTTATATATATTCCATTAAAATATCTTGGCTGTCTAAAACTTTCAGTTTATTTCGGTTACCATATTTCGAAAAGGTATGTGTAGGATCTTTTGAAGTTTAAAAGGGCTCTTCGAACCTATGCGGAAGTCACAGGTACTCCGTGCTCCTCTTTATGTAACGCCATAGGCTCGGCACCCGTACGCAGAATCCATGGAATGCTAGGGAGGTTCTTTTGTTCTCATATTTACAAAATATGTAAAACATTTATAGAAAACGTATAAAATTTGATCGTAGCGGGATTCAAATATCACTAACACCACAAGCCCACTAACAGTTCTATCCCGCTACGTGGATATTCGTATACGCGTGTCTCAACATATTTTTGCTGTTAGGATATCTGCAAAGAGCTTTTTACAAGTTTCTACTTTTCCACGTATCCAGATATAACGTATGGCTAAGTGGTTGGTCGGACGGTTTCTAAGAGCCGCGAATTCGCTACGTTGCAATTTTTTTCTGAGTGTGTGAATAACACTTTTAAAATGTTTAAATGTTACAAAAAATGAGTTTGTGTATAGTCTAGTGTAGTCAAAAGGCGATGTTATTTTCTAGCTAAAAAAAATAATGTAAAGAAGAAAAGTTTTCTCGGTTTAGTAAAAACAGTGCGGCATTGGGCTTGTAATCCAATACACAATATAAAATTATACAAAGTGGAGAACGATCCATAGCCATGCTTTAGGTGGTACAGGAAATATTATTATTACAGCTTCACGTTTCTTCCCACAATGCAGGGTAGCCAGAGAGAACCTATGTCAAGACACTCCTTCTTCACTTTCGTGGCGGAACTCGACTCTAAGCTTTGTCTTGTTCACCAGAACGGATAAATGAAAATATTTAAATTATGATAATTCCACCGAGTGGAAATCGAATCCACAACCAATCACGACTACAGTCAGAGACTGTCTCACTGCACCACTAAGAAAATATTATGTAAAGTTAAAAATAACAATTACATTTGGAATAATGAATACTATTTAGTATGAATACTTTTAAATTTTTCATGCTTTATTCTAATATATATCGTTGGAAATAAATGAAAAACATGAAGAAATATACCAACCATTTGTTAACAAAATTTATTGTTTAATAAGTAACTCGCGTTTATCCCTTCACCGTTCGAGTATAAATTTGTATTCACTGAAATTCTCATTCTTATTGGCATCGAGTTGATTGGACGCTCATTCGAATTCGAGGGTTTGATTTCACAGAGCCGACAATCAAATGTATATCGTATATTCTAATACTACGCAAAAAACCTTTCATTGGGAGCCATATTGAATATTTTTATTTAAAATGTAAATATTGTTCCAATTGCTGATGCTCCTATTAAGGAGAAGATATGTCCTTAACATATTTAGAAAACTAATAAAACTTTGAACGTTTTCTAACTTTTCTAAAAACCTTTTTCATATCCTAACTGTTCTAATAACACTTTTAAAAATGTAAAAATAGGCTATAGGCTATTGATATTGATATCAAAAGTACCAAGCTAAAGTGATAATCACCAGTTCAATAAAAATATATATATATCGTTATGTAATTTAGATAATTGTAATTTAACAAATAGCACATTTAATTCTATATAACCAGTACATTGTGAATTCACTAAATTAAAAATATACATTGTGGCGCAGTGGGACAGCGTCTGACTGTAAACGCGATTGGTTGTGGGTTGGAATAAAGTTGGTTTCTCGAATTCAAGTGGAAAGTGGAGAACCGAGTGTCTTGTCACTTGGGTCCTGTCTAGTGGGGTAGTCTGCTGCGCGGGACAAAGCGTGAAAATAAATAAGAAAAAAATACAAGAAAAATATTTGACTGATTAATTAATATTACATGAATATAATATGTGAACCTCTACCTTTATGCTCGTTTCGTAACTGAGAGAGTAATTTTTTAAACATTTTTAAAGTGCTATTCGCACACTAAGGAAATTTAAAGACATATTAGTACCTGTAGTGTACCCTGGAACGCAGTGGATTTGAACCCGCGCCTCTAGCGGTCAAAGCGCTTACGGTTTTCAAGAGGCGCGGTTCAAATGCCGCTGCGTTCACATTTTTATACGTTTTCAAAATACGAGAGGGAATTGTTATTTTTTATGCTTGGAAACGATTTATAATATTTCAAGCATATAAATATATATTCAGGCGTTATAAATACCTGTGAACTTATCAGTTAAGTCACTTAATACTACTGTACATTTTTTTTTAACGCAGGAAATCCAATGTTTGATACCCGCCTGAGTGGGGACTCGGAAGCGGTTATTTGGGACTCCGGACCGGCAAATGTAGGCCGTCCGTTTACTCACTAAACCTCACGGTGCTCCTCCTCCACCGCCACTGGCCGGGCCACAGGGACTACAAGTAATCTTCCGTGAAATACTACTGTACCTAGTAATTAACCTTTTAGTATTGTTAATCCGAGGGGTCCGATTATTGCTAAACAGTAACAGCTACTTGAAAACATTACGTAATACTGCCCTCCATGGAGATTTAATAATCAACCTTTGGCGCGTCTCATAGTAGTGTAAGCTACAAGTCTATAACTCATGCTTTTAAGCTTAGCAGAATACGAAAAGAAGTGGGTTCTGTTAAAGCATTATCCATATTAATATTATAAATGTAAAAGTAACTCTGTATGTCTATCTGTGACGTCATCACGGCCAAACTGCTGAACCGATTGTGTTGGAGTTTTATATAGATGAGGGTCTTGGTATGAATTTTCTGTTTTATATTTATGGTTTTCGCTGGAATTACAATGTATTACGAGACCGCCGTCGAAAATACAAACAGCTGTAGTTCACGCTGATGTCGCGAACGGGTAGCTAGTATGTAATAATTATTTTTATTTTTTTAATCTTAAAATACATTTTTATATCAAGATACTTACGTCAGATCTAATAAAAAGTATAATATATAATGCCATTGTAGGATCAACGGCTGAAACCAATGCATCTCTTAAACAATATGGTACCTATTCAGCCTATACATATATCTTTAATGTACAGACATTTTTTTTTTAATAATAAAAATGTAACTGATAACTGTCTGTACATGGAAGATATATGAAAAAAAATATTATTGGGGTCATTTTTTTAATGTAATAGGACCTAAAACAATGATTACTATTTTTCTTTTCGGTTTGTTTGTGTGTCTATTTGTCTGTATGTGCACGCTAATCTCAGAAACGGCTATATTGATTTTAATAAACCTCCAGTGTATTTTGGTAAATTACCCTTAACATTTAGTGTTTCTTTCATTTCAATCGGTTTATAAATAAAAAAGTTACTAAGTAACCAATTAAAGTATAAATTAAGGCAATCTTTAATGACAATTGAGAACGCGCAGGCGCAAAAATGATGTTCAGTTTAGTGTAGTCGTGTAGTTTACGCAGGCAAAACCGTGAGCGTGTCGCTAGTATACAATATGAACGTATTGAGATGAGAAAAATATATATTATTGTTGAATTTTTTATTCAGTGTAATTGGTACGTTAGCGTCTAATGAGGGTATTATTATAAAACCACCATTTAGGTAAACATTTTATAATATAACCTTGAATATTTCCATATAAAGCAGAGGTTCGCAATAGCATTGAACTGTACGTTGGTTGTGTTAAAATAAATTTATCTTGAGTTTTTTTGTGACATTCAATGTATATTAAGTGTAATTTATCAAGATCCTATTGAAGACTAATTTGTGGCCGCAGCTTCGCTTGCGTCATTTTACGCTTATAAAGCCAAGTTCTACATTTCAAGCAGCTGCGTTCCATGGTTTCTGCTGTAAAATATACAGTCCTGTTTTTCGCGTTCCTGTAGAAATTTTGATTAATTCACTCTAAGTGCTTCCTAACCTTAAGGAATCTATATACTAGACTTTAATGTTCTACAGCCGCTAGCTTCGGCAGAGTCTAGAGAGACTAAATACGATTAGTGTAAACGAAAAATCTGGTGACGCATCATTCTGTTATATTACTTAAATAGTTAATATAACAATATTGGCTGGTGGATACAGTTTTATATATTTTGATGGACGAAGAAGACGATAAAGTGTGTATTTTTTTTATATATAACCGTTTGAAAGCTTTACATTGACTCGTCAAGTCCTGAGTACATTAGGTCGTTACGTCGTTTAAGTCGGTTAATATCATTAGTATATTAGATGAAAGTCATCCATTATGTACCCGCCTTCGTAAAATCTGGGATTATTAAAAAATGAGCTTACTCATGCGTCTGGAGTATGACAATACAATTGTAGAATTGAGTTCCAATGAGAATTTTTTGTGTACTTTTCAATTTACTTAAATTAAAAAGGTGATAATAAAGAATTAAATACATAAGTTTAATTTTATACAGACTTGTATATATAGCGGTCAATATTAATGAAAACCATATTATAAGTTAATACATAACAAACGAGTTCACACAGCCAAAAAAATATCGAACAAGTTTTTGTATGATCAAGTTTTTGTATGAACGATAATCTAATTTATACTGTAATAAATAAGTAATAAAATTGTCTGTACATTGTTAGTATTCAATTATTTAGGGATATGCTACATAGTTTCGATTAAATTATTATGGGGTATTCAAAGACAGTAATAGAATATGTATTTATGATTTTTATTTTTTTTATCTGTCTGTTTGTTTGTTTGTATGCGCATGTCTTCATAGTTACTGGACTGATCTGAATGAAATTTTTATATTGTATAAATTTTAAGCCTGGCCAGCAATTGAATATAATTAATTTCGCAGAATAGAACACCTGATATAGGAGTATAATGGATCACTTAAACAATAAAAAATAAAGAAATCACACTTCAACTATAGTTGTTTAAAATAATGAACGATCCGTTGACATATAAAAATGAAACATCTGGAACATATGATATATTTCAGAACCATCTAAACCCAGCTTAGCTATAAGACATAACAAAATGTCGTCGTAGCGGAATTTGATCGGCGTGATGTGCATTTTCCGTTGACATATAAAAATTACAGACACACAATAACTGATGAAACCGTAATAGTCTAGTTAAACTATCACGCCGTTGAGTTACGCCACTAAGCTCACTATGACTCGTGTTCGTGTGGAAAGCATGGAACGACGACGAGTATCTTGATTCTTGACACTAAATTCTCTTTAAAAAAGATAAAACAGATTATTTCTAGAAACATACTGGTTGAGTAGATAAATTTTACTTTATCGCATATTATATTCATGTACATATAAATAAATACACTACCAAATTTTATTTAAAACCATAATCATCACAATTAAATAATAATATGAGATGAATTATTAACAATAACTTGAAAAAATATATATATTCTAATAATAATTATATATAAATTAAATTAATTATATATAAATATTGTAGATATTAAGTAAACTAGACAATATGACTACCATAGTACCGCTGTCCCTGATATAATTAGATAAGATGATACCGCTTGTTGATATGCAATATTAAAAATATCAAAACACTTTTGTATTTCAAATTTTACTTTCAGAACATCAACAGTGAATACAGTTAAAATATAAAAAAATATAGTTAAGATGATTCGGCTCCGTGGAGAAACGTAAGTGATTTTAAAGTAATTCATATTTTTTCTTTGTTTTTCGGCTTCCACAGAATAGGTTACAAGATTGTGCTAAAACACTATATTCTACGTGCTTTCGATATTTTTACACATATTCAAAACCAAATAATTTTATTCAAAATAAAAAGATACATGCTTAATTTTTTTAACGTCTAACAATTTACCACCGATTCACTAAAGTTAATGCCTCAGATCTGAGAAGAATCGGCGCAAGAAACTCAGCGGGACTTATTTTTTTATTTTTTTACAAAACAATAACAATGATACCTTTGAAGTAGACTGGAGCGAGCATTTCATTCCCAAGACGTTTTATCATTTATAAAATCATTAATTAGGTAACAACCTTTAATACACAAATGTCTTTGTACATTATATTCATTTTTAAATATAGAGCATTTTCGGACGTTTTCTGGGATCCTAATTAAAATGCCCATCCAATTCCATAAAAGAATTAAGGTTTTAAGGCAATCGAGTTACAGGCGCGGTAAGTTTAAGCCTATTTCTAGCAATAATATTATGTAGATCACCGATTTTGGTAAACTCATTAATATTTTTCTTTACATACATTACATTATTAAATATATATTGAACCGCAACTGTCAATATATATATTTCCTAATAACAATCAAGTCAATAAAAACCATCATTAAAATATGAAAAGAAGATATTAAAAACAAAAAGTTATAACAGAATCATAAATAAAATGCAGAGAAACAATTTATTCTTATAATATTTTTTGAAAAACATCACACGCGTGGTGGTCAATTATTTTATGTGTACGTGTTTAAGGTAACTCACTTGACTACGGTTTTAAGCATTACCTTTGTTAAAATTTTCATTCAAAATAGGTATAGGTCAGCAATTTTAGTAAACGCAGATATTTGATTTAGAGAGATTGATTATATTTAGAATATTTTCATTACTCCGCTGTGTACTGGACTGATCTGAATGAAAGTTTTTATGAAATGAAATGAAATATATATGAAAACAGGTCCCACTTAATTTCACACATCCTTGTTAATAACTGTAACGAAATACAGTTAATATATAAGATTTCATGTACCTGTGCAAACAATAACTTATTAATTAATATGCGTTAAAAAAATAATTGCAACTAGAAGAAAATATTGTTTTTTATTGGACGAGCTTTCACTCGCTACTTTCTTTGCGTTGATTTGATCATTATATCATTTCCAATTCTACCTTCCTTCCATAGTTTTAGACTGTAAAATTTCATGATTCCCATTTCCGTTGAGGTTCGGGATTTTTTTTCTTTTTGCCTTTTTCCAGGGTTTATATAGTACATTGCCAAATTTCAGTCACTTTTACGTGCAGTCACTTTTTACGTGCAGTAGGTTTCATGTATATTGATTGACTATTGAAAAATAACAAAAAATAATGTGTTTTTAAATCTGATATTGCAGTATTATGTTATAGATTTTTGCATGATTTTTTTTTATGAGTTAGAAATTGATAAGTATTTTTAATAATTTTTAATCAACTTGCAAAAATATATTTTATTAAATTACTAATCAAATTATAAGTCATAAATCTTTTAATAATAAATGAGTGCGTTGAAATTTCACACGCAATTTTTTATAGGCAAACTGGATTACGAGTAATATCATAACATTACTCTTTTAACATAATTTGACTTTAAAAAACGTCTGAATTGGATTTAAAGAATTTGAAAGATTTCAAATTAAAAAAAAAAACTTTTTGTATTTTTATTTTTTATAAAATTATGCATATAAAATATCAAACTAATGCATATCTATTAAAGTTTTACTTAGTACTGCAAGATAATCTGATTACGTACTATTCATATTTTATATCAGTCTTTAAGATTGTATTCATAGATTGTTACATTGTTGCCTATTTACATTGTATATGTATTTTTTATTATTATTTTTATTTACCTGTGACATCTTTGTAACTCAGTTATTACATGCAAATTGATGATTCGAAGCTATTTATAGGATTTTTGTGTATTTAAAATTGGTAAGATAGAGAAAGGAGCCGGGACAGTGGAAGAGAGCGTTAATGTACATTTTAAAGGAGTAAGGACTCCTAAGGAGCCTACAAATAGGTTGCAAGGTCCCAGATACTACACTGATCTTATCTCCTTGGGCACCCACCCATGGGGTTCCAAGTGAATCGATGGAATCCTAAAGAGTCTTTTTCATTTAAATTCGTATAAACAGTACACATGATGTAAAACGTATTACACAAATGAAACTGGACAATAATATAATATTTATAGGCAATGCAAGAATACTATATAATATAGAGCCTTTTCTATAACTTCTAACTGCCACAAATCAATTTATACGAGTTTTCACTAACAGACCAATTTGGATTTGAAGTTGAAACCTCCGTTGTATTTTCTGGCTTGAGTAGTCATCCACATGAAAAGATTATTAAAATAATCTATTCGACTATCTTTAATGACAAACACTTATAATTGATTATTGTTTCCATTGATTGATACATTGTAACAAACTATGTAATAAATTAACAACTTTATTAAAATGAGTCGCAAGTTTTATATTTTCATTTAAAAATGGCTTCATGTTTGCATTTTTCTCCTTTTCCAAATCTGATTGACTCGGTCGCTGATAACCTTAGTTAGGTCTCTCTCGGGGGTCTCATCTGGCTGGGTTGATCACCTATCCAGCCAGCCATTTAAAGAAGAACTCGATTCGAAAGGTCTAAGCGGTCTTCCCGCGTGTTCCCACCTATGTTCGTGGGTGGCGAAGACAGTTACGGCCATAGGACTCAGCCCTGAAGCCGTTTCCCCTCTCATCATCATTAACTTTATTTCTAGTTATAACGAGAGAATGGAACACGCACCAAAACACTCACTATTAGTAGTAAGTCAAGAAGATATGGAAAAAGCACGACAATTCTACAATGTGGATATAACTTCAATACTACATGACATTGAAATAATTGAGGAATGGGGCAAAAGACAAGAACATCTGGTTGAAGCTATGAAATACTTACGTAAGTTCTTTTTGTTAATCTATACGTACAATTTAAAATCTTACATTATTTTGTTTTTTAGATAAAATAGTACTTCATTACCAATTCTGAGAGCTTAATGCTATATGCCGTAGTACAGGTCCCCTACGGCCACAGTAGCATCCATATAAATTATGGTGTGATATTTTGTAGCTAACTTAAGTTTAAGCGAAGCATTAGTAATATATAAACTTATAAATGGTATATATTTTTTAGTTTCATTAACATATTACGAACATTATATTATCTATACCTTATTATTTCTGCCTTGAAATGATAATTTATTGTTTTAACAATTTCAGCACTTAAACTAGGCTTATAAAATTTATAAATATATTAGTGTTTCTATGTATATCCTAAAAGTCCAGTTTCAGTTAATTAGGTACCTTATCTTAAATTAATTGTAACTACAAATTACTTATAATTATTTTTTAGCTAAGGTATAAAAAAATCAACGCAGCGGGATTCGAACCTGCGCCTGTTGGAAAACGTCCAAGAGCTCTGACCGCTAAGCCTACATCTGCGTTGTACACATTGCTGCGTCGAAATTCCTATAAGATTATTACAACTAATTTTTATTTGTCAAATCGTTCAAATTCTGCAAATTTGCAAGGATTTTTTATCTTCAAAGTTTGTCCAGTATAGCAGGCTAGGCAGAAAGACATACTATGCACCGATTAATTAAAAAATATTTTATATCTACTGTATTATTGTATTATTAGGGTCCTTTGTGGCGCAGTGGGTAAGCGTCTGACAGTAAACTCAAACGGTTATTGGTTTGATCCCCACTCGGCGTAATGATTTCCTCTGCGTTGAGCTCCTCTCAATACGCAATGTCTCGATGTTAGGCGGAAAATGGAGGACAGAGTGTCTTGAAACTAGGTTTTCTCTCACAACCAGGATATGCGTGAAAAACGTGAAGCTGCAAAAAAAATATTGTATTACTACTAATAATAGGAAGCAGTTGCAATTGGTTTAACTTTTACAAATATTATCACAATATGTAATACATATTGTAGTATATGCCGATATGAAAAAAAAATATTTTGAATGTTTTATTTAAGTACATGGTGTTTCTAGATCGAGAAATGTTGGAACGATTATACTTAACAGCTAAAGGATCTGTGGAGGGAACAAAGAACGTAATAGAAAAGCTTTTTACTATGAGGGGAATGATATCCGAAATAGCCCTTAATAAATCAATTAGTGAATTTAATAAACTTTTAGAAAACATGTAAGTTTAAACCATTAATTTCCATCTGCAGAATTTTAAATTTAATGATTAAATTCAATAAATATCGATTCGTTTCCTTAAATTTTCATAGAATTTTAGCAAACTAAATAAATATGTTAAGTGTAATAGATAGTAATGAGATATTTAGATAGGTTTCTACATTTGGCAATTACAAAACAAGTGTTTACCATTGTATGATGAAAAACAAATATATAAATAATAATATATACATATATAACAATTATATAAATTATTTTTGTAATATAGTCAATATTTTTTTAATTATATTTTTTATTCCAGTAAATTCATAGTTATGCCTAAACTAACGGAAGATCTGTCGAGAGTTACTGTGATTCAATTCGCCACTGGTAAATGGGACGACTTTACTTTTCAAACGTTCACAATGGTATAATTTTATGTAAGTTATATTTGTGAAACGAACGCAGTGGGATTTGAACCCGCGCCTCTGAAACCGTGAACGAAACTCTTGAACGGTTTTCAAGAGGCGCGGGTTCAAATCCCACTGCGTTCAAATTTTTATACGTTTTCTAAATGTTCTTTTCAATTTCCTAAGTGTGAATAACACTTAAAAAATGTTAACAAAATTTATGGTAAGTTTACGTATGTTGATTTCACGTAATATTCGTACAATCGTACGTAAAATTCTTAAAATATTAAAAAAATTACATTATCTGTTGCTCAATGATTATTCTTAGAAATAATCGTTGGGTAACACAAAGTACTTTGAATCACAAAATAGAAACAGAAAACACGCGTATTAAAATTTCGACATAATTCGCTAATCACGTATAGTTTAATTAGTATGAGAGGTCTTGTAGGTTTCAATTTTTATGTTTTTTACGTTTATGATATATTTTTTCGTATTGAGTATGTTTACTACATATCAAATATTAGTGGTACATTCTCCGTTTTCCAAAAAAGTATTATTTCAGTAGACATAACAAGATAGGCAGATTCATAGGCATTTCCTGCAGTAACCCTACTTTCCTACTCCTAGTCAGAGAAAATCACTCAAGTATCAAGACACTCCGTTCTCCAGTTTCCTCCTGAAATCGAAACATTGCGTGTTCAGTGTCCAGTAGCGGAACTCAATGGAAAGTTCAAGACATGCAAGTTAAGCGATAAAACCAAACGCTTCACTTTGTCTTATTAGATCGGGGAAACGAGATGCTAATAAACACTTTTATGAGTTAATCATTATCATCATCATCGAGCCTATCGTCTTCAAGCCTGTCTCCGTCCACTATTGGACCTAGGGCTCTCCAATAACTCCTCGCAGAGCTCGATATTCATCTCGACCTTCAGCTCATTTCAATATTTCATATTTCTTTATTAGAAATACTTCTGAAATTTTCATTAATTATTTATGAAACAGATCAAGTTTATATACTTTTACAGTTAACAGATTATAGAATGCATTATGATTACAACATATCTGAGACGTATATAGTGGATTTAACGAATTTGAGTATTAATGACGTGCCGAAATTCAGCCCAATGACAATAAAGAAAGGAGAAATTCTAAGTTTGGTAAATATATTTTCTAAGTATATTTATAAATTATTCAAAAGTCATATTTATTTAAAAATATATAAAAATACGTATATATATAAACTAATTAAGTGATGTTTTATATGAGATGTTTTATTTCTATCAAAGTATATATTTGTTGTATTTAAAATGATATACCTACATACGGACATTCTTACATAATGTAATTTTTTATATTCTTATAAGTTCTGTATGACAAACGCTTTCGCAATAGTTGTATAGGTATATTAGTACATTTTGGAGCTTCACGCCTTTTTCGGCATAGCACGGTAGTTAGAGAGAACCTAGTCACTCCATTCTCCATTTTAGCCAGGCTTCGAGACATTGCGTGTTGAATGACTTACCTAAACGCCGCGCTTTTTCTTTTTCACCGGAGCAGATAAATGAAAATGTTAAAATTATGATCATACCACCAATATGAGTGGGAATCGAACCTACAACCAATCACGAAAACAGTCAAACGCAGTCCCACTGTATCACGGTGGCCACAGATATACTTGTGGCACAGTACACAATATTTACGTATTCATATTTCACATAGCCTCCCTCAATGTCTTTCATTGTTTTCTCCACCTTTTTGGTAGAACATCACTTATCATTGATTATTTTTTTTTATTTCTGACATTATATGTCTACTAATAACTCATCATATATACTAAGAGTACATGTTCTAAAGTTGTTTAGTTACTCAGTGGAAGTGTGCTCTTTCTTATTACACTTACTAAAGTCATACACATTATTATTTTTTTTTGTATATTGCGTAATTATTTTAATAATATTATTTCAATCTTTTCTATCTATTAATAAATTTTCAGGGATGTTACGGCATCAAAATAAACGGTATCCATTTAGTGAACGCGCCGTCCTTCGTAGGCACATTAATAACTATAGTTAAACAAGCTCTTAGGGAAAATGTAGCTGGGAGGCTCCACGTTCATAATACTTTTGAAGATCTATATAAAGCTGTATCTAAAGATATGCTGCCAGCAGATTATGGTGGTAGCGGTCCAAGCATTGCAAAATTATCCGGTAAGCTGTATTTTGTAGAAGAAAACCAGATTAATATTGCTGTATAGGAAGTCCAGATCTGTAATTGTTAATTTATTATTCTTATAATAGCTTCGCTTATATTCAGCTTCTTTCCCCCATAGCAGGGTAGGCTGTTCTCCACTTTCCGTCATGTGACCAGAGCGAAGAAATGAAAATAATATAGATATAATCATTTCCCAGGTACCACCTGGGTAATTGAACCCACAACTGTGGCATATACAGTCAGTCCTTGTACATTGGCCCACGATAGCCTCATTGGCTCATTGGTCACTTATACTGGTTTAATTAACTTTATCTACACATATTCATTTTTTAACTTATTGCTTGAAATATTTGGACAGGTGTTTACATCAGTAGTCAATATATTATTTTCCCATTGTGAATCTAATGTCCTAGCCCAGATGAACATAATAACAAGATAATAGTTTTTTTCATTATTAAACCTTAAAACCAAATAGTATGGTATGGTACTACCATATTATTAGATTCTATGGGTACAAAGTATATATGAGTTAAAATTCAAAATAGAATAAGGCAGAAGTTAACGTCCCGTTTTTTTTCTTCCAAGTTACAAGAGATTAGAAATAATAATTTAAATCATTCTTCCCATTGGAAGCCGAACCCATAACCATCGCTTTTGCAGTCAGACACTGTTCCGCTTTACCTTGATGGCCCTAAACTTACTACTATATGTTTTACAACGAGGTTTATGTGTATATTAAATTTTTTATGTTAAAAAAATACCTTCATCATTTCGATTTGAATAATAGAAATTTGGAATAGGCCAGTACTAGTATCATCAGTGCATTTGCATATTTACATACGTTGTACATATTAGGTATAATGCCCATATCATTTCAGTAACTAAACAAATAAATTGCCTTGTAAAATGAATTACAGTACATATTAAGAGTTTTAAATACTCATTTGAAGTCTTTTACTCTTTAAATATACGAAAATAACAACGTTCCGGCTAATCTCTGGAATGGAAGGATCAATATTGATAGGACTTTCACTGGCAGATAGCCGATTCAATAAGGAGTAACTTAGGCCACTTTTTTTAAAAAATATTTTACACTAATATATATTTATTTAAAAATATCACAATTTAAAGTATAAGACAGAAAAATTAAAACTGTATACTAAGTAATAATAGTGAAAGTATATAAATAACTTATTAAATTTTGTATTTCTTTTCCAGAACTCTGGCAAGAGTGTCTAAGTTCAGAAGAAGCCAGACAGATTGTAGAAAATACTAATAAACTCGTCAGCGATGAGTCCAAGCGGAGTTCGTTTAAGTTTAATGAAGAATACTTAGGAATGCCTGGATCATTTAAAAAACTGGCAGTTGATTAAATATTTTTGTATATGTTTTTAGAGATGTAATTTATACACAATGTAATTTGAATATATATTTTTTATGCTTAAAGTTACGATTTATTGATATTATTGCAGTTATCCTCCTCCATTTTAGACACAAAATAAAAATATTGAATTTACAAATGTGATAAATTTGAAATTGAAATAATATAAAAAGAAAAAAAATTGTTTTTACAGACCGTAAATTGTTATTGGACAAGGCAATTTTACGTTTGATGGCTCTATATATAAATAAAAAAAAATTCTAGACATGTTTTTATATCCGAAGTGTTTGAATAACACTTTTAAAACTATAAAATTATATGAATATATTTGACCATCAAACGAAAAATTGAGTTGTACAATAAATACAGAAGTATAAATAAAAAATAATTACAATTTATTACATGACCAACATGAAATAATACTCTTTTCTATACTATAATAAAACAGTAAAAAAAGTGTGTGTGCTTTTGTATATATTTGCAAAAACTCATTAGGGGAAATAAAAAAAAATTATAAACGCATTTGTTGTGGGTTCGATTTCAATTTTAATCTCTCCGATCTGGTGACAAGACAAAGCGCGACGTTCAGCTCTACCACGACCGTCGAATTCAGGCGAAATAACATGATGAAAATGTACAAAATTTAAACGCAGCGGGATTTGAACCGCGCTCTCTGCAGAAACTGCTCCGCTAGTGACCGCTAAGCATGCGTTCAAGTTCAAGAGGCGCTGGTTGCATTGGTGCACTGGTGCATTCACATTTTTATACGTTTTCTAAATATATGTTTTATAATTTCCTAAGTGTGAATAACACTCATTATAGAGTAATATATGTGTAGATTCATGAAATAATCTTGACACTAGGTTCTTTCTGACTACTGCTATGTGGGGAAAAGTGTGAAGAAAAAGTGTAAAGCTGGAATATCAAACAATTACATGTATGTAATTAAATGTAGTTAGTAAATTATATACATTAGCTATATATGTAAAGATATGTCATTAGTAAAAAATAAAGTTCAAGTTATTGTTAGAAGACATAACTACGCTAAGATTGTGGGTTACTAGATAGTTGGGTAGTTAGTTTATAAGCGGTAGAAGTAGGCGCGAGAGGTATAACATCGAAATCTCCCCATAACCTAATAGAAGGTCTCGGCATGCCTAATGCTACCATCAGGTCGATTCTAGTACATATTTCGAAAGCGGCTTTTGTAGGTATTTCAAATTTGTTTAAGTAGAGCTCCTCTGGATCTGGGATAGTGGAGGCGTTAATACATTTTAAAGGGGTCCCTTTTAATATCCCGCACCGGCACATGGAATGCTGAGGAGTTATATCTCACTCGAAAAAATGATTTTTCGCCTTGTTGGTTAGACTGATATATAAAATAAAAAAAAGCTCTAAGTATGTAAGTAGTACTAAAGTAAAGCACGTAAAATATTAGACTATGGGAGTGATAAAAGTTAATTATTTTTAGACGATCGTACATACGAACAGATCAGCTTCTAAACGAAATTCTCCTCCAAAGTTGGCAAAACAATCCTAAAGAACTATCGCAAGACTACTAACATTTCATAGCTCTACAAATGGAAGACGTTCTTTATGTTTACTGAGAAGATATATATTGATAAAACTTACACCAAGCACAGTTGATCGAGGCATCTCTATCAAAGCACAATGGAATCGATACCAAAAGACTCAATTCTGGAATTCAATGCTGACACCTTAGAATTTTTGAGGCAACAATATAACTTGGACAAGCCAGGGAGGATTGAAGAAGCTATCAACTTGCTGGAGGAATGGATAAATAAGCAATCACATTTTAGAAAAAAAGATTTCCGTAACTATATATATAATGTTTTTGTAATTTTTTTCTGGAACGTAATTCCATTTTTTGTCGTTCTATATATTTCAATTTACATTGTATGTAATGTAACCAACCATCTTTGTATAGATTTGTCCTTTGCATACAATCAATTCTTTTTAATTAATTATTAATGTACTACTTAAACATAAATGTAATGTAAACGTCAGTTTACAGCCATGCGTGGGATGAATATAAAAATTATGATCAGTTTTTCTTTATTAATTTAATAAACATTTCTTTAAAAAACTAAATTGATATTACTATACAATTAAAAATTATAAATTAATAATTATTATAATAATAATTAAAAATTAAATATTAAACAAAGTGGTTAGACTAGTAAGTAAATCTTTGCATAGAATCGAAATATCTTCTAGTTCATATCTATTAGTGCATAAATAGTGTCACTGACGTGCAGAGCGTAAGACGCTGCGCAGTATCAGCTTTCATACAAACCCGAAATCATTCTAGTAATGATATAGCTGAGGCCATCGTAGCGCTGCACGGTAAACGTGATTGGTTCTAGGTTCGATTCCTACTAGGGGAATGATTATATTTAAAATATTTGGTACCTAAGATAAAGCCCGGTTTTGAGTTTTACCACTCAACAAGCAATATCTAGATTTCAGGCTGAAGATGGAGAACAGAGACTACTTCTACCACTACTACTACATAATATTGTTTGCGAAATTTACATAAACTATAGAACTAAAAATTATTATTTTTTTAATGCTTATAATTTTCTTTTAGCAAGGGATTATTTGGAAAGAACCATTATTATAAGTAAGGGCTCAGTCGAAAGAGCTAAGATCAAATTGGATAGAATATGCACGTACAGAACTTTGTATCCTATTTTCTTTGGAGTGCGTGATATAAGGAAATGTGAATCGTTATCGTATCTGTGAGTATTTTTTTAATTCTGACCAAATTCCTCTTTTTATTTAGTTAAAAAGTACAGTCAGTACAGTCTTTACGTCTATTTTGTGCCGATCTAGAACAATTTACAATTATGATACATGTTTTAGTTAACTAATAGATAATTGCTGATATTTGTCCTTCAGTCAATTTTAGTCTTGCTGGCAAATACAAAACTGGCCGAATACAGGCCCCACTTGCCAGCTTCCTATTGAGCTGAAATTTATAAGTCATCATTGCCAGTGCAATAGGAGTTCCACCAATATAGGAGTTCCAACGAGACTACTTTTTTATCGAAATGAACGCATGACACATATAATTTTTTTTTATCTAAAATCTCAACACTGCGGTTCTTCTTATCACCAGAGCGGAGAAATGAAAATAATTATATAATAATTTCCACTACAAGTCTACGCGAAGTCGGCGTTGTCACGCAAATCTGCATTAAATAATCATTTACCCGAGTGGAAATCGAACCCACAACCAACGCCTGTATCCACGGTGGCCTCAACTAATATTACTACTACTTATTAACGATTATTTTCAGTTATAGATAAACTTCTTGGTGGTATTTTTTTTGCTATGATTACATAATTATCTACTATTTTTGTGTTTTATTCAATTTCTAGACGGGGTGCCTTCATGCGCAAACTAACCAAGGAACACTACAGAACATTCCTGTTTAAAAGTGAGGCACAAACGTATCCACTTGGGCTACTGGAAGTATACCAATACTTTTTTATGGTAAGATTTATTTATTACAATAATATAATAATACGTTTTGTAAATGATTTAAAATTAACGCATTAATGTAAATGCCAGATATTCGAAGTGTTGTCAAAGAACATTTTATAGTAGACAAGCGACCCGCTCGCGGCGTCGCCTGCGTAAACTACCTTACATTAGCTATTTAGTTTTTCTTGCCCACCCGCGTTCGTTTGAGACAGGCGTTTTTGAGATAAGCTTGCACAAATGCATAGAAAACAAAATAATAATATTACAACATTTAAAATAGTAATTTACACACTTACAAAATTGTAAAACAGTTTAGAAAACATTGGACGGTTTCAAGTGCGGTTTGGAATCCCGCTGCGTTCACATATTTTTAACTTCTAAACACGTCTTTCAAATTTTTTTAAAGTATAAAGTCATTGTTTTGGGATCTATTACTGTGATAAATGCCAGCAATAATAATTTTTCTTGTATATCTTCCATGTACAGACAGCGATGAGTTACATTTTTATAATATGTGGCGATATAGATAATATCGTAACTTTTACCATCTATAAAGTGAATAAACAAAGTACATAAATGAAAACTCAAAAACGTATATATATATTATTTCTTAGGTATCTAGGTATATATATATATATATATATATATATATATATATATATATCTAGATACTTAGTATATATATACTAAGAACAGTTTTGTTTTTTTTCACTAGAAAGCTACTACACCCAATGTGATCCATAGAAATAATTACCGATGAAAGAATATTTGTAAAGTTCGCACGAAAGCACAGCACTATAAGAAGGGTTCATAAGTTAGAGTTTAAACATAATAATTACGTGATGTAAGCATGCAGAATAATGAAAATCTTAATGGAGCGTAACCTTAACGCTTAGCTAATCGCTTAACGTGTAAACCTACGGACTGAGTCGTAAAATAAGGAAATATGCTATGCATTTTTAGAAAACGTATAATAACTTGAACGCAGCGGGATTCGAATCCGCACCTCTTGGAAGTTATTGCGCGCTGCATTCAAATTGTTATATGGTTTCTAAGTAAAATCCGTCTTCCGTTTTCTGTTATATCCGTAACACGTTCACTTTTCCGAAAGTTTTTTCTTTATGTCGCATTATATTTTTATAAATCTTTTACAGTTTGGCTTCCAATTTTATAGTTATTCGTAGTTCTTGTATGGACAACGACAGTGTTATGAAATAAAGTTTAAGGAATCTACTCCTATGCCCTATATAAAATAAATTCCTCTAGGAAAGGCGATTTATCTTCTATTATTATAATATCTGGGACTCGATTCCACGTAGTGTTCCGTAGTTGTTTCTTAAAACTAAGGCATAACTATGGACTATTATTTACATTTTTCTTCATTTACATTCATTCTATTCTAATCAATTTCGAGAATTTTATTTCTTTAATATTTTAAGTGATATCGAAATTTATTTTTAATTGCAGCAATGTGAATATATACAAGCACGCGATTACTGCAACGGCTTAGTACTGATCGTGGACTTTAATGAAGCGAATATTATGGAGACGATAAAGGCATACAATCTTACGGAACTACGACAAGTATTAAACATAATAAAGGTAACGCCAATGACCTGCCAAAATATAGTGATAGCTTGAAGTGGGTTGATCTTTTTAGCTTATTCAGTCAGATTAGTGAGAAAACGGCAGACAGAACCTAGTGTCAAGACACTCCGTTCTCTACTTTTCATCCAAATCAGAGACATTGTGTGTTGAATGGCGGAACTGCACACCGTGCTTGGTCTTGTCACCAAAGTGAAGAAATTAAAATAATTTAAATATAATCTTTTTCTAGGGTGGGATCGAGCCCACAACCATTGTCTTTACAAGCGAACGCTGTCTCAGAAAAATTTATAAAAATAAATATTTTCATTTTCAACATTTTAGGAAGGATATGGAATGAGAATTAAAGGCATACATCTTATATCCCAATCAAAAGCCATAGATGCGCTTGTGGCATTATTCAAACAAGTGTTTAGCGCGAAGCTTGCATCTCGAATTGTCGTTCACAAAGCTGTAGATACAATTCACGAATATGTGCCTAAAGAAGTCTTACCGCAAGAATATGGGGGTAGTGAAAAACCGTTGATCGAATTGCACAGTAAGTTTAATTTTCTTAAATCATTATCTGAAATAATTATTATTAATATATTAACATTCTATTTTTTTAATAATAACATGTTACCGACCTTACCGTTCTTGGGACAAGAAATTGGTTTTTTCGTTACAATAATATTTTTGCTTTTAGATTACCTGAAAGGTTCTCAAATAAATTACATAATATTATACATATATAGAGTAGTAACCTTAATCAAATAATTTCTCGATTTTTTTTTAAATACGTGTTTTGATATCAATTCCTTTATCAGTATTTTTATGCAAAATCGCAGATAAAAAGCTACTAACCAGTAAATTAATGTTTAAGGGTACTTAACCATAGAACTAAATTTTCTTGTTGAAGAGCCATTGTGGCTCAGTGGGGCAGTGTTTCACTGTCAACGCGAGTTTTTAACTTAACATCGTCGACAACATTGGACAACGGAGTGTCTCAACACTAGGTTCTCTCTGACTACACTGCTAAAAGTTCAAGCGTGAAGCTGCATAAATTTGTTTATGCACACTTTATATAAACAGTGATTATAATTTTTGAATTTATATTACAGATGAGTTTCTAGATATTCTAACAGGAAAGGAGTTCATAGAATATATGGCTGAAATGAATAAGGCGACTACGAACGAGGAATTAAGAATCGAGACGGATAAAGATCAAGCATTAGGTGTGCCGGGAACTTTCAGAGCTTTGAGTGTCGATTAACAAGCCACGCTAAGTTTTGTTTCTATAATGAACAATTTATTAGTACAGTAAAGTCTAAATATGTTGAAATTAATCGGTTTTGGAATAAAAAATAAATATATGATAACTACAATATACATTTCATTATTCAATATATTTTATATTTATTTAACTATTACTTATATATTTGACCTTTATTTTTTATAGCAACTATGTCTTACGTAAAGAAATAATAAAGAGATAATAATTATGATTATCTTAGAATAAGTTATAAGATTTTATTTTCATTTGTCGTTTGACACTGTCCGAGTGACATCGCCTTTAGTGGCTGTACAAGCCAATGCGCGAGCGACACGCCTTACCACAATCCCCACAAGATAACTTAGCAGAGTGCGTGACTGGGCTTCCAAGATGTAGTTTTTAATTATATCAGCCATATAGAGCTATACTTATAGTGGTAATTTCTTCATGAAATATCTTATTGTTATAGGATTTAAAATATAATAAAACACTGCTTAGACATTCACATTAATCCATACGTATAAAGAATTAAAAAATTAATAGCTTGTAAAATTGTAGATCATCATAGGCTAATAAATGTTTTGGAGATTCAACCATCAAGTTAAGGGAAAACGGGTTGGAAGACCGTAATTTTTGAAGTTAGAAATATGAAACTTTGTTATAGAGATTTCCTGATTATAAATTAGTGAATTACTATTTCAATAGTTACAAGAGCAAAGCCGCAGGCAGCAGCTAGTATAGAATATAAGTTGGTAGATATACAAAATTATGTAATATGTGCAAACACGCAAATATTAAAAAGTAACAAGTAAGAACAGTTTACTTAAACGAAATAGCAGAATGTAAATGTAAACTTATTACTGACAAAATATATACTCGTAGGAAGTAATGAATATCACTTAATATGTAATGACAAATAGTACAGTAATTCTTATTTTCAAATCTAACTTCTGTCGTCTTAGTCGTCATCTTAGTATACACTAATAGGCATCTTGAACCCTACAATGCATACAGTACCATATACGTACGTTTAAAAACCTTATAGATGGGTTTACAAACTCCTTGTGCAATCAGGTCTTGGTGTATAACTTTGATGTGTACTGAAATGGCGAACAAATCTGAGCTGAGGTATTTTAATGAACTTAAGTTTGTCGTAAGCAAAAATATAGTACTTCGTCTCGCACGAAAACGTCGTACGTTGCACGTCAAATGTCGCCTGAAAAACCAGTAATATAAATTATACTTTGATAAATACTACTTCCCTGAATTAACTTAATATCTAGTACTAACTTAATATTATCCTTAATGTAAAGGAAAATATATGACCTAAAATTGTCAAGTTAGGTTACGTTAAAACAAAGATAAAAATTGTTTTTATAAAATCCACCATTCATATGTTAAAATTTTTAATGTACATGAAATATACATTTTGTTCTGTTCTTCGTTGAGAACCAAATATGTGCATAGTATACCATAAATAGAACTGTATTAAAAATTACCAAACTTTTCTAACTGGACTTATTATAATTTTACCTTACATAACTACATACACTTGTTTAGGGAAAATGAGTGAGTTTTTTTAACATCTTATTTCCGGAATGAAGTTCGAGATGGGAAATATTTTTTTTATTTTTATATATAAAACATGAAAAATATTTTTTATAATTTTATAATTACATTAGAGTTATAAGAATTTAGCTTGTCTAATATACTCGTATATAAACGTACACGCACTTATATAATTTTATAGATCATAAATAATCATAAAATAAACCTTTATCGTTTAACGTTTTAACTAGTTGCTTAAAACGTAAAACTGTAGAGGCTTCATAATTAACTGACACACTTTTGTCAGTTGTTTATTATAAAAACAAGCATATACCTCTTTTATTTTTATAATTATATATATGACACGAGGAGTGTAAAATTCACACTTTAATGTGATGTGACTTTTTGAGCATTGATATTTGACGAAATCTATTTTAACTGTTGTCTGATTACTAAGCTGAAGTACAAAGATGGCGTAACAACACTCGCTCTAACATTAGAGTGAGTGTTTTATCCCTGTAATATAATAACAATAAAGTATTTCTATTTATCTATCGATCTATCTATTTATATAAGTATTCAACTGAAATTTGTTGGAAACTTGGAGTGCTAAAAATTGTGCTCGATAAAAGATGTTTTTTTAATAAGTAGAGGCCTTCGGGGCGCTGTGGGAAAGACGTCTGACTGTAAATGCGAATGGTTGTGGGTTCGATTCCCACTCAGGGGAAAATGATTTTATTTAAATTGTTTTTGAAGAAATAATAAATTTGTTGCAATTACAATAAATTGTTCATTTAATAAATTCACCACCCACACCAACAGATATCTCAATGGTGAATCACTCCACCACTATACACAGTTATCTAGCCTTTGCAAATCTTTGTTACAGGGAGCCCATCACCTCTGCGACGCTGAACACCTAGGGGACGAGCTTTGACAGGTGAAGAATGCCCTTCATCTGAACAAGCTGCCCGTTCCCCACCAGCTTCGTGGGAAAACCAACAAGCCCCTCACAGTGGAGAGACAACCAGCACTACTACCATATGTGAAGGGAGTTATGGACAGGATTGGCAACATCTTAAGAAAAGCTTCAATACTATAGTATTGAAGCACTTTTTTGTAAGGCTTACATATAATGTAAGCCTAACAAAAAAGTGAGCTAGTTCTCGAGACCAGTGAAAAGTAATAATCCTTTGCAGTGTACTGGTATATACGAACTAGATTGTGACTGTGGCTTATCTTACATTGGTCATACAAAGAGTAGCATCGGTATATATAACACATCTCCGATACCAAGAATGGGTGTGTCAAAGTCAGCTGTGTGTGAGGTATTACATCAGGTTCGATAAACCTCATATTCTCGCTAGGGAAAACAGATATATCCCAAGGATGATCCACGAGGCTATATAAATACAAAAATACCCAAATTTCAATAGAGAAGATGGTTGGAAATTTTCTACCACCTAGAATCTTATAATGAAAACTTTGAAGTCTCAATTTGATCACACCAGAGAGCAAGATACAGTCAGCTCATTCTGCAAGAATCCAGGACAGTATGCGAGGCAACTAAGAAATCTTGGGTGGTAGTTTGATATAATAATTGTCAAATGACAGACAAATGCCACCTCAGTCTACCTGTAACGACGGACTACTGTAAAGTGTTCGAAACGTCGGGTTCTAATATGTATTTTCGAATACCAATATTATACGTGATTAAACCGGTTAAAAATAGTTTCATTTCAAAATGTGTATTAATCGTGAAAATCAAAGAACTTATTATGTGAAAATTAAAGAACTTAATAAATTGGTCGTAAATAAAATTCCTTTGCCCTAACAAATGAACGGAGACATTTGTCACTATGTTTACCTACTCTACATAAACAAATGTAAAACAAAAAGAATGAAATATAATTACAGCTATACTTTAACATTATTTTAAAAGTATTATTAAAATAATAACATATTATTAGAGTCTATAAATATTTTTATGGTTATTTAATTTTATATTTAAGTTTTTTACTAGTACTTTGTGCCAACGAGAGGAATACGATTCATTTCTAATTCTAGTGACTAAAAATACCAAATAAGGCTAACGTAATTATTCTTTGAATTGTCGTAAATTTTAAATATATGAAAATCCAGTATAGTAGTAATAAGCGTCCAGTGGTACTGTAGTGCGAAAGAATCGAAATTACAAAATGTACTAAATATTTTAAATTGTCTAAATTTACGTATTGTTCTTCAGTTTTTTTCTGTAACATAAAATAGCGCTGCTACTGGACGAATGCCTTCTTTTCTTATAAGTATATATTATTCGTAAAATTTTGTACCAAGTACATTTGATCGTGACGTCTCTATCAAAGAAAGCGCAATGGAATCGATACCAAAAGACTTATTCCTAGAGTTCAATCCCGACACCTTACAGTTTTTGAGGAAACAGTATGCTTTAGATACGCCAGGAAGAATTGAAGAAGCCATTGACTTGCTGGAAGAGTGGATAAAAAAGCAGCCACATTTTAGTAAGAAAGACTTTCGTAAGTGTATTTTTATTATATTTTCAAATTTCGTTATTCTTTGCTGGTAATTGTGACAAATCGTAGCAATTTCCTTTTACTGTTAATATAAAAAAATCTGGGTTTTAAATGTTACTTGCTAAAGATGTCTTAGCATACCCAGAAACCCAAAAACTTGAAATCGTTTTATGCCAGTTATTTTGTATATTTTTTACATGCATAATTTGTACTAAGCTTCACACTTTTTCTCGCCAGCATGGTACGTACAGAGAACTTGGTGTCACAAGAACCTCACTTGCCGCCCAAATCTAAAATCCTGCTTGATGAGTGGCTTTGGTGACAAACCAAAGGGGAAAAATGAAAATAGTTTAAATATAATTATTTCCTTGAGCGGAAATCGAATCCACAACCTTCGCGTGTACAATCAGACACTGTCACAATGCGCCACGATGGCCTCACATGTATAATTATAATAAATAAATGCGTTATGTAATTACAAAATGCCTTAACAACAAAGAGCTAATTAAGTATTAGAATGTTACATAATTTACAGAATGCAAACTCAAGGACTGTGTAAATTAAAAAAAAAGTTTTTTCATTCACACGTTTTGTACTAACGGGACGGACTATAGTCCGTCAGTACCTAATTTCGCAATTATTTTTTTCAGCAAGGGATTATTTAGAAAGAGCAATTATAATCAGCAAGGGTTCTGTGGAAAGAGCTAAGATAAAGTTGGATAGAATATGCACGTACAGAACATTGTACCCAAACTTCTTTGGAGTGCAGGATATGAGGAATTGTGAATCACTGACGTATATGTAAGTGTATTTTTTAGAACTGTCTGACAGTACACTTTGACGGTTTTTAATTAAATAATAAAAAGACTTTTGTACAGTCTGTTTTTTTTGTTGTTTTTTGTTAGCAACAAACATAACACTTACCAACAAATATAACACTTAAAATAGAAAAGTATTTCAATAAATAGCAACAATCGTTTGGCAAGAGAGAACTCTTGAACAAAAGATTGTTGGTAGAAATAACCTTTCGGTAGAAGAAAATTTGTAAAAAAATGTATCTACAGAGATGCTAATAACAAAAATAAGTTGTAATAAGCGGATGACAGATGTAAAGCGCATCGCTTATCGTAAAATGCTTGGACATGGTCATGGCCCTTTTTAAAACCCAGCCTACTCCATAGGTTTTAAATTATCCAATTTATGGGCAAGACGGTTCATGATAACCCACGAAAACAACTTATATACATGGGCGACAAAAAAAGCAAAATACACTACTATCTTAACAAAATATTTTAATCGTTTTTAATATGCTTGTTTGTTCAAAATTATATATTTACTATATTTCTTTTTATTAATGTGGGTGTTACTTTTTATTAATTTCCTTAGTGTGGGAATAACACTTTAAAAAAAATGTTAACAAAATATATTTCTTTTTATTTTTTAAAATTTATAGACGAGGTGCATTTTTGCCTAAGCTCACAAAAGAACACTACAGAATATTCATCGTGAAATCTATAGCAAAAACGTATCCAATTGGATTGAAGGAAATATATCAATATTTTTTCAGAGTAAGATTTTTGATTATATATTTTTTTAATACATCAAATTAATGCTGTACTGATCTACAGTTCACAATTGAAATAAATTTTAAATCTAGAATTATTAAGTACAGAGATACCTCTGAAATTTTCCAGTCTTCCACTTCCACTTCTAAAAACTTCATGACAATAACTTTGTTTCTTCTATGATTTTGTTGTATTTAACATATCAGTCTTGTTTTGTTATTTTATATACTTTATATTATTCAAAATCATAGATCTATTTATAATGTTTTAAGTATTTTATATAATGAATTAACAAAAATAACAAAAATTATAAGGAAAACTTGGAAACTAAGTAAAACCTGCTACGCTCAAACTTTTTAACAACATTTTTAATTTTTTATTTGTCTAATCATTATTCAATACAGTTGTTAATTAAAATAAGTTTTAATTGTAGCAATGTGAATATATACAAGCACACGATTACTGCAATGGGTTAGTGTTTTTGTTGGATTTTAATGAAGCGAATATTATGGAGACGTTGAAGGCATATAACATATCTGAGTTACGGCAATTTTTACTTGTAATAAAGGTATACAAAAATTTAATTAAGGATTATATATGTGACTGTATAGTTATTTTGTTTTTTAGCTTTCCACGTTTTCCCGTTTAGGAAAAAAAACCAGAAGAAGAAAAAGAAAGACAAGAAAAGAATAAGAAAGTTATCCTCTATCCGCTCGAACCTAAGACATTGCGTGTTAAGTGGAAGTCAAATTAACTTGCCGTGACAAATCACGCTCTGATAAGCTCTGATAAGACAGTCTTATCAGAGCGGAGAAGTGAAAATAATGTTTAATATAATTACTTCCCCGAGTGAAAGTCGAGCTCATAACCAATCGCGTTTACAGTCAGATACTGTCCCACTGTACTGAGTATATATCGCGTATATAATATGAATAAACACGATATATATTCCAGTCATAATCTAGCTATCTGTATCTGTAAACATTTTTGAAAAAATATTTGTAGAAACAGCTATTTGTGTTATATTTTTCTTTTCACTATATTACTTTCTTATATAACTTTGACAGACAATAAAAAATATCTAAATAAATAATATTTCAAATATTATAGGAAGGATATGGAATGAGATTGAAAGGCATACACCTTTTATCAGAATCAAAGGCTATTGATGCAATTGTGGCGTTATTCAAACAAGTGTTTAGCGCAAAGCTTGCAGCTCGAATTGTTGTACATAAAGCTATAGATACATTCTATGAATATGTACCCAAACAAGTTTTACCAAAAGAATACGGTGGCAATGAAAAAACCTTAATTGAATTTCATAGTAAGTTTTTTTTCTTTATTATTATTATATTAACCAATAAAGCAATACCACTCTCTTTTCCACTTTCTGCACATTTAAGAGACATTGCATATTGGGTGGCAAAATCAAACGCTGCTCGTAGTATGTAAAATATATGAAATATAGACGTTACAAATCGCGAAGTCGAACCCACCATTCATATGTACAGTTTCTTACTGCGTCAAGATGTCGTCAACAAGTTTAATAATAATACCCTACTAATACCTTTTAAATTCATATTACAGATCAGTTTCAAGATATACTCTCAGGTAAGGAGTTTTCAGAATATCTTACTGAAATAAATAAGGCGACTACAAACGAGGACTTAAGGGTCTTGACGGACGATGATCAAGCTTTAGGTGTACCGGGAACTTTTAGAGCTTTGAGTGTGGATTAATAAAGTATTATAACAATGCAATTTTTGTTATAAAGGAAATCTTAGTGCAAAAATATTTAAAAAGGTATTCAAGTGAAATTGGTTTCATTGGACGTGAAAACGCATAATTAAAAATGCATTTGTTTTTATTTATCAATAAATGGGTTATATTATCTCTATTTTTATTGCTTTATACCACAATTAAAATATAATAGCATACAAAATATGTATATATAAATAAAATAAGTTACACAATAATAGATTGCTTGTTAAAAGAAATTCAGTAACAATTTTAAAATCTTTAAAAAAGCAATAAATATTTACAACTAGTTGATGCACGCAACTTCCATTTACCACCTGACCTTGACACTTGGACCCTCATTTATAACAACTTTCGTTAAGGCCGTAATATATTTGTCTCCGTCAAAAAAAAAATCGATTATATTATTTTTAGTTTTTTCTCTCTACATGCACAAAGGTTCAGTTCACAGGAATATTCTTTTTTTTATGTTTTTTTATTTCATTCACTAAGGACTTATGATATTTAGTACTATTTTTATTAAATATTTTATATTATCTTTGTAAAAAGAACTCGACTTAAGACTTCATAAATAGTTCCTAAAGTTTCTTGTTGAAGCACATTTATACTTAAGTTGAATAAGTTAATTTAACATAATTAGCTCATTGATTTTTACGATTATTACACATTTTCAAAGGTACACCTTGTCTACCTGTGACCACGGACTACTGTAAAGTATTCAAAACGTCGGGTTCTAAAATGTATTTTCGAATACCAACATTATACGCGATTAATCCGGTTAAAAATAGTTTCATTTCAAAATTAATTTAATATACGCAACTTTAAGCAACTTTAAGCAACTTTAAGCAACGGAGCATAATCAATTCATTGTATTTATTTTCGGTCAGGCGCTTCTTTTATATGTACGACACGACGACATTTAGAATACACGAGGACTGCGTGCTGTTCGCTCTCTAAGTTTTTGTCTTTTTATTCTATCTCTCAATTTAAAAAAATTCTCAAAGAGTTCAGTATTTTATAACATTTAAGTTTCCAACTTAACTTAATAGTTAACTTATATATATTTTTATTAAATATATCTTCAAATGGTACTCCAAAATACCTTTTGTTGTTACAGTTAACATTATATTATAGGCGACTTACAAAAACCAGTGTTGCCACCAAAAATATTTTATTAAATATAAATTTATATATTTTATTAAAAAAAAAATATATATATAAAATTCACACGTCCGTTGAAGTCAACAACATTAAAAGTAGTAACACCTATAGAGAAAAAATATATTTTATTTCATTACGATTCCACCCCTAGAACACTCAAAAGGTTAATTTCAATGCACTCAGATTACGTTTAGTGCACTCTCACTCCTTTTTTTCAGCGAAACCTCGGTGCACTTCAAAGTCTTTTTTTTGTCATTCTGAAATGCAGTTTACGCAGACCATCCAAACGTTGGTAGATAAACTGCCCTACCGACGGATGACACTGTGGGACTCACCAGCGCACTAAAGCGCAACGGAAACCCTCTCCCCCTCTAGGAGATGTTGCAGGAACGCTTGCGCATGCTGCTACGATGCCTCGGTGGACGGCCCACCTGTTGCTGGCCACCGCAGCCATAACCTCGGTGACTTGCAGGAGGAGCACAATAACCATACCCCCTCCTCTAGGGCTTCTCTAGGGTAGAGGGAGTTGGCGATACGCGTACCGCGTTATCCTACCCACTGGCCGGCCTCCAACGGCGTGCACGCACTTGAAACTCTTCGTCTACCCCCAATGCATATTTAGTCTATTACTAGTATATTTTCGATGTGTTTAGTATAGTACACTTTCAGCGCACTCTGACTACCCTCAGTGTACTTAGTCTTGTTTCAGGGCACTCTCAGTTCACTTTTAAGGAACGTTCAGTGCACTTTTAGAGTGTGTAGTCTGCACTTCTAATAAATTTGTACACCGTGTTAACAAATTATTCATTTTTATTATAAATCCACAAAAAGGAGGATATATATATATATATATATTTGTTTCTAAATTCACTCGTGTTTCCTACCATTGGAGGGGAAATTAGCGTGTTCAATAAGTTACGTAAAAGTAATTAATATACTTCTCCATGGTTTATTTCAAACTGAAATGTTCTTTAAATGTTATTTAAATTAAAAATATATAAAAATTAAAATAGGTATAACGTAAAACAATTTTATATGAATATAAATAATATATAATCACAATGTATTAAAAAAACTATAGTAAATGATTAAATTTTATTAACACCATTACGACGTATTTAAGGTAAACGAAACCAAAAGGTTTATTTTATAATTTGTGTAAAAGAATCGTTGGCTTTTAACTCGAAATATCCCGGAATGAGTATAAATTGTAGATCATGTGAATGTTCTCACAACGCAGGAAATTCGTAAAGAAAAATATATAAAGAAGCAACTTTCTTTTGTGACAGGATTTAGGAGAGCAAGGAACAAGAAAGTTTAATAATTAAATATTTAATTCTCATGTGTCTATATCTGTATATAATAACTTTATATTCATTTCTTATTAATTTAATATCTATTTTTATATATAATAAGTTTACTTTATCTCTGACATAACAAGGTGTACATGAACATGCAAAAACATGTTGCAGCAAGATAAATGTTGGTTCGACATTTAACCAAGAAAATGTTCATATCTGAAAAACCCCCGTCATGAACTATTAGTTAATTTTTTTAATAATTGCGCTTCGAATATGCAAGCATTTATCATTTCGACAATGTCACATTGTATGGGGATTTTATTGGCTGCGCACTTGGAATGTAGCAGAGAGGTTCCCATTACTATGTGGATGAAGTAGCGGGCAGTAGCTAGTGAAATAATAAACTATGCAATAGCAAAGAAAGAAGAAAAGGCATAGTGGAAGACAATCTTTATATATGCAAAGATGATACTTAGTATATATATCTGTAAAACTGTCACAGAGCACAGTTGATCGAGACGTCACTCGGAAAACACTTTGGAACCATTACCTAAAGACACAATCTTAAGAGTTCAATCCTGATACATTACAATTTTTAAGGCAACAGTATAACTTTGACAAGCCAGGGAAAATTGAAGAAGCCATCAACTTGCTCGAGGAATGGATAAAAAAGCAGCCACATTTTAGAAAAACAGATTTTCGTAAATATATATATCTTCTTATATCATCTTGTTATTCTTTTGATGATAATTGTGTCAAATTCAATTTCTGTTGATATAAAAAGTTCGAGATTTTGGATGTGTTGTGCAGTTACAGTGCAGTGTAGTACAATAAATCAGATTTAGAGAATATTATTTGTAATTGAGGAATTGTGGAAAGAAGTAGAATAATGGAGTACGATTGACTTTACTTCTCGTCTTGACTTGAGGTTCTCTTTGACTACTTTGCCATGTGGAAAAGAAAGAGAAGAGATGAAGTGTCATTGGTGTCTCAGTTCTATTTTACGTTTTTATATAAACTTAATAAATGCGTTATGTTAAAACAAAATTCAGCCTAACTTAATAAGATTAATTTAATATAAGAACTTTATATAATTTACGGAAGGCAAGAATGTGTTAATAAAATAATACTCAATTCCTGTAATTACTTAATTTGTACAATATTTTTTATATATTGTATTTTTCAGCAAGGGATTATTTAGAAAGAGCAATTATAATCAGCAAGGGTTCTGTGGAAAGAGCTAAGATAAAGTTGGATAGAATATGCACTATATTACATATTACAATATATATTATTCTATATATACTATTTTAAGCTTGAACATAATAAATACGATTTGCATCTTCGTAGTGACTCGTATTTTAAAACATAAACAAAATTTAATATGTTCAAATTTTATATAGAATTTTTTATATTTTTACTTTTCGTTGTTTGTTATCCAACAAAACTACTTTAATCAATGCATGATTACTGCACTGGGTGTGTAGTGCTTTTGATAGATTTTAATGAAGCGGATATAATGGAGACGTTGAAGGCGCACAATTTATCTGAGTTAAGACAGCTCTTTCTTATAATAAAGGTAACATGTCTAAGCTATTTTTTAAAATTATTTATATACTAGTTGATGCTCGCAACTTTGTGCGTGGCTTGTATTTATAACTTTAAGACATACAATTGATAAAAAAATAATTTAACTTCCTTTCTGGTGATAATTTTCATATCTCTAAAACTTCTATTTCAATTGTTCGAGACAACTGTAAATTTTAATCTGCTTCGCGCTTGTCTCTCTCGGCAGACAAAGAGAGAAACAATTAAAATAATATTTATATAACCATTACTTCTATTCGAATCTATCTATTACGAATTACGAATTACGTCTATTACGAATTCTAAATCGAGTGTCCACTTGTCGAAATCAACTATACCCTAAGTCCTGCTCAGGGTTAAAAGCTATACAAAAAAAATCTATGAAATAGTTGTTGTAGTACGCAGTAGTTCCAAGGCGTGTACAAAAAAACATGTAAACTTTTCACTTCCAATAATGTATTTTTTCTCAGTTTGTGTACTTTAACAAAGGATATAAGTAAAATATTTCAAATTTTATAGGAGGGGTATGGAATGAGATTGAAAGGCATACATCTTCTATCAGTATCCAAGACTATAGATGTAATTGTTGGGTTGGGTTATAAGCGCAAAGGTTATATCTCGAATTATTTTGCATAAAACCATAGATACAATCTACGAATGTGTACCGAAAGAAATCTTACCAAAAGAATATGGCGGTAATAAGAGAACGTTAATTGAACTTCATAGTAAGTATTATTTTATCTTTTTTATCTTCAAGCTACCAGCGGTTGCTCTATTCAATATTTTCCACTTTTCGCACATTTCATGATGCGTTGTGATATCCAATTATCCCATCCTGAAATTTAAAATAATTGAAATATAAGCAATGGTGATCGAAACTAAAACCTTTGTGTGTACAGTTAGACGCATCCTAACTACGCCTAGATATTGTCAAGCAGGTTAATAAAAAGTATAACAAAATATTTATTACAGATCAGTTTCTAGACGTTCTCTCAAGTAAGGAATTTTCAGAATATCTTACTGAAATAAATAAGGCGAATACAAATGAGGACTTAAGGGTCGTAACGGATGATGATCAAGCTTTAGGTGTTCCCGGAACTTTCAGAGCGTTGGGTGTCGATTAATAATAGCAATATTTTTTTTTGTTATAAGCTAAATCTTAGTAAAAAAATGTTAAAAAGTGAAATATATTAAACGAAATTTAATTGTAGAAAGTGACAAAGGTTCAATAATACTTATAATATTCTTAAAAAATACGCTCTATTTTTTTATTTATGAATAAATTCTTAATATTGTTTTTATTGTTTAATTACACAATTAAAATATACTACTAAATCCGTATAATATAAATTAGATTTGATTTTAAAATTCTTGATGATGATTTACCAGCGGTAAGCATATTAAAGAAGTTGTACAATAGAACCTATTCATTGTAAATACCGCATGTAACGATGGAGATTGATACATTTTTTAACATTTTTAAATAATACATTAAACACATACAACTTTGTATTAAAACAGGTTTTATATTACAAATTGAGTTTTTATATAATAGGTAGTTAAGTAGTAAGAAATAACAATGTTGGTAAAACAAATAAAATAAAAATTGTATGGCATTACTACGGTATTTAAGTAGAGGGTTTCCATAGGATTTAAAATGCTAAAAAATGAGACACAGGGGAGTAGGTACCCTTACCGAAACGGAAAAAGTTTTATACAAATGATGGATTTTCATACATAGTATCTATTATTACTTTTATATATTAAAAGCGAATCCAATATTTCTTTTCTTTTTTCGAGACTCCTACTCTCTAAGTTAGAGATTGCGCTTTTACTATGTACGTTTTAAGTGATCTCGATTGACCTAATGAGAACGCAACGTGGCATAAAAAATGCTTTTGGAGCCTTCTATCTGTTCTAAGGCACTGAAACACAATGGGGTCTCCAGACAACCCTATATTTACTAAACTTTTGTACAGGGCTATTATCGTACTATCTTTTTAAATAACTTTTGAATTTCGTAATATAAAACCTAGCATTCTACTGTCCTTACAATAACATCACATGTATGTCAAAAATGTTAGTTTTATATTGATAAAAAACGGTGTTTGAACACCACACCTGAATCTTTAATAGTAACAACCGTAGCTCTATAGCTACGTCTATGGCGTGTCTTCTAAATAATAATTGGTTGCTATATAGGTTTTCGTCTTTGTGAAAGTTATATGAGAGTATTTGAAGGTATTCAGTAACATATCATTCAGCTGACATTCAAGTCATTAGATATTTCTGTAGCAAGCAAATATGATAGAAATTACAGATAATTTCAAGAATTTGAAAGTCATCAGTACACATGAACGGTGTACAGAATAAAAAACAACCTGGTAAGTCATTTATAAATATATTAAACAAGAGAGGGTCTAAAAGTGAACCTTGTGGAACACCACACCACACCGGTTGACTACACAATAAATAGATAATTTATGTACTAGTAGCGAAATGGGTCTCAAATCAAATGTTTTGGTTAAGTCAGTATAAATAACATCTACTCTTTATCTTTTGTCGACCGCATCTATTAATATTTCACAAAAAACGACCAAATTTGTACATGCAACCTGCTGGTGCTGGTGAACATTAAAAATAGTTTGAAAGAGTTGTAAATTCTTAAATATACTAGTGACTCGAGAATGTTTCCAAACAAAGATAATAAGGATCTGAAGTTATTTACACTTATCGCCGTTTTTAAACATAGGAACGACTTCTGTATCGATCGAAGGAACGATCTTCCTACTGAATGGAAGGATTCCAGATTTTAGTGAATCATTATAATTTTGTTGCAATGAAATGGCCAGTGGTTCAGAGCAATTTGTTAAGTTGGAAGGGGTTTTTTGTCAGTGCCCGCCGCACCTTTTTTGTTTTTGAAGTTTTTGAATACGCTAATTATATCGCTAAGGCTTAAATTTATATTTGGTTAGCTACGACTATCAAATTCCTTAAAGCTTTATATTCTGTTCGATATTGTTATAATAATAATTTATATTACAATATATCATAACATTCTGAGCGTAAATGATTGTGAAGTATGATGCAAATAGGTGACAAATATTTTGACCTAATTATTTTATGATATGGATATGAATTAGAAGTGTTTTGCTTTTTACGTTCCAAGAATGACCAGAAGAATTTAATATTTGAGGTTATTTTTTCTTTAGCAAATTGGATATAAATGTTATAGAGCTGTAACGATAATTTTACGCATATTTTCCGTAGTAATAAAAGAATTATCTCCTCCGTTGGATTTTTGTGTTTTTTTGTATGTTAATCGTATATATATTTTACTTTAATGCGTTTATTTAGAGTAAGACTAAAACAGTGAAGGTCTTAGCCTGTGCCCTATCGTTATTACTGGTATTATAATGTGATAATAAAGTATAATGTATTATTGATTGATACATTACATTTTACTTTTCGACATACTAACGTTTATTAATAACGGCGGATGAAGCGGATCAATTCCTAAAACCAACAAAGCAAAAGATACACGTCTGTCTCCGCGTATGAAATTTGGAATATATAATTATCAGTTCACTTCTTTAATTATGTCATTGTTAGTGCGCAGTTGCCCACAATTTACTTCGTCAATGTACGTACACACGTTGTACGGAGGACATATGAAAGATGAAGATGAAGGGGATGAAGTTACACAGTAATATACTGCATGTTAAAAAGGGATTCAGCAACCTTGAGCTTTAAAAATAAATAGCCAAAGTCAAAGTCAAATATTTTTATTCAAAATAAGAAGTTACACGCTTCATTTTTTGAACGTCAAACAATTTACCACCGGTGCACTAAAGTTATTGCCTCAGACCTGAGAAGAACCAGCGCAAAAAACTCAGCGGGATTTCCATTTTTTCAATACAATAGAGTACAGATTTATTAGTGACAATGATACCTTTAAAATAGACTGGAGCGAGCATTTTATTCCCAAGGCGTGTTATCATTTATAAAATCGTTAATTAGGTAATAACCTTTAACACACAAGCGTCTTTTCACTACTTTTTTAAATTTATAGAGCATTTTGGACGTCTTCTGGGATCATATTGTAAAAGCGTACACATTGTCCCATAAAAGAATTACGAGTTCTATACAATCTAGTTACAGGTGCGGTAAGTTTAAGCCTATTTTTAATATTAACAATTTATACTCAATATAGTGTTTAAAAAAATAAAATACAATATAATATAAATTACAATGCTTACAAAGTTCTTAAATCTCATCACATTATAATAATACGTAATATATGAGCATAAAAAGTGACTACAACATTAACAAATATTCAACATTAAGAATAAGGGGTCTTGACTGATAAGCTGCCCTCAGCTTCTTCATGAAGCTGAGGGCAGCTTATCAAAGACGATTGAACTTATGACAATGGATATAAAAATCGGAATTTAGTACTCTCTAGTGATATCCCAGACCTTGAACTTGGCCAGTTGCACAGATAGACTAGAAACTTAACATTTTCTGATAAATTAGTGATAACGTTTATTAATTATCATACAAAATTTAGATCAATTATGTTTTTGGTTAACATTTTCACTAACCACTTAGCAACTGATAATGAAACGCTTTGTTTAAAGAACTGTTGGTTAAATAGTGCTTAGTATTACTTAATCTAAACTTCTGCCATAGTAATTAACCTGTAGAAGAGGAAGGTATTTTATGCATAGTAGACATTTCAAGCGCAGATTGACACTGACTCTGGACTAAGAATTAGATTTTTAACATATTCGTATTCATATTCTACCGGGTAGCATATTGCATATTGGGTAGATTGCAATGAGTTATAAAAAAGGGAAAAGTAAAATTACTTGTTAAGGTGCTGAATATAGTAATTACTTACTATATATATCGGAAAGAGATGAATACGAAGGAAGGGCGGAAGTTAACCAATTTCCGCAGTAATTCCCCATCTTGATTTCTAATCTTACAGAAAAGATAATGAGTTATTTTTTGTAATGTAATCTATATGTAATGTCGTTCCATTATACATCGTTATATTTGTTAATATCGTTATATTTGTTAATATCGTTATATTAAGGGCACAGTGGGTCAGTAAACGACTGATTGTAAATTAGACTGGTTGTGGACTCTCTAGTCGGTGGAATAATTTTCATTACTCCGCTTTGGTAATACAGAGCTCGCTGTTGATTTCGACGTGGTGAAGAACGGAAGACGTAATGTCTCGACATTAGGGTCTCCTTGACTACCCTACTATCTGGGAAAAGCCTTAAGTTTCAAAAAGATACACGCAATTTGTACTGCCATCTTTATTGGAACTGAGCGACCCAACGAAAAAAAAGCTAATAACATTTTATATTTTACCACCAGCTTTTCTTGTACGCTCTGTAATCTGTATACAATAAATCGATTACCATCAACGACTTCCAAGCGTCACGTCTCACAGTTGTATTATTTCTGCGTAATAATTGTAAATAATTACATATTTATAATATTTCTTTTTATTTTTATTTTACACATCTGAATTTTCCGCCATAGTATATGTTTAAATATAACCACGACTCCGAGTGAGAATCGATCCCACAATCAATCGCGTTTAAACTTCGACGCTTTGCACCATAATGACCTCATTTTATATTATGCTAATTAATTCTGCTCTATATAATGTTTTATATTTTTAAGATATACTTTCGTATGTAAGTAACTTATTTCTCAAAATCATTAATTATAAATGCCTTTAACAAAAAGAAAACAGGCTGTTTTGATATTCGGTCCTCTATGACTACCCTGCTATGTGGGAAAAAGCGTGCAGTTGCTTTTTTAATACTAATTTTTTAATTAAACTTCTACGAATATAAAATATGTGTCTAATTTATACTATTGGTCATTGTGCCTTTAAAAGTGTACTGGGTATTAAACAGTATGGCTGAAAATTTTTATTTTTACATTTAGTTGTAAGCTATCCAATTAAACTGTTTAACTAAATTCAATTTAAAATACAGCAATGTGAATACATACATGCACCTGATTACTGCAATGGGTTAGTGATTTTATTAGAATTTAATGGAGCGGATACAATGGAAACGTTGAAGGCATATAACTTATCTGAGCTACGACTACTTTTTTTATAATGAAAGTAAACTAAAAATATTGAATAGTTTTATATGACAAAGCGCGTGTGTATTTTCTTAAATTGTATATTTTATGATTTTCGCCGTTAAATATTATTTTTTTCTCAGTTTGTGTAACTTTAAAATATATAGGACGGATATGGAATGAGATTGAAAGGCTTTTATCAGAATCAAAGGTTATAGATGTAATTGTGAACTTATTCAAACAAGTATTAAACCAAAAGCTTGCAGCTCGAATCGTACATAAAACTGTAAATACATTCTACGAATATGTACCTAAAGATTTTTTACCAAAAGAATACGATGGTAATGAAAAAAACGTTAATTGAACTTCAGAGTAAGTATTATTTTATCTTCAAGCAAGCAGCGGACGCTCCATTTGCTATTTTTCACTTTTTGCAATACTCTCCAGACATATGTTGAGTTGTGATATCCGATATTCTCTACTCCGAAGAATAGAAATAATTACAATAAAAATAATGGTGATCGAAACCAAAACCTTTGTGCATAGTTTAGACCAGAGGTTTTTTCTCATAGACCACTTTCAAAATTTAGTAGATTCCGATGGATCCCCTGCAGCTATAATTCTACCATATTTCAATTTCAAATTTTGCGTTGAGGCTGTCTCTAGGATATCTCGCCTTTAGTGAGCCGACTGTCGGCTTAAAAATCGCAGCGGCGGTTTGCAAATCTCGACACTTACTGAATATGGAATATGCAAGTTTTTCAAGTAACAGTCGTTGAGCTTCTGAGAATATAATCTGCGTACTTTGATAGGTGAAGTCAAGCCAACATTTTAGTTCTTCACTCTCAAAAGCATACTGGATGAATAATTTTACGAGATGGTCACTTACGAATTGCGAAACCCCATCATTTTGTCACGCCAACGTAAGCCGCCTTTAAGTCTCCCGTGGACCTCTGGAGGTCCACCTGGACCACTTTACAAATTACGCAGTTAGAAGTGAGTTAGACCTAACTGTTCTATAATATCAGACAGGTAAATAATAATGATATAAAATTAATATTACTCATCAATTTCTAGATTTACTCTCAAATAAGGAGCTTGCAGAAAATCTTACTGAAATTAATAACGCTACTTCAGATAAGAACTTAAGAGTATGTATGATGATCAAGCTTTAGGTGTATCGGGAACTTTAAGAGCTTTGGGTGTCGATTAATAAACCATTATAACAATTTTTTTATTATTATTGATAAAACTGACTGAAAAAATGTTACATGAACAAAATATTTATATTAAATTGAAATTGCTTGCGGGAATTGCTTGATTTATAATGAGAAATAAAAACATCTATAATGTACTTAAAGAGTGTATTTTTATATTTTTTTTAATAATTGTTTATATTATTATTAATTATATTATTTTATACCATCATTAATATATACGATTATAATTATTTAAGAAGACATGCAAGACGACGTAAGAATTGAATTTAGAATTACATTTTTTTATGAAATATTGCATTATTGTAAAATATGAAATAATATGCTCTGAAATACATAAATAAGATACATTTTATTAAGATTTTACCTACATATCGTCAAAAGAAAAGTGAACAAACTTAAAATTTCTACTTTTGTACAAATTTCTAACCCCTATTTCACCCCCTTAGGGGTTGAATTTCCAAAAAATCCTTTCTTAGCGAGTGTCTACTCCACAAAACAACCCTACAAACCAAACAAAAAGGTGTCTTAATTCAATAGTTTACGCTCTGTGAAGATGTATCGGTCAGTCAGTGAATCAGGACCCAGCTATTTTATATATGATAGATTAAAGACTTAACAAAACATTTGTCTATTTTTTATCTAACTGCTAAAATTATAAAATTATTACCAAAATCACGTGTCGTCATAAAACTGCCATGTCCATATATTTTATTGTGCAATATAACTTTTTGGATATAATGTATAACTAAATACAAGTATAACAGTTACAATAATATAATTATAATTGTAACTGTTATACTTGTCTTTAGTACAGTTTTTTAGGTAAATAAACAACTGGTATAATATAAATAATATAAAACAATTTTATATTAATAGAAATTTGTTATATGTAATTACAGTATGGTAACAATTTTTCATCATTATATGCAATTATAGTACGGTAGTAAAGTTATTAATTATATTATATTAAGTTATAATTTTTTTTTTTAACGAGACAGTGACGTATATCTTTATTTTTTTGCTACTTCGCACGACCCGAAGAATCCGTGAAGAATAAAAGCGTGAAGAATGTTGCTGATGAGGATCGAGCGAGAACCATTCCTTGTGATTAGATTTTGGGAGGGCGCAGGGACACCTAATTCTCAGCTTTTTTAAAAAATATAGCAGCTTTCTACACTTCAATACGTGTAACTAAAATCATGTTATGAGTATATTTTTTGAATGCTATTTGGACCCACAGCTTTCGTTCACATACCAACGATTCTGACTCCGTGATAAGTATTTAAATAACATTAATGAACGTTTGGTGATATACGATTAGAAAGCGGGGGCATGTACCTACTATTTAATTTGCTTGTTATAGTAAAATAAAAAGTAGGAATATATGACATCGCGTTACTAACGGAAACTGGTAGGTAGGTACTTAGTATATATATATATATATTTGTAAAACTGTCACAAAAGACAGTTGAACGAGACGTCTCTATTAAAATACAATGCAGTCATTACCTAAAGACTCAATCTTAGAGTTTAATCCTGATACCTTGCATTATTTAAGTCATTGGTTATCGTTGGTAGTCCATCTCCTGTCCCGGTATCTAACTAGGTGACACGCTTATGGCCCATTTCCACTTTAGAGTCATGGCATATTGCAGAACATCCTTGAATTTAGTATTGTTGCGTATATTTATGTTAAATATTTTATCTATTTTTGTTGATTTTATAAAGCTTCTTCTTTCTATTGCATGCTGGTATGATAGTATTTTGTTCTTAACCTTGTTAGAAAACGTCCGACTTGCATATTTTAAGTAGGATAAGATACATGCATCCATAAAAATCTGTAGTTTCTGACTATAGCTTAATTCATTTTCCTTCTGTTTACTTCCTTTTTACTTCTGTTCCTATCAAAAGATATGAGTGTTCCAAGGTAAACATATTCATTAAAATATTCTATTATGTTTCCTTCTATACAAATGGGTGTTTGAATATTGTTGGTTTGTCTTAGTCATCATTATCTTAGTTTTTATTGGTATTTATTTCAAGTCCTACTATTTTACATTCTTTGACAAGATTTTGAAGCATTGTTTCTACGTCGTCGTCTATTAAGTATCCAACCCGTTGTTGTTTTCTAGTACGTTCCATATCATTTCCATCTGTATGAATGTGAAATGCTTTCAAATATATATAATGTTAACATTTTTTAAAGTGTTATTCCCACACTAAGGAAATTGAAAAAGACATATTTAGAAAACGTATAAAAATTTGAACGCAGCGGAATTTGAACCCGCGCCTCTTGAAAACCGTTCAAGCGCTCTGACCGCTAAGCCATGCGTTCTACGTCAATATAAAAAATAAAAAAAAATAATTACCAACAAATCAAATACACACACAAAAACAATAGAAAAATAATATTACCAATTCTCGTGCAACTTTAATGTAAAATTTACCTATTAAATTTAAACTTAAGCGTAGCGTAAACTTAAGCGTAAGAATTTAATATATAACTTTTATTAAAATCTTAAAAACATTTAATCCTTCACCTCATGGCGCTACTAGATTAACTTCCTCCCTTTTTCTAAATATAAATATATATATATATATGTTTTAATTTTATGTGTAATTAATTTCTTTGAAACTTTAATAAAAATATTATAACTTATATAGTTATTAAATTGCTTTGTTATTTTAATGTACCGTAGGTATATACAGTTATATAATTCAAATCACAATCTTATAAAGCGTGTGTATATTTATTAATTTAAAAATAGCTGACAATGAAAACAAGCGTAATAGAGCATTTTTAAGAGCCCTCTTTAAGTCTACATTTAGGACGCAAGTTACACACACACACACATTGCTTTGAGCTTTTATTTTTGCATGGTGACCATCCAGTGCACAGTGAAACCATGGATTGCTACGGAGTTTCATATTTTTAGCGTTCTATATAGAACTAATAAAGTACTGGAAACTTATAAAAAGTGCAAAAGGAAATGTGATTTAATGTACTTATTTTGAAAATATTTTTACTTAACGTATAAATATTTGAAGGGATTCGCATCCACGCCTTTTGAAATCCGTCCAAGCACTTTGACCGCGAAGCCATGTGTTTTATCTATCTACGTCAAAATTCTTATTATTAAAACTTTTTCAGCGTGTGAATAAAACTTTAAAAATGTAAAACATTTTAGTTTGGTTTATTTTTTTCTAACGAATACTGTTTTGCTTCTTTCAGAAAGGGATTATTTAGAAAGATCCATTGTAATCAGCAAAGGTTCAGTCGAAAAAGCAAAATTCAAATTGGATAGAATATGCACGTACAGAACTTTGTATCGTAATTTCTTTGGAGTGCGTGATATAAGGAAATGTGAATCATTGAACGATCTGTAAGTATACATTTTTTTATTCCACGAATAATATATATTTAATGTAATATTAAAATATAGATATATATTTATTTCTTCATACGCTTATCGATGTCCATTTTGTAATTTTTAAATTTTCAGACAAGTTGCCATTATGCGTAAACTAACAAAAGAACACTACAGAACATGTGTTTAAAAATAAAGCAAAGCATTATCTAAATGGCCTCGCAGACTTATATCAATATTTTTTCTTGGTATGATTTTATATATTCTCATTATATTCCATTGGTAGAAGCTCGAACAACGGAGGCGAGCGTTAATGCGCATTTAAATAAGCCAAGTTAAGTACACTTGACTAGCAACTCTCAGACAATATTCCGAACACTTCTCCTAGCAACGCTATGAACTCTTCTCTAAGTGAACATTAGAGAAGAGAGTTTAGAGAGACAGATTGTATATCAATATGTATTATATATGTTAATAAGTAAAGTAGGAAGATGTATGTCTCTCTGTGAAAGAGTTACCATTCTACTCTGGCACAGACTAACGGTAATGGTTTTTACAATATTTACAAATATTTTGAGATTTTTTTTCAATGGTAGCAATGTGAATATATACAGGCACACGATTACTGTAATGGGTTAGTGCTTATCTTGGACTTCAGTGAAGCGAATATTATGGAGACCTTAAAAGCATACAACGTTTCGGAAGTACGACAATCATTGCTTGAATTAAAGGTAATGTCGTGGATTTAATAAGATAATATATGACTATAATAATAAGATTATTTACATAATATAAAAATTTACAAAAAGAAATTGGTGCAAAGAGGTCTACACCTACTCTTCAATTTGTTGCGTAAACTTACTAACTTACTAACGTTCCTATACCAGAAAAAAGGATATTCTGATTTTTTATTACGCGCTAATTAGCCCCACCAGTGTCTATAAATGCTTCGACGCTTGACTTACTTGTGGTCATCGGATTTCTTTGAAAATTTGTACACATAAAATATATATTGGACCACTATATATATACATGGACTTACCCATGACGACCAGAACATCGAGAAAATAATTTTATGCATATGCCCTTTCATTTCTTATTTAAGCTAATTAGTTAGTCAACTAATAGTATTAATAGCTTAGAATTTTACTGATATTAATTATTTTTTATTGGTAGTATAAAGCGCCTTTTATAGCTTAAAGTTTCCCTAAATCGTGTATGCATATTTTATTATAATATAATTGTATATATTTTTAAATTTGTAGGAAGGATATGGTATGAGAATAAAATATGTCCATCTTTTATCATAATCAAAGGCAATAGATGCAATTATTGCTTTATTTAAACAGGTGTTTAGCGCAAAGCTTGTAGCTCGAATTGTCGTTCATAAGTCTGCAGACTCAATTTACGAAACAGTGCCTAAAAGAAATGTTACCAAAAGATTATGGCGGTAATGAAAAAACGTTAAATGAATTGCATAGTAAGTTTTATTTTCTAAAATAGTTACTTAGATTTAATATTATGTGCTAAGTAAGTTTCTTAAATGGATTTGATTCGGACCCAAAAACTTTAGTAAAATAGAATAGGATCTGGTCCAATTCAATTATTTCTTTTTTTCAATTCCATTCAATTATAACGTCAAATGTAGATGTTCATTGGATTTTTTACAAAAATTGGCAATTGTATAAATTTAACTATGGTCTAGATTCTAGACCAATTATTTAGTTTTTTCATGCAAAATCGAAAATTAACTATAAGATTATATAATTACTTGTGTTATAATATTACAACACGAGATATTTTCATTTATGAAAGTATACGCTTTTGTATGTCAATAAAAAAAATATGCTGAGAACTGAAGATTTACACTGACTATCTTGTTATATGCTGGAGAGTCGTATAGCTATTTTTTTTATATTGTTTCTGTTTAGTACGAACACGTGTCCGTAGTTTTTGTTAGCTTTTTATGAATTATTATTTTGTTTCTATTAATTAACTTAGCTAGAACTAAAATATAGTAACTTATTTACATGTAAATTCTAAAAGAGTACAAATTTATGGGTTCTTATCTAATCTGACGAAATTAATATAACATTTCCGTATGTACTTATACTGTATATATGTTATTTCTTATACAGTACGCCTAAATGAATTTAACATTTGTTAAAATAAAAATGCCTTAAGGCAATTTAGGCAATATTTTATAAAATAACAGAAATTTTCACTAATGTTTTTTTCCCGCATAGCAGGTCAGGCAGAGATAATACAGTGTCAAGATACTTTCCACTCTCTAACAATATATAACATAAAAATAATTATTTTTTATGTTACAGGGGACTTTCTAGATATTCTTACTGGCCAGGTTTTTTTAGAATATATGAGGGAAATGAATAAAGCCACTACAAACGAGGAATTAAGGGTTGTGACGGATGAAAACCAATCCATAGGTACGCCGGGAACTTTCAGAGCCTTGGGTGTCGATTAATATACGACATTTTTAATATTGAACAAATGCTTAGTACGAAAATGTGTGAAGATCACTTTTTATAACTATATTATATCGTGGCGTAAAAATGGTCGTGGGATGTAAAAATAGAAAATAAAAAAAAGCATTAAATATTTGAAATGTATTGTCTAAATTATTTTGTTATTCTTTTTTTGTATCGTTTTATAATTTCCTTAGAAAACGTGTGTTTCTTTTTGTTCTTAACAGAATTTTTCATAATTATATTTAATGAAAACCTTTGAAATTTTTTTCATCAAAATTATGCAAATGGAGGATTATGAAATTTGACACAGTTCATTTAAAGAAGAAATACAAAAAACAATATTTTCTATAATAATATATTAAAAATACATTAAATAATGTGTAATAATTTATTACAGCCACCACATCGTTCAAGTTGTACGATATTTTTCACATATATAAAAGAGGCTAATATTATAAATTCTATGTGATAAAAAAAACATCGATTACTATTATAGCCATGTAGTTTCTTATCACGTGTACATTCGGTACGTTATCAGCCGAATTCTGTCATTGCCATCTTGTCCTTCGCTTTTATAGCCTCTTAGGGCGATATTGCAGGCATCATCACATTACTCGCAATTTATGGACGCAAAAAGTAAAGAATATAAAATAATATTCAATTCGCGGTAATTATATACAGCTTCACACTTTTAACTGAATAGCAGTCAGAGTAGGCAGAGAGAAAGACTACAAGACACTAGGTTCTCCACTTTCATCCGATTTGTAACATTGCGTGTTGAATGGCGGAACTCGCCGCGCTTTGTCTTGTCACCAGAGTGGAGATATGAAAACATATATTTTAATATCATAATTTCACCGAGTGGGAATGGAAGCCACAACTATCGTCTTTACAGTTGAACGCTGTCACTGCGCCACGGTGATATCAGTAAAATTTATAAAAATAAATATTTTCTTTTTCAACTTTTTAGATAGGATATGGAATGAGAATTAAAGGCATACATCTTATATCACAATTAAAAGCCATAGATGCGATTGTGGCATTATTCAAACATATTGTTAAGCGCGAGGTTTCCCGTTCACAAAACTGTAAATACAATTCACGAATATGTGCGTAAAGAAGTCTTACCACAAGAATCGATTTGAGACATTCCGTGTTGAATGGCGTAACTCAACCCTGCTCTTTGTCTTGTCACTGGTGTGGAAAAATGAAAATAATTTAATTATGATTATTTACCCGGCTGGGAATAGAACCCACAACCGTATATAGTCAGACGCTCTTTATTCTCAGTTAATTTTATAAAGATATGTATTAATTCACACTATACAGTATTTTACAAAGGTATCTCTACTTCAGGGAAATGTTAAATAGTATTAATTATTATTACTATTAGTAGTTCTGTTGACGCATTCTGTTTTGTATTTAACCTTTTCGTAAAATAATGATATTCCTGGGTAAAAAAGGGGAGAATAAAGTAGCCTATGTTTATCTTAAGACCCTCAAGTATCTCTATATAAAGTTTCATCAAAATCGGTTCAGCGGCTTTGCCATGATGACATCACAGACTACTTTTGCATTTATAATATTAGTATGGATATCTTAGTTGCTATGTTACAATGTTTTCCATATATATAATATATATAATATTGTGATTTGAACCATTCACAATAGTAATTTATTTTATTTTTAAATTAATACTTGTTTTAAAATAAATTGATGTCTCAAAATATTTAACGAATCTGACATTTCTTTTGTGTCTGCTGAACTGGACATGGATTACTAAAAGTGTTCCTTGTTTTGTACATTTGCTATAAAAACAATTGACTTTAGGTATTTTATAAGGAGATATATTAGGATTTCTAAGTGTGATATGTGGATTATTAATTTTAATTTAAAAATTCTTTTACCAAAACTCTGATATATGATATGCTATATGATGTAATATATTGCTAACATTAATTTATTTTGTATTAGGATATACTTATATTTTTATAATAGGGATTCATTTTCTATTTCCTTAACAACGCCAGTATTTCACTTTACCCAAAAACAAATGCCAAAAAATGGTATTATTGTGTTTAACAGTGATTTCATTAATTTATTGTATTTATAATGCATTATGATAAAAAATTACATGCACGCCTTTTTCATATTCACTTTAAATATGTCTAATTACATACTTGTCTAACATAAATAAATAAAAAAAGTAGTTCTATATAAAAAGAGTGCAAAATATTCATATAACGATGCAATAGCATCGATAGACAGAGCTTACAAAAACGCTTAGATAGTAATATTTTACTATCTAAGCGTTTTTGTAAGCTCTGTCTACAATACGTCGAATGCCACCAAGAACTTTGAGGCGTCACGTCTCACGCACATCTGTCCTAAGTAAACTCTGCGGTTTGGTTTAATTATAACATTGAAAACAAACGTATACTGACTGCTTTAACTTAATTAAATTATTATATTATTTTCTGTCATTTTATTTTCACCATGGCGCAGTGCGACAGTCGCCACATTACCACTCGGTAGGATGGTTAAATTTTAATTATTTAATTTCTTTTCTACCTAAGACAAAGCGTGGTATTGAGTTTCGGCTTGAACATGCAATGTCTCGATTTCGGACGGAAAGTGGAGAACGGAATGTCTTGACACTTGGTTATCTCCTATTAGCTAGCTATACTTCTATTTGCGATATTCTATATTCTACATGGACAATAGTCATAGAAGCATAGAGCCGTAATTTGTTTTTTATTTACCGAAATAAAACAATATTAACACACGAAGAATATAATGAGTTAGAGCTTTTTAATATTTAGACATAGACGAAATCAGAGGTAGATTGACTAAATTGCAACCTGTGAAATATTTAATTCAGGACTTTTTATGGGTACCATATTATATTCCTCACGCTAGTCCATTATAGATGTTGTCTCAGGGTACTTAGACTTCTATCTTTGCACTATTAGTGCACTCTGACTTTTCTCAGTGCACTAAGTCCAATTTAAGCCCACTCTAGGTGTACTCTAACTGGACTTTTAGTATCCACTTACAGACACGTCAGAGTCACAGTCCCCATTTAGTACATGTAGTCTACTTTTATTTTTCTTCTTTCTTAATTCACATAATCTACTTTTGATGCACATCGATTACATGGATCATAAAAGCACTTAATACAATGGAAAAACTGTAAGTAATATAATAAACTTACAATACGTACATTAATCTTGTGTTATTTTAGCTTAAGCAGTAAGTACCTAAATATTTCTTAATTTCTTTAATTAAATATAGACTTTATTCATGCCTGACAGTGAAACATTCTATAGATTCCGATTAATTTTTAAAAGCGGTTCAGCACTTTTTGTGTTGATACAATATTATAAACAAACCTACAACAAAATATTTCTTTAAATTAATATTTTTAATTTTAATTGTGGAATATTGAATACAAAGGCTTCGCTTTGATTGCCTTTACACTACCTTTATTTTTATTACACGCTAAGCCATGCGTTCTACATCCAGCTACGTTGAAATTCTTATACGCATATTACAACTTATATTTGTTGTTAGCATCTCTGCAGAGACATTTTTACAAATTTCTGCTACCCAAAGATTATTCTACGAACAATTGTTTGACAAGAGATAAAGCTATCTGGATATCCGCCATGCGTTCAAGAGGCGCGGGTTCAAATCCCACTACGTTTAAATTGTTATACGTTTTCTAAATATGTCTATCGAAGTTTATACCAATACTGCTTTTGCTTTAAATTGCATACATACATTTTTAAATAACATGCATCTGATTTTACTCAAAACATATTGAACTCACACAATACTGTAGTAAAACAGTATAAAAAATTGTGTTTGTTAAATATATTTACGGAAAAAGAATTAAGGACAAAAGACATGCAAGCAGGACTTAGGGAACAATTGATTTCTCAAAGCGGTAAGCCTGGCGTAGAATCATAATAGACCAGCTAAACTATAAGGAATAAGAAAAAGTCGCCTTAAGAAACCGTGACGCCCATTTTCTGTTGACAAATAAAAATTAAAGATACGGAACAACTGGTACAGCTAAGCTATAAAAGCTAAATTACAAGAAATAAGTAAATACTTAAAGTTGTTCAGTATGGTCTACAGTTTTCGTTAGTAAATAAAACTCATGGAACTTTGCGGCTAACGTCTAAAAAGCCTTAAAACCGAAAAAAATATAACCATCTGGATAATCTAATATGGAAGTCATTTAGACAAGTAAATTACCAACGTAAAGGAAGTTATTATAGTTTTGGATCCAACTTTCAATGTAAGTGTTGCCTGCAGCCAGTCTGCTACACTAGGCTTGGAATAGTCATATGCATATCTGGCTTGGAAAAGGATATGTAAAACAATTTTGATACTTTCTAAATTAATAACTTTGCTAGGAACTGGGAATTGCTGTTACTATACGTTTTATCGATATATCGATTCAACGCCATACGAAATTTTTACCATTCACAACTCGCATTCCTGTATTTCTTACTGACTGTAAGACTGTCTGACTGACTTGAATATATCAGATTTTTGTTAGAGAAAAAGTTATAAATTTGTTAACACAACAAGTGCAGTAGACTTATATTGAGATTTGATGTAAATTATTTTCAATGAACCTCTGGACTTTATATTACGATGCTGAAATGTACTGTAAAAAAATAACAATAAGGCCTCTTTACGGTATTGTATGCATACGATACTTTTACAATAATATTAATAGCTATAAAGCGAAGCAACAGTATAGCGTAACGATACAAATTATATAATAATAAACTTAATTTTAAGCAATGTACGTATGTATGTACATAATGAATACCCATCTCACGCCTAATAAGAGAATTTTGTTTGGTTTCTACAATGAGAAACTATTAGGTCGAATTAATTGAAAAAAATATAAGTGTTGGATAAGCCCATTTATCGCAAAAAGCGAGTAATGGGCTTATGCGAGTAGTAGCGAGTGTAGACTATAAAAGGTCACGCCTTAGCCAATAAGCGCGGAGCTTCAATCAAAAATGTTGCAAATAAGTGGAACATGTATTTCTTCTGTGATGCAGACGTAGTTGCGCGGGTCCACTAATATACTATATATATATTTTTAATTTACAAGGAAATAAGCATCAAATAATAGGTGTATAAGCTAAAAACAAAAGTTAAGAAATTCGATAACGTCGTTATCGAATTTCTCGAATGTAAACACTGGACGGTATCCAAGTGACACAGGTACAAATTTTGTTACATTCAAAGTTTTAGAGTAAAGTTTCATCCAAAATTTGCGGGTAACAATATCTATGACTCAAAAATATAATGTTACAGTATATTCGAAGTTTTGTCTTGTACTTTACTACTTAAAATATATTTTAATTTAGAATTTCCACTAACTTCCTTGTCAAATGTCACTTAAAAAGAGCGATAAAATATCTCGAGAGTACACAGTATTTTATTATAAAGTTAAATTATTCGCCACCGCTCTCATTGGAGTTTATAACAGGTTATACATTGTTTAAAAGAAAGATACCTATTTTCTTTGAATTTCTTTTAGAACTAATGTATAAGACAGAATCTAAGCAAGGTCATTTCATTCTTGACTCCAGTGTTTGGTGACAATGTAATGGTAATGGTGTTTAGCAACTTAATGCAAAAGTTAATGTCACAGAAAGACAAAAGAAAAACGGAAAAATATCATATACAGAAAGTCTAATATTAGTCTAAAGTATAATATTTCAATTATTTCATATTAAAGATATAATGAACTGTTATAAAATTATCTTCTTTTACATATCTTCCATATTAACCTCACCTATGCCTTATTTCATACGATAATCAATGTAAGCCAAAATTTAATATAATGATTTCCCCCAAGTTGGTTTCTAACCTGCCACTATTATATATAAGCAGACTTATACCAATTGCATCACGACACCAAGTAAAAGGTTACGAGAAAAGAGTGTTTTGATAACAAGATATTAAGAGGTAAAGCATCTCCAGACGTGTGAATAAAAGATTTGTACTACACCACTACACCTTTCTATTTTGAGGGCAAGCGTATGTAGCGTCTCGAAATGGTGCATACAAAATGTAAGCAATGATATTCTATAGATATATGTATACTAGAAGCTAGAAGTCAAGTTAAGTCTAATATTAGTTGTTTTTTTATATAAATACGCTTTTTTACAAATAAAAACATTGTATTAATATTTCATGGGAACTTATTATTCCATAAATTCACCGTGCAAGTGATAAGTGATGGCGTTGAGTAGTTCCTGGGGCTGTTTTCAAATGAGCATTAACGCTCAGCTCGATTTTCCAAACTCCTCTCTACCTAACCAAAATAAAAAAAAAACATTTAATGCCACCTTCGGAATACATGGCAGAAATGGACTTAACACTTTTTTATAACATTTTTAAAGTGTTATTCGCACACTAAGGACATTGAAAAATACATATTTAGAAAACGTATTAAAATTTAACCGCAGCGGTTTTTGAACCAAGCTTGAACGGTTTTCAAGAGGCGCAGTTCAATTTTTATTCGTTTTCTAAATATGTCTTTTTGATAAAAGCTTTTTGGCTGTTATACCTATTATATGTAAAATTTGTTAAAAATAATTTACATATTAATCTAACCAAGTCAGTATTAAATAATGGCGATTATTTAAATAGCTGAGTCTGGATTATATTTTTACAGTAGGCGGTCTATCAGGTTACTGGCTAAAGTTTGTCAAGTGTTACTAACAAAGTTCGTTTGTTCGTTGCCATTCAAAATGGTTGCCTATGTAAAATTTAGAAATGATTTACAAAAACAATTGTTAATATTAAAAGAAAATAAAATGCAATAATTCTATAAGTAATTCAATAATTAATTAATGTACGGCTTCGTAGTGTGATGTGTGATTCTATATAATAAGGTTTATAAGAAAAATATTTGAAACTGTATCTGCTGTCATTTGGTAATTGAAATTTGCAATAATCGAGACCTCTCGCTTATAATTTTATGCACTTATAATATTCACTTCAGACTTTCCAATTTTGTTAATAAATTTGTGAAGTTGATATAGCTTATTTGCGACTATATTCGATTATCTCAGATTCGGTTCTCAATTGAAAGCCCAGTCTACTATCATCGTTAGATTCCACGAAACGAGCGCTTAATATTTCTGTTTGGTTGACAACTATATATGTATATGGGGCACATAAAATATAGTTTTAGATATTTTTTAGTTTTTGGTACAATAAGGGTGTATATGGCTCATAAGTAAAGAAAAAAATATTAAAGATTTTTTTTGATATGCATAAACAGATAAAATAAACACTTTAATGTAAAAATAAAAGTAAAAAAATAATGATTTATTTAAGCACGGAGCAGTTCAAAACTGTCGAGGAGCTTTTTAAATAAAACATAACTTTACTACAACTTCCTATAATATTATAAATATATATTGTGGCAGAGTCTACCAATCATAATATACCAACTATAAGTCAGTCGGTTCTGCTTTTACCGTCTATTTCAAAGAAACTTCTTAGTACCTCACTTGGTTTGTCTATCAGGCTGAAAGATATTGTAATAACGCTTAATCTGGGGAGCTTAAAAACAAGGTACGTTTTACCATCATTCAATATTTCATGACAAACTGACGTACAATTTAGGGTTGCTCCTGTAAACAAAAAAGCCGACCTTGTAAAATATTTACATGTCTTTTGCCTTTTCTGTCTCGCTATTATATATTCAAACCTCGTACGCGTCGAAAATTGTTTGTATAAAAAATGTTTACAAAATTTGTGTCCTTTTTATACTTTTTATTTTTCAGGTATTTACTTGGAAGGGGGAATCTTGTTTGTTAAACGTATTGCTGTAAAATTTTGTTTGATAGTATTTTGTTTTTGTTGCCAATATCTCTGTTGCAAACGCGTTGTAGGCTAGATTAAAACAAATTAAGTAATAGATCAACCAAGCCACTCACATTTTACAAAGAGAAAGTTAGAAGTCACTTCATTCTTTCCTTTTTTTCTGCTTCATCCTTTTTCCAGCAGCTACCCTGCTCAGCCAGCACTTATTGTCAAGGCAATCTGCTTTCCACTTTTTGCCCGAAATTAAGCAATTGCGTATTGATTGGCGAAACCCAACCACACTCTTTATCTTACCAGATTAATATATATAGTTTTAATATATGTAATAATAATAATAAATTTTAATTATTCCACCAATTGAAGCAACAACTAAATTACGCTTGCAGTGAGACGTTGTCCCTGAGCTAATGATCTGATGTGGACCTAGCAGCTCACCTAAAGCTTAATTCCTTATAGTTATTCAGCGTGATAAGTACTATCCAATGATATAAGGAAATTGAAGGTCTAGAACAGTTGGTTTTTCACATCAGATACTCTAAGTCCTAGAACCTCGAAGGAAATTAGAAACGCTGGTTTAATCGGATGTTATAAAGTGTGAGGTGTATAAGGTGTGAGGTGTGGATAAAGATAAAGTTTGGCATTTCTGAGAGATATTATTGCATACATTACTATACTAGCTTCATTGTTAATTCAGAACACTTAAGAACATTATAAATTGAATAGTTTTTAACATTTTTAAAGTGTTAACACACACACAATTAGGACTTTGAAAAAGAACACAGCAGGATTCGGACCCTCGCCTCTTGGAAAGCGTCCAAGCGCTGTGACCAATAGACCATGCATTTTACATCCGGCTGCATCAACATTCTTATACGCTTATTACAACTTATTTTTGTTTTTATTGTTTTTTTTAATACGCATACGAAAATCACACGTTACGTCATATTTTAGTATGTAATGTGTGTGTATGCAACAATGTCGTGTAAGAATATAAATGATTTCGATTCAGTTAGGATTACATTAAAATTATTTAATAATACAGTTGTCGTAATTGCCATATAGTCCTTTTTTAATTTTAAACGACCCATAAGAAAATAACCTGTCATTCCTAATATTATAAAGCTCGACCAATAAGAGTGGAGCATCAAAAATTGTTGCAAAAGGTTGGAAAATATATTGCTTTTGTAACGAAGTCCAAAATGAATAAGGAAATAATTTAAAGTGGCGTATACAACAGTATCAATAGAGTGAGTATTTAATATTTTCCTTTCATTTCGTTATTGTATTTTTTATTCTTTCTTAAATAACTTAGTTTATGAAAATGTATATGTAGGTTCTTATTTACATGAATTGTGGGTCAAACGTTCATGGTCAACATCGATGCTTATAAAAATAAGCATCGATGTTTTGATATCGATGTCAAGCCTTCCTTATTATCGAGGTATCTATGTTATAATAATAATATGGGAACAACATAAGAAAATTTTAATCAATAGCAATTTTTCTAAAAAACTTATGATCACGATAGAAGAAACTTCAAGAGGGTAAGATGATTGATTACAATATTGTTAATCATATTTAATAATTGAATTTGAATTGTTAAACTTGAATCTAATTATTCTTGAATCTGATACTGTACACAAAATATATTGAAATTGTTAAGAAATGCAATTTTTTCGTAAGAAATAATTTTCAATAAGAATAAAAAATTACAGGCCATCGTGGCGCAGTGTGATAGCGTCTGACTGCAAACGCGATTGGTTGTAAGTTCGATCAGCACTCGGAGGAATGATCGTATATAAATTATTCATTTCTTCACTTGGGCACAAGATAAAGCGCGGCGTTGAGTTCCGCCACTCAACACGCAATATCTCGAATTTTGGCGGAAAGAGGACAACGAAGTGTCTTGATATAAAGTTCTCTCTGATTACCCCAGCATGCGGGACAAAGCATGAAGCTATAAAAACAAGAAATTGTTCAATCGATGTAAACCCCTAATTTAAAAACTGAAGTATGTGAAATTAATGAACAAGTTTTTTTTTCCCTTTAAAGTAGTAACAGTATTCTTCACCAAGGTTTTAATAATATATGTGGTTTTATGTCACTTCGAGATATAAATAGTATACGATATTCGTGACTTAAATACGAATAGCACTGCAGCTTAGCACACTGGTATACCCGGGCGCCAACTTGACGCCGCCGCCGTGAAATAATAGACAGTTTAATGCTAGAAAGATGGAAAAATACCTAGAAAAACGGCGAGGGGTCAAATGATCCCTCGTATTAGATGATACCATGAGAGCATTTTATTTAAGTCACTTCTTTTTACTTTTTATTTATTTTTACATTGTAATATATCCGGTAACTAGAACAAAGCGCAGCATTCATCTCCATCACTCACATCGCGGCGTTGAGTTCCGCCACTCAACATGACACGTGGAGAACGGAGTATCTTGATACTACGTTATATCTGACTACTCTGTTATGGTAGAAAATGTCCAGAGCAAAAATCGAACTTGTTACATCAACTTTACTATATAATATATAAGCCAATGGGTATTTCTTCTCTATTTACTTATCTTTTTATTTCTTTTTGTATAAGAACCATTAAATTATTTCATTTTTATGTTTGAACATTATTTTTATATTGTACAAGGGTCTTCGTTTTTATTATAAGTAAATTAAGTATTCAGTGCTGCGTTGTAAATCTGACGATACTTTTCTAGACGTAAATAATATGTATTTTACTTAACTGCCGTCTATTGGGGGGCATATTTATATTTTTACTCGGCAAGTCATTTTGATTTCTTACTAAAGTATATTCAAATTAAAAAAACAGTGATTATAGACTCCGGTATCGTATAATATATATATATAGCTTTCTCCCGCATAGCAGTCAGAGAGAACCGAGTGTCAAGACAATCCGTTCTCCATCTTCCGCCCAAAATCGAGACATTGCGTGCTGTTTAGTGAAATTTTGACTACGCTGCGCTTTGTCGTAAGTACTAGAATGAAAGTAATTTTAATATAATTAATCTATTATTCTAACCATAATTCCTTAAATTATAATTACTCATTATTATAATATAACTAACAATTATCATTATTAGTATAAAATAATTACTTATTACATTATTAGTATTTGCGACCCTTTTGACGCAGTAGAACAGCATGTGACGGAAAACATGATGGTGGTGGGTTTGGTCCCCACTCGGAGAAGTGGTGGATGTTATGACATGAAATGTCTACCCTACTGTACCTACAGGAAAATTTAAACGTCTTGTTTTTTTTAATCACGAACAATCAATTTGGATTATCAACATAAAGAATCTAGTGACATTAGTCGTCCACTTGAAAATCTACAATTAAACTCAATTAGACAACTATTGTGGCGCATATGGAAAGTACGAACGCAACAGTTGTGGGTTCGATTTTAATCCATTTTCTTTATCAAAATGTTAAGACAAAGCGCGGCATTTAGTTACGGAATCGACATGTATTTTTTCTAAAAGTAATGGAACAATTATGTAATAATTAAATAAATATTCCCCTAAGACAGATTTGAATTCATAACTGACAATTTTTCAGATACCACAGTGTTTACGATAATTGTAATACTCTTAATTTTTCTAATTATAATAAAGCAAAACATGTTAAGACTATGCAGATATGATAAATTCTTTTTTTTTATCTTTGTTGTTTGAGTACGATCTGTTTTAATATCCTATACGTTCATTACAATGGATATAATATCTTTTTTAATGATATAAATTTACATTTGTGGGATATATAATAACTTATATATGAAATATAAATTTTCTTAATATTCTATTTTGTTAAATGACGATCGACGATAGCAATCTCGCAAATAACTCGCCCAGCAATATTTTTCTTTCGGCAGGAAATGGAATAATACAAAGTATAAAATTTACTTTGTCAAGATATTTGAAATTTTCATACAATTTTATAAACAGTTCGAATTACACATTTATGCTATTCGTACATTGACATTGCAGTCCTTGAGACTCGCATGCGATCTTAACGCTCTGTCAATTTTGTGATACAAATTACCTTTTATGCTTTGATGTTTTAAAATAAAAAATGAAAATGTCTGTTTTTCATAGTATTTACAAAATTTTAAATATGTGCTGTTATTTTGAAATGTGTGCATATATTATAAGTATTCAAAAATACATTTTAATTACCCGTTTAGAACACTTTACGGTAGTCTGTGGTCACAGGTAGACTGAGGTGGCATTCATCTTTTAGTTGATACAATTATTATATCAAATTACTATCAACAATTTCTTAATTGCCTCGTGTACTGCCCTGGATAAAATAGTTTCATTTCAAAAGGTGTAAAACACATATTATTTTACCTTTATATATATATTTCTTGATACTAGATTCTCTCTGACTACTACTGCTATGCGGGAAAAAGCCTACAGCTGTGTGTATAATATCAGATCTTAGAAGTGAGACAATGCGATTAAGGTTTTTCAGCCATTTTCGAAACATTCTGTGTTAGATAGCGAAACTCAACGCCACACGCAACGCACCGCATACACACCGTCTTCATTTACGTAGCCATCATGATATCGTCTGAGACTAAATGCGTTGACCTTAGTATGTCTGTTCGTTCGTATGTTCGCGCAAACGCAGCGATGAGGCCGGTGCAGACGAGGTCCCAGCTTTCCAACGGTCCGATGCCGTCCAGTACGTATAGGGCATCAAGCACCCTAGCCAGTAGGCGTAACTCGTAGTTCGAGTCTCACACGAGTTGCCCTGGCATCACCGTGGAACTAATTTGATGGTTTCCTCTTGAGGTCTCCAAGCCGAGATCGACCCCTTGCAGCTCGCCGTCCCCCAAAACCCGGTAATGCTGTAGAGGCCACTAGGGCTAACAGCATACTACACATAAAAAAAAAACATTTTGTTCATAGAAACTGCAGAGCTAAGCTCTGCTACTCAAAACGTAATGTATTTATTTGGGAATTGGTGGAATATGGACAACGGTGGACGGAGAAACGGTTTAAAACTAGATTTCGTTTCCCACCCTTCCAGGCGAGTTTATCGAGCAGCTGCTTTTTGTTATTCTTGTAAATGTAAATGCGAAACCAGTTGTAAGTTGACGATATATTTAGGTATATCAAATTAGTTTTACCTTAGTAATAAATAAAATTCATATAAAAAAAAATATATCTTACAATATACTGATAAAAATTATTATGATTGAAAATTAAAAACATTGAAGGCTACATTCAGATAGAAAGAATATATGGAGGAGGGGTCAATATTGTTTTAATGTAATTAAATGTTAGTAATATATTTAATTAATAAAATAAAAATTACATAAAAACACTACTATATTATGTCTCGTTGCTAAGGTATGTATGTATGTATTGTATGAGTCAATGGGTCTACTAGTATTATTATATAGTGCAAAACAAAGTCCACCGCTGTAAGTACGCTTAGATTTCTCAAACTATGCAACGGATTATAATGGAGATTCTCATTAATAGACAAAGTGATTTAAAAAGAAAATTTATATTATTATAAAAAACATATCTTTGTGCCTTTAAACAAAATCATTTGACCGATTGGGGAATTGAATCTACAACCAATTATGTTTATAGTTAGACGCTGTCTCACTGCGCCACGATGGCCTCGATATAGAGACATTCAATTAATTAATACATTATCATAATTTTTTTAATTTTAATACTTAGTATATAAGAAAAAGGAAATGTCATTCTTATCAATTCAATTTCCTATATAACATTTCTTCTGTTCGATCCTTAGAGTTACGAGTGTTTAAGGTGGAGGCAGAGACGTAGCTGGACGTAGAGGTAGAGGCGAAGTCAAATATAGGAATCTATAAACTCTTTCATACGAGCGAAGCTGGGCAAAATTGCAAGTATATTAATATGTAATAAAATATCCTAATGACAATAAAATAACGGCTGCGGTCAACAGCCAAAAGACAATGGAAGGCAGTTCTGTTTCGGTCATAATTCACACTGGCCACGCCTAGTCGCTAGCAGTTGTTTACAGAAGCTGATTTATATACTTATAGATTTGCTAAGGGTTTGAAATGTTGATAAAATACTGCTTTTTTTAATTTTTGTTTTATTTAAATTATAATTAAGTTCGATATGAATTAAATTTATCTAAAAACGTTGAAGGAACGTTCGTTTATTTTGTATCGGGATATAAGCGGTCTTATTTGAGAGGATCTAGTGATATTGTATTGCCGTAACTGACCAAAAAATTACAGCTTTTAAATAAAAATAAAAAACGAGTAAAATTTAAATCTATAAACAACTATAATGTCGCTTGTGGTTTATAGAAAATTAGTGTTCTAGGGATCGGTAAAATATCGTTAGACATAAGCTTAATTAGATAGTGTTTACGACGTAATTTTATAGGAAGATTGCTGTATATTTTTAGACTTGACTTCAAAATATTGAAATAAATATTGTTTTATTCATTAAAATACAGTTTCTTGTTATACCGGGTTCAAATGCCATATGAGTTTGTTTATAACGATTATTCAGGTTAGACACCGGTATTTATTTATTTATTTAAGAAATAGGACAACGTACAACAAAAAGACAAGTATTTTTTTTTAAAAGGTGAACAAATTTCTTAAAATAATTAATTATTGAATAAATCGACATTGGAATATACGCTATTATGGTATGTTTAAAACCTCTTTTTAAATTGAGCTTAAAATGCCTATACTTTTTACATTTCAATTGTTTGCAATTTACAATACTTTAGGGACATATAAATGCTATCGTGGCGCAGTCGACAAGTGTCTGACAGTAATCACGATTGACTGTGGGTTCGATTCCCACTTGATGAAATGACAATTATCATTTTCATTTTTCCGCTCTGGTGCATAATACGAAGCCACCACTATGCTAGAATTGACCCACAATGGCTAGGCGAATGGCTATAGGCGAAAATTGGATCTTAACTAGGATCTCTCTGACTTTACGTAGAAAAGCGTAAAGCTAACAAAATATAAATGAAAATTATTTAATTAACCCGAAAGCTTTCTTCGTTTCTGGAATAAAATAATTTTTTTTCTAGAGTGCGATTGTTTAAAACTCAATATATTTATGTATTCATATAAAACTGTTACTTTTATATTTAACAAAAGATTTTTTATATTTGTGTGTCATTACAATAAAAAGGTTAATAATAAAAAGTTTAATTATGGATGCTTTTGATCACAATTATTTTATTAACTAAATATACTTAAGTATAGATACTATACAAAATTGTCTTCATTTTGTTATATGTAAAAAAAAGTTTGATCTTTCCTTTATTTAGAAATGAAAAACTTAATTTCAGAATGGTGGCTAATGTCAGTTGAACGCATTCAGATGACGCAATGAGCACTGCATCATCTGCGTACAACAGGCAATTACCCTACAAATCACCTACAAGTAATCAAGTCACTTCCATGTCTCTTTGTTGCACTCCTTGGAGACAGCTATCCAAGTACAAATTGAACAGCCAAGCTGACATAACCCTGTTGACACCTGAATGAATATCAAACCCTCACAGGCTGAGTGAACTCGATAAAGAGATAATACAGCCTGCACATGATTTACAAACAAATTACATGGTTTACAAACAAATACTGAGGGAAAATATCTATCCAGGTCTAAAGCCTCCTTGTGCCCCCTACAAGTTTTCTAGCATAAATTGCACAGAAGACAGAACAAGTCTTAAGTCACGCCAACTATATTTTATCATCTCTATCTGCTTCCGTTTCCTAACCGCATTTCAGACCTCTTGTGACAATCTCTACTTCTTATACTTATATCACCATCTGCTTCATCAAGACCACGTGCGTAAACACATTCATAAATCGTTTATCATCGTTGTTACAGCTATTTTCTGTTAAAATATCACAGTCGTTTGGAAGCACCTTTTTCTTTCTGAAAGTTATAGAATTACACCGTTATTCACTGACTTCTCTCCAGAAAAGTTAGACCAGTAAAGTCCATCTTTTCACGCTTCACCTTGACCAGTGCTTTTGGTAGTGTTGCAACTTAAAATCTTTCTTCTTAATATTTGTAATATTTTTACTCATACCCTAGGCCTTATAGTTTATTAGATTTCACTAAACTTTATGTAAGTTATAAAATTTAGTTAGTATTATTTTTATAAGACGATGACCAAAATGACGAATGACGGATTATAAAACTGGCATAATCCCATTCTGAATGTTCTTACCAATTAATAAATAATTAGACCGATTAAAATATAATAAACACTAAATGTTGTGGGAAATTTACCAAAATACAGTAATCTAAAGTGCTTTTAAATCGGTTAAGCCGTTTCTGAACTTAGCGTGCACAAACGAACAGACAAACAGAAAAATAGAAAAAAAATATTGTGTTGAAGGTTCTATTACACTGATAAATGTCCCCAATAATTTTTTTTTATATATCTTCCATGTACAGACAGTGATCAGTTACATTTTTGTTACACGTGGACGTGGTTGCTAAAATATTTTTTTAATTCATCTAAAACATATAGTTTTTCACTTCATTCATTTTAGAACAAGTTCAACACGCTATTTTACACATAACTTATGAAGCAAGTATGTAGCCTTATTATTATAATTATGTAAATGCATGGTTGTAGTTCTATTGTAGTACATAATATGATTGATGGTTCCACATGAGCTTCTATAATCAGTGACCGATGACTAAGTTCTAATTAAGCTATTAACATTAACGTTACTAGTCGAATTGATATCGTGTATCAATATCAGATTTGCTATATTAAGTAATATACATACATAAGTTTTTCTTTCAGCTTTAAAATTCTTAAATTATTATATTATAATAAATTTATTATATTGAAGTAAAATTATATTATTATTGAAGTCCAATTTTTTTACAAACGGGCGATGTTAATTTTCTTATTTTGTGGTCCCATTCATTAATAGTATATTATATGTACATATATATTGTAGGGTTGTAATTAGGTTTCTTATAACTGCTTTTTAAGTAACTTAAAATTTTACCTTCATGCTTTTACTCGCATAGAAACTAGCACCTAGTGCTTAGAGTGTCTTAGGCTCTCTCTGGTTGTCAACTTTCCGGCCTAAATCGAGACTGGCTAATGGTGGACCTCAACGCCGCGCTCTGTCTTGTTCACCAGAGCGGAACAATTAAAATAAATAATCATTATCCCGAGTGAGAATCGAACCCACAACCAATCGCGTTTACAGTCAGACGCTGTCCATTGCGCCACAATGGCCAATTTATATAATATTTACGCATAAGCAAAATAAGTCAAATTCAAAAATCTATTTTTGTAATTATAAAGTTAGTTTTTGCTCTAAAGCAAGTATTACTTATTATTTGATATGTGTGAATAAAAAACACAATAAAAGGAACTTATGTGCGTTTTTATACAAATTTAAACAATAGCGTAATAACTTGATTGTAATTTATAAGTAACAACTATAACGACAATTACAACTTAGATTATATCCGGGGGCAACGACCGTTTGGTAAACCTAAACGTCATAAAACGTTATACGTATATCTTTATTTTTTTCCACATAGCAGGATAGCCTAAGAGAACCTTGCGTGAAGACGCTCCATCCCTTGCTTTCCGCCCTAAATCGAGACATTGCATATTGAGTGGCGGAACTCAACGCCACGCTTTGTCTCAGGTAAGAGAGCGAACAAATGAAAATATTATAAACATAAACATGTACATAAACATGGAGGGACCAGTGGAAATCGAACCCACGACCAATATCACTTACAGTGAGATGCTGTCCGATGCATGCGCCAAGATAATATATAAAATAAGCGTTGTTTTTTTTTATATTTATATTAAATTTATGGGACTAGAATAAAATTCATTTTATTTCATGAAGGAACTATAATTTTTCTCTTTCTTATTTAAGAGTTGGAGCTTAACACTGCTGCTGCAAAAAAAACATCATATCTCCACGGCGCATCACACACGAACTAAAAACTTATGGCAATAATCAGAAGCATTCAGAAGTTCAAAATCTTTGAACACATTTAGACATACTATGAAAACATTTTTCATTAAATCATATCACGATTTATATACAGAAAGGCCGATTTCCTACAAATATTTAAGTTAATTCGGTAGCAGAAAGTCCAAGAAAAAATATTTTTTGCCCAACGACGTTGACAAAGAGGCCCTCAGTCACGATGCAGCTGTCACAACACGACCCGGTTTCGTCTCGTGAAATCGCAAAAGGTTGAAAGTTTTCCATTTTTATCTTTAAATTTTTCTAGAAAAAATATCACACTGAAACCGTTTATGAGTTTTCAAAGACTGACTTTCCACCCGATTTCAAGAAATTGCATGTTGATGTATATATATATATTATTATATAAATAAATACACAAAAGGCGGGCTTAATTCTTAATGCAAAAGTGCGCATCTAGCGCACAGGCCAAAGGTAAAATTTTTATAATTATAAATACATATATATATATATATATATATATATATATATATATATATATAAAAAAAAAAAAAAAAAAAAAAAAAAAAAAAAAAAAAAAAAAAAAAAAAAAAAAAAAAAAAAAAAAAAAAAAAAAAAAAAAAAAAAAAAAAAAAAAAAAAAATTTCTCCGTTCTGGCACTTAAGAGAAAGCGCGGCGTTGAGTTCCGCTACTCAACACGCAATATCTTGATTTCGGGCTGAGAGTGGCGATCGGACTGCCTCTAACTACCGTGCTACGTGAAAGCGTGACGCTGCTATTAAGATAATGAAAATTAGAACATACTTAAACAACTTGGGAAGATGTAATAAAACAAAGTTATAAACCATTTCATTTATATTTAAATAATTATTAGGAAAATTTTATACTTACTACAAACTATTAAATATTACAATAAATTAAAGTATATAATATATTTATATTGCTAACAAAACTATACGATTACCAATTACATCAATTAACTATTGACCATTTTAATCAATCAAGATCCAATTTCTTAAAGGAACCTACAAGGTATTCTTCTTTAAAATCTCCGGGTCTCTTCTTTTCATCAGAAACTTGTTGACAACAAGCTATTAGGAAGTTCTTTGTATCGTTGTTTTTCATTTCTCGCTTGTATAATTCTAAAAGAAAAAAAGAAGTTTCCTTTAAATCGAAGTCTTTGGACATTAATCCATTAATTTGCTTATTTTGGCTTTATATAAAAAGAAAAATATTGTCGATAAAAATATATATTATATTAAAAGTACATTCGTTGAAATTTTAACAATATAATTATTGAAATGTCCACTTCACTTTTTTTGTTTGTAATACACGAACGATTCCGTTATACTTAACAATTCTATTGGCCGTATCTTTTTAAGTTGTGTACATTGTTGCTGCTTAAATTCATATTTATATATTAATATTTTTCTAGTGGGATATAAAGCGACAACCATGTTTATAATGTCTTAAAAAAGCTACGGGTGCGTCAGGCTAATTGCAATAGCTATGTGATAGATTAGTAAAAAGGGATGCTAATATAGAAGTTTATATAGTCCTCGTATAAATTAAATTCATTTTCACCTATAAAGTATAAAATATGACAAAAGAACTCCTACAATACCTTTAAACTCGTCTAGGGAAGGTTGATCACCGCCATAATCTTTGGGCAAATAGTTTTTTGGAATGTGCTCTTGTAGATCTTCCATACAATTGTGGGTAATAATTTTTTCCACTATCTTGGGCTTAACAAATTGTCTTAACATATTAATAAAGCTTTGGCCTAATGATGTCGCATTTACAACGTGAATTTCATATACTTTTATGCCAATACCATCCTAAAAATGAAATTGGGATTAAAAACATTTTAACGAAAAAAATAAATTTAATTTATTCATTTAATACTAAAATAATATTACAGATTGGAATCTGAATTTTAAGCCGAATTTTAAGTATTGCGTGTTGAGTGTCAACGCCGCTTTTTGTCTTAGGATACCAGAGCGGATAAATAAAAATAATATCCGAGAGGGAATCGAACTCACAACCAAACGCGTTTACAGTCTAGGCGCTGTTCCACTGTGCCACTATGACCACAAAAATATAAATCATTACTTACTTGTAATATATTAACAAATTTCTGGAACAAAACTAGATTCACCCGCAGCAAATGGCTTAACGAAGCGTTTTGCAAATCGAAAATCCAGATATCTCCTAGCATGTAGTCATATTTCATTCGTATGTCTCCAAGCTAAAAAAACAATTAATTTAAAAATCTGATATATTTTAAGACTTGCGATGTATAATTAAAAAAAATCATAAAAGAATTTTAACGCTGCTGTATTCGAACCAGCGCCACGAGGGCCTCAAATAAACACTATGTACAACTACTAGGGCGTAGGTTACACGCGTTTGGCGGTCGACAGGCAGCAGCTGATGCACGGACTGGACTTTGTACGGAAACATGCTTTGTACGGGCTTTGACCAAAATTTGCCTTAGGGACGACTAAAGTAAATGTTACATTGTATATATTAACTAAATATAATCACCAAAAATAAATAAAATGCAATGCATGTACAATAAGTGGATAAATAATAATAAAATGGCAAAATTTGTGAGCATCTCTTTATATCAATCAATATAATGTATGGGATATATTTTTATATTAATTTAAAGATAAATTTTTAAATAAAAAAATTGCTCCAGGTGAGGCTCGAACTCACAACCCCGGCATCGCTCACGACTACTGTCTTATAAGTACCGTGCGCTAACCAATTGCGCCACTGGAGCTTATCAGCAGTACACCCGATTTTGATAGTGTTTCGACCGATTTTATAAGACAGATGTTGGGTTTATGGAATGATATTGCAACTATGTTACATAATATAATAATTTTAATAGTTTAGTTAAGATATTTTGAATATTATTAATGTAATATTGCTATAAATTTACTCATCAATTATAGAAATAAATATATTACCCTGTTTTTCAATTTAAGTTAGTGTTACAGGTACTTTAACAGATAGCGTTGCAGATGGTGAAACTTAATGCCGTACTGTATTTAATCAAGACATTTAAAAGAACTTGCTATGATTAATATAATTTAAATATTGTCCCGAATAGAACTTGAATTCACAACTATCGCAGGCACCTTACAATCCCAGACATGTGTAATAAAGTTTTATAATTTATAACTAGTTGATAACAACTATAAAAATTGACCATACAAATTAAACCGACAAGTAAACGAATCGTCGCTTATTTTTCCACCATTAGAGTAAAAAAATTCTTTTAAATTTTTATACTATCAATTTTGTTTACAAAATATATCAAAATTGATCCATTCTGTAAAAAGTTATGCAGAGTGTAACATAAAAACATATTGGTGTCGAACTCAAAACCTGCGTGTTTTTCATCATCAATTACTTCAGCTTATGATGTAAGCAAATATAACTTTCTAAATAGAAAGTTACTTCAACAATTTTTTTGTAATTTATATAATTTACTATTTTTCATTTAATATTTTTTTTAGCATAAAAAAGACTATCAAGTCTGATTCGAAGAACGCATAAGTAATCTTATACCTTGAAAAACATTTTTGCTTAACAAAAAAAAAGGTTATCTAAACATATAATGAAAATGTAACTGATCGCTGTCTGTACATGGAAGATATATGAAATAAAAAATATTATTAGGGGGCTTATCCAATGTCATAGAACCGAATACAATATTTTTTTATTTTGTTTTCTGCTTGTCTGTTTGTTTGTGTAATCAATTGAAATCGTATTGGCCTAGATTTCATATCAATCGATTCATAAATAAAAAGGTTACAAACATTTAACTTATAACTAAAGCTTATAACTAAAGTAAGCGTTTGTTATTTAAATGAGAATGCAGGCGAAAGAATTAATTAGTTTAGTCATGTAGTTTACACAGGCGAAGCCGCGGGCGGGTCGCTAGTATTATATACGTTTGCATATATCAATGAGTATGTGTGGCGTTATTTCTTTCCCGCATAGCAGGGAACCTAGTGTCAAGACACTCCGTTCTCCACCTGAATTCGAGAGATCGGAGTTTTTCGCTCCCAAGTAGTTATTGATCCCAAAACCAAAGCGTGAGAAGTCGATTATCAAACTCGACTGTAAATAATATTTTATATGTAACTATGAACGGAGAACATGACATGACACTAGGTCCTTTTCCCCTACTATTTTATGTGAGATCAAATTTGAAGCTGCAAAAGTAATCGTATGAAAGATATATTATGGCATACCATGATTGTGTTCCTCAATATAACTTCAAGGACCATATTGCTAGCATTTGCTTCTGTCAGCTTGAACACAGAGATTCTTTTGCCGTTGTAAAGTTTTAACATGGCGGCTTGACGGCTGTTGAAAAGATTTGAATAAGTTCATTTAATTCATTATATATAAACGATTATATGGAAGAGAAATTTGTAAGAGAGAACTGGTTTTGAGACACTCCGTTCTCCACTTGCCGCCCGAATCCGAGACATTGCGTGTTGAGTTGCGCAAATCAATGCCACGCTTTGTCTAGTCACAGTTAATTCAATCCTCCAAGTGGGAAACGAACCCACAGCCATACCGTTTCCAGCTCTAACAATAAACAACTATAACAGCTGTAAAAAATGTATGCTGCCTCAAATTTTACTCATAATAGTTGTAAATAAAATATTCCATCGTAGAAAGATGGGACAAATTAAGTTTATTGGCTAAAGCGCTTGGGCGGTATATGTGCGGGTCCAAATTATTATATATTCAAAATTCATACGATAACTTTAAAAATAATACATCATATCCGAATGATATACATTAGTAAAATTAGTAAAAATAATTCAGATAATTCAATAGTTTTATCTAAAAAGTAAGCTAAACTACTTACTATGTAGTCCATGGATCGTAATTTGGATCATTTAGGTCATCAATTCTCTCTTGGATAAGTTCCGGTGCAACTGATCTGTACTTGTAGAAATTATCAATTTTACGCTTTGCCTTCTCACGTGAACCCTTGGAAGCGATTAACGTCTTCTCTATATAGTCACGACCTAGAATTGTTAAATATTTATAAATTTTGTTCTCTAAAAGCTTCCATCTAACAACGCCATCGTGGCGCAGTTAAAAATTATCTGCTTACATTCTAAAGTTGTGTATTCAATTGGGTAATATGTATATATGTAAAGAATAAAATTATAATTATTTTTGACATTTTTAAAGTATTGACACGCTTTGGAAATTGAAAAATATTTTTAGAAAACGTATAAAAATTAGAACTAGAGATCTCTGTAGAGAGATTTTTACAAAATACTGCTACCCAAAGATTATTTTACGAAACAATCTTTTGGCAAGTATTGTACTCACACATAGAAATTGAAAAACATTTTTAGTATACTAAATAATAAGTAAGTTATAATTTCTCTGATCTGTATAGTTAAAACATGCAACAGCATGTTTGGACTGATTGTGGGATGAAGCTATAGCTTATAGTAATTTATAAAATAGCTGGCTGGTCTATTTATTTACATTTACATATAGGCAAATGTAAATAAATAGACTTCCAAATATCTTTGTGGAATAATATACATGACCATTAGATATTTATTTAAGATTGTGTATGAATTCGGTTACAATTTTTATTTTATTTGATCCGTTGACCCGTAAACTATGCGTTGCCTTAGCAACGTTTATGTCACTTTATATAAAATTATATGTTAAGCCCATGGTACTGTGTGTAACATATATATTTTTATATTAACGTAATTCTCATGCATCATTAGGATCAATATGACTTTCCGCAGTTTTTCTCTTTGTAAATTTTACATATCCCTTCGTCCTCATAATTTTCGTTAAAAGGGGTGCAATTTTTTTCCTTCAACATTTTGGAAAAAAACAGACAGTTGTGGACCGAAATACAAGGCCTACCCAAGAAAATGGGATTCATATATCAAAAAGTAACATTAATTATAATAACTAACAATTAATTCATTAATTTATCTTTTAAATTTATTTGTACGTATTACATTTACTACCAATACTAATAACTATTGTAAGAAGAGGTATGTGAAAATAAAGGCTTATTAATATTATGTATTTCTCGAAAAAGTTCTCAGGTTCAAAAGAACCTGGTCGTTTGAAAGGCTTGCGTGTGGACACAGGTCCAACACGTAGAGGCCCCTTATTTTACTGTGACGCATCAGCCGGGATCCATCTCTGAGTTACCACAAGTAATTGCCCGGAGTTGGTCACCGGCTAACTATTATTATTATTAATTTTACTTGGGCGTCATAAAAGTACATTTTTAACCGAGACTAACCTAACTGATTGTTGACCATACTTGTACTATTGGAAATTCTTCCACATTGAGTCCTGTCATTAAACAAGCAATAGTGATTGAAGTAGAATTATGAAGTGGAAAGTAGAAAAATATATATGTATCTTTTTTAAGTTTCACACTTTATCCCCTGCGGAGTAGTCAGACAGAATAGAACTGCATACTTCTTTCGCCACGTCTACAGCCATCTATCTCTTCGTATAGGCCTCTAGGGGTCCTCACGCTTATTACGCGACCTTCCTCCAGTACTGTTGATACTGTGCTCACGAAGGTCTCTCTTACCAATCATCTTTTTTACCATTCTTTCATCACTCATCCTCTCGATGTGTCCAAGCTACCTGAGCACGTTCTTTTTAATTCTTTTTCTGGACCATCCATTAAAAGTACTGACTAATTTATTGACATTTTACCCGTAACTATGTATTATTGTAAGGCATCAAAACAATTTTTATCAATAAATTAAATATTCAAAGTAAATTATATGCTTGACGCTATAAAACATTTATTTACCGATAGGCGCATTTACTAAATGCGGTTGTTTTTGAAACCATTCTATGATCGCGTCGACGTCCTCTTGCAGTATACTTTCTTTAAACCCCAGTTCTTTTCTAATCTGAAGACGCTCGTCTTCACTCGATGGATAGAAAGGATGTTGATCTTTGATATGCATCTGTGAAAAATTTACTTTCTTAGTATTTAGTACAGTATTTTAATATAGTGACTTAGTTGCAACGAAACGAAATGTATTGACGTGAAAACGGGAGAAATGTGTCACTACACAATGGTAATGAAGAAAAATAAAGAAAACTTTAGAATTTTGGAACTTAACAAGCATTTCCACTCAAAACTCAAAGTGTTTTCATCTGAAGCTTTTTTTCTTGCAGTTTATGTATTTTATATTCATATAAATGTTTGCTTTTTTTATTTTTATATTTTATGAAATCGTTTCTGAAGTATAACAAGCGCTTATTTTAATAAAAATGATTTAAAAATATTTTTTTTGTTATACTAACATTTTGTATTAGATAAACTTCAGTGTTTAGTAACAAAATCATAAAATTACTTTTAAAACTGCCGATGTGTTATAATATCAAGATCCACGAGAACGTTTGTTGAAATTAAAAGTAGTCATGGCTTGTGTCGGATTTTATGATAACCTTCTGCATAGTTAATGCCACTCAAATACATTGTCATCACACTAAAAGTCAACTTATGAGTTTTTTGATTATAAATTTATTATTATAAAGATATATGGAAAATCATAAAATTTAACGTAAAATATTCAAATGAGGTATTTTAGTAATATTTTTTAAAAATTGCGGTAAGTGGTTATGTCAATTGTTGAAGTTTATTATAATATTGCATACAATTTTTGTTCCTTACTTAAAATAAATAACGTTATTATTATGACTATTTAACTGCAATTATTTAAATTAATTAAAGTTAAAAGTATAATATGCATTTTTTATATATGTAAAGCATTCTCCAAACGCACTTTTCCTAAAAAATAATATTTGCTTTTAATATCGTTCAAATAAATGTTTTAAACGTTTTATTATGAAATAAGTGTCAGAATTATTTTATATTGTGGTATTGCAAATTATTTTGTAAATTTATGTGTAAGAAAACTGTCTACGTTGAAAGTTTCCAAATATTCAATAATATTTAAAATAACAAGCTCTAAATTATGTTTTTTTTAAATAAAAATTAAATGAATAAAATAATAGAATAAAAATTATAATTTTACGTGGAAATTATAGAAATTATTAATTAATAAATATATTATGGGATAAAGGATTATTAGTTATCTTCACTATATATTAAAAAAATTCACACCATCACGGTGTAGTTAGAAAATGTATCACTATAGAAGCGGTTGTCAGTCTAATTTCCACTATTAGGAATAAATATTCCTAAATATAAAATATATTCAAAAAATATCCTCGAAAGACGGGAAAATAAAACTCCGAATTCCGTTCTCTTTGCGAACTTCACATGATATACCAGATAACTAAGATAAAATAAAAGCTCCTTCCGGTACTCAATAAATAGTCAAGTTCCTAATAAATTTCATTAAAACTTACCTTTACTTCACAAAAGTTATGGCAATTCAACTATTTATTCTAAATTTCTTGAATATTCTCACTGCACCCTTGAAAATATTCGAACTCTAATTTCAATTCAAATTTAAAGCTGCCTGTTCACTCTAAGACGCGTCAACAACTACTACTTGTTGAGCTTTGATTGCCATCCTTTAAAACCTATGCTGTTAAGAAAAAAAACGAGTTCCGAACGACCTTCTACATTTGCATTACTAATTTAAATATTTTAACGCTAATTGATAAATTGTGATGTACATTTTTATGAAAGCAACAAATAGAAGTTTATGGAAAGGGGTGTTTTATATAATAAAAAGAGCAAAACAAATATGTCTATAAAAATATAAATAAATCGTGAAATTTTTATATAGCGAGTAACATATGTGATTCTTACATAAGTTAGATTATTTTGAATATACTTTTTTCTTTCAAACATGTTGCTAACTTTGCAAAAAGGATACTGATATTTCACTTCTCACAAATAAAAATTTGGCTATTAAGGAGTATCAATTACATGTAGACAGGTTCGAATTGCGTCACAGACGGCAATAGATGCCCACTTTTTACCTATAGACTTAGTTTAGCTTTACGGTTTTGTGTTGATTAAAAAATATTTTTTTTATACCATTTGTAGCAATCAAGCCATCCATGAAAGAACAACGGGAAATTAGGAAAATAAAAAACACTTCACAAAACGTTATTAGCTATTGTATATTTTTTATCTTTACTTGGTTCTTATAGAAATGAAGATGGCATGAATTTTCTTGAATTTCACTTGTTTTTTTAATATTTTTTAAAGTGTTATTCTAATGAATAGATTAATAATATGTAAAGAACGTACGTACGAAGATGGAAAGAAGGTGGATTTGAACCCACACCTCTTAATTTTGCAGATTTTTTCTAAACACTACGGACTCGAGGTACAGTACCTTTTGTTAGTCATTACTTAGTTAATACTGATAATGTTCTAATTATATCTAAATCTATAATTATTTATTTATAGATAAGTAATTCCTAATAGAGCTCAAAATGTAGTAGTCTTTATTATCTAATAAATTATGTATTATATTTATCATAACTTAGTCTGGCCATAAATACTGTTATAATTAAAAATAAACCAAATACTACTTTTGAATTTGTGATCTGTCATTTTTATATGTTTGTTCATTGTGTTTTCTTATTTTCACGCAATATATTGTAAAATGTTTTGTGATATTAAAGTGGAGTAGGGTGATAAAGATAACTTAATCGCTGTCATTGCATAAAGTAGGTATGGTGCCAAATATATTCTTAAAATTCTTCATATGCCTGGTATTAGTCAAATGTTTGTGTACCAGGCTATTGATAGGTACAATGAAACCTCCTCTGTTTGTGACAGAATAAGAATAAGAACTCTTGTCCTATTGGAAAAGATCGCGATCTCGATCCACCCAATCTTGGTTAGAAACGAACGTTCCGGACTTCATCAGAGCTCAAGACAAGCCATCATCTAATTCTAATCTTAACCCACTGGATTTTGAGAGTCTTAGCTTGTCAAGTCTTAGCTTGTTCTTAACATTATGATAATTTGGAGTCCCTAAAACAAGGCATACGATTGGCAGTGGAGTATTTTCCCATAGAAAGAGTTCGTGCTGCTATTGATAACTGGCCTCAACGTTTAAAGGACTGTTTTGCAGCCAATAGAGAAATACTTCAACTAACCTTTATATATTTATAATGGTTTTATATTAATATATTAAACTAACACACTGCAATAGTAATAAATGTTACGTACAATAAAAACATGCTAAGTTTTTTTGTAACAATATTAAATGCAAGACTAAGTATACTAATCATAAATAAATATAACATATCATATCGAATAGAACAATGACGCAACTTGCAATTTTTGAAATTTTTGAAAAGAATGTTTTAAAAGTGTGAAGTTGAGAATATAATGTATTTTAAATCAATGTGTATATAACATAATAATTATATATAATAATTATAAGATTTTGACTACTACTATCAAAAATACTGTATAATAACTTCGTGAGAAAACTCTAGTATAAAAGTATTTGAAAAAGAAAATAACACAAACAAACTTTTTGGTAATTTACAATGAAACATTTTTGTTTGTAAATTTGGCACCATTTTAAGGAAGCTACGTTATCATCGAGGTAATTTCAAAATATTATGTCCTTTTAACAAATTATTCTAGTTGTTAGCCATCATATTACATATAGATTTAAAAAAAATATATGTAAATAATGAAAAAAATACAGTGGGACTGTCGATAAAAGTGATTTTCCATTAACTTTTTTCATTTTAACTTTTAACACTAAATCTCGCAGGAGAACCAGTCTGAGCGAAACTAGTGCCAAGGCAGTCCGTTCTTCATTAGCTGTGATCGGTTATGGATTGTTTAAAACGAAATTATCCCTACACCGGTTTAATTATCATATTTAAATTAATTTTATTTCTCCACTCTGGTCAATACAAACTATGGTGTTAAATTCCGCCAGTCATCACGCAATGTCTCAAATTCAGACGAAAAGTGGAGAATGTAGTGTCTTGCCACTAGCTTCTTTCTGACTATATGCTGCTATGGCGGGAAAAAGCGTTAAGTAGAAAATAAAGAATCTGTAATTTAAAAAAAATATTAGATACATAGTATGACTTCAGCTGCATTATTATTGTGGGGAATTACCCTTTATTTTAAAATTTGAATTTTTTTTTTTACATGTTTACTGAATAATAATTTAAGATGATTATTTAACGCTTTACGTAAAATATATATAAATATATATGTCATATTTTTGATGATATTCTTTTACTTCAAAAAAATGTGTAAATGACAGTGAATGACAATCAGTTTTTATATAAAACTACAATTAATAAAATTTGCATATTTTATACCTTACAGTGATTTTTTAATTGTAAATGTATTTAGTACGGTATTTAAGTATCTCACACACTATGTGTATGTAAGCCAAACTCAGAACTAAGTGTCTTGACTCAGTTTTCCACTTTTTAACTAAACAGCAATACCTTAACTTTTCCTCCATTTTGAATATCGATTTAAAATAACGCAGACTACTTAGCAATACTATATTAAACCAATATTTAACATATAGGTGTCAATTTATAGCCTTTTATTTATCTAATTACGTACATTCTATATTAACACTATTAAATATAGCACCTATATTAAGCAGTCTCTTGTGAAAAGCTTATTTTTTAAATACAATTAAAAGGACTCCCGTCGTAGTGTCATAAATAAACATGTAAATAAGATGCTTAGTAACATGATCTTTGTATTGGAAATTTTTTTAGATATGAATGATTTTAGGTTTTATAAAATGTTTTAGATTTTATAAAAGTATTTACTTTTTGACATGTTAATGAATAAAAAATGCCACAACGGCACGGTGGGACAGAGTTGTGGGTTCGATCCATACTCAGGAGAATGATTACCTAGGCTTAAAATTGTTTTTATCTCAAATCTAGTCAGGCAAAGCACGGCGTTGAATTTCACCTCTCAACCTCTATGAGATCATACATCAGTATTCTTTTTCACTTATTTTTGTTTCGGGACAAACTGATATAATTTCGTGATATAGATATTTATTGACGTTGATGAAGAATTGTCGAATCGATGCAAAAAAATATCTTTATTTTAAATCTAATTATATCCACATTTAATTTCACTATTCAATACGACCAGACCAGTCTTCACGGTAAAAATAAATAATTACTAGAGCTTTATTTAGAACGACTTTAACCTATATAAGCTGACTCAGGCAATAAGACATATTTTTAAGCTGGTGGAAGAGACCTAAACCACTATATAGTATATACTATAATATACTATCCGTATAAAGTACCTTCTTACTACTTCCAACTATAGCAACTACATGTTAACTTCCTATAGGTATATTTATGAACATTTCTTAAATCGATCTTTAAACACACAGTTTCTAAAAGCGGGGTAAGCGATAAAGTGTCAGTAATGTTGGTGGCTAAGTTACTGGTACGTGCGCAGTTATAGAACGCTTATTAATATATAAATATCTTATTTAATGTAATCTAAACATGTATATATATTTTTTTCTCTATAATTCCGAATAAAAACATATCAAAATCCAGCTTTTTAGGTGTTCCGTGTGGTCTGCATATTCTTACAGGGGTACGTGTAACAATGAGTTTGAGAAGCTCTGTTTTAACATAACGACTATTCTTGATTTCGCTATACTCATAATATAGCTTTGAATACGATATGATTATAGGTATTATTATATGGTGACTTAACGACAAATACAATACAAAACATTAAAAAAATATTATCTCATTACATACAATTCTATTGTTTAGTACAAAAATATATTGTAATCGGTTTGTACCAACAACACCCATGTCGTAGTGAATTCAAATATGCATAATGTTCGTTTTTCAGATCAATTTTAATGACCATGATTTTTCTGAATTGTGATAATGAAGACTTCTTGTCTAGTTCTTTCTTCTAAGACATTATGTTTCTATTTCCTGAATGGAAATGAGCCCATCGTAGCGCAAACGGTCATCTCTTGATTATTAGCGCAATGCTTGTAGGTTAGAGCCTCAATGGGGGACAATGGTTTGATATTGATATTTAAATTATTTTCATTCTCCTTCTCTGGTATGATAACGCACGGTATTGAACTGATATAGCTACGCAAAGTGTTAAATTTGGGCTCGGGGAAATTCGGGTTTATGTCAATAAAGCACGAGGCTGAAAAATAAAAGATATTACGGATATAATTAAATTACGTATAAATTTATAGAAATATAGTTATATTTTGCGTTAAAATAAGGATAAATATAGGTATCTTGTATAGAACTTGCCATATGAATACTTATATATACCGACTGTCACCTATCGTTTGTGTTTAGACACGTTGACATTACTTGTTATTTGAGTCAACATTTTCCAATTGCCATGGTTGCATTTCCCAACACTGGTGTCAAACTTACAAAGATTTTTTTTCTTTGCAAATTTTTATTTGAAGTTCTAGTTATTCTAAAATAATTTAGATTAATACACTAATTTAGTGTCAAATTTTTTTATTTAAATTAGTTATAATTATTTTCGCGCTTTGCAGGCTAGGTAGAAATAACCTAGTATCAAGAACCTCCATCCATCACTTGTCCACATCCAGAGGGAAATTTCAATGATTTAACAAATTCTTCTAAAAAGAAGTTAACAGGGACTATTAGATTTATAAAAAGAAAGAATATACAGAGATGCTAACAACAAATATAAGTTGTAATAAGCGTATACGAATTTCAACGTAGCTGCATGTAGAACGTATATCGGTATAAGAGGCGAGGGTTCAAATTTTTTTGCGTTCTTCAAATATGTATTTTTCAATTTCATAAGTGTGAGAATAACACTTTAATATTTTTTGCAAAAAGTTGGAAACAATGCGTGGTAGAATGTTCATAGTCACAAGTAGACCTATCTACTGGTGAAATCCAGTTAAAAGTTTCATTTTAAAAAGTGTTAAAAGAACATTAGCTTTCAATCCTCATTTATTTCTTCAATAATAACAATATATACTACGGTATATTTTCTTAATTGCAAAATATGTAAATATCCTAAGGTATCAAAATAAATGCCTATAAAGATATAAATAATAGTTTCCAAAATAAGTCAAGTAGAACTGATCATAATTCTCCTCCACTTCATACTTCATAAGCTCGATATATTGACAGGATATTTTTTGGATTTAAAAAAAAGCCGCTGCAGACAAATTGTATTAACTTTTTTGATAAATGTAAAAAAAAAAAATTATGAAAGTTCGTCTTTTTGGAAAATTCCTAAGGATATATCGACTAGTTCTAATATCAAAATATAGTGCTTGATATATGAAAGGTAAAAAGTTTTTAACATAAATTCTTAGAATACTCATTCAATATAAATATATTCATATTCAATTAGAATATTTTATAATTAAAATTAAAAAAAATATTGAGATAAGTAAAAAAAATATATATTTTAAAATAAAAAATTAAAAACACAAATATATTACCTTTAATGTAATTTGCTTGCATTAATTGCGTAATATGATAAAATTAAATATGTTTTACTAGTTTAGTGCGTAGATGTTAGTGTTGTGTAATGATATAGAGTAATAAGTATTGATTGCATTAACATTTTGATATACTACTTGCTACTCGTGCAGTTAACCTCTCTTCACAGTTATAAACTGGTTTTAATCTTATCTCCTCGGTCACCGGCAATATGTGAGAGCCAACGGTGACACATCGACTTGGCTCTATCTGAATGCTGGCGTTCCTCAAGGCGGCTTGTTTCTCCACTCCTATTTTCGATTTGTCATTAACTATTAAATCAATTTTATTTTTTGGACTTTCAGTAAATCAAAAGAAGTCAAAGTAATTATCAGAACTGCAACTGCAGTTTCAGACTAAGAAGTAAAGTCAATTGGGTTTCGGTGCCTAAGATCCTGTATTCTGGAATTAATATACGTATCACAACAAAGTGAAGAATATGGATCTTACTTTCGGCAGCAACATGAGTTGGACACCCCACATTAATGATTTTAGTAAGCGCATTAATAATCTCTTTTCATTCTCTTAAGCGTCTCCAACATTTCTTTCCTCATAAAACCAGAATTATACTAGCGCAATGTCTACTTCTGCCCATCCTTGACTATGCCGTCGTCAGCTATTTGGATGTGACTTAACAGCAACTTAACAAATAAGTGTTATTACTATTTACTTAAGCTTAACTTCAATTCAATTATTACATCAATTATTAATTAAATTTTACTTCAAAACCTCACTATACGCTTTATCTACATTCTGTGTAAGTATGATAACGTATCGCAATATTGTGCTCAGCTTAATTAGCTCCCTATGCATCGCCCTGATATGCATATCTTTTTTTTTTTAAACAATTAACTATTAAAATTTCCCCTCATATTTCCGTTCCCGTTTTCACATTCTTCCACCTCTCACACGCTCAAAAAGGTCCTTTGCTTGACCATTACAAAAAGAAACACGAAATCTCTTTAAAAGTCCTTTTCCATATATGCCGCATTACTTTGGAACATTCTCCCCAAGTCTATCCAGAAAACCAATAGTAATTAATAATATATTTTTAGTCTTCATAAAAAAAACATCTAATGGATAAATTAGACAGTACTTAGCATTAAACTATCTATAATACATTTTATAATTCATATTATATATATGTACATACATATAATTATATTATTATAATATATACGTATTGAAATATGTATAAATTTATATAATTTATTATTATTATTATTATCATATGTGTATTTAAGTGATTATATTGTATTTATTAGTACTCACTTCTTTTATAGAGATAAGTCCACCTTTCGTAAACCTTAATTGTTTTTTAAGTGCAATAAAGAATGTATATATATATAAATTGGACAGTTATAATAGTGTATTATATATTTTTATTAATTACAATAATTTTAATTTCATGTTATTAGTATAAATCTATTTCGTTGTACTATTTCTTTCCATTGACTAAGGAGAAATTTCTTAATATCTCATAGCATATCTGGTCCTGTAATGGTCTGTATCCTCCTGATACAGTTTTCAGTTTTCAAAATCAATTAAAGCCCTAATTCCGCCTAAGCTTAAAATGTGTACAATAAAAAAGGTTTTATTCAAATCCGTCCAGTAGCGTTCTAAAGATGTGTGCTTACAAACATCCTGTTGTCACTGTTTTATTATAGTATACATAGATCTTAACAGAAATTTAGGTCGAATTTTTCTACACATTCAGACTCAATAAAAAAGTTAAATTTAATTTAATCCCTCCCGTTGGTACGTTTCTAAGATGAATTTGAAATAATATAAAACAAACTAAATTAAGCAACTTTTAATACAATAAGTAATTTTCTGCACAATTTTTCCTTAAATAGACTTAATTTACTATTATGCTTAGCTTAAATATTGTATATGTGTGTGCCGATTGCTTAAATTTTTCTATTGTATTACAAAAAAGGTGCACGAAAACGTGTGCCTATTGATAAATATATGTATATGAGAAAACTTAAGTCCTGTTCCATTGTTTAAAGTTAATTGTGCTTTTTGACGCTGTCGTAGTACAATTAGATACAATTAGATAGTGCTTGGTTTGCGAAAATTGTAAGCTCCCTTTTTAGTTGACGAAATGCTCTGTATACTATAATAAAACAGTTAAATCACGCACATGTTCGGAATTACTGGAGGGATTGAAATATTTTGTGTTGCACAGCTTTTAAGCTTAGGCAGGACTTAGGCTGTCATTAATTTTGAAGAGTGAGACACCTGATGTAGAACCATAATAGACCAACTAGTCTACTATACTCTAACATATGAGAAAATCTGCGTTTTTTAGTGGGAAGGGTAATTAAATCCACACAAACGAAATTGCGGGCAGCTACTAGTATTTAAAATATATTTGATTCGTGTGCTTCATCTGTATCTATCGGATTGGCTTGAATACGTGTTCGGATTTGATAGCAATACAATATTCCATGACATGACCGGATGACTAGAATAACGAGAAAAATATTTTAATCCTTAACTGTTGTGTTATATATATATAGCATGTTTGTTATATATGTATCAGCTACTTCCTGCATAGCAGGATAGTCAGAAAGTGTTAAGACACTAAGTTCTCCATTTTCCGAATTCGAGACACTGCGAGACAATGTCTCCCTTAAAACAAATATGTCAAAAAATCATATAAAAATTTAAGCAATCACTTACGGCCTAGTACTAAATAGGCTAGAACAAAACTGAAATAGGCCTCCAGTAATATTTATAAATAGTTCTTTATTACTAATTAACTATACCACAGACACTGTATCCACTAAATAAACATGGAAATGCAATATTTATTTCTTTTATACTGTGTATTTTTTAATTGAATATATCGTCAGCAAATCAATATAATAAATAAAAGAAAACGAAATTTGCGGAAATGCTTTATTGATTTAAATATAAGTTTCTGACCTCATATGAAGGTTAAGGCAAGGTTTCGTCGCAAAACAAGTCCCGTTAACCGTATACACAATATATCTGTAAGTATTTTTATATATATACACATCTAATACACATATAAACTATCTATCGTTCTAGATTGATATATATACGTTCTTTCATTAATGGATAATTGTTCATTTATATACATATTTATAAATACCTCATTTGTCCATAAATACTGTTATACATAAAAATGAACAAAACATTACTTTTGAATTTGGAATCTGTTTTGTTATTTTCGCTCTAATATATTGTAAAATATTTTGTGATATTAAAATGGAGTGGGGTGATAAAGAAAACCAAATCGATGTAATTGCATTACGTACAGTAGGTATGGTGCCAAATACAATTTTTCCTAAAAATCCTCCATACGCGTGGTGTTAGTCAAATGTTTGTCTACCGGGCTGTTTACAGGTACAATGAAACCTCCTATTTTTACGTAAAAAAAATAGGAGGTATAATAAAGATCGAAAAGAAAAATATAGGTATATATAAAGATCTGATCGGCCACGTGTTTGTAAGAAAAAGGCAATCAAAGCAGTAAGTTCGGGAGATGAAGATGCCACCTAGAACCACGTCGAGTATTTTAAAAGATGACTTAAGACTTGCAGTCTATAAGAGACTGGACATGTTTTAAATATTGATTTAAAAAGAAATTGGATGGAAAAATCAAAACAACTACTTAAACGGTACGCTAAGGGAGGTCACAGACAAAAATTGTTTATCGATGAGAAAATATTTACAATTGAGCAATATTTTAACAAATAAAATGACCATATTTATATTGAAAGCTCTAAAGAGGCTTTCCAATTAGTCAACAGAATGCAATGTGGGTTTTATCGGACTTCAGTGATGGTTTGGTGGGGAGTTAGCTATGAAGGAGTGACAGAGCCATATTTTTGTGAAAAAAGTATGAAAACATCAACACTAATGTATCAAGATACCATTCTTGAGAAGGCCCCTTAACACCACCATGTTCAATAACCAAGAAAAGTCCTTCCAACAAGACTCGGAGCCGGGCATAAAGCTATCCACCCAATCTTGGTTAGAGAAGAACGTACCGAACTTCATTAGAGCCCAATACTGGCCCTTATCTAGTCCTGATCTTAATCCACTGGATTTTAATGTATGGTCAGTTTCAGAGAGTAAGGCATGCTCTAAACGCCATGATAATTTGAAGTCCCTAAAACAATCCATACGATTGGCAGTCAAGAATTTTTCCATAGAAAGGGTACGTGCTGCTATTGATAATTGGCTTCTAAGTTTTGCACATTTAAGACATATTTAGAAAACGTATAAAAAAAATTTAAACGCAGCGGAATTTGAAGCCGCGCCTCTTGAAAACCGTTCAAGCGCCGTAATATAATAAGCCATACGTCAAAATTCTTATACGATTATTACAACTTATATTTGTTCGTTGTATGATTCGGTCGTTCGGTAATGTTTAAAAGTTCAACTCCCATCTTTAACTCACCGGAGAGAAAAACTGAAAATAATATAAATAAAACCATTCTATGAAGTGGGAAACGAACCCACGACCATCACGTTTACTGTCAGGGTAGAGACCCTACTGAGTCACGATATCCGCAAAGTTTAATGATTTTTAGTTGTTAACGAAAACTGCCCGCCGCTGCTGCTGCCACCACATTGAACTATTTTTACTAATGCTTTTTTCAATCTTTCAAATCAATTATACCCTAAGTCCTGTTCTGGTCAAAATACTATATAACAAAAAAAAATCATCTACATCAGTCCAGTAACTACGAAGATGTGCGCGCACAAACAGAATGACAGACAGATAATTTTTCTTTAAATCTTAGTTTTATATTCTATTACTGTTTTTACATACCCTGAATTATTTTTTTGTAAATATATTGAATGTACAGACACAACCTTCTTTACTTTTTTATTGTAGTATAGATTTATAATGGATTAATTTGTCAACCGGAAGTTTTAGACAAATGTTTATAATCGGGACCGCATTGTAGATTTCAAGGGCAATTGCTGCTAAAATATTCACATATTTTACGACAGCTGTTCGACTTATCTTATATTAGGATATTAAAATTCATACATCAACCTTGGTATTGGTGCGATTGACTCTATAAGCTAAGTAGTAATAAAGTTTGAACTAGTTTAGGTCGCGATTTTACTTGCGTTCAAATACGATAAGTAAAATACTGCAAATTGGGTCATAATATCTTATAATATTTTTAAATGATACTCTTGTTACATACTACTAGTGTCATAGGCGGAACGATTATGTTATAATTGTCCTATATTATTCAAATTAGTTCTATATTACTAATTAGTTTTGATTATTTTGTAAGTTTTATATCAAGAATGTAATTAACCTATTTAGCACCGTCGTGCTCGCTGTACTCAAATTCAGTAAATTTTCAAAATTATCTAAGAAGATTTGAACGATTTAAAAAGTTTTTGTAGATAACAGAGATTTATACAAATGATTTGTATAAATATATATTTGAATATATATATATATATATATATATATACATATTTCGAAATATTTTTTAAATTAATGACTTTGCATGATGTATTTTGACTAAGTTACATGAATTAAAATAAAGTCTAATTAAATTACAGATTAAAAAGAACTGATTGTGTTTATTTTGTAATTCTGCTATATTTTTTTTTATTAATATATACAATTTACATCTACACTACACACTACTACAACTGCTACACAAATTTAAGGCGTGAGAATATTACTATGAATTACAGATATTATAAAATATGAGCCAGTGTAGTAACTCTAAAAGTTGTTAATATTTAATATTATCTTCAAGCCTATCTTATTAGCATTATACATACCTATATTAGTAAACATATACATAAACAAAATATATAACATGTTTGACAAATTATTATTAAAACGTTTGCTTAAATTAAAATACTTGCATTGAATTGTGACCTAAGCTACGTTACAATGGCCACGAGATGTAAACGAGTTTTTGATGTTGTTTTAAAAATATATTTAAATAAAATATTGAATATGTATATACATCATGACCTCCCATTAACTATTAATTTTAACGCCGTTGTGGGTTCAAATCCGATCAGTATTTATTAATATTTTCTTTTGTTCCGTTTCCACCGCCTTGTATGGAAAGGGTAGCGCTGGATTCCGATTCGATAATCACCATCAATGTTTTTTTGTCTATCAGTGTTGAATTTTAATAGAGGAGGTTGGCTACAAATATAAAAATATAGGACGATAATATAAAATATTTCTTGTACGTTCAAATTGTCTTTTATAATGAAAAGAAAATAACCTCAAAACTACATTTTATTGTTTTAGTAGACCAAGAATCAATAGGCCTATATATAAAACCGTCCGTTACTTAGAGACTGTCTGACACTCTGTCTAGTAGACCAAAATATTAAAATTTGACGTTCTTTGAGAAGTAAGGGGGAGACCTACGAAGGGCCTTTCATCTTCTACTGTAATTGAACGAAACGAGATTTGACATTTTACTGTCGAAGTTATAAAGTATCGAAATGGAAATAGTGTGGCTAGGGTCAAAGTGTTCACACAAAAAAAGTTACTGGCGACAACTACTTGAGTATATATTTTGAGGCTATTTGGCTATTTTGCTGCTTAACACAATTTAAAAAACAAATCTTAATTGGAAAAAGTCATATTTTACGTTTATAAATTGCAGATATATAATTAAAAAAACACTTACCTACCGAATATTCTATTCATATAATTTTCTTTACAATTTATAATTCTTCAATTTTTTTGTTTTGTTATTTAGTTTTTCTAGCTACGTTTAAGTTTTTTAACGCTTTCTAAAAATCTTTTTTATATGTTAAATGTGTTTATAACACTTTAAAAATGTTAAAATATTTAATATATATTTTATATAATAATATAGCATTCTCTCTTGCCGAACAATTGCTTTAAGAAATAATCTTACCTGAAATTTATAAAACTAAAATAACTTATTTATTAAGTGTGCAAGAATTTTATCGTAGCTGGATAGAACGTATGGCTTAGTGCGCTTGAACGATTTTTAAAATGCTTTTCCAAGCATTTTCTCACAGCAGGTTAGGCAGAGAGACTCCGTTCTCTACTTTCCACCTAAATTCGAAACATTTTATGTTAAGTGGCTCAACACTCCGTTCTCTACGTTCCACCTGAATTCGAAACATTTCATGTTAAGTGGCGGGCGAAGCACTTTACATAAAAAATAACACTAGGCATTAGCTTTAAGAGAGTTTAAACTTTTTGTTCAAACATAGCCTGAATTTATTCAGAGTAGTACAGAAATATTACAGCCTTTAGATTAACATTTGTATTTCTTTTTATCAAAAAGTTTTAGCTAATTACATATTATTTAATGAACATATTATGTTTAGTATTTAATAATAAATAGAGTTTGAAGCGTTCTAGTATTAATATTATTATATGTTTTTTTTATATTATTCACTCCATGTTTTGTGTATAAGTGGAAACTTAACTGGCTAATGTATTATTCATCTGTGTTGTGTATGTACTTATTTTAAATGCCGTTTGATTTCCCAATTTTAATAAAATAAATAAAAATAAAAAATAAACGTCGAATGTTCTCAGTGCGTTTAGTGTAACAATGAATAAATGGAATTAACGATTCAGATCACAAAAATAAAACATATATTTACTTAATAATACGATCGGAATGATTGTAATTTAATTATTTTCATTCCTCTGCTGTAGTGAACAATGCAAAGCGCGTTTTGTTAATAGGCTACTTCTCTCTGTCTCTGACTGCTTGCGGGAAATAGCGTGTACTTAAATTACAAAATTTTAACATAATTAGAAATTGAATTAATATTATCTGTATTGATGATAATAATATGTGATTTAGAATATGTTTTTAAATCACTTATAGGGAAAGAAAACTCCAGTGATATGTCACGTGATTAACTTTACGTTATTTGTAGACAGTTCAGGCAAGTTGGTGAAGCTGAACCGTATTTTGTGTATTAGGCCAGTCAAGCTGTATATATATTTTACGTGATTTGGTAAAGATTTGATTCTCTACTATCGTATTAAAACGTCCCGAAAGTGTATAAACGTCCCGAAAGTGTGAAGTATAAACTAAAAGACTAGCGAAAAGTCTCGAAAGACTAGCGAAAAACTCTTATATTTTTATATAAAAGTTATAGTTATTTTGTAATTGTTTTACAACAATCTGTGTTTTCTTAACATTATATTGTTATGGTTTAAAATTAAATAAAATGTTATAATGCTTAATGTCCGTCTTTGTTTTATTAATTTATAGAATTCAATAATATATACGTTATAGTTGAAATAAAAAAAAAGTAATATGTAATACAAAAGCAATAAATTAAAATGTGTAAGTATATACGAGTAGGTGACGGTCTTAGGTTCTGTGAAGACATGCTTAAATGAAGGTAGCGCAAATATCGAAAATCGATCGTGTGAAATGACTTAAGCTTTCAAATATTGCTATAATAGGAATACAATTATATCATAGCTATGCATTTCTACTATTTTTTTGAAAAACTACATATCAATAAGTATTCCGCAATGAAGGTTGGAATTTGTATGTTAAATTTAATAAGAAAATTTGTGTATAATATTTTATATATATAATATACAATAATATGTATAACTTGAAATCGAAATTTATATATAGAACTGCAAAAATCCGACTATCCGATCTATCACCGTCATCTACTTGTCCTTATATTACAAGCATAAACTTTTAAGAACAAGCACTATTTTGCAGTTCAATAAGTAAAAATTGAACTATGAAGCGAAGCGAAGCGAAGTTTTTCTCTAGATATTTTAAAAATGTTAAGAGTTTACTTTTTGCTACTGATTACAGATAATAAATATATATGTCATATGGATAGAATTGACAATTTCATGAAACAGTTGCACTTCGTGAAATGACCAACTGAATTTGATTATAATCAGTTATTTATTCGTCAACGTTTAACAATTTCGTGGTCGTCGTTTGGCCATATCGTAAAATAAAATATTTTTATAATACATATATTAAATATAAATCCAGGATATGTGCTTAATATGAACTCATTGTATACAATTACGGTGTTTTTAGCTTTCAACCTCTAGAGCATCAGTTAAAAAAAAAAAGCTTAACCTAAGCTAAAAGAAACTGCGATTTTTATTTATTCCGTGTGAAGTTGTTTTAAGTGATCAAAATACGTAAGATTAGTGTAGATTTTTTATATTTTACTAAAGCTATAGCATTTAAAAATATTATTTTACACAAAAAATACATCAACTTAAATAAAAATTAAAACGAATTTTAAATAAAATATTTTTGTGAGAACATAATTTTTACTGACAATAAACAAATCATTTATTCCTCTTTTAGTAATAAATTATATTAATATCATGCTAAACTTTTGACATTGTCACTAACAGCTGCCATATTGATATGCCAGAAAGCGAGCGGTCTTAGCGTCTCTATCAGTAATTTACAATTTGGTCAAGTAAGACCAGCGATTTCATAAAGAAGTCTCATAATTCACAGCGTTAAACGATAGAATGGCTCACATCTGGCTATCATTCAGTATTTCATGAAATGTGACCTTTTCATGAAATCGTCAAATCTATGACAAGACCATGTTATATACATAACGAACTCTGAATATAATTATGAATATTAATATTAGTAAAATAATATTTTTGGAGCAAAAGTTTTTTGCAAATGTCTTTATCAGATTGGCTTTTTCTTGGTCTCTTGATCACTAGTGGTCTTTATCACTATAAAGACGATGTAATTATTTGATATTATACAGTATATAATATTTTTAGAACTTCTTTAGTTATTTTAAATTTTTACATGGTATAAAGAAAACTATTCCTTTTTAAGTTTTTATATTTTTATTATATTACATATTTATATTTTTACTAAATATGATTATTCCTTATTATAGCCAGGCATCCCCGTTTGAAGCACTTCGATAAAGACAATTTTACAAACATTTAAATTATACATAAACATTATCCAGTCGAGATTTGAACCGTCGCGTCGTCATCGTATAAAGTAAGTAGAAGAATTCCAAAACCGACTAGAGAGCTACTCTCTTTGACATTTTCTACTACTCTTTATGAACGTTGCATTTTTTATTAGATAGAATATTCTAGAATGAATATCAAAAATCCATATAATATTGTTTTGTTTGTTTCATAAATGTTTATTTAAAGCATCTCGTCGTCTTACAGCATATAATATTTTGATTTAAAAAACAGGAAAATTAAATATGTGAAATGTTGCAAATTTAAATTCATTTCAATTGCATGATTTGGATTTTTTTAATACAATTAACTAGTCATAATATATCATACGAGTACGTATTAATGATTAAAAATGATATGATCAATTAATCATCAATCAATAAAAATAAGTAAAAGACAATCCTATTCTATCCTAAATTAATTATTGATATTGATGATATTTCATCAAAAAATAAAAATAAATCACCATCATTCCTAAAATAAATTTAAAAATTACAAAATATTCTAATATTTCTCTATTTAGTCCACACTCAATAATCTGAATGTGCCGGGCATGCCAGCGCATTGCTCGGTGAACACCTCACTGCTCCTGCAGGTCTCGTCGGTAGATGCCGCATTCATATCTCTCAGGTAGCTCAAATGATCTTCAGACGATAGGACCTCCCGCCACTGATCTGGATAGCAACAATGTTATTATGCAGAATTTAAATTTACTTTCCTAGAGTCAACCAACACACTCTGTTCTCCACTTTCCACCCAATTTAAGACATCGCGTGTTCAGGTGGCTTTGTCTTGTTTACTTATTGAAATAATTAAATTATTATTATTCCAATAACTGAGAATCCAAGCCACAACCAGCCGCGACTACAGTCAGACACTGTAGTCTGTCCCACTGCGCCACGATATCCTCTTGTAATACTTATTTTGTTATGAAATTAAAAGTGTTCATTAGCAAAAAGAAACAATACAATTTTTTCTACGTCTGAGCCGAAAAATCTATGAACTAACAGTCTTCAATATTTTGTGGGGTAGGGGAGATCCGTGTACCTTGGGACACCTTGTACCTGGGGACAGCGTTTAGCTCGCGTTCTTTTGTTTTCAACATCTCGATGGCATCCGAAGTTGGGCATTTTGAACGTTTACGTCAGATTTTGCTACTGTTTTTATTTTCTTTACCTTTTTTTATCGGTGGTTTGAGTGCAATTTTTACTTTTACTTACTTGTCAGCTATTTGTGTACTTGTCAGTGTATTTACTTATTTACTTGTTTTTTTAATGGATAACACAAACAGTTTACTTAACCTCACTTCTTTAATAAATCAAACAAAAAATTATACCTTAGGGCAGTCATATTTTTGTACCTTGCGACAGTCCCAAGGTACAAGCTATTATATCGTTTGAAAGTTCACTTTAATGCGACTATTATTTTTGGTGTCACATGCCACGAAGTAAGAATAAAGTAACTAGACTTAAAAGCTTAATACGGATAACGTTAAAGAAGCCTAATTTAAAAAAAAACCTCGACTTAATAATTAATTTAACGAGAGATAATAAACGAAAAAGTTCTTATTATAGATTTGATCTCTCGCAGTGTCGATCTCGAGTACAATTCACTACGAATCTATTTGGTTGTAGATATAGACGTGGCAATAACATATTCAAATCCTTATTTTTTAATTAAAAAAAACCCCAAGATAATCATCGGGGGATACTATCACGTATTTAAATTTCCACATAGACGTCGTCGCCGTCTCCATATCACCCTGGGTTAATATACGGTCTCCAAATCATTGTGGGTAAGGCATTTTGTTGACAGATTTAAGCGTAATTAGAGTTAGATTACTTATTTTCTAAAAACACCACTTAATTTTTTAAAAAACGTATAAAAAATTTAACAATCTGGAAACCGTCCAGAAGGCAACGGTTTAACTCCCGCTGCGTAAAAATTTTTAAACGTTTTATAAAAGTATGTTTTCAATGTCCTAAGTGTGTGATTAACACTTTAAAATGTTAAAAAACACCAAACATTTATCTGGAGATTGTCTGTGTACCTTAGCGCTGAAAGACAGACTGTCTGCAAAAGCCATAGGTTGTGAGTTGGATCCCAACGCGGAGAAATAATTATATCTAAATTATTTTCATTTCTTCGCTCTTGTGCAAGTACAAAGTCTGGCGTCTAGTACCGCCACTCGACACGTAATGTCTCCAGTTTCGGGCGGAAAGTGAGGGACGAAGTGTCTTGACACTAAGTTCTTTCACTACCCTGCTATGAGGCAAAACTGTTAAACAAAAAATGGTATCTTTATATGCAAAAATAAAAAGTTATGAATATAAAAACCTTCTATTTCTTTGAACGACTTTTCTTCGCCTCCATAATCTTTGGGTAGTACATTTTTAGGCACTATTTTATTTATATTTTCTAGATTTTTGTGAACGTGAATTCGACTTGCTACTTTCGGACTTAATACTTGTTTTATTATCGATACAAACGATTCTATTAGCTTAGACGCAGATATTATGTGTATAGCTTTAATTCTCATTCCGTAGCCTTCCTGAAAAAAAAAAGGTTTTTTATACATAAGTACAATATTAAAAAAATAACTTCACGCTCTTTCCCGCATAGACTATCCGCAGGATAGTCGCAGACACTCCGTTCTCCAGTTTCCACCCGAAATCGAGACATTGCGTGTTGAGCGGCGGAACTCAACGCCGCGCAACACGCATTTTTGATTTCATACCAGAGCGGAGCAATGAATGAATAATTTTCAAAAACATTTTCCTGTGTGGAAATCGAGTCCACAATTATCGCGTTTACAGTCAGATTATATCCTATTGCCCCACTATGATCCCCAAGTACGATAGTCTATTTAAATAAATTCAGAAATATTGAAAACATTAAATTGTAAATGTGTAACTTTTCTTTTTTTATTGAATATATACTTAGAAACACTTCATTTAAAAAAGTGATTCTACCTATATAATCATACTACTTTAATTGACCCTTAAGCTAAATTATAGCAATAATTATGTACATCAACTTAGCAAATATACAAAAATAAATAACAATTGGTGGCTTCCTATTAATTCCGTAGCATATAACTTTTACGTCGAGCTTTTTGGCAAGTATTTAGGTTTTCCGGTACAACAGACATTGTATGCCGTAAATTTATAATATATGTATATCTATATATTAATTGCAATTGAGATTTTTACAATTTAGCAATATTTTAACAAACCGTATTTATGCTGAAAGCTCTAAAGAAGCTTCTTAATTAGTCAACAGAGTACAAAGTGGGCATTATCCGACTTCAGTGATGGTTTGGTGGGGCCTTAGCTTAGAAGGAATAACTCTATATTTGTGACAAAAACCGTTAAAAACGATATTCGAGCGCTTGTATGAGATACATCAAAATAATTTACTACGAAAATGTTATCATAAAAAGGCCCACAAAAAATAGTAAGTAGCATAATTAAATTCTCCTAAGGTTGACTCACAGTAACCATTTTTATTTCTAAATAATTTTGAAATATTACTAATCCTTGTATCTAAATTAGTATATCAGTTACTTTGGGTATTTTATGTAGATTATCCTTTAGTTATTTTATTTATATGAATACTTTAGAAGTTATCACTGTTGTTATATAATGCGATACAATATATGCGATTTAAGCGACAACGCAGGCCGGCAAAAATACAAAATGGGTATTATAGTTGTGTACCTGAAGTCGTGTTGAGTCTTACTTTTAAAATACTCTGCCATAAACAAATTAGTTTGAAAAAGAACAGCGGGATTCGAACCCGTCTCTAAGACACCTAAGCCTAAGCGCTATGACCGCAAACCCATGCGTTTCATACGAAATTCCTGACGCTTATTATAAGTTATTTTTGTTGTTAACATCTCCGATTTAACATCTTCGAGAGTTTTACAAATTTCTACTAGCCAAGGCTTAGTCTACGAACAATCGTTTGGCAAAAGAGAATGCTATTTATTAAATATATTAATATTTTAAAGTGTTAATCACGTATTTGGGATATTAAAAACATTTTTGGAAAACGTATAAAAATTAAAAGCAGAGGAACTCGAACCAACGCTTCTTGGAAACCAAGAAAACTTATACGCTTATTATAACCTATTTTTGCTTGGCTTGGTAACTGAGTTTTCAAAAAAAAAATTATATGCTATACGTTTGTTATAAAACGTTTGTTTTAAACCTTTATTTAATTTAAATAATATTGCTTTTGTAGAAATCACCTATTTAAAATAACAGATAGCTCGCCGTGTACTTACTTTATGGATCGATGAAATATATCTAAAATTTAATATTCGTTTATATTATAATTCTTGTGAAATTATTGTACACACATCTTCTTTATATTGTTTTTATGTTCAAATAAATACATTACTTAATCAAATTGGAACGAAATTTGCGATTAATCGACGTAATTTGTCGAGTCGTAGATTTTTTTTCCTATGAGAACTACAATAGGCTTCAGATCCATATTCTAAGCAAAAAAATCATTTATTTCTATTCAGTATTTATCAGTTTATGTAGTAATTTAACAGATTTAGTTTTTCTACGTAAACTAAAAATAAAAACTACACTATAAGTACCTTCGGACTATAACCTACTACCATACCAAAATTCAACAATTTCTGTCTAGCAGTTTTTGCATGTATAACAAAATAACAGCCAGACAGACAGACAAAAATTGTACTGATTGAATTATTCGCTTCTATTATCGATACATTAACGGACCCAATTAAATTCTTTCCAAAATCTTTCATGTACAGAATTGACTTTTCTACTCTTTTATTATATATATATATATATATATATAGATTAAACTAACAAACTCTATTAGTAATAAATGTTACGTACAATAAAATAATTTTGCTTTTCGTTGTAACAATATTTACAGCAATAATAAGTATATTTAAAATAATTAACTCACTATGTAAATTGACACGGCTTGTCTCAATTCCACAGGATTAAGCTTAGTGATGTAGTCCATGAGGTTCACTTCCGAGTAGTCGAGAACTACCATAAAACCACTTATATAGTCATGGGTTTTTAAATATTCAGCATGCTGTCATATGAAATAATATGATATGATATATAGTATAGTACAATATTTGTTTTTATTTTATTTTTAACATAAATGCCTTCACCGTCTGTCTTAATGAACCGATTTAAATAAGCGGAAAGTGGAACATGCTTTGAATTACCAGATAGAAAGCAGCTTCACGGTTTTCCCGAACAGACTTAGTAGGCTAGAGCCTAGTGTCAAGACATTCCGTCCTCCGCTAGATTCTCTTTAAATATATGTAAATGTCGTAAACTTTTTAAACGTATATTTTTGTTTATTATGTTATGTTAACTTACTATGATATTAGCTTTATAAAAGTCCATGATGTCTGAAGAAGCATACGGGGAGCCTACGAGTTTGCAATAATAAACTCTATAATGATCTTCCGTTAGCTTTGGTAATAATACCACTTTCCTACAAAAAATATGAATTTATTTTAAATTATGTAAAATCTTTTAAAATATTTGTGTCGTCAAAATATCTGAGTATAGTTTAAAAAAAGACATTAAATGAAATATTCTTAAAACTATCATGTAAGGCAAATTAGCAAGAATTCCTACTGTATATGTATCGCATTGTTATGGAATCCGAACACAATTGTAAATTTACAATCAAATCAGAATGCAAGAAGTGAGTCTAAATAGCGCTATAAGTTAATAATCTTCTAATGATTGATTTAGAGATAGGTATATTTGAAGCTTTGAAAGCGTTTTAATATAATTAAATCTATAAGTTATCTCTGATCTTAATCTGACATAGGCATTGTGTCAAGAGACTATTCTCTTCTTTACGCTAGAATTCGAGACATTGTGTGGTATGTGGTATATGGGTATGATTTAATTTATATGAGTGGAATTGAACCCATAAGCATACTCTAAACATACCAACAAAAATAGTCTGAATAATGAATATACTTACGCTAAATCCTGTAACCTTCCAAAATCAGTTTTGATATTGTAGTTGCCAAAAAACTGTGGTAATAAGGTCCTCATTGTGCAAATTTTGTCAAGTTGAGTTTTTGCTCTCTCTATGGAACCTTTGCATCCCAGGATAGTTGTTTCAAGATAGAAGGGACCTGAAAAAAACGTAGAATGTATGTAGGTTTGTTACTTTGCGTTCACTGCGTATCGCTGTATATTTTCCAATTTTTCTAATAAAAAATATTTAAAAAATCATAACACAACGAAGCTATGGGCACTACAAGCTATTTATAAATTCGTAATTAACAGTTTTCAAACTTAATTGAACAATAAAAATTGAAAATGTATGTAAAAATATTCTAGCTCAGCTGCTGTTAATTAACTCACTGCTTAAACTATACATTTTTTCATGCATTCATTTCGTTTTGCAGCAGATACGCTAGCATTTGAAAAACTCAAATTTAGAAGCTTCAGCTTGAGTCTAGAAACCAAAGCAACGCTGCAAAATTGATCAATAATAAAGGAATATTTCACAAATTTTCACATAAAAATTCTTTCGTACTTACGTACCGATATTTTGTGAAAAATTTAACCTCTCGTGTACAACAATAACGCAACGTTAATGTAAAACTTGTACAAGTATGTTTAACCCACACATACCGTGTAAAAATTCCACTGGCGTAAAGACTAAGCAGGTATGTAACCGCATGGGTGGGAAGGTAAACGGTACCTTCAATGAAAAATCTAATATCACTCAAGTCAGGCGAAACTCAACAATTGCGGCTCATGAATTTTAACGAGACATTTTCTTTGCGACGCCCAAAGTGATCTGGGTGCTTAATCTCGCACCTGAGGAGGTCGGGGTATAGAAGATTATAGTTAGAAAGCAATTTTGTGCATTGAATATTTTAAAATATAGCGTGGATTTTCTTTTGAAAATAACTAAATTGTGTACAGTGGCTTAGAATAAAAGGGTTATTATAAGGAAAGCTACTTTGAGTTTTAATATCAACTTAGTTCTATGAATTGTATAATATTCTGATCTATTATTGCTGAGTTTATTTAAGCAAGAGCTTTATTCAATTGGACTTTTATAAACACTTTTGAATAGTTAATGAAGTCAGACCGTAAGGAAGATACAACCAGCTCAAGGCAATTCTGTTGCGAAGAGCTGGCGAGTCTTTATCGATTGGAATATTCTCAAGTAAGTGAAAAATTGTTTAAGTGTAAAAGAAAATATTTCAAACTAAATTTCTTTTCTTTTCTATTTATATTTTTTCAGTTTTTGCCAAATCATTCAAAGCATTTACTTATCCTTTTTTTAAAACTCTCACATGTTTATAAACCAACAACATGGGTTTGTTCAGTCTCGGTCTACAAGTACTAACTTAGTTACGTACCAAAACGAGATTACACATGCTGTTGACGCAGGTACACAGATTAATGCTATCTACGAGTATATGGAATTTGGCAAGGCATTTGTCAAGGCATTTGATAAGGTTATTTTAAGCAAATTACATTCTTATGGAATTGGAAGGTCCCTATTGAAATGTTTCCGGTCTTATTTTAAAAGAACTTAATATATATAGTAGACAAGGGCATTCAATCAGAAACATATACTGCGCATTCAGGAGTTCCCCAAGGTTACCATTTGGGACCTACACTATTTAACCTATTTATAAATGATATAGTCTTGCGTAGTACATCTTCCTAGTAGTGTTTACCTATTTGGTAATGATTTAAAACTTTGCAAAAAAAATAAGAAATTACGCAGAATGTTCTCTAATGCAAAAATACTTGCACGTTCTATTGGTTTGCTGCACTGAATATATTTTAATAAAGAAAAATGTCATTTTATCATTCATGCGTAAGCACAATGTTATTAAAGCCGTGTACTACATAGACGGTACTCTGATACAGGAGATGACTCAAAATTAATATTTATGCCTCGTATTAACAATATTATACGTATATAATCTTAAATGTTAGTTTTTATTATCAAAAACAGTAAAATATTCAGCAATTCAATCACAAGAATGACTCTTTATAATGCTTATGTACGAAGTGTTCTAGAATACTGTAGTGTTGTTTGGTCACCTCTATAAAACGTGCACCGGCTAAATATATAGAACGAATTCAAAAAAGATTTCTTAGATACATTTTTTATCTGATAACAGGCTTCCTATATAAAATGAAAAACTGTACTGCAACACGGTCTACTTGTTGACACGTAGGCAAATGAATCATATAACATGTCTTTTAAGTTAATGAGAAGTGAATTTGATTATACACGTCTTTTAAGAAACATAAATTTGCGTGTTCCTCGCCAAGTACATAGACGAGAATTTGTCGGGTCTACATTGTACCAGCCACATTACAGGACGAGTCAAAAACAGTTTTCTGCTATATCTAGATTGTGAAAAATGATTTGTTGGCAGGTGGCCAATCGTTTCCAATAGTTTACCAGAATTGAAATAATTGCTCTGAGCTTGAACTTGAAACTAACAGATAAATGCCACGTCAGTCTACATGTGACCACGGGCGTCACGGGTTTCTGAAATGTTTTTTCGAATACCAAAAATATACGCTATTAATCCGGCTAAAAAAAGTTGCATTTCAAAATATAATATACAAGTTGAGTAGAGCTTATATCTTTTTTTAAATTTGTTAAAACTATAAAGGCTATGTTACCTACGAGGTTCAATAGACCACGCTTATCTTAACTTACGATAACAGTTCTATGGAGTCTGAAAAGTTCAGGATAAGATATCTGTGGCATCAGATAACTCTAAAAACAAGATGTTCAAATATTAATTCATTTATAATTAATACTTAAGATATATTTTAAATATAAGCCAGTTTCTTAAATCACCGTATTTTGCATTCACAAAGTTTGGGGACCCATGTCAGCGACACACGGCACTGTCGGAATGTTTCCTGTTGCGACTTATTGGAATGAAATTTATTGTTCAGTTATAATTGTTAATAGAATAAAAGTTTTAAGCGATTTTATGTTTTATTTATTTATAATTTATTGAATAGAGGTCATTGCTGTAGGAAATGTTAGACTGTAAACACGATGGTCGTCGATTCGATCCCCACTAGCGTTGGTATATTATTGTCGTTTCTCTGGTTTTGTAAGACAAAATACGAAGTTCAATACAGCCACTCAACATACAATGTCTCGAATCTGGGATATCGGAGAATGGAGTGTCTCAAATAAAGTAGGTGTTTTAGTATATATTACTTTCTATAATATGAATTTATCACACCAGCCTTGACCATTGTTGCAAATGCAATAGCTGAGAGTTCTACTACTCTGGTAAATGTTTTGCATAATATATACGCATTACATTTCACCCAGTCTGTCTGTCTTACTAAAAGTATTAGTAAATTATTGAATTTAAAATTTTGAAGATATTTTGGAATAACTTCGAATGGAAATTATAAAATGATATATTTTTTATAAATGAACAAAAACTAAATATAATGTCAGAGAAAAAGTTTTTCCAAGCTTTCGGGTTAAAAAAAAATTATATTAAATATATTTTTTAATTATTTAGAAAATAAGAGGCAATTGTGGTGCAATGGGACAACGTCTAACTGTAAATGCGGTTGGTTGTGGTTTCAATTCCCACTCGGAGGTACAAATATATTTAAAGTATTTTCATTTCTTCGTTCTGGTACATAAGACAAATACGACATAGAGTTCCGATAATTAGCACACAATATCTCAATTTTGGGTGAGAGGCGGAAAATGAAGTTTCTTGTTTCACTAGGTTCTCTCTGAATATCCTGACATTAGAATATTTGCAATTGATAAAAAAGTAGAAACTGTCACTTGAGTACATATATATAATTTTATAGCAATTACAAGTCAAATGCATATTGCCATATTGAATTGGTTAACAATGTAATGTTGGCAAGATATAGACTTTATAAACATATTCTTCATAAGTCGACCTTTAGGTAATGGAGCCCGGCGTGGCCGCGGTGTAATTAGTGTTGAGTTTTTCACTCAGGGAAAAAAATATATTTATAATATTCCCATTTCTTCGATCCGTTGAATTCCGCCACTAAACACGCAATGTTTTGAATTTGGACGAAAATTGGAGAACGGAGGGTCTTTACACAAGGTTCAAGGACTATCCTGCTATGACGGAAAAGCGTGAAGTTGTATATAGGTAATAAGTAAGAAGAAGTTCTTAACTTCTAACATAATATTTTATGTTGAAAAAAGTTAAGAAAAAATAGTTAATGTTAAATAGATAAGACGAATAATTCTATCATTTACCAAATAACTTTATTTTGTTTAAGTCACAGCGTACCTGAGTAACTATAAAACAATGCATAACTAACATGTCAGCACGAAATTTGGTATGAAGTTTCTTGCGGAGTGAGAGCGAGAGGAGTAAGAAATTCGAAAAAATAGAGTTTCACTTTTTGTCAAATCTACGGAACATAGAAATTGAAATATTATCGACAAGGCCCATAAAGTCCACACAAAAATATAAAATAAGTTGTAAGGTACAAATCGGTGTAAAAAATCTTTGAACAAGGTTTAATAAAGTACATTAATCAAATAATTTTTAAGTATTATAGAGTGCTGGTTTAGATTATTTATGCAGATATCTGATAAGGACTAGTCATCTTAGATGACAACTCATTCCGTACAATATCAGTACTAGTAACTAGGAACATAAATGGTTGCTAAATTACTTACCAAAATACAAAAATATTGCCGTACATTTACATTTATCAAGGTATACTTATTATTGTTAGTAATATTTTGAATATATACGGAAAATTATGACATGGATGATTGCTCAGAGACATCAAAGAATGATATGTAGTCCTTGGGGTATTTGGTGATACTTATGGTAACTGCAAACAAAGTTCGTTGGAACTTTTAAACAAGACCTCTTTGTAAGTCCACAAAACGAGAATTAATAAAATTTTTAAAATAAAAGTTTATATTTAACAAAGTGTTTCCTCACCGAATGCATATATTTTTGTGGATTACAATAAATAAAGTGATAATTTCAAACGTTAGTGTTGTAATTTTTTAGTAAAATAAATACCTATAGAATAAAAAAAAACAAGTAAATAACAATAAATAAACATGAATAAACAACTTTTGATTTAAGATTTGATGTTAATAAGTTCCCTTCAATTATTTTTTTCATTCCGTCGCCGTGATGGTTTCCTCGTTTTTCTTGAACGAACTTAAAATTACATTTCTAGAATAATCTGTAAATAAAAATTTATTTTATAAGGGTTTTTTCTGCTAAAATGGTTTGTAATTTTGTTCTATGCCAATTTTTTTATTAGCTTAGCTTAAGTTCCAAGTTAAGTCATGCTCAATGGGATATGCAATGGCAGATATTTTTATTAGGGACGCCAGTGATGCCAGAGACGGTGATTTAACAAAATGTTCTCTAGGTTGAAGCGCCGAATATTCAGCGGCTGGATCTTCGGAACTTGATGAAAATGACGAAATTAAGGTGTCCATTTTCCTTCACTTACGTAAAAAAACTAGTTACTATATTACTTTCAACAGAAAAACCAACACAAAAAGTTGTTTTAGAGGATCTAATGATAATATGATTAAAGTACTACCGATTTTGCCTCCCTTTGCAAGTAGTGATTAAATAACCTTATTGAAGTATAGGTACATGACTCACGTCGTCGGGGCACCTTAATGAATGAAACAAAAAATCAAGATCTAACGAGAAAGGGGACATTTCTTATTACATTTTCTTCTTCTATTTTAAGTTCATATCAATGTAGAAAATGTTCAAATCCGCAAATTATATATTTTTAATACAATTTCAATAAACATAATTAATTATAATACAAGTCAGTAAAACAATAAGACCGTTTGAAAATATTTCAATGCTAAAATTAAAGTAGAAAGCCCCGAAAATAACGGTTTCTCCCAAAAAGCGAGAGCTCTCGTTAGCATTTACAGATCAATTTATCAACTGTTCGTTCAAACAAATTGCCTATTTGAAGTCTATCTTTTGTTAGTTGATCATTTCAATTCTCGTTACAAAGCACCTATTGTACGGGAAGGTATGAAAGGGTTTGCAATAGATACAGGGTCGTTATGGGAAATAGTGGTTCATTTCGTTACCTAATAGTATATTGTGAGTTATGCTTTTGCGAATTTTAGTTTATTTCTTTACACAGTCATGACAAGTTCAAATAATTCTCCACTTTCTGGCCGATTTAAATTCGTTGCTTGTTGACTAGCGGAACTTAACGGTGAAATGGGCATAATAAATAACCATGCCCCAAATGAGATTGAACCTATAAGCCCATCGCGCCCCTTACAGTCAGACGCAGCCCAGTGTCACGATGGACTTTTATATAACAATTATCAAGACGAAGTGCGTTGACCTATTGTTTTTAATGAAATAAAAAAAAATGGAATAATAACGAAAAGTTGAGTTCTGACTCACCACGCAATAATTACATTTCAGGCGGAAAGTGGAAAACGGAGTGTCTTAAAAGTCATTAGCTCAATTTATATAATAATTATAAATTGCACACTTATCACTATTGGAATGACAATATTATTTTAAATTTATATGATACAAGATTCAAGCAAACATAGGTGAGTACCTACGCGTTTGTATGCACATTTATCATCATTATTTTAATTTATGAGTATTTATTTATATAAGTCATTAAGACGAGTGATTCTCATTAAACTGACAGAATGTTATATTAAAATGTCTATACAATTAATGTACTTGTATCATAATAGTAAAGTAACTTTATAATAATGATAACACTTTTGCTATAATTATTATTGTAATTTATTATAATTTTTCTATGTAAGTGTTCGGAACGTCGGGGTTCTAAAATGTATTTTCGAATACTAGAAATATTTTCGCGATTAATACGGTTAAAAATAGTTTCATTTCAAAATGTGTAACAATCGCGAAAATCAAAGCTCATATTATTGGATTTAAGTTAATAAAATGTATGGTATCATATTATAACAAGTTAACCTGTAAAGTTTACTTACATCGATATTCATCTACATATATTAAATACGTAATCAAGTTAACAACAGGTTCCTTAAATATATCAAACATTATGTAAATAACCTAGAATTGCTTAGAATTTGCCAGTTATGTGTCACTGTGTATTGAAACTTAATTTTAAATTTTACTCTTTTGTCAAGGTCGTCGAAATACATACCTATGCGAATGTAACAAGCAGTTTTATTTTTTCTCAAATAGTGCGATACTAACAAGCTCAAAATATTGGTGTTCGGTTGGTGGAATGAGCGTCGGTAGCATTCCACGCACATAGAAAAAATTATAAATATAATTATCTCCATTCAAGTAAAAATTTGTTAAATTGTAACAAAATCAGCTGACTATATCATGGTGAATTATATGTCTGCTGGTCACTCAAACATGAAAAAAAAATACTTTCATCTATTTCCTCTCGAAGTTACAAGGCAGGACTTTACGCTCCCAGTATATAGCCTATAAATATGCATCAGCTGACAAGGTTTCTGTCGACTTACTTACAGCTGACTTTATTTATTAATTACAGCATTATGTTAACAATCACCTTCAAAAAAATATTTAGGAGTAAATCAGTATTTTAATATTTATCTCACATCATACTCTGATATAAGTGTTTCGACTAAATGAATCTTACGTATAAACTCTTTGCACTCAATAGGTACAATTTAAAAGCTTAAAATAATATTTAAATACTAACTAGCGAACCCACGCAACTTCGGCTATGATACAAAAAGGATACATTTTACACCTTTTTGTAACATTTTTCATTGTTGCTTCGCCTTTATTGGTCGAACCGTAATCTTTCTTTTCTTCGATAATTGAGCTATCTAACACTTCAATGTTTTTTTTGTTACGGCCCAGTAGTTACTGTCTCTAGCGCCTTTATCTATTTTTAATTCAATTTTATAATATTTGGCGTGACACTTAAAAAAATAGGTATATATGGCCCTCACGAAAAAAGACAATAAAACAAAAAAATAGTACCGCCACAGTGACGTATATCATATAACGTTGTTTTGTTTATTCATTTGAGTTATTTTCTTTGTAAATCGGATAAACGTTGTTTTTGCTCTTGAATTTTACATCAAAACACTAGTTTGATGATATATAGGTATGATATCTTGAGATACACAATATTTTAAAATCAAAAATATTGTTTTTGCAAATACGTTCTTATAGCACTAACAAATAACATGATAATTAAAACTAATTTGATGGTACTAATCATATGTTTTTGCTGGTTTTTATGCTGCTTCGTTTTATTCGAATTTGAGATATATTCTATATATTTTGAAGGTCTCAATTTTTAGCTGTTTTATGAAAATAAAACGATTTTAGGTATTTTTGTAAATATGTTCGTCTGGTTTTTATACTGCAATATATTATAGGCAAAACTCGTTTAAGGTCAAACTAGTTTGTTTAAAACAGATCGTTGATCTGTTCAATCAAGATTGACTTATGCTTTTTTTTATAAGAATATATTATTTTAAATGTTTAAATAGATATTTAAACATTTAAAATAATATAACAATTTGAAAAGAAAAAACTTAGAAACTTGAAGGTACAATTGGAGAACGGAGTGTCTTGACATTAGGTTCTCTTTGCCATGCCTGCTATGTGGGATAAAGCGTAAAGCTGAAAAAATAAATAAAGCATCCCGTGGCGCAATACGAATTTTGTCTAATTGTCGCACTTTGTCAATCCAGATCGGAGCGAAGAAATGAAAGTATATATTTATATAGAATTTAATGTATTCTAACTGCGCAATGGCTACGTTATAAATAGATTTTACTGATAGTAAATTATAATTTAATGTTTTCGTAACATTATCTAAATTACAACTTCCTAACAAATTAAGCTTAATATTCTGTATAGTAAATAATACATTGCAATAACTTTGACCAAGCGTCAACTTTATAATTTATTGTTATACACAGTTTTACCGCAGTCTAGTATGAAAGATATATTTGAAACTACGATTATTTCTATAAATCCTTAAAGTTGCGTAATACACTATCAGGAGTTAATATAGAAAGGGTATTAAAATTGTATTTAAAATATTTTAATTTCTCCGCTCTGGTACCTAAGACAAAGTGTGGCGTTGAGTTCCGGCACTTAGCACGCGATGTCTTAGCTCATTTTATGTCACAAATTTGCTGTACAAACCATACTTAGTTGACAACTGTATGCCGTAATTTTTAGTTTTCTGTTCTTTGAAATGTTGTCTACGACATGCAAAAATGTCAATTAGTGTTAAATATATCGACTTTTTGTATTCTATATCTATGCAACAAATGTTTAGATTAAACGACAGGAAAACCGCTCAACCGATTAAAAGCGATGAAATTTTATATAGAGATACTTGAGGGTCTTGGAATGACAATATACTTTATGCTCCCATCCGATCATATTTAATTTCAGTATTTCCAGGAATTTCATAGTTAAACGAAAAGCTCGCCGAAAATATGTAACAGCTATAGAAACCGCGAACGGGTCGTTAGTTAGTATATATAAGTTAACAGTTGATAATTCGTCATGCATCATTGTTAGGGTCACATTCAAAGGCATACATAAAAAGGATGCCATTAAGTTATCTGTTGACTTATACTAATTTTATTGATATAACTTTCAGAAGCTATTGACCTATGTACAAGGTAAGGTGGTAAATTAAATTATTTGACTTGAATAAGCAAATATTTGTCAGCCTTTTTTTCGTTGCTCTTACGAGTGTATTAATTGAACACTTATAGTACTAATAACGGTATATAAAAGCTATTTATACTGGTTCTCTGATATTTTCTTAGGCCATCGTGACGTGGGACAGTGTCTTATTGTAAGCATGATATTTGAGGGGAACCCCCTAGCTACTACGAGTTTGTCTATATTATATTTGTTATCTTTTTATAGACAATGTTTTTATTTTGTACAGGCCGCAGAAAAATAATAAAAAAGCGCTTAGCCTCGCCCCGCGCTTTTCCCATATAACAGGGTAGGCAAGAGAACCTAATATCAAAACACCTTGTTCTTCACTTTCCTTCCAATTTCGATATACTGTGTGTCGAGTGGCAGAACCTTACATATTTAGTCTTACCAGAGTGGGAAAATGGAAATAATTTATACATAATCATTCCCCCAAGTGGATATAACCATCACCAATCGTCTATAACCATTCTTCAAAATTAATTATTGCCTTAGTCCTGTCTAAGCTTAAAAGCTATAAAACAAATATATTACATTTAAATCCATCCTGTAGTTCCAAAGTAGCGCTCGTACAAACATTCTCTTTTTACTATTTTATTATAGTATATATTTATTAAAGTACAGATTAGTTTTTTATAAAATGAGCTATATTAAAGGATATTGAAGAAAATATATAATCCTTTTATGTATTTTCTTGTAAAGAAAGGAATCTTAAGTTAGTTTTGGTCTATATTCCGTAGAGTAATTTAGTCGTAACAATGAATTATCTATACATATAAAAGAGTACTCACTAAAATCCTTCTTCTTAAAATGGGCCTGTTTTTGCACCCACTCATTAAGTATACTAATTGCATCCTGCATTCGGCCAGGTTTCTCCAAGTCGTATTGCTTTCGCACTTCGGTTAATGTATCCGGCCTAAACTCTAATATTTTATCTTTTGGAATAAACTCCATGTTTTTGAAATTGAGTATTTATTTTATTATTATTTATTTTTTAAAATATATTTTATGCTTATAACGTCACGCCACAGCTTCTTGTGATGTACTGGACGAAAATTGCATGTATCAGACAATAAATTAAGAATCGTAAAAGCCTTCGGTAGTATCGAGTTCGGTAACTTGATTTTTTAGGATTCCGCGCGCGATTCGTGAGTAAATGCTTTGTCTGAATTTATTTTTAGTTTATTATATGATTTCGTATATAATGTTTTATAATATGAAACTTTAAGATAAAGAGATTACGACATATTTTCGATACGTAATATTATTCATTTTTTTTTAGCTTGTATACTATGAAAAATAAACTAATAATAGCAGCGTTTTACCTAAAATAAAATCCATATGTGGGAATAACACTTTAAAAAATGTTAACATAATATATATTTAATAAATAGCATTCTCTCTTGCCAAACGATTGTTCGTAGAATAATCTTTGGGTAGCAGAAATTTGTGAACATCTCTCTACAGAGATGCTAACAACAATTATAAGTTGTAATAAGCGTATAAGAATTTCAACGTAGCTGGATGTAGAACGCATGGCTTAGCGGTCAGAGCGCTTGAACGGTTTTCAAGAGGCGCGAGGTTCAAATCCCGCTGCGTTCAAATTTTTATAAGTTTTCTAAATATGAAAAAAAAAAAAAAAAAAAAAAAAAAAAAAAAAAAAAAAAAAAAAAAAAAAAAAAAAAAAAAAAAAAAAAAAAAAAAAAAAAAAAAAAAAAAAAAAAAAAGGTTCAAATCCCGCTGCGTTCAAATTTTTATAAGTTTTCTAAATATGTATTTTTCAATTTCCTTAGTGTGGGAATAACACTTTAAAAAATGTTAACAAAATATATTACTATCTTGGCAGACAAATATGATTTAGTGACACTCCGTTTCCCGCTTTCAATCCCTAATTCGAGACATTGCGTATTTAATACCGTAACTTTATTTCATTCATTGGTTACAATGGTTTTGGTTAGTTTGGTATTTATCTTACCGGAGAGAGAAAACAATACAAATATAACCTCGATTTAGGTCCAATTCACAATTATCACGTTTACATTAAGATGCTATCTGACAGCACTACAATAGTACAAATTAGTCACAAATTTCAAAGGTTTTTATTTGTTAACGAAAACTATGGTGGATAAATGATGGTAAAATGGTGGTAAAATGATGAATTCGTAAAATTTGTAAAGTATGGTGTACTTTACAAATTTTACGAATTGATCATTTACTATTTTTTTTTATATTTAGGCTAATACTGATAATTAATTGTTCTACGGCAAGTATCTACCCTTTAGAACCAGTTATGTCCGGCAAGGATTAAATGTTTTACAACAACAAAAAAGTCTCATTCAAATCCCAGTTGTAGTTTCAAATGTGCGATACAAATGGCCGTGTCACCGACATCGATCATAAGTAAACTAGAAGCTTACCGAACCCTGATGTTGAGTCGTTATGCATGGTATCGCCCCTATATTTATGTTCTTTAAATTTCACACATTCGTATAAAATCGTGCTACTGATTGCCATAAAACACTTTTCTTATCACTTCTCACATCTTGTAAGTATTAATTAAACTCTTAATATACAAATATTTTATAAATTTCATAATAACCAGGAAAATGTAAACTGTTATATGCGTACAACACTATTTAAAGATGGCGGCGCGACGGACGCTTTATTCCATTTGTATTGCAAACTTTACATTTCTCATAGGAGGAATACTCTATATATTTATTGCCATTAATAGTATTATTTTGGTTTAAATATTAATAATTTTATAAATTGTTATGTTACTTTTATATCAATAATGTAATAAGAACTCACCAAGAAATTTATAATTTACAAATATGCGCCTTACCAATCATGAATACCACAAAATAATTATAATTCAATTCCTGTGCATTTAAAATGTTAATTTTACTTATTAATTATTCACTTTCTAGTGTTCAAATTATATTATATGTAATTTAATATTAATAAATTTTCAAGCGTCCTTTTTACAAGCCACGCACCCGCCATTTTTCTTTTATTTTTATTTTTTTAAATATCATTAACTGTAAACTGCTAGTAACTCATTCGGCCAGCATCACATTTTATTAAAAAAAAATAATTTCTTTTTTAAAGTTATCAAATAAAATATATACCATAATATTATTTATTTTATACGATTGTTAAATAAATTTATAAAAATATATTAGGTACGTATATATAATTATGTATGGAATGTATTGTTACAATGCGTTTCGTAAAAGCTTGGAGAAAGGAGTGTTTTGACACTAGGTGACTAACCGGCTATGCGGGACAAAGCGTGAAGCTATAAAAAAGAACAAAAATTGACGAGCATATTTTGAAAATTTTAGTAAATATTCAAGAAATAATTTTAATTTAAGAAAAATTGGTTTCAATCATCTACTTGCGTTTATTATGTTCTGACATAAGGATAACAGATAAGGATATGCACATTTAGACCTTTTACGCAGTTATAATATGGCCTTGCACCAATTTATTTTAAATATAAATACATATGTAAAATAATTATTATAGCACGTTAATTATACGGAAATACGAATTCTATATAAAACTGTAGTTTTAATACTATATTTGTAAATTGTAGTTTGCTATATTAATTCATCATTATTCTTATAATAAGCCATCATGGCTCAGTGAGACAGTGCCTGACTGTAAATACGATTAGCTGTGGATTTGCTTCCCACTCGATGAAATTAACATAATTTTATTATTTTGCTTTCTCCGCTCTGGTGAACCAAACAAAGCGCGGCGTTGAGTGATGTCAATTCACATGCAATGTCTCGAATTCGGGCGTAAAGGACAGTGTCTTGACACTAGGTTCTTTCTGACTACCCTGCTATGTGGGAAAAAGCGTCAAGGCGAAATAAAAACTACTTAATTATATAACATAGAAATAAAATGGTGCGAATAAGGATCTCAAGAGGCCTCCTCCGCAACAGCTGGAGCTGCAGACCATCGCAATTCCAGGGTCCCCCCCAGGGTTCGTACCAGGGTCGCGCTCTACATGGCGTACGTTAGGCCACATCTGACGTACGCAGCGCCGGCCTGGTACGCACTGACGACTACAGCCTCAAGAGAAATACTCAAGCTGGTAAAGTATTATTAGAATAATTTTAAATTTTACCAAGTAGAAAGATGGGATTGGACTGTGAAGATGAGCGTCAATACGTTCTACAAAAGGGGCCTTTACACATATACTTGGCCCGCAAGTCCCAGGTACTACTTCTGGAATCCATGTAATGTTATTAGACAACCGCAAGGTGAATTTATGGAAGGCTGAAGTATTTCATCTGTTAAGGGCCCATATGAAAATCAGTTCAGTCAGATTAAATATGAAAGCCTCTTTTTACAACTATGTCCAATCTTAATAGCTTATTATAATTATTATTTACATTACATAACAAAGTTAATTGTCATTTTGTGTACAACGTCACAACCGTATCGTCATTCATAAAATTAGAATGATACATAAAAACAAAAATTACTTTAATTTACACACTTACACGTTTATTTTTGTGCATGTATATTACACTTTACGATTAAAGTGTGATGGGTTGTATTTTACTTTTTGACTAAAATACTTAGAATGCATAAGCCTTCACTGCTCCAGCTCCTCCCTCTATGTAACCACTTAATAACTTTTGAACGCTTAATAACTTAATAACTTTTCTACTACCTTTTGACACTTAATAACTTTTCTACTACCTTTTGAACGTTTCTAACGTTGACACACACTGTCTGATACAGGGACAAGGCGTCCCACCAGGTAAAAAACTCTACCGTAGCTAAACGTTACCTACCCAACCAGGAATCCAACTAGTGTTCTTAAACTAACGACTAACGACTAAACACCATACTATAACAGATGGCGCTTAATACTAAAAGCTATACACTGATATACTATTTCATACTTATGTATGTTTAATCTATCGCACAAAAATATACCATTACTACATAATCTAATACATTAGACAAATATAAATTTAGTAGCTAGAAGGTTTCTTGATACGCGGAATTTAACCTTGCAACTTATGATAGTGGTTATCTGGAAATATGTATAATATAGGAACTTGATTTCTAGGAAATAGAATTTTTTTTTAAGTATCAAATAAATATTGAATTTCCAAATACAGTGTTTTACGTAATAAATTCAACTTTTAAGGTTTCAAATTTTGACTATGAAGTTTATAAGAGGGAAAGGGAAAAGAGGGATTATGAATTTCGTCTTCTTAATGTCATATCTATAAAAGAACGAAAACGATTGAATATGATGAATTTAAAAATCAATAGATCAATATTTCTATACAAAAAAAATTATAAAGCAATAACTTTGAAGCTCTATAGTATAAATTTGCTGTGCAAAGGAATAATTTTGGAGGTCACATATCTGAATTTGATGCGCTTGAATTTTTGGTGTTCCAAACCTATGTGGCAAGACAATCTGATCTTGTAATAACCAAACTTCTTAAGATACGTTCATCATTCATTATATAGTTGTCAATTCCGCAGATAAAAGAAAATATGAGTGGAGGACAAATCCTCCAGATAATCTTGAATACAGTAGATATAAAAAAACAAACAGCAACGAAATTAAGATACATGTTAAGAAAATACACTGTAGTCATAATATGTAATAAAAAAATAGTACATAAGTACCTAATTTTTGTATATCGAAAGCAAGAAAGTAATAAAAGAATACAAATGTCTAATGTAATGTTAAGTTATCACTTAATTTGTTCTTCTAGAATGTTTCCTTTCACAATTTAACTGGGGTCAATAAACTTTACAATAAAAAAAAAGAATATGAGGCCTTTTTAAAAGATATAACAATTAAAATAAAACCCTGATTACTTGTAAAAGTTGCTTACGGAAGTTAAGTTTAATTATTTAAGTTACACTTCCTTGAAAAACGTTAATATTGATTCTATTCTATATAAATAAAACTAAAATTTTAAATATGGCTCATTCTTACGATTACAAAATAAAACTTATATTAACCTATACCTAACAGAGCCTATCGTGACGCAGTGTGACAGCGTCTGTATATGAGATGGTTGTGGGTTTTATTCCCACTCGGGGAAAGGTTATATTTAAATTATTTTCATTGCTCTGTTCTGGTTTCAAGTCGGAACACGGAGTTTATTTTCGCCAATACGCAAAGTCTCGGATTTGGGCGGAGTGTTTTGACACTAGTTTGTCTCTACCTACTCTACTATGCTTGAAAAAAACGAGAAGTATAAAAAATATATATAATGATAATTGATTTGTTTTTCTTTATATATATTTTTATTACTATTCATCTATATATAGAATAACCTTGGTGAAGCTTAACTTATATACGATTTTCGTGAATATTTAGAATTTCTCCATACACAATAGTGTAATGTATTGAACAAATCGTCATGTGATAACATCATTAAAATATCAAACACCAGTGAAACCTATACGTCTTCTTTAAGTCTGATAGAACAAAGCAATCGAATCGAATCGAGCGGGATGCAAAACTAAAATGTTAATATTGTTATAAATTTACATTTTAAAAAATATATATTTTTGGCATAAGATCGTTGATTTCCGCGATTGCTACACATTTTAAAATCAAACTATTTTTAACCGGATTAAAATACGTTCGTAATATACGAAAGGATTTTCGAATATATTTTTGTCATTCAGTTCTGTTCAGTTCCTTAATTCCTCTTTGTGTAAAAAAATATTTTTTTTAATCTACCCCTAAGCCCGTATCTATTGACAAGTAAGTTATATTCTTAATGTTTAGCGTCCTGTTTTTGTGTCGCGGGAAAGTGAAATTTTGTGTACATGCCAGATTCGCCCTACGGACGGATGACATTGGTGACATGTTTTTTTATGATAAAATCTGATAACATTTACACCTAGGACTTCAAAAGTTAGTAATTGTTTTAACACCTATTATATACACGTATAAAATCAATTTTCCTTATTCACCGAATTGAACGAACGATTTCTCATTGCCGGCCGAGCGTTTGTTTTGTAGTTAGATTCTTGATCTTTGATCGGTAGGACATTCTGGAGAGTAGACACCTACAAAGAGAGGATTTTTAGAAATTACACCAAAAGTAAGGGGACCATAAAAATAGGTTTAAAATAGGGGTTGAAAATTTCTATGGAAGACCGTAATTTTTTAAGTTAAAAAAATTAAAAGTTTTATGTAAACGTATAAATTACTATCCCAGATAGATAGGTAATGTCCAAGCGCTCTGGACGTTCTATATCCAGCTATGCCAAAATTCTTATAAGCTTGTTAAAAATTATCTCTGTAGAGAGATGTTCAATAAATTTGAAAAAATCTCTTTACTGAGATGTTAACTGATATTCCTATAAACAACAAACTTTTGTATGCTATACTTTTTATTTTTATTAGATTTTTTACTTTGTCAGGAATGGCCGTTACTACACGATATATCCAGCGTATTTAGCAATGTAACACCATATAATACACTTATCAATATATATATACTCTTGTAAATGTGCCGCTTTAACTATGTCGTAACAGACTTTTTTTTTATTTATAAGAAAATGGTAATAAACATTTAGTGTAACAGTGATTGAATATATTATTGTTCGTGTCAAAATTTCAAATTTGCTTCGATAAATGCAGTACACTTTTAATAAGATCTTTGATATTCGCGATGACTAAACATTATGAAATGAAACCATTTTTAACCGGAATAATCTAATATATACGCGATTAATCCGGTTAAAAATAGTTTCATCAAAAACAGTACACTTTTAACGAGACTTGTTGTAAATTATTTTCAATACACCTTTAGACTTACCATTAGTAAGTGAGATTGGTGAAACGTGCTTAAATCAGGAACTACAATTCTGAATTATAAATATATTTAAGTGATAAATATAGGGTATAAAAAGTCAAGCTTGGATTAATAAGAGCGGAGCATCAATGAAAAGTGTAGCAATGAGGTGCAAAATATATTCCTTTTGGGACCCAGACCGCTAGTTTATCGAAGGTTATCGAAACAGCTTTAATTTAAAATTAGAAAAAAAACAAAAAATAAATAAAATAAAATCTTACATAAAGTTTTGCAAGTAATGTCTAACTAGAGGTTACCCCTAGATATGTACGCATCTATAACAATGACAGACGTGAAACAAAATGACAGTTTTGGCGACGTGTTTGTTTTATTAAACAAACCCATTTCATTTTTGACGTCGGATGAGTCGAGTGTAAATTTATTCATATTTCATTGCAAAATGATTATTTTCTATAATTCGTTTGTAATATTCACTTTTACTTGACATCTCCCATATTTTAGTGGGGTAATGGAAAATATAATGTTCCGACACTCTGGTCTCCATTTCCCGCCCCTTGCGTCCTTAAATTACAGACATACCACTCTCTTTTTGAGATGAAACTATTTTTAGCCTAGGGATACGAATAATGCCGTGCAAGAATTAAAAAGTTACTTAAACAATATAGCCTTGTGGTCAGAAGCTAACTGGCTCGTTTTAAAACCAAATAACATATTATTTTTGAATTTGTCAAGTTTAGAAATTAAATTTATCAAATATCAAACAGGATTTCTCAAGCTAAAATTCATAATAAAAAATTGAGCGTGACACGTGAGCCAAGCTCGTAATACCTTCGATTCGTACAACATATTTTTAATATCGTTCGTAATTGCTTTTGTACGCTAAAGGTAGATAGGGTCTAATTCGATATACATATCGAATTAGACCCTATCTAAAACCTGAACTTCGGGCAAATTTATGTGAGTAATTAGTGCTGTCCAAATTAAACTACGTAGATCTCATAATTGGACCCAGGCATTTGGCCAGAACAAAAAATCTCATACAGCAAGTACAAAATGCCTGTGCTCGTTACTGTTTTAATATACCACCTCGTACACATATATCGCCGTACCACAAAAACGCCTGTATGTTGAAAATGGATTTACGTAGGAAGCTTCAGTTTGCTGCTTTACTTTTAGATGTCGTAAAGTATCGTATTCCTAAATATCTGTACGACAAGCTGTACCGGTCAAATGAATTTAGCAGCTATGAAACTAGCTTCAAAACACCTGATGCTTACCAGTCCAACATTCAGCTGCCTTTCGAGGAAGTTACAAATACGCTGCATCTGAGTGTTGGAATGAGCTTCTTTCGCCGATGCGTGAGTTAAAGTCAATCGATAACTTTAAATTTATGCTCAAAAAAAATCTTTTAATATTACAAATCAGGTAAAGGTTTGTGGTATATTCATTCTCTATTTGCGTTAAACTCGGAAACTGGCTGATAAAATCACATTAATACTTGAATATTTATGAAATTTATTTTTGTCTTCATTCTACTCATCTATATTTTATTTTTGTATTCCATTATATAATCTGTATTATATTATATTAAAACACAGTTATTTTAAGTATATATTCATATTATATGTATCTGTCCGACGTGAATAATATTTATTTTCATTTGCAGGCGCGTCTTTTGCAACTCAGTCACAGAAAACCAGCGTTGGTTCTCATAGAGTGTAATGTCTCATGAGCCAACATGTATGCTGAGTAGCCATTTTTTTGTCACATAACACTGCTGTTACAAATATAATAAAATGTTATGTCTTTTTTGTGTTCTTTTTATGGTTTTATATTTTTTGCTTTGTTTAACATGTAATTATTTTTATCTGTAATACAGTGCTTGGTTAGAATAAAGCTTTTGCTTTCTTACTTTTTATATTGTTTTTAGGACACCTATATTTACTAATTGCCTTTCAATCTAAAAAAAAAATCAGAATAAAACGAACTGTGGATTTTATTATATACTTCAAATAATAATCAATTACAATTCAAATCTATTTATTAGAATGATGAAGCATTAAAAGCAATTGTATAGCTGACGTTTAGAGACGACCAAAAAGCACAGAGAAGTTTACGGCAATAAACACGACTGTCGCTCGCTGTATCATGTCGACTTGCCACCCACTGTCATCTGCCGTTTTTAATTACCAATTTCGTGGCGCAGTGGTCTATAGCCTGAATATAAATACGATGGTTGAGGGTACGATATCCACTCCAGGACTATATTTAAATTATTTTATTTTTCCGCCCCTTTGAAACAAGTTACGAATTTAAAATATAAAATAAGTTTATAGTAACAAATATAAAAAATAAAAATTTTAAACTTATTTATATCATTATTTTATGTACATACAATTATCTAGTTGTACATTAAATTTCAGCTCTGTGGATGTGAGTGGATGAAATACCGATTCTTTTTATTTCAGTAACTGTTAAGCCTTTTTTATGAAATTTGTATTTCTACTAAATCTTAAAATAAATAATAAACAAACCTAAATAAAATTAAATAAAATTTGGGCTGTGCATTCAAAAGTGAGTTCAAAAGTGTTAATGTCCACTTTTGTGAAAACAACAAAACATAATATAGTTATATACATAATATATCCAGAAGTGTTTAAAATATTACCAGGGGATGTCAGAAGCGGTTCAAGTTTAAAAAGTTTTAAGTATAAATTAAATTTATTGAGGGTTAGGGGAAAGGTTGATTGAGGAATCGAGTTACAAACCTCCCAATGTCAGTATTTAATCATCATGTAATAGATGCTATATATTTTTTTTATGTCAATATTGTATTGTCACTTTATTAGTACCAGCATACCACAGTAGAGAGAACCTCTCCGTTTCAAGACACTCCGTTTTGTACTTTCCGCTTGAGCTCAACACATTGCGTGTTGAGTGGCGGAACTCAACGCCGCGCTTTGTTTAACTGAACCGAGAAATGAAAATAAATTAAGTATAATCATTCCACCGAATGGGAGTTGAACCCACAATTTTTCGCGATTACAGATAGACGCTGCCCCACTGCTGGGCCACCGCTGTCTCTTGGTTGTATTTGACTACTTCATATGATTATATGACGCTAAAGATGCGTGAAGAAAAAATATTTTCATTTTCTACCGCATAATTATTATTCTAAGTGCATATATTGTAAAGTATCACATATACATTTTATTTCGCATTCTTTAGAAACATTTTTAACTATTTCGTTTACATTTTCGCATTCTTTAGAAACACTGTAATAACCTTTGACGATGGACAAAACCTTTGATAAAAGTTTCACAAAATTCCACATTAAATCTAGAATGCTTTAGTAGGAAAAGGCTCGTTCAATGTTTATTAAAATTTAATCTTCCATTTTATGCCTCTTTACATGGGCTGAGAGTAATTTTTAATATCGTCTTATATTCAGAGGCCTAAAGGGCTAAAGTTGTCTGTGAATATAATTTTTAGAACGGGCTATAGAGAGCTTAAGGTTTTATATCTCAAGGTGACAAATGTCACTAATAGTGTGATCGCCAACAAATAATCATCAACTTTTAGAGTTTAATATTTTTTTAAATTGTAATTTACATTATTGCAATTATGAAGGTACTTATTAAAATGTCGCAAACATTAAAATGTCATAAAAAATATTTTGTTGTTATAATATTTTTTTATTTTAATACACTTTTATCAGCTTTACCTGTCAATGTTCAATGTATGAAATGCTTTCAGTTTTCGTCGTTTATTTTGCCCTAAAAACATGCAGATATTTTGAGATCCGAAGACAACACAATATTTTCATAGCAAGAACCTTACCAGGAAAACTAGGACGAATTCAAATTCAAAATATCATTTGTTCAAATAGACTTTTGCATGCACTTTTGAATCGTGGAATGAACATAACGCTACTACCGGCTTGGAAGGCAGTTCTGCTAAGTTATCTATTAAATATTTTTCTACAGAGTTATAAGCTTAAGGCAGCAAAGAGAAAATATTTTATGGATTGTTTTTTAATGTAATGTTTAAAGAAGAAACTCCTTAGCATTTCATAGATTCACTGTGCGGGTGTGGGGCCCTGCGCTTCGCGTGAAGATGAGGTCGGAGAACTTCGGGACTGACGACACATATACTTTTTCGCTTTAATTACCCGTCCCTTCGCTCCAACTAACCAAAATTGGATGCTGTTTGAAAGTTCCTATTGGAAAAAGCATATCTAGTTATATTTGTAAATTTATGTCTCAATTTGACCTTTACTTAATTGACAAAAAAAAGTAACATATTAATATCTGTATCTTCTACAAAGTCGCACTTGGAGTGAACAGTATTGAATTCAAATTTGAGATATTTTTAATTTAAATAAGCTTCTAGTTTTTATTTATTTTATATATTTCTAACAGACAAAAAACCTAATTGAAAACACTTTGTACAGAGAGTGATTCTTTTCAAAGCTTTTCAGCTTCTTTTTCACACACGGCAGGATAGTTGCTACCGGTTATGACACTTCGTTTTTCACGTTCCTCTTAAATTTCGTGAGTGTCGAAACTCAACATAGCTGTTTGTGTTATCAGAATGTACATAATCTAAATTCAATGCATATCTTCTAGTGGGAATCGAACCCACGCTATCATGTTATTTAGACTCTATTCCACTGCCCCACAAATCTATGCATCATATAGTAAAGTAAATAATAATTTCTTTATACTAACATAAGTTCAAAAAAATATTTTTGTGCCTGTGCTAATTTTAAAGCAATTAATTGTTTGTTAAGATTGAAGTCTTTGCTTTTCAAAATCTTAGTAATCGTGATCGGGAAACCGTTCACAAAATTATTATAAAAATTCAATTAATATATAATATATAAAACATGTTACAATTACCACGACAAAAGAGGGCCTTTAAGCTGTAAACTGATATCATTATCTTCAGATGGTACTTGTTTTTTTATTTACTAACATAAATAAGAAGTTGTCAGACTTTACACGTGATGGTATTTCATACGATATTTTTTTTCAGCTTCTCAATTTGTCTAACCTGGTGTCAAGACAGTCGATTCTCAATTTTCCGCTTAAATCCGAGACATTGCGAGTTGAGTGACGGAACTCAACGCCGCGCTTTGTCTTTTCACCAGAGCGCAGAAATAATAATATTTTTTGCAACTTGACACGAAATATATGAAAAATGGTTTTGAAAATAGTTTATCTCTGCGTACTCTTCACGTATGATGCTTAAATAACTAAATAAGCTTATATATTATAAAATCTCGGTTTTACCGGTCGCTGGGCGTTATAAAATTTTTTTTTTGTTATTTTTATCCAAAACCAAATTATTTTAATAGTTAATATTGTACTTATTGTTATTTGATTCTTTTCACACTACTTATTCGTATTGTAACCTTACTTATTTTCTACTTTATTTGTTTTTTGTGTACACACTTTACAAAGATATGTATATAACAAAAAAAACAATATCTGTAATCTTACAACTTTGATGTCCAGTGGTAATCATATAATAATAAATAAATAAGTTCTAGTATATAAATATACAATTCGCCGTACAGTAAAGATACATACTATACATAAATATACGTAGATATACAGTATATTTTAATAAAACATACTGGAAAAGAGTTATTAAAAAAAAATTACAAATAATAAATATTTTTGTATACTGCCATGTTGGCTGAATAAGTAATTGGCAGTTATAGCTTAAATACCTTAAAAAAAATAGTAGAGTCTGGCGGGAGCTTGACTAAACGAAATTTGCTGATATAAAATTTCAAATACTAATACAAAACATCTGTGAGAGTGTTTAATGTATATTTAGTTAGTAAAAAAAAGTTAATATTTGTAAATGATGAATTCCTTGGTGAGTTCTTATTCCATTATTAATATAAAAGTAACTAATAAAACAGTAAATGTTTAGACTACTCTTCTAATGAGATATATAACATTTTCAACATAAATAAATTAAAGCATCCGCTGCCATATTTGATAGTGTTGTATGGGCATTTTAGTTTATATTTTACTGAATATTATGAAATTTAAAAAATTTTTGTATACTGAGATATCCGTACGATAACCGATGTCGGTAAACTGTAATATAGATAGGATACGGCCATGGCTTTTCCTCGGACGAGCTTTAGGTGATTTTAACGGATAGTTTATGATACTTTAAATTATTACAGACCTTCTGATGCCCAATTCATAATTGAGAAGAATCAGCATCTGATGGCTTATTATATATATTGTTTTTAATTATTACAATCTAATATGCTTAGCAAATATAATTTTACAATCTATGTATTGTAAAAAATTTACCTCTGTATCGCTAAAGGATCTTGGGTTACCTACGAAGTTACGAACACAACAATAAAAAGGTCCTAACCGTATGACATATAATGAGCCACGAAATGTTTTAATAAATATAATTTAATATACAAAAATAGATAACAGTTGCCGGTACCTTTATTATTATTTTGGATGTTTTAAATAGCTATTAATATAAGTCTGAGGTACTTATTACTTCTGACGCCCATATAAATTTTTTTATTAAAATCTTGGTATCGACTGAAATATTATCATAATTTAGTATGAAGTAGGTATCATGCCTACCGTACCGTACCGTACCTACTGATGTAGATTTGTACTGCAATACGGGGTTGTGGGACCATTTGACCTTATTCGTAATATTTTGAGGTCCTTAGAGCGCATTGACGCATAATGTACTAGCAACTAGCTCGCGTCTTCGCCTGTGTAAAATACACGAGCTATTTCGTTTTCTCCTCCACTCGCGTTCAGACTTAGGTCACAAACTCTGCCTAAATTTGTAATTTAAATTGTTGTTACTTTTAAATTTATGAACCGATTGAAATAACACAAATACTAAATTTTAACCGAAGTTCACAAAAATACAATTGTCAAATCTGAATTTTAATCGGTTAATCCGTTTCTGAGATTAGCGTACACGAATGCACAAAGAGAAAAGAAAAAAAAATTGTTTAGGTTCTATTACATTGATACTATTTTTGCCCGAGCAATATTTTTTTTATATATTTTCCATTTACAGACAGCGATCAGTTACATTTTTATATATATGTACCCAGAGATATGTCACTTGTTTGACATATAAAAGTATATGTCAGACACGTGGCAGTATAATATGATGCTTATATTATAACATTTAATAAAACGCTTTTAACTATACAGTTAATAAAAAAGTTCTACAAAAATATTTTTATTTAAAACTTAAAAGTACAAATTGAAATATTGATTACCTACACCTAAAATGGATATAAATGACATGTCTGTTAACAGTATTTCTACTACTAATAGTATTAAATTAGTTATGTAAAATTCAAAAGTCAATTTGGTCAAATCTCAAATTAACTTATGAAATTTGATCTGAAATTATATTCCGTAGCACTAATTTGAACATATATATATATATATGTGTTAATAACTTCTTGTATGAATATATTATGATATACTAAATTAGTCCACATTTAGTTTTCTAAATGACCCTGGCACGCCCATACATTGATTATTGAATTTTTCTTCGCTTCTCAAAGCTTCATTTGTTTTTGCTTCATTCATCTTAGCGAAATAGTCATTAAATTTCTCAGAAAACAATACTTTCTTCAGTTCCACTGCATTGAAATAATACTGTTATTATTTATTATTATTATTATAATAGAAAAAAATCTGTGATATCTAAAGGAACCTAATCTTAGAGGAAGTTAAGATAAATATAAAAAAAAAGGATTTATTTTGATATATTTTCCTCAAGAATATATTTTTCTCGAAACAATTCGAAGCGGTCAGAGCGCTTGATTATGAATAACGGTTTTTAATAGGCGCGGGTTCAAATTCCACTGCGTTCAATTTTTTATACGTTTTCTAAATATATCGAACATTTGTCGTTTAGAGTATTTAATGTAGATCAACTTTAACTTTTACACAAACTCATTTGAAAGAACAGTTACAAATTATCACGATAAGATTGATATAAATGGACGATGCCATTAAGCGCCTATAAGTATAGCCGTCCTGTGACAAGTGAAACTGTTATAATAAGTAATTTTTTGCAATAAATTCAATATTATGAATAGCTCTCCTTACTAAAAATAAAAAAATTAAATTTACTTATAACTGACTGTCCGCTTGGGTATCATTTTATAGTATGTTCCACGGCTAATCTGTCAAACCATTTGTAATGAAATTTCATATGTATGGTCTGGTAGTGCTATTTATTATTAATACACACGCTAGCTACAGAAGCTAGTTGTTGTATATATTTTAAGCAAATCCACAATCATGATTTATAAGCAAGGTCATAAAACAATACATTTAAAAAAATTATAATTAAAACTTCTCACGTTTATTGAAAATATATAATCTGTTAATATTTATTATATAATCTATTATAACCTATTAATATTTTTCTTATATTAAATAAATGTATATGACTAATATTTATTAAAATAATAAATTATTTTATATAAAATAGTGAAAAATCTAAATAAATACTGTAACTTACTTTGAAGTTCCTCCACGCTCTTCTCTTTACCACCGTAATCGGATGGTAATATTTCTTTTGGTATAAAATCGTATATACCTTCTATATAGTTTTGTGTACTCTAATTCGCTCCGCAATTTTTGGACTGACTACTTGTCTAAACAATCCTATAAGGATATCAACTGCTTTGGACGCAGTTATGAAATGTATACCTTTTAATCTCATTCCATATCCTTCCTGAAATTAAATTGTTTTGTATATTATTGTAATATTCGTTGATAGTTTTTGTAATATTTTTATATCAGAGCCATCTTGGCGCATTGAGACAGCTTCTGATTTTAAACGCAATCAGTTGCTTTTTCGATTCCCACTCGGGGATTGATTATACTTAAAAAATATTTGGTGTCTAAGATAAAGCGTTGTATTGAGTACCGCCACTCAACACGCAATGTCTCGATTTGTCAACACGCAATGTCGGGCGGAAAGATGAGAACGGGGTACTCTCACTACGCTAATATGCGGGAAAAAGTGTAAAGCTGCTTAAATACTTTTATTTTCATACATTTCTGGTATTTAGAACACCTATGTGGAGACACTATTAGAGCTTCCGCATTGTATTGAGTTTTTATTCAATTCCACTCTTGGTTTTATCAAACTGGGGAATTGGTATTTCATGTTTCCTCCTTAAATTGGCATTTCATATATAGGTGTATTAGGCTGGCACATACACACTACTTTGAGATACATTTATCTTATTTTCTATGTGTAGATTAACTATTATTGTCTGTGTCAGTTACACCGTTCGATGAATAGTTCGTAAGATGTCTTCGGTTCATTAAGAATATTTAACGGTTTTAAAACTTAACGCAATTACTTAACAAAGGGGTGGAAGGATGCTGATGAATTTTCTAAAAATGTTTGCTTGTATGTGTTGTTGTTTTGTTTTTAACAATAAAGTACAAATTAATAAATAATGAATTGATAAATAGTGTGTTATTACATCAAAATTTGTCCCTGCTTGAATTGTTATCCAGCACAGTTAAGGTTATTCACGATTGTCCAAAAAATATCGTATCGAATGAAACGAACTGAAACAGATAACCTACCGTGAAGACATTAATTTGTTTGATTTCCGAATTTGAGACATTGCATAAAAAGTAGCGGACCTCGACGCCGCCCTTCCCTAATAAAGATTAAAAGTGAAAATTCTTGACGATTCTTATTAGTCGAGAGGAAATTCACAACCAAATAAGAAATACAGTATAAATCTATGACTTTTAATATTTTTGTGTCTCTGTCTGTTGGTATGCGCACCTTTTTTTGCATTATTGGGCGAATTTAATAGAAACTTTTGCTTTTAACGTTTTTATAGCTTTTAATCCTGGGCAGGACTCAGGGTATTATTGATTTCGAAGAGTAAAACACCTAATGTGGAACCACAATAGACTAGCATAGTTTAGCTTCAAACTATTATATCATTTTTTTTATTATATATTTTTTATAATAAATACTAGTAAGCAATGCTAATAACTAAATAACTATAAATAAATTTTACCTCTTAGTATATATATAATTAAAATCAAATGGACTAAAACCATTTTAGAAATAAATTCTGACTTTTATCTGAATGTATAATCCTCCGAAGTTTGGCGAAGATAAAAGTAACTTTAAATATAATCAAAGGCTAATTTAAATCATTTTAGATACAACGACATTAATCATTGTATGAAGGTCAAGACTATAAATAAGAATGTCCTTAAAAATTTCACTCGTCCTTGTGAGTAGTTTTATTTATTAGGCATATAAATAAATACGCAGTTAAGAAATGTTTAATAAAGAACGTGTCGCATTATATTTTTTATACTATTAGTATGAATTTCTGTGTGAGAAATTAAAATGATTAATTCAGAACTTTATTTTCTACAATTATCGAGTGGTAATATATACCTTTAATATAAAACTACACTTTATTAGTTTAAGGCCGCTTAATACTTTCGTTAAACATCGAGGTCGTTTACACACATCCGTCACGTGCCTGATCAGAATTTCAAACCAAAAACGGCCTACGTATGATTAGATTTTATAATAAAAATAAATAGTTTGTATAAACTAAAAGCAAAAAAAAGGTTTATTGACTGCCTGCACTGAAAATCATTTTTAGAAAACATTTATACATCTGGATGCAACGGGATTTGAACCTGAGGTGCGGGTTAGAGACCAATCCAGTTTTTCCAAGTTCAAGTCTTAGTGTGTGAATAACACATTAAATTAAATATATTATTAGACTAGCAGTCCCCTTGACACGTTACTTTCGCAACGTATGACTTTTTGTGCAAAACTGTATATTAAACACATGGTAGTGTGTATAATGCTTATTTTATTTATTTTATGAGTATCTAATATATATATATATATATTGTCTAATATATAATATATATTGTATTTAATATTTATTTAAAAAAAAATGACTTCTGCACTTATTCTCTATAATATATAAAGTTAACTTTAAGGTTAATTCTTGTAACGATTACGCCATTATCCAAATTATTATAACAGTTTATATTAGGGACTTGAAACAGTAAAATTTATCGAACTAATATTTTGTTTTACAAAATACTTATTTAAATGAAAAACTAATTTTACTTCTTTAACGTGGAATTTTAAAATCTAACATTATTTATCTTTTTTCAGCTTAGCGCTTTATCCCTATAGAAGTAGAGAGAACGGAGCGCCAAATACTGTGGTCCCTGCATACTTCTTTCACCTCGTCCACTGTCATCAACCTCTTCATACACGCCCTTGCTATGCTTGCTATAAAGTATGAGGACCCCTCATACTTTTTAAATGAATGGAATTATTTTTTTAATTTTTGAAATTAAAATGTAAAACTCTATAAGCCATTGTTTGTTAAAAATCTATTTATTCATATTATTCGTATATTCATATGAGACTACTAATAAAAACTCCAAGTAATTTCCGTACAAAACTCCAATAATACCATTAGTTATACTTAGGATCGTCAATTCTAATATTTGATTTTTTTGTCATCACTTTTTTTATACTATTAAGCCTACAATTGTTCTCATAAAAAAAGTAGTATTTTCAAAGGTATTTGAAGGTAAAATATTTTCATTAGAATTTCAAGGTAGAGCGTTGGCCCACAAAGCTCTCTTAGCTGCGGCCCTGATCTGACTACATGCAAATATGTCAAATAAAGCAATAAAATACAAGATAAGTTACAATTTTTTATATTTATCTACTTCATTATAACCTAATTTAATAATAAAATGTGTTTATCACTAATATAAACACAACAGATACTAAAGAAACTATAGCTATATTATCTTTTCAAAGTTTTGAATAAAATTATTATTACTAGGCATATCGAAGTGAATATATTATATTGAGGCCATCGTGGCGCAGTCGAACAGAGTCGTCAGACAGTAAGCGCGATTGGTTATGAGTTCGATTCCCACTTTGGAGAATAATTATACATTTTAAACTATTTTCATTTCTCAACTATGGTAAGACAAAGCGCGACGTTGAGTTTCGCTACTCAACATGCAATGTTTCGAACTCGGGCGGAAAGAGGACAACGGGCTGGTTTGGCACTAGGTTCTCTTTACCTATCTGGGTTGGAAAAAGTCAAAAGCTGTGAAGGAAATATATTTTTAAAAATCCCTGAATTAATTTAGCACACACCAACTGTAAAAATAATAAGATGTAACTTACTACGACCAATGAAAATGCTTGTTGTAATTCAACCAAATTCAGTGCCTTCAAAACTTCCGTTAAATTGGCGTCAGTGTAGTCAAATACTCCTACTAAGCCAGTGCAATAATCATTTGCTTGAATATATTCACACAGCTGAAAAAAGCACCACATCGTTCTAGAATAATTCTAGTAGATATAGACTTTTACACCTAGTTACTTTTATAATTATTTCTAACTCATATTGCTTCATATAAAAATATAGATTTGTTGTGTGATAAGACCACTATCCTATTTCAAGACATGAATAATTGAGTGGCAAAACCTAATGTACGCCGCTTTGACCTATTCCACGGGGGGGAAAATCATTGTATTTGTAAAACGGTAATCATTTAAATTCAAATACAATATGAGATTTTTTAAATATGTTTGCATCTACTATGTAAGTGGTGAGGGGCAGCTTATATGGCCATAATAAGTTTCTATTACTTTTTCCTTATATATTATTTCTCTTAGCACGTGATGTTTTTACACGTTTAAGTTTAAGTAATAAATATGCATATATAATATGCCGTATTTATCAATCAATATCGCAAATAATTACCAAAAAGTATGTCAGTAACGAAGTAGTTGCCATTGTGGCGCAGTATTACTGTATCGGAATATTATACGGCTGATGGCTGTGGTTGAATCCCACTAACCAAGGAATAATTGTATTTAAACTATTTTAATTTTTCTGCTCTGGTGGCAAGACAAGGGACGAAGTTAGGTACCACTCAAGATGCAATGTCGTGGATTCGGGCAGAAAGTGGAGAACGGAGTCTTGGCACTAGGTTCTGTCTGCCTGCCCTGCTAAGCAATACAAATCATAAATCTGAAATAATAGTATTTTTAGTGATATCTCGCTCCTAGCCAGCACATCTATAGAAATCTAGAAAACCACTATCGAAACGCTGCCCACAGTTCCTGAACAAGCATGTTCTATTGCAGTCCTTAGTCATTTTTGGTAGTATAAATATTTTCCTGTAAAATGTAAAAAGTATATATTAAAATATCTTAGATGTGATCAAACTATTTAATAATATATTTTTATAAAGAAGCAGTAATAAATAATAATTAATTTAAATTATATGATATTAATAAAAAATTTCGAAACGACGTCCAAAGTCTCAAATGAAAATAATTGTTTAGCATCTATTGTTAAGACTAATAATATAACCCACCAAAAAATTCTGTAAAGCTGTACGAATATATATAACTTCTAAACATAATTCACAAATCACAATAAAAAAGAAACAAAAGATTAGTGTAACAGTTTCTGTAAGGTTTCCATTTCCAAGAAGTATAGTAAAAGTGGGTCATATAAAAGTGCAAATAATAAAATGATTAACACACTATTGATTTAATTAGTCGGTACCGCTTTCAAACTGCGATGATACGCTTCGACTAATAATCCATATTATAATATTAATATTATAAATGTTTGTAACTCTGTCCGTCTGTCTGGCGACGTCGTCACGTCTGACGCTGAACCGATTGGCGTTTGATATAGAGATATTTATTAATTATTGAGGGTCTTGGTCACTTTTCACCTAAATCCTGGGTTTGCGTGTTGGGTGGAACTTAAAACTTTCTTTTTGTCAACAGAGCGAATAATGAATACAAATTAATAATTATTTCAGTGGAATAGAACTACTTTTATGTCCAAATGATTCAAATCTATTTATGTAACTCAATTTTGGTTAGTTTAGTAGCATAAAAATCAACGCTTCCACTTTATTTTATCACATTGAAAAATTAAAATAAATATATATTGGAAAATATCATTATACGAGTAACTGTTTAGAATTTCGTAGTTTCTAATGCCTTCATTATTGAATTTATTTACAACTATCAAAAATTTCATTTATAAACGCAATACAATATGTACTTTTTCAGCTTCAGAACAACTCTGTCTCAAATCATTACGTTCTCCATTTCGAATTACATAATTTCACTCAGATTATACGATGGTGGCCGGGGTGGAACCGCACCTGCACCTTGCTGAGAGCCAGGAGAAGATTACAATTATTTAAAATGAAATCATACCTTCAGTGGGGATCCACTACCAATAGAACAGTGTTTACAGTCGACGCTGTCCACTGCACCACGATGGGTTACGGATCATACAATATGTAATGGATGGGTATGGGTATACAATATGTAAATTCTTAATACTGACAATTTAAAATAACTTATGTTACTTACACATCCTTTAACAGTTGACAGTTTTCGATGTCAAATGAGTCAAAAAAAGTTGGTAGTAGCTGTAAGGTCCGAAACGTGCATATTTTATCTAATTTCACTTTTGATTTTTCTAAGGAACCTTTGCATAGTATAATTGTCCTTTCCAAGTATTCTCTGGCTGTTAAAAAAATAAATAAACGTCATACAGTCATAAAAAGTATGACCAGGCATCTCCGTCATTTTGTGAGATAGGGCGACAAACTACTACTATCTAATTTCTGCTACCCAAAGTAAACCACTACCCAAAGTAAACTACTACGTATAAAAAGATTACGTATAATATCTTTTAAATTCAATTGCATCTTTTAACTTTTCTTTTCTAATATACATATATGTAGTGCGGTCCACGCCACCCGTCCAACTAGTTGCTCTCTTAATTTATAATAAAAACTTTCTATAGAATATAACCATATAATAGCAACTTTTATCATTTTAGACTTATTATTGATTTTTTTTAAAACCATTACCATAGATAACTATGAAACAATTAATTGTAGTTACGAATTTACTAAAAAAATGTGCATTTTATTGTTTATGAGCCTATTGAAATACAATAAAAACTAAATATTAGGGGAAGTTTACCAAAATACAATGATGATCAAAATTGAATTTTAATCAGTTTCTAAGATTAGCGCGCGCTTTATGTTACTAGTGCGATAGAATGCAAACTATAATAATATATTCGAAGTTACTTAACGTTCAAGGTTGCTTAAACTGGACAAGATTGTAAGTTGCCTAAACTGGGTTTTTATTAATCTATTTTAATATTTTGTTATTGAGACGACCTTATATATATATATATGTGTGTGTTTTTTTATAGTATATCTGTTGGAGGCAATAGGACTAAATTTCGATTTGTTTGGCATTTCATACGTTCCAGAGAGAATCTAGGGTCAAGATACTCCGTTCATCACAATTTTAAAGACCTAATTGTGATTTCTAAAACGTATAACATGCTGGAATGGAAAAACAATAATGTTTTAAATATTAAACATTCTTCCAAGTGGAAATCAAAACCATTCTATATAGCGTACGGTACACTTCCCAAATGCGCCCTATAGCATCTTATCTTAATGAGTTTGTCAATAATTGAAAAGGTTAAAGGAACTGGACGACATTTATGATAAGTGCTGACCCAATGAACTTCGTAACGTCTCAGAATAAAAATTTAATAAAAAATAACAGAAACACAAAAATGAAAATCTACAAGGACATTCATTACGAAAATTGTCCTGATTTATAACTGCTAATGCAAAAACTATGCCCGGACTTGTTGATAATGAAAAGAATTATCTCCGGACTTGTTGTTATTTTTGTTGTAGATATATGTACTTCTTTCGTTCTTAGAAAGATATTAGTTATTAAGTTATTATATTTAATACATCGTTTTAAACAGAAGACCATGGTCAAGGTCTGGACAATAATTGTAAACGCCAAAATGAAAACAAATTATAAAAGGCTATTTATTATAATTGAAAAAAGCTAACACTGACAATGTAGCGTCAAGTACAAAATTATCAACAGTAAAACAATTTGTTACTCACAAAATTCTTTTTTTACAAAATGATCTTGTCTCTTGGTCCATTCTACCAAATGGTCTATGCTCTCGTCCAATCTTTCCTTTTTATTTAAATCGTACTGTCTCCTGACATAATCTAACGTATTATCATTGAATTCGAGTAAAGATACCTCTCGCAATGCCTCCATCACCGCTCACTTTGAAATCTATTGAACAACTATGAAATATACGTCCGACCGTATATAAAATCGGCGTGTTTTTAACACTAACTAATAAATATTTTAAGCAACTTATTATGTATTAGTGTGCGCTATGTTTTATTTATCATGTCTGGCATTACGTGAAGGAAAAGTTTTGATCCTTTTTAAGTGAATTATGCGGAAGTAGTATGGAAATAGGCACAGTTAAAGTTAATCTGGCGAAGGAGTACAGAAAGCCAATATTTTTTATTATAGTGCATTAGAGATACTTTATATTGTTGTTTGCGTGGGCCTTTGATATGTATATACATAAAAGTGTTCCTATGTTTATTTATTTATATATCACTTTATATTATAATCACCAACAAAGCAAACACTAGCAAAATAAAAAACACAAAAAAAGCTAAATTTAAAAAATAAGCGCAGCCGCTGATACCTGTGATGACGACATGCCAGACCTACAATACAAATATTAGTGATGAAACAAAAAACACTAATTCAAAAACTTACTAAAAATAAATACTTGCGTGAAAATAAAAAAAAATGGTTAAAAGGAAATAAAGGAAACAATAAAATGAAAACGAAATAATTCAAAAATGTTAAGTGATACGTTACTATACCACGCATACATTTATAAACTGCAATGGGGTCTCTACAAAACAGATTGAAAAATTAAAAAAAAAACGCTTATCTTTATTTTTTTGTAACGAAAAAAAAATACAAACAAGAAAAAAAGAAAGATTTTCCCTGAAAAAAAAATTATGGTAAAAAAATATTATATTGTCGAAAGATCCGGACAAGTGTGCCATTTTCCAAGAAGCTGGCCATAATAGAAGGTTAAATTTTCTTACGAACTAAGCAGATATAACTTGCTAAAACAACGGTTGCTTCAATTAAAATGCATTTAAGAGGCTTCTTGGATGGAGGAACTTGAATACATTCTTGGGCAAATAATAAAAATATTTTAAAATGTAGATGTTCCCTTGATTGTGACTAGATTCCCGTCACAGCGATGACATGACATACATTACATATTTTTTGCAGATTCACGCTTTATCTAACATAACAGTATAGTCAGAGGGAACCTAGTGGCAAGACACTCCGGTCACCACTTTCCGCCCAAAATAGAGCCATTGCATGTTGAATGGTAGAACTCAACGCCGCGCTTTGTCTGATGCACCAGAGCGGGGAAATTAAAATATTATGTTAATTTTATATTATTAAATTAATATTATATTATGATAAATGTTAATATTACTAGCGACTCACTTAAGGCTATGACGGCGTAAAATTCACGGATATAAGTAACTATTTCGCTTTTCCGTCCCCGTTTTCACATAAGCCACAAACTTTGCTTAAATTAATAATTTAGTCAAATTATCAAATGCATTATCATTCGTAGAAAATATATATTCAGTAAATTGATTAAAATTTCAGTCAACTTAATAAAATAGTTATTTTATAGCAATTTCGTCAACCAAAACTTAAATTATTGTAACTTTTTTATTTATGAACTAATGGACATAAAATAAACACTAAAACTTAAGGAAAGCTTACCAAAATCTAATAGTTAAAACCGCATTTAAATTAGTTGAGCCGTTTTTGAGATTTACGTGCACAAAGGCACAGACAAATAAAAAAATTAAAAGCATTGTTTTGGATTATATTACATTGATTAATATATCTTCCCTGTAGAGACAACGATTAGTTACATTTTTATTATAATTATGTATAGATTAGAATTTATATTTTTATCAACACAAAACTTTCGATATTGTTACTTAAAATATTTTGTAACATGTTTGATTTTATTGAATTTGTACCTTTCAAATGTCTATATTGAAATTACGTACGATCGTTATTTGTAAATATATATATATTTTTAAAAACAATATTATTATCACTCACACCATCCTCTTGAAGAGTGTGTTATTTTACCTAATTGACGAAAAGTAGCCTCTAAATAGAATTTACTGTCGATGTTCCGAAGCTTTTTATTGTTATATCGATATGAACTTGATATCACAGCATTGTTTTTGTTAGTTCAAAAGCTACGACTGTCAATAAT